>OX411880.1:41675881-42275881 GCA_948293265.1 Cheilosia impressa
TAAATCGGAACTCCTAAGTATGGTCGCCTATCTTCCCCGTTTGCCTCCAAAGTAAAACCTAAATGAATTTGAGAAAACCCTAACTGGTCACCAGCAGGCGACCTTCCTTATTGCGACGGCGCTCTTGTCCTGCTGACCCAAGAGACCGTTGCGCATTTCCCGAACAGCGCCGACAATCTTTACGCGACGACCCTACTGCACCACAACCATAACAACGTCTAGGAGCGGAACAACGATTAGCGAAATGCCCTTCGCTATCGCAATTAAAACACCTAAATTGTCGTGGTGATGGACGCTGTTGATTGTCTGGAACGACAACCGAAACCCTTGGTTCCTCCGAACCAATGTAGGCTCATTCTGAAGATCCCCGCTCGGGGTGGCTCGCTACGAGCGCCTTGATCTCCACTATTTTCCTCTCAACTGAATCCCTATCCTGTTCAAAAGTGAATGGATACGTGTCCGATTCTACGACCGAACCACGTCGCTCCATTGCCCTAGCTGCCCGAAGAGATTTTCGCATTGGTTAAAACGTCGCCAACCGACAACCCTCTGCGCTCAATCTCATAGACCAGTTCGTCCCTAGCTAACCTATTGATCTCCATACTATCGAGATTTGGACCAAAATGAATAACCGAGAAGAACAAAACTATTTGTCTATATCGACAAAATTAAAAAAGATAAACCACTTGTCAAGAAAAACCAAAAACCCGAAACTAAAAATAAGCAAAACTGGTGTTAGCACCTCTAACACGGTAACCAAAACAGAGAAAGAAAAAAAGTTTACAACCGAGATAACCAAACAAAAATGTTAAAAAAAATTAGGTGTTGGCAGCTCTACCAACTTTCTCGAATGGAATGATAAAGGAAATTCGATCCCAAAACCAATTCGTTTAAAAAGATTAAAAACGAAAAAAGCTAAGAAAAGTCAAAACCAAGAAACAAAAAAAAATTACCGACGGCAACCCTGTTTTAAGTATATAGAGTACCACTGGCTTACTGACCACCGGTACCTACATTATATAAATATATATGAAATTATAAACCCGATTGAAATTGATATCGGTATTACGAAATATATGTGTAACACTCGTATATTAAAAAGCACTTGTATATATGAATATATAAATATGGATAGGATGTTATAAAATAATAATCCAAAATAAATCGACAATAATAAAAAAAAGACCACCTACTTGCGTATTTCCCCTGGGGAAATCTTACTCCGTCTTCAGGTGACACTTCCAAATAGAAAGATCCTTTCCTTTAGGATTCTCGACACTGCTTGAAATTGGATTAAATCCACAAAACACTTCCCTAAACACAACACTTCTAAGGGGGTTGGGATTGTGCAACACAATTTCCTCTCAAAAGCACAATCAAATTTTCACAAATTGCCCCACGTTGGGCGCCAAATTATTATAGTTATTCAAATCGCGATCAAACTACTTATTTTTAAAATTATTTAGCGAAATAAACGAAGAAGGGAAAAAATTGCAGTCGCCACTGCCCGAGGGAAAAGATCAAATATAGGAAATGACACTTGCCAGAGATCGGCAACAAGAGATCGCGAACTTTTGCAACCGCAGCCAGTAAAAGGGCTACGTTCGGTTTGCTCAGCGAAGGCGGTGAGTTCAATAAATATGTTTTACGCAGATCGCTAGTTCCTAGGGAAAATAAGGGCGCCACAGTATTTTTACTTGGAATTCTGAAACCAATCAATAAATCAACAAGAAACAACACTAAGCCAGCGGTGAAAAATCTGAAAGTCAGCAAAAAGAAAGAAAAGCGGATTTTCAAAACGTTATAAAGCTCCGTTGGAGTACGGTCTTTTATTGAATTTCTTTTGTTTGAGGCTGAACGCTCAAATATAAGATTCGTTACGGGGTTGCGACGACGCAACAACATAGTGTATATATGTATACAGAAAAGTTTGGACCGTTGGCATGGCCCGCTATCGCGTTGTCTCAAAAATTAAAAAACAACACTAAAGGGTCACGCGTCCCGTTTCTTCTGGGATTTTTCCGAAACGGAAACCTACCAAAATTTGTATAACAAAATTTCCTAAACCAAGCGATTTTAAAACAGCACTCTACTTATCTTTTTTTTGTCTGCTGGGTTCCTTGTCCTGCCTCGTCTTTTTTTTCTCTGATGCCCCTTTCTGACACCTCTCCTACACTTAAGTTCTGTTACCAGGATCCTTTCTTATTTTTTTTTGTTTTAACACTCACTACTCTACTCTATTTCTTTTCGTAAAACAAACCTCCACGGTTTACTTATTAATTCGCCTTGGGAAGATCCTTCCAGTACATTTGAGATTAGCCAGCCGACTTCGACTCTCTTCTCTTTATATCAGAGTTAGTCTTCTTTTACGTATCATTTCTGGTATTGGCCAGAGATGATCAAAAGTAAACAAACAAGGTAATTCGTTGAGGAATTTGCAACCCGGCATTTTTCCCCACGAATTAATTCAGTTTAAAACTAAAAAAAAATTAAAAAGAAAAAAGGATTATGGTGGACGCAATTATTCACCACCCGGACATCGGAAATAGGGCTCTTCCCTCAACGTGGGAAAACCCAATTTATCAAATAGCTGACAAGGAATCCATCAGGTATGGTTTGTTTACAAATTTGTTCGCGGGATATTTAATCTATTTCGGTAGACTTACGCGCAGATAGCAGGCCATTCCTTACAAATTGTGAATTTTAGGGTGGGCTCTCGGCCTTAATTTCGGTGCGTTTTTGATTGTGTTTCGTTTCTTGTTGTGTCGCTCTGATCGCGTTGTGATTGTCTTTGACTGAATTGTGTTTTAGTGGTCATCATCCTCATGTCCTCAAATGTTTTGTGGTGGGAGTGCGTTTAATGTGGCAGTCCGCCTACACTCTCTGCTGCTCCTTCGGTGCTCCATCGTCGGGGCATAAACTTAGGGATCGTCTTCCCTATGCCCATCGATCCAGACTTTCTACCGTGGTGCTGTTGGTAGATCTAACGAAGAGTGTCTTTTATTGGCCGTCCGCATACACTCCTCTACTGCTCCTCCGTTGCTCCAGCGGCGGGGTGATTCGTAAAAGAGATCGTCATCTCTCCACCCATCGAACATACTTCTAAGTATTGCCACTTATTGTGAGGTGACAATCGTTGGGGTGTTTTGTCTTGGCTGTCCGCCACACCCTATTATAGACACATATGTTGGTCTAATTTATCCCTCGGTGGAGTGTTGGCTAAGAGGATCGTCCTGCCCCCACTCTTTCATTTGTGCCGACCTCCTGTCGGTACGCTTTTCGTGTTGAGTTGGTGGGAGTCTCCTGACGACCTGCCAGGCTCACCATCCGACTTGAGCTCGTTCTTAATCGACGGTTGCGAGTCTCCCTTCCGTCCGAAGGGCTGCGCAACCGGAACTCCCATCCTCTGCCATTCAGACCGCCCGGCTGATGGTTTGTGACCGACCTGCCACTCAAGGATACCTATTGGGTTGTACCCTTAAGGCTCCAAGGAGGTGGTCCGGAGGCTGATGGGGGCCTCGGATGCCCGTCCACATCCCAGGACCTCGAGTACCGAACCCAAGAAAAGAGGGACCATGGATAAGGAAAGAAGGGATTGAGAGCAGACCTTGTTGCGGCAAAAATTTAACGCAACAGCGTTTACAAGTGGAGCAAATTTGGGATATTCTCTTTATTTTTTTGAGACATGGAAGGGAAATAATACCTTGAATTTGTGTAAATCTGATTCTGAAGGTTTTGAAATGTAGTGGATGCAGTTCCTATATCATGCCCATCACTCTTTCGTGGGTTTTAATACAATTTACTACTGACGGTTTTAGGATTTTTTTATTATATTCTGTTTCAGTAATAATATGTCGGTGATATCTGAGAAAAACTATTTTGAATTCTTTGCTTGGTATTTGACCTATGTTAAGTAAAATTTGGTTCTTGAAAGCATTGATGGGTACTTCGACACTTGGGATAAGTTCATCGGAGGAGCTTTCGTCGCTGTGTATTGTAGGGGTCAGCGAGTTAAGGAAACTATCTTGCGTGGGTCTGGAAAGTGCGTCTGCTACTGCATTGAATTTACCGGGCTTAGAATGGAGTTCACAATTATATTCCTCCAATAACGCCTTCCAGCGTTTCATTTTTGCATTATTATTTTTATTGCTCAGCGCATAGGTTAGGGGCTGATGATCGGTGTACATTTTGACTTCGGCTCTGCGGTATGGGTAATTTCGTAGTGATTGTAAGGACCATATTATCGCCAGCATTTCTTTTTCATTCGCGGCGCAATGTTCTTCGGATTCATTTAATATTCTGGATATGATTGTTGTGGGTACCGCTTCAATCGCATGATTAGACGCGTCTGTAGTTAATTAAAAATCTTTGGTGAAGTCAGGGTATGTAAGGATTATTTCTTTTCAAACGAGGGCATTTTTTTATTTTGTTTAGTGATTCTACTGCTTCCTCGTTAAGAGTAATCAGTTGCTTACTAGAAGCGTTTTTGGATATTCTTCCCTTTTCTCCTCTTAGAAGAGTTGTAAGAGGCTTTGCTATTTTTGCATAGTCCTTTATGAACCGGCGGTAATAGCCAGATAATCCCAAAAAGAAGATCTTTTAAAGTTTTAGGGCTTGATTTGTTTTTATGCCATTGGAAGATATGACGAACCCTAGGAATTCGACTTCACGCTTGAAGAATTCGCATTTATCCAGATGGACCTTCATATTGGCTTCTTCCAATGTTTTGAAGATCTTTTGAATTTTCTCTACATGAGTTTCTTGGTCTCGACTGAATATTATAATGTCGTCTATGTAGACGTAACATATCTTTCCGATGTGTTCCCGAAGGATATCATCGAGGGCTCTTTGAAATATGGCGGGGGCATTTTTCACCCATATTTTCCATTGTTTACTGAGAAAGCGGTTTTCTCTATGTCTGACTCCTTTAGAAGAATTTGGTGGAAGCCACTTTTTAAGTCTAGGACTGTGAAGAAGTTATTGCTTCCAAGATGAGATAAAACTCCGTTGATTTCCAGTATGGGGTACCGGTCTGATATCGTTACCGTATTTAGTTTTCTATAATCGATAACTAGGCAGTATTTCTTTTCGGCGGATGCGTCTAATTTTTTCGGGACGATCTTAACGGGCGAGTTATACGATGGTCTTATTATCCCGTTATTAAGGAGATCTTGAATTTGCTTATCCACCTCGTCTTTAAGTGACATCGGGTATGGGTAGTACTTGGAATATAGGGGATTTTCGTTAGTAGTGCGAATTTCCCCTATGACAGTGGTTGTGAACGTAAGTTTTTCATTTGGATCATCAAAAAGTAAGGGGTAGTTTTTTACTAGGGACTCTATTGCTTTACTCTGATTCGTAGACATATGGTTCGTTCTAATGCTGATAGAGTTAACGTCTTGTGATATTTGATACTAAATGCATATATTAATCCGATCTGGAATTGTCATGCGGTCCTGGCTGCTATGAATTACCGCTGATAGTTCCTTTAAACTATCATGGCCAAGCATACCGTTAAATGATGTTAGAAAGGTTAACAAGAAGAATTTTATTCTTGTATCATGTAAACCGAAAAGACTAATATATGTGTGGTGAGTTACCTTAACGCTTCCTGCTACTGACCTAGCATGAAAGCACTGGTCGTTTTTTCTTGGTGTTTCCACAAGGGAAGGTTGTATGTAATTTTTATTAGATCCCGTGTCAATAAGGAATCTGAGAATTTTTCCGCTCTTCGTGCGAGATTCGAAGTATGGCAACGAAGAGCCAGTTAATCTAAAAATTTTTGCTGAAGGAGATCCGAAATTTCCGAGTTTAAATTGCAATTTTGATTAAGATCATTGTAACGTGTTGCTTCCCTTGTCCAGGGTCCTTGCTGGCATGCTTGCACCCGTACTCTAAGCTCGCCGAAGGGCGTGGGAGCTTGACCCAGGCACGTCACAAAAACTATCAAATCATGCCAGTCTTAACGTTGTGGTGTTATAACGTTGCAAGAAACTGCCTCTACCCACCCTACCAAGGTCACCTACTTGCTTCAGTGACCCCTTTTACTGGCATTTTCTCCTTCTTTACCCCAGCAACATCCTTCTCCTTCAAAACCTCCTCATCCTCTCACCTTCCCTTATTCAAAACTCATTTTTATGTGTTTAAACATTCATTTAATAACAATTTTATTCATTTGTGTTTCATTTACTTTAAGTTACCTCTCAATTTCAATTACTTTACTTTTATAAATACTATGCACTTCAATAAAAAGAAAGTATTCCTAATTTATACTAGTTTAATTTCAATGTGCAACTCCCCTTCCCAATTAATCCCTGTGCCTTTTCACTTAATAGTCCCCTGCCCACAAATTTCGTAATATATATATATATGTATAATAATATAAAATTGTCTTAAAAGACTCACAAATAACTTTCCACAACTGGCGATGAAGTTGCCACAGCATCCAGGTTGCGCTGGTACGATTCCTTTTATTTTGTTGTACCTGTATCACTTTTCTCAAAAGGTTATTATTTAAGTATATATATCTTTGAAATTTCTTTGACTTAAGGTACCCCGCAAATGTCTTCCGACAACAAATTGAAAATACCTCCCTTTTTTTAAATTTTAGTGCAATAAAAAATACAAGATTAAACACGATTAGCTTTATGTTAAAAATTAATTGGAGATACAGATTGAAAAATAAAAAAAAAAACTTGAATGTTTAGACCGGGATTAGAACCGTAGTTGTTCCGTATCAGCGGTGTCTTTAGCAGCTTACTTAACCGCTGCGACAGTTTTTGCGCTGGATTCTGATTCACAAATGTCTGGATTCTGATTCAAATGTCTCCTTGCCTATTTTGCCGGGCAACCGGGATAATTTTCGGGCGGTCAACACTTCCCGTTGGTCTGCCAATTTATAGGAAGTATAAATATTTGGAAGTCCCTTTTCCTTTTCCTCTTGTTCAGATTTCTTTAAAATCTTCTCCTGCTGTGGTCGCTTTATAATTAATATATAATTTTTTTCACTATTAATACTAGTCTATATTTCTACGATTTAAATCACTTTTTTACTTGCCGTATTTGATATTTTCGGCGCGAAACTAGTCCGACTGAAATTCAAATAACTAAATAAACGGCACAGGAATTAGTCACGGGAATAAGTCAAGGGCAAAGCCAGACAATTTCCCTTTTCTGGTACTGCTGTTCTCAACTCTCTTTTAACTACTCTCTTAGCCAGAATTTTTGTTTTTGTATCATCCCTGTATTTCTACCTTACCCAGATTCATGATCGTAGACAAAAAGTAAGTGACTTGGCTAAGTAGTGCAGCAATGGTCGGCCATGAAGTGACTATTTGACAGCCTACGATAAACAACTACTACAAAAAAAAGGAAATTCCATGGCAAGGGAGAAGGTTTTGCAACACAGGGCTCTTGCTTTTCGGTGGTATACAGTGATGCTGCACGTAGGGAAAAGTCCCTACATGTAGGTATTTTCGACTAAAATATTGCTCCGTAGCAGTGCTGTCGTTTTTGAAACGACGAAAGCAATACATTCAAGTTTTTTTTGCATAATTTTGGAGAAAAATCAATACACCACATATATATTTTTATTTATTTTATTACATAAAATTTGATTTTGACAGACATAAATGACCAAATAGCATATAGTGTAATCTGACAATAAGCACGAATGCCAGCATAAAGCCCTATATGCATATAGGTGTTCGAACTTCAAGTTTTTGCTTTGTTTTTCTTTATAGCATTACCCTACTTTAACATTTGGTAATAAATAACAAATGCCTTAAATGACCATCAAAGCAAATACGACCATATTGGTAATTTTGGTTATATAGTCTAACAGCCCTATTATGGCTATCAAATATCAACACGATAGTTGATAATAATTGATACATATGAACAAAATGAATAAATCGGTATTATGTTTATCAACCTACCAAAACTGTTGATGAATTGTGAATTGTATTAGATTTAAGATCTATTGTGAATGGTTTTATCGATAAACTTGGTATTACGGTTGTCAAAAAATTTGATATTTATCAAATTTTCTATCAACCACAAATTCCTTGTTGATACGTATCAAATATTCGGGAGGGTAAAAATTTATGTTTACCAAATCATCAAATTTATTTCCTTGTTTTTATTATTGAAGAAGGCGACCTTAGACCGAAATGTAATCGGTAAGTTATTTTTTGAAGGGGATTATTACGAAAAAAAAAAAAACAAATAAAAAAAATACACATACAAATAAGAAATGTCAAACCTCAAAACAGAACCCATTTTCAATGATATTTTGATTAGCATTCACAATGGCGTAAAAATTATCAATTGATACCCATAATACCAAATTATCGATGAATTGATAGATGTTATCAAATATCAAATAATTGATATTTGATAGCCATAATAGGGCTGTAATATACAGTTATGATAATCCTGACATTTGTTAATTTGACAGCTAATCTGGTCATTTGCCTGTTGGCATTCATATGCATTATTGGCATACAGTCTTATCTTAGCTTTAGTTTTGTTGAGGTTTAGATTGTACTTCAATTTAATAAACTAGGATTTATTTTTTGAAAATAAAGATATTTTATATGCAACTACTTCAACAAATACCTTTTCCATAAGGGAAATCACATGAAAAATCGACATTAACTTTAAAACATTTTATACCATCTTAATTTATTTGAAGTTTGAAACATTTCTTTATATGGCTTCCAACCAAGAGCGCTACTCTGCCTTTTTAATTCTTTTGCCATTAAAATTGTATTGACAGTGGATGTCAGGAAAGAGTTTCTTTTTTATCTTTAATCAATGCTTCCTGAGAAAATATACACTCTGAACTGGCACTGCTATGTGGAAAACATAAAATGAAGCCTAGAAATATGGGAGTGCTTAAAGGCGTTTTTAAATTGAATGTTCCAAAAATCTTCAAATTTACACTAGTTCGAGTAAAAGTTTTGATGCAAAAGAGTTCGGCATTCTTCATCCAGATCATCTATAAGTTTTTTTATCAATAATATTTAGGAATAATTGAAAGAGTGAAGCTAGACTTTATGTTTTTTTTGCGGATTTATTGATTTATTATTTGTACGGCTTCTAAAACTTTGTCTTGAAACCTTACCCTTTTCCTTATTTGCGTACATAATTTAATGTAGTAATCTCTTCACTTATTTTTTTAAAATTGACAGCAGAAAGATTTGAGATCATGCTACATACCTCTTACCCTGAATTCACAATTTTAATCAAAAGCGTTTTAATTTATTTTTGTAAAAAACTAACAAAGAAATTTTACTTAGACCTTTCTCGTCGTTTACTTCCCTTATCTATTAAAAATACTCTTTCCTCTATATCCAATCCAGCCAACAACCTTCTTTCTTCGACTCTCTACTTATAGAACAAGCCACCTGATTGGTGGATAGAACAACCGATGCCATTGGTTGGATATTGAGTTGTCAAAATGAATCTGTCAGCCGGCCGAAGTACCAGAATTCTTAACTACTACTCTACATGGGCCCATTGAAGGGTCCAATCAACTACATAACCTACTTCGGTAGATTACAACTTCGGCCTATCTGACATCAAAATCGACGTCGATCAAAACTTACGCTAGGGTTACATTTACTTATATACTACTAAGTGCTGCCCATACTAAGACGTGTCGGATCATTTAGCAAGCTGTCATCTACCATCCACTTCCTAATACGCGATGCTTCAATTACACCATCATTATAGCATCTGAATAACTTGGAAATTCTCTATATCTCTGACCACATACCGATCGTTGGGACCTTATGAATAACGTATGGACCGCGGTACTTAGGTATGAATTTCTTGTTAGTCCCGATAACTGTATTAACGTAGCGGATTACAACAAAATCACCCTCCGTATAGGTCTTTGCGGGTTTGCTTCGCTCAAGAAAATATTTCAAATTATATTTCTGTGACCGCATAAAAGCATCCGCAGCAGACGACCGTACTTCCTCAAGATCACGCTCCGAAGTCCTTTCACTTTTTTCTTCGAGGTATTCGGTCAGCACGTCCACCTGTTCACTTCTTTGCTCCACTCCAAATAACAATATACTGGGCGTCTGTTTTGTGGTGGAGTGTACAGTATTATTCAAACTATATTCGACACGACCTAACATAAGGGACCAGTTGGCATGATTTATAGGCTCACTTATCTTACTAAGCATGGGTTTAATGACCCGATTTACGCGTTCAACTTGGCCATTTGCCTGCGGAGAGGCAACAGCGACTTTGACATGGGCAATATTATGTTTTAACAAATATGCACTGAACTCGAGAGCCGTGAAACACTAGCCTCGATCAGTTGTAATGCGTCGCGGTCGACTGTAATAACTAAAATATTTATCAAGACACGCTAGGACTTCCCTAGTAATTGTTGAGTTAACTGCATAAAGACGGACATACTTTGTAAAGGCATCAACCACAACAAGAATATGCTTCCGTTTTGAATTAATAGACGGCAGAGGACCGAAATGATCCAAATGAACTGTATCAAAAGGGACCGGCTTCTTGGGGATATTGTGAAGACTATGCTCATTTATACGAGCGGGAGCCGAACACATTATATAACGTATACAATTCCTTATGAATCCATCAACCTTTTCAACCATTTTCGGGAACCAGTATACTTTATTCAACTGATCGCATGTTTTCTCTGTACCTAAGTGGCCAATTTTCTCATGAATTAATCTAACTACATTACATACTTTGCATCTCGTTCGGGACGCACAGTAGCAGCAGCCCAGTTTAATTTTTCCTGAAAACTAAACCATCCATCAGTACAAACCCTATCATGTTGTATCGTAGATTTTACACCGTGCTTTCCGTATCAACGGAGAAGAGTGTGGATTGCGGAGAAGTTAAAAGTAAAAAGACGAAAGAATTTGTGTATTAACAGAGCCCGCTGTCTATTGCGAGGCTGCGACTCTGTATTAAATCTTTATTGTTCCTCTTATTTTGTATTTAGCTTATTGAAGTAGACGCGCTGTCTTTAGCTAGGCTGCAGTCTATTCATTAGGATATTGCAATTAACTCTCATTTTTCCTTGTCACAACCTTTGCCTTTTATACTATCATTGTTCATGACCCATCTCCTATCTTCCCCCTCCACGCACCATTGGTTTCCTTAGGTTAGGTTAGGTTAGGTTGAGTGGTGTTGTGAGATCGTCACAAAAGACCAGGCACCAAGACGGGCCCATCGCCATCCCCTGGGAACCAACGGTTAAAAAAAAAAACCTAAACCAAATCGCCCAAGCAGTCAATTCCCTACAGAATCTAATTAGTGACCCTATATTGCTTGAGGAACCGACATCCTCTAAGTTGTTAAAGAAGTACCTGCCTAGGTGCTTCCTTCTACTCCGAGCATTTGCTTGACACTCGCACAGAAGGTGGGAGATATCTTCCGTGACATGTAGGTCCTCACAGTACCTACATATGTCCGTACTGGCTAATCCTAGTCTCATGGCATGCTTCCTTAGAAGGCAGTGTCCAGAGAGTATTCCTATCGTTAACCCTAACTTTGTTCTACTGAGACTTAGTAGTTCATCAGACTTTTTCCTATTTAAGACGGGCCAGAGTGCCTTTGAGACCCTGTGTCCTTCCAACTGCGACCATCTTGTGGCTGCTATATTGGAGGTTTTCACAAAGATAACCCTTTTAGCGACGGCCATCGGTGGTCTGATACCCTTGATCATTGCATTTAATGGGAGCTCTGCTCCTTCCTTAGCCAGAACGTCGGCGTTTTCATTACCTTCAATATCACAATGGCCTGGCACCCAACACAATCTAACACGGTTCTGCAAACATAATGCCTTAAGCATTGTGCGGCAATTCCTGACTAGTTCCGATTTAGTGGTATGTGATTCTAGCGCTTTGAGCGCAGCCTGGCTATCAATGTAGATGGCGATATTCTTATTGGATATCGATCTCATTTCAAGTTCTTCCGCAGCTTTGAGTACGGCCAGAATCTCTGCCTGAAACACACTGCATGTGTCCGGGAGTCTCAGGGCCATTTGCAGGACCAACTCGCCGGAGTATATGCCTGCCCCCGTACCCTCACTGGTTTTGGACCCGTCAGTTTGAACTGAGGTCTCATCATCCCTTGAGAATAGCTTTCTATGCCAGTCTTGTCTGTATGACACGTTGTATGGAGTGTCAAAGTCAAGTTTACCAAAACTTTCATCCGCTTGTTCGTACTCTAAGTCGTGGAGTTTATTTGTTAACTCTCTCACGGTCTCGAGTTTGGAATTGATAACCTGAAGATTTGATATTAAACTATACTTTTGTAAGATATTTATTAGTAAATGGTTCAGTTCGTTGGTTGCCCCGTTACACAGTATATCACAGCTCACTCTACCTTGCAGTTGTGCGCATAGTTGATTCATTCCGACCACGTACTGATTTGCGTGTGTTAGAACGTCGTCCAACCTTTGTAAATCGTAGTAAATGATCAGTTTCCATTCGTTAGAGTACAACTCGGCTTTTCCCCATTGTTCGAAGTAGATTCCGGGGTTATGGTCTATCGGTGTTATGTGTAGGATTCCATTTGTGGATGATAGTAGTGTCAAAATGAACATCAGTGAATCCATTTTCTGTAAAACGTGAATTTTTTCAACTGAGTTCGCATATGATTGGTTGTTTGCGTGTGTATGTGTGTTTATCGTGTGGGTAATGGATGTTCCGAGCAAAAAGACGGTGTTTTTTTTTTTTTTTTAATTTATATTCGTCCTAATCTAGGTTTTACTCCCCAAAGTCTTCGAGCTCTTCAAATTCATCAATTTCTTCTAGTATCTACAACAGCCTGTCTACCTGGTCATCATATGTATGGAAGTTGTTTGGGTCCTCTAATGGTTCCCATACCTCGGTGTCTGAAGACCCGGTGGATGTTTGGTCATCATCGAGGGTGACCATGGGGAAAGGGTTATTCCAACGTCTTTGTGGCTGGCGTTTTAGGATGTACGCGGGACAGAGACGCAGATCGAAATCTTCGTCTGGAAGTCCAAAACTGATGACGTCCCCCATCTTAATGTCCTCTGTGTCTCCGTCGAGCCTCACACCATTGATATATGTGCCATTAGAGTCAGCACAGTCTATTAGAGTTACCACACTATCATCCGGACTTACTTGGATAATAGCATGGTTGTTAGAAATTATTAGGCTTGGGATGCGCAGGTTACTAGGGTATCCAATGCTTATATGTACTAGTCCGGTTCGTAGAGAGATTTCGGTTTGGGACACTATGTTGAGCAAGCTCCAATGGGAGTTGGGTATGTAGTCTATTGTTTCCATGGTCTGGAAGAAATGAACAAAACATACATCACTTATTAGTGTATTGTGTATGTTATTCATTGTATAATTTTATGTCGTTGTTGTGGATAACCTTGGTTTTGTTGCCTACTTGTATCATGGTGTTTTCGTTAGAGATAAGTTTGATGATCTCATAGGGACCTTCCCATAAGGAACAGAATTTATTTTTCCTAACGTGTTTCTTCAACAAGACTTTGTCTCCTAAATTAAGATTCTTTGGTTGACTATTTTTATCATATTGCCGTTTTGAACATTCTTTCCTTCGTTGGAGGATTTTATTAGCAGTTTGATATCCGTGTTGAAGTCTGGCTCGGAGTTCATTGGCATAATTATCGTAGTTGTACGAGGTTTTTGGAGTTTGTTGAAGGGTACTGGGAATGTTAGCGGGAGAACCGTACAGAAGCTCATAAGGAGTGAAACCAGTGCTACTATGGGGTGTAGTATTGTATACGAACATAGCATACGGTATCCATGTATCCCAAGTTTTGTTTCTGTCTACGTGTTGTCCGTTAAGGATTTCTGCATCAGACTTTGGAATGCGACTTAGTGCGTCGGCGTTGGAGTTGTTTTTGCCTGCTTTATACAGAACTTGGTATTCGTATTCGTCCAAGAGGATCCTCCAACGAGCTAGCCTTGATGTTGGGTCTTTCAGATTCATAAGCCATTGAAGCGGTTTGTGGTCAGTACATATAATGAACTTTGTACCATACACGTAAAGTCGGAATTGCTTACTGGCTTGTCCTCTCCTATTTGACCCTGTGAGAGAATGGCTCCTAATCCGATGTCACTAGCGTCAGTTGTAATTATGAAGGGTTGGTCGAAGTTGGGGTAGGCCAGAAGTGGTGGCTCTATGAGCAATCTTTTGAGCTTGCGGAATGCTTCGTCAGCAAACGCGTCCCATTCGAACTCGACGTCCTTTTTTAGTAATTTGGTCAAAGGTTTGGCTATGGTCGAAAAATTATTTATGAATCTTCTATAATAACCAACAAAACCTAGGAAAGATTTAATTCCCTTTACGTTTTTAGGTATAGGGTAAGTTTTAACCACTTATATTTTTTCACGATCTGGTTTAAGACCGTCTTCGGTGATAATATGCCCGAGATACATGAATTCCCTTTTTAAAAAGTTGCACTTGTCAGGCTGAAGCTTGAAGTTATGTTCCTGTAGCCTGCTTAGGACTCGTATTAGTTTTTTATTATGCTCTTCGAGATCATACCCGTATAGGACTATGTCATCGACATACACAAAACAATCAAAACCTTGTAATCCTATCAACACCGTGTTCATCAGTCGCTGGAAAGTAGGTGGTGCATTCTTAAGACCAAATGGCATGCGGGTGTACTCGTAGTGTCCATAGGGAGTGCTGAAACCAGTTTTGCATTTTCCGTCATAATCCATGAGGATTTGGTGAAATCCTTTGACCAAGTCCAAGGTACTAAAGTATTTGGCTTTTCCTAGTTGATCCAGGATATCAGTAATGTTCGGCAGGGTATATGCATCACCAACTGTCAATTCATTTAACCGTCTGAAATCAACTACTACTCTCCACCTCTTGTTGCCTTCTTTGTCCGGTTTCTTCGGAAGCAGGAGCAACGGAGAGTTCCATGGACTAGCGCTGGGAGTGATTATGCCTTCTTGCAGCATTTCGTTCACTTGTTTGTGGATCTCACTTTTTTGTGATTCTGGACGTCTGTAAGGTTTCACAAACAAAGGTGGTTGATGGGGATCAGTTATGATAGGGTATTTAACAGTGTCGGTAAAGGTTAGCTGGTCACCTTCTAGATAGAAGAGGTCGTTGTATTGTCGGCAAATTTCGAGTATAGACTCCTTTTCTTAATTATTGCAGTGACCAAGGTCTATTACCGACTCTAACTTGGTTAGCCTTTCTTTAATAAAATCCTGAGTTTTACCTGTTATAACGTTAAAATTGTCTAACTTGTCCCACTCGAGATCGATGTCCTGGTACCGAACTTCTTGTTCAGTGTCCGAGGTGTTCATCATCATGACTCTAACTTTAGAATATGTGGGTTTGGTTACAGACTCGCCTAGGTAAATTCCTGGCTTGATTATCTGTTTTTTGACAACGATATTAAAATTGGTTTTGAGGGGAATAGGGATGTCCACTACCTGCTGAGTTCGGGGTTTGAGTGTCACTACATTCTGTCTGATACTGAAATTTTTTGTTACTGCCTCAGTCTCATTTCGTGCTGGGTCTTTCTTAGCCTCAGTCGTATTTCGTGCTGGGTCTTTCTTAGCCTCAGTCTTACTTCGTGCTGGGTCTTTCTTAGCCTCAGGAAGTAGTGATTGCGAACAGTGTTACCCGGCCCGGAGACAATCGGTGTCCACTTTTGGTTCGCTATCAAAGTTTGGTTGGGTCCCAGTGGTGCCCTGATATGGATGCGCTGGGCTACAAACGGCTACTTCGTCATGGCGTATTTTATTGTGAATATTTTGTTTATTTATTTTCATTTGTACTTCATTACTTTTGTAGTTTATGTGACACTCAAATCTACTTAGAAAGTCATTGCCAATTATTCCATCATACCTGAGGTTTATCCGTGAAGGAGTAACGTAGAATATTATGATCTAGAAAAATTGATTGATTATCTGCTTCAAATTCTAGGGTAGCTGGAATTTCTCCTATGGTACAAAGAGAGTCCCCAGCTAGTGTCGATATTTGGCAGGTGTTTGCTGCCTGTCTACAGGGCCTGATTTTGTCTCTTTTGACGAGGCTTATATCGGCTCCTGTGTCAATTAGGAAGGTTAAATATTTGGCTTTAGCTCCAGGATGAAATTTAATACGGATCACTGGTTCCTTAAATTCTGGACGCAGTGATACGGACATTTGAAATGTAACAAGGGGATTTAATCTTGGGATTGGTGAACGGTAGCCTGAACTATCGCTCGAGAATGACAGTCTCCTCCCGAGCATTCTCGTTTCCCGAACCACGAGGTGCATTACGTTGACGCCTGGACGTATGGTGTCTTACGTTGGGGTTAGAGGTTCTGTGGTTTGTGGGATTTCGATTGGTTCCCTGTCCTGAAATTTGTCGGTTTTCCCGAGATAAACGAGTCCGACACTCGTTTATAGAATGGTTTGGTCGGTTGCAGTATTCGCACCGAATTACCTGGACTTCCCTTTTTATGTTATTGGGTATTGTAGTGTATTGGCAACATTCTGCATAGCATGAATAATCATGCTCTCGGACACAATTGCATCTATGCGTAAGTACACAGACGAGGTGAGCGAGTTGTCTCCAAACAGTCTCCATTAGCACTCAGTGCACTTGCACTGAGAGCTCTCCTATGTTGTCTCGTGTGCATGTACTATCCAGCGGAATGGGCAGTGATAACCGAACCACCGCGGAGTGCGTGCATTAGCGAGCCAACACTACATTTGGCGACGAGTAAAAAAAAAAAAAGAAATATAAATAAAATAAAAAGTGAAGAGAGGAAAAAATTGTGTGAAACGGGTATGTAAAAATATTTATTATATATTATTTATTAATGGGACTTGTAGAATTTATTGAAGTGTTAGGCTAGTTGAAAACTTGTTGATCAATGAAATCATGTGATCACTGTGGGTTTTTTTATTTTTCTCTCTCTTTGCATTTGGAGAACAAGAGCATATATGAATATACTTAAACTACATACGAATTGGAATTAAATTGAAGTAGCGATTAGGGTTTAATTTTTTAGGATTTTATATTTGACGGTTATTCCAGTAAATTAAAGAAAACAAAAGACAACTTCAAATGAAGTTTGGCTTGCAATTAGTGAGCTGTTTTATGAGATTGGAAGTTGATTTCAAATGAAGATCATTCCACTAAATGAGAAATTGGAGAACAACTTCAAATGAAGGTTAACATAAATGAAAATAAGGCATTTCATTAAATTGGAAAGAAACTAAGGCTTCAAATGAAGTATGTCTTACAATTTGCAAGTAATCTTATTAGCTTAAATGGTTTATTAAAATGTAGGTTATGCTTTTCAATGAAAATGGAGAGGAAAACTGCAAATGCAGTTTAAATTAAAATTCTAGGGCGTTCCATTAAATTCTAAGGTAATTTGAAATGTGGATGAGTCCAGTTAGTTTGAAAAGAGAAGAAAACTGAAGTTTATCTTGAAATTGGTCAGCCATTCCATTAAATTGGAAATGTGATATAGGAGAAATATTGACAGTTAACCTTTATTATTATAAAAAAAAAAAAAAAAAAAAAAAAATTAATTATTGACCAACCATTTACACAGAAATGGAAAAAAACCTATTGCCGTTGGAGAGTTTTGTTACGGAGGGAGACACAACTTCGGTAGGATTGAGATGGGAGAAGTGGAAGAGAGCCCTGAACATATACTTGGAGGCTGCGAGTATTAAATCTCCGGCGAAGAAAAGAGCGGTGTTGCTGCATTTTGGCGGATTGGGGCTACAGGAGATTTTCTATAGTTTGCCGGGCGCAAACGTAGATCCCACAAATGATAACAATGTGTTTAAGATAGCTCTTAAGAAATTCGATGAATATTTTCTACCCAAGCAAAGTAAAGTTTTTGAGAGGCATGTTTTTCGGCTAATGAAACAGGAAGTAGACGAAAAATTCGAAAAGTTCTTAATAAGGTTAAGGAATCAGGCGGAGAGGTGTGCTTTTGATAAAATTGAAGACAATTTGATTGACCAAATAGCAGAGAAGGGTAATTCTGAGGATTTGAGAAAAAAAATTTTAACAATAGGTGATAGTATTACGCTTGATATTATAACAAAAGAGGCTAACACACAGGAGATAGTGAAACAACAGCTAGAGAATTATGAAGATAAGTCTATAGGTCAGGATGTTAACAAAATCAGATATGGGCCTAGGGAAAATAGTTATCGAGTAAAAGAAGAGAAAGGAGAATGGTGTACTCGTTGCGGTAGTAGGAAACACAACTCACAAGAGGCAAAGTGTCCGGCTAGGGGAAAGAAATGTTTTGGCTGTGATCGTTTGGGGCATTTTCGGCAATTTTGCAAGACAAAGTCTGTTCAAAAAAGAAAACTCCCCGGTTCATGGGACAGCTTTGATAACAAGAAAAAATCAAAGAGAGAAAGAGAAGAGGTCGACTTTATAGAAAAAAAGGAAGCAGACTACGTTTTCCACATTGACAATGAGACGTTGATAGAATGTACAATTGGAGGAGTAAATGTAAAAATGATTATTGACTCAGGTTGCAAACATAATCTTTTGACTGATACGTCATGGAAATATCTAAAAAATTGTAAAGTACATGCATTGAACCAAGTTAAAAAACCAAACAAGACGTTCTTAGCATACGGTAGTAATCAGCCATTAGAGGTGATTGGATGCTTTGACGCAGCTATAACGATTGGCAAGGAGAAAGAGAAATCTACATTTTATGTAATTGCGGGGGGAACAAATAATTTATTGGGAATGAACACTGCGATAGCACTAAAAGTTCTTAAAATTGGAAATTGCGTCAACCACATAAAAATGTCACCATTTCCAAAATTTAAAGATGTCGTGGTTGAGATACCAATTGACGAATCAATAAAGCCCATTTCGTAACCGTACAGAAGAATTCCCATTCCCTTGGAAGCTAAAGTAGAAAAAAAAAATAGAGGAACTTCTAGACCATGATATTATAGAAGAAGTAAAAAGGCCGTCCAGGTGGGTTTCACCAATAGTTCCAATTTTAACGAGAATGGAGAATTAAGAATTTGTGTGGACATGAGGCGAGCGAATGCGGCAGTTCTGCGAGAAAATCATCCGCTACCTACAATGGATCAGTTTTTACCAAAAATTAAAAATGCCAATGTGTTTAGCAAACTCGATGTAAAGAATGCTTTCCACCAGATTGAAATTCATCCCGATTCCCGCCACATAACGACATTCATAACCAGTAAAGGCTTGTACCAGTACAAACGGTTAATGTTTGGAATAACGTGCGCTCCTGAACTTTTCCAAAAAATAATGGAAAAAGTCATATTAGGGTGCGAAGGGGTAATAAACTTTATCGATGATATATTAATCTTCGGGAGCTCAAAAGAAGAACACGATAAACGTTTAAAAATAGTGCTTAAAACCCTAACGGAAAAAAAAGTACTCCTAAATAAAGACAAGTGTCTGATTGCAGTTCCTAAGATCCAGTTTTTAGGACATGAACTAAGTTCTGATGGAATAAAACCTCTGGAAAAATATCTCGAAAGTATTAAAACATTTAGGGTTCCAAAGACTTTGGAGGAATTACAAAGTTTTTTGGGATTAATTAATTTTATTGGAAAATGGATACCGAGCTTGGCTACCACGACAGAACCGCTAAAAGATCTTTTAAGGAAAAGACTTACGAAGAATAGTAAGCTGAGCGAATATTGGACTGACGAACAAGACAAATCATTCGTTAAGTTAAAGGAGATCCTTGCAAATATTAAGTCTTTGGGGTATTACGACGTCAAGGATCGTACGCAGGTTATTGCAGACGCAAGCCCTGTTGGACTTGGAGCAATTTTAATCCAAATCAACTCGAAGGGTCCAAGAATTATTGCATACGGTAATAAAACGCTAACAGAGTGTGAGCGCAGGTATAGTCAAACGGAAAAAGAAGCGCTTGCATTAGTTTGGGCTATAGAACATTTTAATATTTACCTGTTCGGAAAAGAGTTTGATTTGATAACGGATCATAAACCGCTGGAAATTATTTTTGGACCGAAATCGAAACCCTGTGCTCGTATTGAAAGATGGGTGCTGCGTTTACAGTCGTATAAATATAAGATTTTATATAGACCAGGTAAATCAAACGTCGCCGACCCACTGTCACGATTATGTGCACATTCAATGGAATCATCGCCGCCAGGAAAAGAAACCTATATACAACAAATAGTAGATAGTTCAACACCAAAAGCTGTACCTATCCAGGAAATTAAAGAATGTTCAGAAACTGATTTGGAAATAAATAAGGTTAAAAAAGGCATATATAAAAATATCTGGGATGAGTCTGTAAAGATTTGTAAAGTATTCGAAAATGAGTTATGTTTCTATGAAAATATTTTACTTCGAGGAAATAAGATAGTGGTTCCCCAAAAGCTAAGGGCAAATGTTTTGGATGCGGCACATGAGGGTCATCCCGGTATTGTTGCCATGAAAAGCCGTCTAAGGACAAAAGTGTGGTGGCCTGGAATAGACAAAGATGTTGAGAGTCTTATAAAAACTTGTAAGGGCTGTACAATGGTTGCCCTACCTCACCCTCCGGTTCCATTAAAAAGACGTGATCTTCCAATCACTTCATGGGTCGATATCGCTATCGACCTACTAGGTCCACTTCCCAATAATGAGTACCCTTTTCGTTGTAGTAGATTATTACAGTCGATACAAGGAAATCAAAATATGCAAAAGCATCGCTACCTCTAACATCATAAAGATGTTAAAAGAGATTTTCAGTAGGCTTGGATTTCCATTATCAGTCACAGCAGATAATGGAAAGCAATTTACTAGCGAAGAATTTAAGGTATTTTGCGGACAGTGCAATATAGTACTTTTCAACAGCATTCCATACTGGCCTCAACAAAATGGAGAGGTTGAAAGACAAAATCGAGATATTTTGAAAAGATTGAAAATAGGAAAGATTGAAGGAAAGGACCTAAAAGAATGTTTGTGGGAGTATTTAATGATGTATAATAGTACACCACACTCAACAACCGGAAAATCACCTTCTGAGCTATTTTTCAACAGACTAAACAGAGACAAATTACCATCACTTGAATCTATAGACAAACAAATAACCGATTCAGAAATAAGGGATAGAAATAAAGAGCAAAAAGAAAAAGGAAAGGAATATGCCGATAGGAAACGAAAAGCTTTAAGTTCAGATATTGATGTAGGGGACAAGGTATACGTGAAAAATTTAGTCAAACAAAACAAACTTTCTCCAAATTTTAACCCTACTCCGCACACAGTTGAAAGTTCCCATAATGGGGATATTATTGTAAAAAACCATGAAACAAATCAGAAATTTCGAAGGAATATTGTACACCTTAAAAAGATAGAAGGAGAGTGGAGATCGGTGCAAGCTTAAAAGAGAAATTGTATTTAAATTGATAAGAATTATGAAATTCGTATTAGTTTGAAATTGAAAATAAATGTTTAATTTGATTTGTACTTAAGCAAATAAATGATTGCGGAATTGTAAAAGTATTTATTATATTATTGAATTTGTGAACCGAATTGAAATCCTAATTTATTGTACTTTAATAAAAAAAAAAAAAAAAAAAAAAATTATAAAATATGAAAGAGATGTAGTGTATTGGCAACATTCTGCATAGCATGAATAATCATGCTCTCGGACACAATTGCATCTATGCGTAAGTACACAGACGAGGGTGAGCGAGTTGTCTCCAAACAGTCTCCATTAGCACTCAGTGCACTTGCACTGAGAGCTCTCCTATGTTGTCTCGTGTGCATGTACTATCCAGCGGAATGGGCAGTGATAACCGAACCACCGCGGAGTGCGTGCATTGGCGAGCCAACAACTACAGGTATGAAATTAGGGAAGTTCGTATTCTTAAAGCAATTTGCCGAAGTGTGCCTTATTTTGTTGCACGTTTGGCAGACAGGTCGAGGCGTGAACGTTCCTTTGGTTTCTGTAGCAAGCGACAGCCGTGTGTCCAACCTTGTTACATATTTGGCATGATACGGTTGTGCGCGTGTTTGGGGTTTTGGAACTTAATAGAAGGGCTGGTTCTAGACGGATTGATTGTTCAACAGCGTAATTTACTGCTGTTGTTATATCTCTAGTGTTTTGGGCTTTGACTAGGATCTTCAAAGTGGGACATTGAAGTCCGTCTTCAAATATCCGTAGAGCCAGATTTTTGTTTTCTATCAGCAAAAATTCCCGTATGGGCGCCTCTTTGATACTGTTAGAGGTAACAGTATCTAATTCGTTTAATTTGGATACGACTAGATCTCCAAATTCTTTAACCGATTCTGCTGTTTTTTGTCTTAATGCTGTCAATTCATTCTGGATAGTGGACCGAGATTTGGTAGCTTTGAACTGGGCTTCCAAATCCGCGACCATATCTGACCAGTTATTGAATGATTTAACCTGAATCAAATCGAAGGCTGGTCCCTGCAGTCGGGTTTTAATTATATCCAGGAAAAGCGAATTGTTTCGGTCATCACCGACGTAAGAGAATAGGGTATTGCCGCAGTCAATAAATTTATTTAGTTCTGCAGGGTTGCCATCGAAAGTTGGCACAATGCTATATATGTCGTTAAGACTTATTTTAACTTCCATCCTAGAATCACTATTGGGACGGACGGGGTTATTGGTGGGAAGGCTCATTCCTGCAAACGGTAGGGCTTTGAAGAGATCTACTGTTAATTTTCGTTGTCTCGTGAAAATTTTTAAAAACTTTTATGGGGCAAAAGGTATGTGTGTTGTGTGGGAAAAAAAAAATTGTGTACAAGGGAAAATTATTTATAAAGGTATTTATGTGAAAGAAATTGTTGGCGTATGTATTTATGTTTATTTTTCTTAGTGCCTTATTGGAAATACCTTATAATCTTATGCCGCTGCTGCTGTTGATGAACTGTTGGTAGTGCTGTATTATTACTGTGTGCTTTATTGATCTTGTTCTTGTTGTTTCTCGCCAGGCAGGCTTCACGCCCTAAAGCTGGGGTCTCCTGGTCTTTAAAATACACTGCTCAAACTTAGCCTCCTGCGTCCGTCAAGGGAATCCGCCAGGTCTTACTTTTATGGGACTTTTTACACTTTAACACTTTCACGTTTTTGCTGGTGTATAGCCCCAGTACGCTCACTATTACAAAAACTTGACTTACTGGTGTATAGCCCCAGTACGCATCGAGTTCAAGGTAGACTTGTTTTTTGGTTCGGTAGTTGGGACCTCTTTGGGTAATCCCACCGCTGCCACCAAATGTTGCATCGTAGATTTCACACCTTGCTTTCCGTATCAACGGAGAAGAGTGTGGATTGCGGAGAAGTTAAAAGTAAAAAGACGAAAGAATTTGTGTATTAACAGAGCCCGCTGTCTATTGCGAGGCTGCGACTCTGTATTAAATCTTTATTGTTCCTCTTATTTTGTATTTAGCTTATTGAAGTAGACCCGCTGTATTTAGCTAGGCTGCAGTCTATTCATTAGGATATTGCAATTAACTCTCATTTTTCCTTGTCACAACCTTTGCCTTTTATACTATCATTGTTCATGACCCATCTCCTATCTTCCCCCCCCCCACGCACCATTGGTTTCCTTACCAATTACCATTGCGCATACGCGCTATTTTTAGGTATTGCTTAATTGTTTTCCGTTCCCATTAAAAGTACCCAAATGACATCTTGGGTGTCATTTGCCTTACGCTATTGTCAAGTGTCATCCATTCATAAATTATTATTATTTCCCCGATAGCACAACGTAGTACTCCTCCGATATGCAACTATTGCAGTTTTGTCATATGTCGGCGTGCCGCTGTGTAATCGGAGTTGGGTTACGTGTGTATCGTATTGGGTAGGTATGCACTTGACTTATTGCGCTTGGGTGGCGTTTGAGTAAATGGGAAACGAATGAAAACAAAGCGAATGACCTGTTAATAGCTGTGCGCTCTGGTTGGTGTATGGAATGGATTGCTATTGAGAAGGCGATGATTTGGAGTAGGTCATGGTTAGGGTATGGTTGTGCGGATCACAACAATCACAATCTCTTTCTCTAATCGTTCACGTAACTTCTTTATAGTTTTGCGTGATCTGAATATGTGAATCAATTTCGTCAGAATCAGCAGCACAGACGACCTTGCCCTGGCACTCGTTGCTTTCGGAACCTTCGCTTACAACACCGGTTAGGGAACTCAGCGGATCGGCAGTCCCAGCGGAGGAGCAGCGGCTAAGTGCATCGACATAACCCATGTTGACACCACCACGATGATGAATCGTATAATTATAATTTTGTAATTCCAGTGCCCATCTGGCAATCCTACGATTAAGTTGTTTTTTGCTAAGCGTCAGTATCAGCGAGTTACAATCTGTGATTATTTTGAACGGTATTTTATCTATATAAACATCAAAACGCCGTAAGGCATATATAACTGCCAGAGCCTCCAATTCGAAGCTATGATACCTTGTCTCGGCAGCCGTGGTGGCTTTAGAAAAGTACATAACCGGATGCATCTTACTGGCGTTGCAAAATGGCTGCCCCAAAGCCAGCCGAGCTTGCGTCGCAATGCAATTCAGTTTGTTTCGGATGGTCATTAATAGAGACCACTGGTGCTAAAGACAGTCTTCTTTTTAATTCTTCGAGTGCACACTCGCATTCTTTGGTAAAAACAAATTTGACTCCATCGAGAGTCAAACGCTGTAGTGGCCTCGCAATCCTAGTGAAATTTGGGATAAACTTCCTAAAGTATGAAAGCAATCCCAAACACGTTTTCATTTCCCTTTGATCCGTGGGTACAGGGTATGCCCGAATGGCATCTATATGGGAACTACTCGGGCATACACCCTCTGAGTTGATGCGATAGCCAAGATACTCTATGTCACTATAGCCGAATTTACACTTATTCAGTTTTTGCTCTAACTCCTTCTCTTTCATTCTCCGTAACACTATTGCTACTAACTGCAGGTGTGCCTCAAAATCAACTGTTCCTATAATAATGTCATCCATGTATGTAGATGATAATAAGGCCTCTGTCGACTAAATCTCTAAAGATATTATATCTCTGGAAAACAGCCGGCGCATTCCGCAACCCGAAAGGCATGCGCACATACTCGAATTGACCATAGGGGGTAACAAAGGACGTATATTTCACAGAATCAGGTGCCATTTTTACATGGAAAAATCCATTACACAGATCGAGGGTTGTGAAATAATTTTTTCCACCTAAATACTCTATATAGTCCTCAATCAAGGGCAACGGATGATTATCTCTGATGGTCAACTTGTTTAGCGGTCGGTAATCCACGCATTTTCGGATCTCACCATTCTTTTTCTTAACTAACACTATCGCGGATGCATAAGGGAAATCACTTGGCCTAGTAATATTTTTCTCTAACAACTCATCAGTAATTTTTCGTAGTTAGTTTTTTTCATGAAACTATAGCCGGCGGGGCAAAGAGTGAAAAGGTGTGTCATGCGTTAGCCTTATATGCATTTCGCAATCATATGGTTTTAATTCAATCTCATTTTGTTCTAAATAGTTATCTCGAATAATTTCTATAAGTGCTTCGGAACGTTTTTTACGCAAGACAGGATTACAGTTTCCGCTTTGTTTTTATTACCACTTTCGCTCTGTCCCGCAATCTCATCAGCAACTAAATGACCCTCTACCTCTTTTACATTATTAATAAGGTCCGAACTAAGCGCACAGAAATGTGATTTTTTGTCATTAGGATATTTATTAAAATCATTTAAAGTTACAGTTTCTGAAGTTATATGACATAAACGTATACCAAACCGATCTAGAAAATCGCGACCTAGTATTAGTGGAATCGTCATTGTGTCATCTGGGACTACATTCAAAAATACGTGGTTTATGTTGTTTCGAAATTCTATTTCGGCTTCGATTTGTCCATATGTCATTAATGTCTGTTGACCAAGGCCGCTATATTTAGACTTCACAGCAACATTTTGAATGTTGTACGGCACATCGGATTTACGAATAAAATTATTCGGACTGCCGGTGTCGAAAAGAGACAACATTTTTTTTTTAATTTCTTGCGCTTAATTTGGTCAATGGAATAGGCAACACTTACCAAATTAATATTATCTACTGTGCTGTAGAAATCGTCTTCATGATTTTGTCTGCGATAATTTGCGGCATCGGTGACATCAGTTGATTCGCTGACAGCAGCGGCAGGTCTCTTAACGTTCGGGATCTTCTTCGGGTTCGGGCAGCTGCGGTGGCCATGCCCAGTCTTCCAGCAGCGGAAACACAGCGGTTTCGCCCTTGGCAGATAATCGGTTTGCTCGACGCTGCTCGTACAGGTCCAAAGAATCCTTGAACTGGTCTATCGTTCGTGAATTCATCAGAAGATGTGATTCTGCTGAAATGTCTTGCATACCGTCGATGATAAAGCCGACCAGCTCGAATTCATCTACGTAATTGCAGCGGGCAGCGATGTTCTCCATCTCCAGGACATATTGGCGGATGTTGTCTTTCTTATTCCATTTTTGGTTGGCCAGAGTTTTATATATTTCACTACGGCCGATAGTGCGACCTAACTCTCTGACCAACATTGCCTTTAACTCACCATAATCAAAAGCATCTTTGTTGAGGAGCAATTTAGCTGTGCCTGTCAGCGAGTTGCAAAATGATGTATAGCGGAATAGATCATCGGCTCCCACCATACGCATGACCCTTTCAAAATTGCGCAGGAAATCGTGCAAGTTGTATGATCTGGTCTCACCATCGAATTTGGTAATGGCGTGTTCAATATCCCGAAATGTCAATCGTGTTGTTGAGACAGCAGAGGCTGTAGACATCGCCGCTGACTGGAAAGGTTGCAGCTCGGTTCGTTCTAGCCTGGCAATGCATTGCTGGAATGTGAGTATTTCATGCCGTTTGCGCAATATAGATAACTTGCGATCTAGTTCAGTTTCGATTTCTTCGGTAGCAGCGGGGTTTTCATCCATTGTATGTTGGGCGTCTGCATCATCACCGCGGTTTGCTGCCTCTGTTTCCTCCGTGGTGTCGGTTTGGCATCTGGCAACAGCAGCGCTCCGATTTCCTTCGGCATCGTCATCGGTTCCTCTTCCTTCAGTTGCACTAACGATTACATTTAAATTTGCATGCATATCCCTTAATCGGGATATGGCAGCAGATTCTGGTACTTCGATGCCCGCACTTCGTAGGGCATTTATTAGCTCAATTTTTGTAAGTCGCTCTGACATGACTTTTTCACTTGGTTGTATTAAATAAAAGATTTTTTCACCTGGGTGTATCAACCCCACATCTGAGTTTTAATCTAAAGCGTTTTAATTTATTTTTGTAAAAAACTAACAAAGAAACTTTACTTCGACCTTTCTCGTCGTTTACTTTTCTTATCTATTAAAAATACTCTTTCCTTTATATCCAGCCAACAACCTTCTTTTTTCGACTCTCTAATTATAGAACGAGCCAACTGATTGGTGGATAGAACAACCGATGCCATTGGTTGGATATTGAGTTGTCAAAATGAATCTGTCAGCCGGCCGAAGTACCAGAATTCTTAACTACTACTCTACATGGGCCCATTGAAGGGTCCAATCAACTACATTACCTACTTCGGTAGATTACACAATTCTATTTCCACTTTAAGGTTTTTCGCCCAAGTATACTTTTCTTTAAATGTCATTGTCAACAGGCATTCGTTGCCTTTTTGTCTCTTCTTTATCCCTTTTCGGAAGTTGTGTATTGTGTTAAAATTTGTTAGAACTAGATATTGAGCAATTTTGGTTTTTCAATAAATAAAATTCGCAACTTCAATGATGAACTTATGTTTCCTAATTTGTCGCATCTCGCTAAATATGTCTTAGCACTTCCTCATGCTAATGCTGATGCAGATGTGAGAACAAAAAAAAAAGAAGCAAACTGAGCCACGAAAATCTGTATTAAATTTGCATTATTCGATCATCCTTACAGAATGCAAATTTAAATTGCGTTTCTTTTAAGTGCAGAGACAAACATATTCAAAAAATGAGTTCAAAAGCTCTATAAAGATCATCACATTAACATGTAATATATTTTTTCAATACCTACTTATATTTTCTACTTAGGTATGTATTTACTCTCGTTTAAATAAACTAATTTATAATTTTTTACTTTCTATCAATAGCTTCCCAATTTATTGTTTTGCCTTCCTATTTGTAAATAATCATTTTTTCATAATATTAACATTAACTTATTGTTTCATACTAATTTTATATAAATAACGAACTTTTTCAAATCTCTACATCTCTACATATAAATAAAATTGGTGTAGTTCTGTTCGACTAAAATTGAAATTGACTGCATGTCTTTAAATGCAAAAATCTTAGAAATTGCTGAATATATTCTGGTGAATTTTTCACAGGCTTATAGAGGATACTTAGGCCTACAATCTCCACTTTTTCTTAACTCTATATCTCTATAAATTCCGGAAAAAATTGGACAAGAGTAATTTTTTTTTTCGTTTCGCTTCGATTTTTTCTTTGCAACGCTTTGCGTTCGAAAATACTGGGAGCATTTAAATATACTAAGTACCAGCTTATAAAGGACATCTGCAAGTACAATTTAGGATATCCATTATCTCGATAACTTAAAAGGTTTTTAAATAAATAAGCAAAATTTGAAATATTTCTACGATTTTCACCTGGGTTAGTGGATACGCACTTCATACTCAAATCAAACATACTAACCGCGCAAAATATTGACATCTCTTTTAACCTTTATTACCCCTGTGACGGAGAGGAAGACAGACAGAGGCAGTTGCTGTTTGTTTTGCTAAGAAAAAAAGAAAGCCAACAAAAGAAATGTCAAATATGTAGGGTAGCAGTGTTCCTATATCGTGGGATTTATTCCTTTTCGTGGGAATTTCGATGTCCGAAAAGACTTCCGTGGATAAAGGGATAATGCACCAAATCGTGGGAATTTCGGAAATCTAACAAAAAAACATTCAAACTATAAATTTTTGGTGAAATTCTACCACAACACCTGTATTTCACCATGATTATCAATGCACTGACTGTCTATAAAAAACAGCTCATGTAAATCGTCTTCTATAAAAATTTTCTGGTACAAAAAAAAATCATAGCAGTGTTACAAACTGCGATTTTTATTCTAAAGGTTAATTTAACTTGATTTTCTTTCCGTGTAATACAAATTTTGCTTTCAAAAACTGGATTTTAACGCAAAAAGTATCGTGGGTTTTGAAAAGGGAATTTGAGTACAGTGAAAAGGGAAAAATTACCACGCTTCGTGGGATAAATGAAGAGAGATTGCTAATAACACTGTAAGGGGAGGTTTGTTTAACTCTGTTTTGTTTACAAAAAAAAAGTATCTATTATCTACTCCTGTGACGGAGAGAGAGACAGACAGATGCAGTTTGGTTTGCTAAGAAAAAAATGAAATCCCGCAAAAGAAATATCAAATCGTAACGGTAATAAGAAGGGAAACGATTTATTCTGTGGAGTGTGCATGTGCAGTGGTAAGAATAAGAACTATTTTCTACTCTCCGCTCTGCAAAAACGGAGGTGTGTATGTGTATAGCCTGTTAAGTAGGAAGGAGAGAGATGGCATCTCATTAAATGTTTATCCAAGCCTAAAGCGAGAAGCGACCTATACACCTCATGCTTGCATGTCAATTATAAGCATAGACACACGCAAATTGCGAAGAAGAAAAGATAACTAAAACAAAAAAAATTATGAAACGAATTTGGTGCCATTAAGCAGTGGACTTCAATGCGAGAATTCGGTATTTTCTATGTGTATTTGACAATTTGTTTTATTTAATCAAAACGTCCACAAATATTAAACAAGTTCAATACGAAACACAAAACAATTAAACACCGCGATGCCCATTAAAGCAAGACGATTAGCGGTCGGCCATTACCAACATGCTTTTTTTTGTAGTACACAGTACAGATGGGGGTTGCAATTACAAAAACAACATTGTAAACAATTGGGTTTTGGGGGGTTAGCCGTTGCTGCACTTCACTCTCAAATCAAACATACTAACCGCGCAGTATATTGATATCTCTTTTAACCTTATTATTACTCCTGTAAGGGAGAGGGAGACAGACAGAGGCAGTGTGCTGTTTGGTTTGTTAAGAAAAAAAAGAAACCCATAAATGAAATGTCAAATATATAGGAAAGGTTTGTTTATCTCTGTTTTGCTTACAAAGAAAAAAGTATTTTTGAAAGAAATGTCAAATATTTATAGGTATCAGTGCACTGATACCAGATCGTGGGTAAATTAGGTACCCATTTCGCGGGAATTTTGCCTTTCAAAAAAAGCTAAAAGAGCGATTAAGATGAGGCAGTAAATTAGCCGCTCGAGTTTTTAAATAGCATTAGAGCGCATAAAATTGAATTAAAAGTTCGAGGTCCCATTATCGCAATTTGAATGCCCCCAGAGCTTTGTAATGGAACCAGATTAAGAGTGATATCGTTACAGAAAAACTTTATGGAGGCGTTCATTTTAACTGGGTGTGGTAAAGGAGAAACGGTGTTTATAACAAGAATGGCTACAAATAATTACCAGCAGTTATTCATTTCAGTTTAAACGGATTCAATTTCCTATTAATGTTTGTCTTCCACGACAATCAATAAGGCACAGGGACAAACTTTAAGAAAAGCGGGAGTTGATTTAATATAGAATTGCTTCACGCACGGGCAGTTATATGAAGCGTGCTCCAGGGTAATTAATGCAGGAAATATCTCTACCTATCTTAGCCGATAGAAACAAAACCGCTAACATAGTATACAAAGAATCGTCACATTAATAAAAAAAAGTTAGTTAATCAACTAAAAATTATTTTCTTTCATTTTCATTGTCCACTCAGACTCAGCCTTCGGGAGTTTTTTTTTAGATCTATATACCTCCACAATGTCTTTCGATGATTTTTTGATTTTTCCTTCCAGCGATTATCAAAAGAAATAAAAAATTGTGTCCCCTGGAAGACAGTACATTTCTTAAATTTTTTTTCCATCAACTATTCTGAAACCACATTTTGCACGGGCGAAGCCGGGCGGGTACAGCTAGTAAAAAATAAAAATTAAATAAAATAAATATAGCATTTGAACGCTTTTCTTTTAATCTTGCCAAATATTATGCACACAAAGCAGATTTGTAGGGGAAATCTTACGTCGGTAGTGAATTTTAGGACCCGTGGAAGGTATTTTTATTTTTTTATGTATTATCGCTGGTGGTATAAAATACCAAAGAATTGCAAAAATACGAACCCACGCGGGCTGTGTAGTGATTATAAGTTTTACTAATTGTGTTATTTTTTCTTATATGCTGTTGTAACGTGGGTCGCGAACCCCGATAAAAAGCTGGGCAATAAGGAATCAGATAAGTGCACTTTGTGAATGTTTTTAGACGTGATTCTTTGTGATATTTTGCTTAAGTCATTGGCGGATATCCTTGGCGTGGAATATACCAATGGGTTTGCCATTACGCGTTTCTAGGTGGTACATGGAATTGCCTATTATGTCTCGCACCCTGGATTTTATAAACTTTGGCATAAGTTTTGAGTTCAGGCCTTGGGCAAAGTTACTGTGGGCGAAGTTTCGATGAAATACTTCCTGGCCAACTCTAAACGACACTGGACGAGACCGTGAGTTATAAAAGTTTTCCGATTTCTCGTGTACCTTCAGCAACCCTTCAGATATTCTTTGCCGGGTCAGTATGGTTCTCGCCTCGTTAGGTACGACCAACATCTCAGGATCTGACAGTGCCTTTAAGTTGCGAAGTACCTTATAAGCTAAAGCATGGGTGATCATGTTTTGCCCAAAAAGAGCATAATACGGCTGACATCCAATGGATTCATGTGTGTCGGAACGCAAGGCGCATGCTATGCAAGATAAATGAGAATCCCAGTCATTTTGTTGCTTACTTATAAGTACTCGCAGCTTGTTCAAGACACTGCGGTTGACCCGTTCAGCGTAGTTTGAAGTTCGCAAAACCCCACAATCTCATGCGCTCTACCGTCAGCTGTTCTCATATGGTTCTTGTAAGGTTTCACTACAACCCCATTTCGTTCTACTAAATCCCAACACCCACTACCTAGCACAGAGATGGATGCTCCGCTGTCGAGTAAGCCAAAAACTTGCTCACCAGCCAGCTGAACGTTGGCATATATCCGACTGTCTGTGTCTGAAGAAATGATAGTCTCCACAATCATTTTACGAATTTTTTGGCGGTTCCGGAACCAATGTCTGCATTTCTGAAGAGTGTGACGAGATTGATCAGAGTTCCAACAGCTAAGAGCAGAAAAGCTTACTCTTCTACTGCCAGATGCTAAGGCAGCGACTTCTTCTACGTTCGGATCAGATGTTTCTATCTCTTCTTTTATCCTGATCTCATGAACCACCCTTGAGAAGAAGATCGTTTTGCAAGAAACCGCTCCGTTTCCCTGGCCTTATTACGAAGCTGCTCTAAGGTTTTGATGTCGGCTGCTAAGAGCACTTCTCCTATTTTGTCTTTGGCGTTGCTTCTTATGACATCAATCAGCTTCTTTGTATCAAAGGGATCGTTGAGCCGATCGTTAAGATCTATTATCGATCCATAAAATTATTCAAACGATTCCTTGTACTGTTGCTTCCTAGTAAGCAATCTCATGAAGATGTCCACATCACTCTCCGGACGACCAAACTCCATCTTCATCGCAGTCTTTATATCTGCAAAGTTCGCAGCTGGGTTTTTGCGTAGAAACGCCGAAAACCACTTATTCGCTTTTCCTAAAAGAAGTGTATGGAAGTTAGCGGTAATTTGTTCGTCGCTGTATGAGGACGAAGCCTGCAACCGGTTGACTTTAAACAAAAAATCAGAAATATTTTCCAATCCATCAAATTTTACATTCCAACGATCTAACCTGCACATTTCGGACGAGGTGAAATTTGAGCATCGCAAAAGGTTTGCAATTTGAAGAAAACAAAAAATCGGAACCTAGATAAAACAAAGCTTAATTTATAAAAATTTTAAAATAGAAATAAAAGTAAAAACTAATAATTATTGTTATTATTAAAGTTTTATTACCAGGATAAATAAATTAAACAGCTAATAGGTATTAGCACTAGCTACCAGGGCTTTCGGCTAAATTTTGACAAGATATATTATGTTAGATACAAAATATTAAATACTATTTTCTAAATGAATGAAGGATGAGAGCATTATAAACTATTTTGACATTAAATTCGGTGGGAAGTGAGAGTATTTGGGGTAAGGAAGTGGAAGGGGATAGGTTACGGATTTTGGCTTTAATGGTGTTGCATTCGTAGACTATGTGGTGGGTAGAGAGTAGCTGGTTGGAATTGCACAAATTAATGGCAAAAGGGGCGAGTGTTTTTGGTGATGAGGTATTCGCGTGTGTGAGTCGTGTGTGCCCCAGGTTTTTTTTTTTTTTTTTTTGATGCGCCTGGAGGTGAGTAATCTTCAGAAGATACCAATGGCCCGTTTCAGATATATCTAGTCTGCCTACGGGCTAAACCTCACCCCTCAGAGAGGCACTATGAGATCAGATCGCCCGACTCATGGTTTATGCGGCGTCCGAAGATAAAAAAAACACAAGTGATTATACTTGGCTGGGCCACAGGCCAGTAATACTTTATTGTTTTACTTTTGCTGTTTACAATACTTAAATCTACAAACAACCCGCCGTCCTTTGCGTCGCTGCAGTTGTTGGTCGATTATAAACGTTTGTAGCTGTGCTGCATTTATACCTATTTTCTGCTGATGCTGCACTCTGGTCGATGGTTCGATTTCGTTCGATGGTTTCGATATTATTTGCTGATATTGCGAATGTTGGTTGTTTGCCTGGTGTGCTATATGTTGCTGATGTTGCATATGTTGGTTGTTTACTTGTGGCTATATGTTTGTTTACTTGTGGCTATATCCTCGGTTTGAGTCAAAATTCTCCTGAATGTTGGAATTTAATTGCTTTACATTGTATGCTTTATTATATATTTTATTGCAAAAATACGCTAAGCCTATTGTTGTACAAATAATGCTTATAATTATGCTTAAGTTTATAGTATATGATACATTTTTGTGAAATTTTAATTCGTTTATTTCTTTAATATTTTCAAAATTATCTGAAATAATGTCATCGAAAGTGATAGCTTTTTCAAATAAAGTTTTAAGATTGTTTTCAGGGTAAAAATATTTTTCTTGAACAATTTTTTGATTATTATAGAAAATTTCTTTAACAGATGTATTTGACAATTAAACAAATTAATGAGATTATTTTTATTTAAAACGATTTTTCTGTTATCACAATTGTGTTTTAATTCTTCTTTATTTGCATTTTTAATGATTATAGTTTCGTCGTCTATTATTTGGATTTGGGTTCTATTATTATATCTTAATTTACAACTCCTGGTTGCAACACAATGTTTACTAGGTTTTAATTCTTGTAGAGCTACATCATTTTGGTATGTATATGTTTTATTATGTATTTCTATGATATGTTCATTTTCATAATCTATTTCAAAATGTTCATCGTTCGGTAATGGTATTATTAATTTTTGTTCTACTGAAACATAATTTCTTGGAACCTTAATAGCAATTATAATGAATTTGTTTTTGTATTCAAGAATCCCCATTTTAATTAATTTAAGTTTATGTAAATCAATTTCATATTCATTTAATTCTTCCAATGTTAATATACTGGGGTGCAAAATGTTGTGTTTTGCCGATACAATATTGTCTTGGATCTGATTTATTTTACTTTCTATAATTCTTAACTTGGTAATTTGGTCTAAAAATAATTGTTTTTGTACAATTTTTGAAATGGTATTTTCTATTTTATTATACGCATTTAGTATAGTTCTTCTATCATCTAAAATTATTGTTTTTAGTGTTTCTATCGATTCGTTAAAATGTTTATTGATTTTAATTTGGTGATTTATTGTTTCTATTGCGTTATGACTATTTTCTTCTGCTATATTTAAATAATTCCAAATTTCTTCTTTATCTTTATTATCCATGGTTCCAAAGAGCCATCTTTCTACATTTCCTACCATGTTTACTAACCCCCTTTTTGATCTTCTTTGTTCTTTGGGTGTAATTGACTTAATTTTTGCTACTAGTGTTTCTACTTCTTTAATTATCATATCTTTGTTGTCAATGTTTAAATGTTTTATATTAATTTGTATAAATGAAACCGTATTAAGTATTTCTTCTGGATTTATTATATGTAGAATGGTGTTTGTTTGGTTAGTAATTTCTAAATCTCTAACTTTTATTTTTAAAAAAAAACTGTTTGTTCATTGATTGGTGTTGTTTGGAGTGTACCGTGTATTGTCGGTGTCAATAGTGTTACGAGGAGAAGTGCTGCCTGAAAATTTGTAAGGCCTTTTAATATTGGTTTCGTGTACGCTGTTAAGATTTTTAATTTTATATCTGGTTTCCTCCTTATGTCTAACATTTTTGTAGTTCTTTATGGGTCCTACTTGTCTTTTTTCTGTGTAACTTTCTCGGTTTTCGTTAAGTTTGTTAATTTTCCTAAGTTTAGTTTCCTGGACTCTTTCCCTAAGTACTAATTCATCAACTTCTTCTTTAGCTCTCCTATGTGTAGTTTTTATTGTGGAGTGATACCTATCGTTGTAATTATCTAAGACTATTTGCAATTTCATCTCTACTGATAGATCTTTCTCTTCAATGCCTGTTATTTTTTCTAGAATTGTTGAGTGTAATCTTTCAACATCTGCGTTTCCTGTATGGCTATTGGGCTTTGTCAAATGTATTTCGATATTATTCTTATTGAGAAAGTCTAAAATATGATCAGATTTGAACTCGTTGTCAGTTATAATTTTTTTTGGTTTGCCAAATTTTGCAAAGTGTTCTATTAAAATTGTTTTCTTGCTTCTCCAATTTCTATCGGTTATTATATTCCCTACTGCAAATTTAGTCAGTTTGTCTATTATTGTCACAAAGGCTTTTTTCTCAATGTGAAATATATCTAAATGTATGATTTGATTTTTATGTTTCTGTTAAATGGTATTTTGGTTTAATGGGTTTCCTATCATATTTGATTTCCTGACACTTTTTACAATTATTAATTACTAATTGTATTTGTTCTTGAAGTTTAGGGAAAAAAATTTTGTTCTTCAGTGTGTAATACGTTTCGTTTATTCCACTATGCATAGATTCTTTTGTATGATATAGCGAAATTTGTTTATGAACTTCCTCCTCGGTTTTGATTTCGGTTACCCTGTTAGAACATTTAATGAACTTAATATGTTTGTTCATAGAAAATAATTGTATTATAACTTGTTGAACCTTATTATAGTCGTGATCTTCTACTTCGGAGTATATGCCTGTTGTTCCTTTCTTAGTGAATCTCATTAGCACATCTTTGATTTTATCTGTACCTTCAAGAGGATTAAGAAAAATAATTCTACGTCCGCGTAAGATTTCTAATTCATTTGTTGTTATACTGTATGTTAAGATTAGCTGAGTCTTGTATTTATTAACAATATCTTCCTTAATACCAATATGATCTACATGTTGTTCCTCAACCGAGTGAATTGTTTCCGTCAACTCCATATTGGATTCTGAGTTATTATCTTCGTTGAGATAATGAGATGGTTTATTTGAATGTTGCAAACTTCGCTTATTTCCAACACATTAACTTCTTCGAGTAATGTGGTTAAGAATGGAAGATGCCTATCATTCATTAAAATGATTTCTTAATTTTTTAGATCTATAGTTTTCGTATTGTTCCTTATCCAATCCATTCCCATTAGGAAGTCGTAAGGTTTATTTAATGCTACTTTAGTCCATTTGTTTCTGCATTGTGAGGTTGATCAAATTGCGTTGGACATTTGGTTTTTACTTGTGTTGTTTTATTAACCGTACCCTGAATAGTATTTATTTGAATCGGGGTATCGTTTATGTATTCATAAAGATTTGAGGGGACTCTAGTTGAGTTTAAAAGGCTAATGGTTGACCCTGTGTCAATCAATGCAATATAGTCTGTATTTTCAAAGGTTAACTGTATGCAAATTTTTTTTTTGTCCGAGGCTAATTGGTAAAAAAACTCGTGACTTTCTAATTGGTTAGTTTCTTCCCTATTACTTAAATAGTCTACTTCCATAGGTTCTATTCTAGCCTGTCTTGATCTATGTTGGCCTGAGTTTTGAGGATTATTATAAAAGTTATTTCTAGCTTGGCCTTATACATTATTATTTCTTACTTGTCTTGTTGGGTTATTCCCATTAGTTTGATTTTGGTTAGTGTTATTGTTTCTATTAACTTGATTTTGATTAGTGTAATTACTGTTTCTATTATAATGATTTTGATTAGTGTCATTGTGTCAGTTGTTTTGAAAATTTTGGGAAGTTGTATTTGCGTATTGACTCCTAGTTTGAATGGTATGTGTTTTTTCTAACCGCAGATTGTATTCATCCTGACTTATATATTTAAACAAAACTGTTCTTACTCTTGATAAATTGTATTCATTGTAAATTTCTGCAGCTAATGCTCCTGCTGTTACATCTTTTATTTTAAGAATTAATGCACTATTTAGACAATTAGCTACTTCTAGACCATTTTCATTGAATGTTGCACATTCTGTTATGTAATTAATAATGTTTTGGACTTTGTCTAGTAATTGACTTATACTACATACCCTTATGTTGTTGATGTATTTCAGAATTGTCCCTTGGTCCTTTGTTGGCCGGAAGTGTACTTTTAGTTTCTGTTTGCATTCCTCCCATGATGCTGGTGCCTCCATTGCCAAATAGTTTTTCGCCGCTCCTCCAATTTTCTCATTGTATATGACGGTAAACACTTGGTCTTGATTAATTATCCCGAATTCTTCTAGAATTTGCTCCACAGTAGCGATAAACGAAGGTAACGTGCCCGGTTTTCCCGTGAAGTTTTCGACATACTTTATTCGTTTTTCTATTATCACTCTTGTACTTTGAGCTGCATTTTGCCTGTTCAGAATTTCCGTTAGGGTTAGCAAACACTGTTCCATAGTGGATTGTGCCATTTTTGTTTCAAAGTCACGATTTATTCACAGTTACTTTACTTTTTCTTGGGTTTTGGATTTTGCCTGAGATTATTAGAGGCTTATTAAAAAACTTCTTTATTATAATCTAATCACAATTTCCAGAGTTATTTAGATCGCTTTACACTTGGATTATTAGATCCTTTTCTAAAAAAAGTCACTTTATGTTAATCACAATTATGTATATCGATTTTTACTTTGATTATTAGCAATTTTGTTTTTTATTAATAGGTCACTTTATTATTTAGATTATTAGCTCCTTCTAAAACAAAACACTTTATTATAATCTTAAATTGTTCGTTCGTATCACTATCCTCAAGTATTAATTTATGAGGACAACCGACTGCGCCACTTATGGTTTATGCGGCGTCCGAAGATAAAAAAACACAAGTGATTATACTTCGGCTGGGCCACAGGCCAGTAATACTTTATTGTTTTACTTTTGGTGTTTACAATACTTAAATCTACAAACAACCCGCCGTCCTTTGCGTCGCTGCAGTTGTTGGTCGATTATAAACGTTTCACTAAGCCTCGATCGTTTGTAGCTGTGCTGCATTTATACCTATTTTCTGCTGATGCTGCACTCTGGTCGATGGTTCGATTTCGTTCGATGGCTTCGATATTATTTGCTGATATTGGGAATGTTGGTTGTTGGCCTGGTGTGCTATATGCTGCTGATGTTGCATATGTCGGTTGTTTACCTGGTGTGCTATATGTTGCTGATGTTGCATATGTTGGTTGTTTACTTGTGGCTATATCATATGTTACTCGCGCGCTCATAGTAGTAAGAAATTTGTTCGTCTCATTTTTTCATTATTAGGAAGAATTTATTTCCAATATAAATTATTGGAGGAGTTTAGCGCTTCTGCTACGGAAAATCTACGAAAAACCATTTCCCAAATTTGGTTAGGAAGAAACTGGTTTGTCAATTGTTCCACTCACTGCGCAACATTGGATACTTTTGGTTTCTTTCTTTTTTTTGCATTTTATCACTTGGGTCTACATTTCATCTGTGCTGGTGGGACCAATGGCTGCGCTAAATTTGCGTATGTCAGCTACGAATGCCATACGTCGTGCAGACTAACTACAATGCCGCGTGCGTGATACTCAACCGTAGATTGTCACAGTTCAGAAGTGTACAGTCATCACTGTCAGCGCAAGCAACGCCGTCGGCTGCTCCCACCTCAGAGGTCTCAGATGAAGAATTGTTAAGCGGTAAAGTTAACCCATCTTCAACCAAGTTGGATATGCGGTTAGATCCAGTGACCATCCCATCCTTTGATGGAACATTACACAACTGGCTGGTGTGAAGGGATCGCACCAGCGACCACTTAATTCAAATCAAACCTACTTCGATATCCGATACTCCTCCCATAAATTGAATATGCCAATGCCTCAAACATCAAAGCGATATGACGGGTATAGCGACACTCATGGAGTGAACAATTAAAGGCAAGAGTCATATTACTTCGATGGCACACTCGGTGCATGCATAGCGTTACAAGTTGCATACGTTGGGACGAGGGCACGATCAGGGTACATTTGTGTACGACTGTAAATAAGTCAACTCAGCATCGTACGCAAGTGAACCCAAAACACTCAAAGCGTTTGGTCGTTTACCCTCGTCATGCTAGATGCTGATAAGGCATAACATTGGGATATCGATAATCGAGGTGGGTTTTCGATAACATTATGTAAAATATATAAAAGAGGCACAGTTGAATAAAGAAGAGACTTCTCGTCGTACCTCGAGCAGATACTAAGCGTTTTATTTTGGCTTGCGAGCTGTGACGATTGTATAGCAGTAATTCGATGGTCCCCGCCTTTAGCGTGCAAACTATTGCCGAAAGGATTTAACTAAAGGCGCAATAGCCAGAGTTAGTGGGCACCCGTCGATCGGTACGAAGTTGACAACAGGACCAGTCAACTTTTACACTGGCCTTCAAAGACACCTTCCAGACTCTGGTACATGACATGGATTATCCGGAAGCGTACAAGCTCGGAAAGTTACGACAAGCTATCGATCCTGTGAAGGTACCTCTCATCGGCGGTATGTACTCTGGTGGTTATGCTGAGGTGTGGCAAACTTTGAAGAACCGCTTTGACAATCCGAAGCTCTTAGCGGAAATTCATGTTTCTCGTCTACTCAATTTAAAGACCGCGACCGAAGAGACATCCAAAGCTCTTCTAGTCATCGTCGATACTGTGCAGGAATCATTGCGGGCGTTGCGGGTCATGGAACTACCGGTGGATCAATGGGATGCGCTGGTAGTGCCAATAATCGTAGCCAAACTTCCCATTTGTACACAGCGGGAATGGTGCATGGATTCTTCATCTACCGAGATTCCACCCTTGTCGAAGTTGTTAGAGTTTGTGGAAAAACGCGCTCAAAGTCTGGCTACCGAGCTAATTCGCACCTACAATCGGAATGAGGCTTCAGTCAACCGTCATGGTCGGGCCCAGCCGGCAATGAAATCGCATTTGGTAACAACGAACGAGGGCAAATGTCCACACTGTCAAGGACCACATCGAATTACGCGGTGCCAATTCCTGTTGGCCAAGACTCCCGGACAACGGTTTGCTGACCTAAAAGATTCCGGTCTTTGTTTTAATTGCCTGAGGAGTGGGCATACGTCTAGACAATGTACTGCTGGTGGATGCCGTCAGTGCCGAAAGAAGCACCACACCATGTTCTGCCGCGACTCCACTGATGCTTCGGAAGTCGCATGCCCTGCTAGCTCATCCCCAGCACAGCTAACAGTAGCCACTACTACGGCGCAACAGTTATGACTAGCCAACCGCACAGTATTACTTGCAACCGCGCGAGCCTTTGCCTGTGGAGATCTGGAGCAGCGCTTGGCTCGTATCCTCTGCGATCCTGGATCGCAGGTAAGTTTCGTGACTGATCGTTTGGTTAATCAATTAAATCTTCGCAGATCCAAGTACGAAATAACAGTAGAAGGCATCGGCGCTCTCGCTCACAGGCTTACGCTACGGTCTACGATATCTGCTTTCGAAATAGAAATCAGTGCGTTGGTACTCCCATCAATTACTTCCGTAACCCCAGCGGTGCGTGTAGATGTACAACACTGGAGACACTTGGCGGGTCTTACACTGGCTGATACTACTTTTTCGACACCTGGGGCCCTACTATGAAACTCGATTCTACTATTGATTCTATTCGAAATATATTTGCGATTCTACTTTCAAATGGTACTCTCTATGAAAGTAGAATCGAATGCCGGTAATGCCAAACTATTTGCCAACAAAGTTGCGATTTTCGAACGATTCTCGCATTATGTTTGACATAATCCACACGAGTCTCGCATTATTTTTTTAATAACCCAAAAATTTATCGCAAAACAATCAAATAATAATAAATAAACATGGACAGTGTCCAAATTTGGTTTAAGTCTAAAGAAAATCAGGAAAAATCAATTCAAGTTGAACGAAGGCGGGTGTTTTTAAATATACCTTGGACAAATCTGGATGCCTGGTCATATATTGCACCATTATTTCAAACTGTGACACGTTTGTGTTTGGACTTAGATGATTCCCTGGTACAAAAAACAAACATCTTACGTGAATATTACTATGTTTATGAAATATTCATGAATTATTAATCTATAATTTCTATTTACTTTCATTCTGAGAAAAAAAAACTTTTTAAATCGGCCTTCTCGCAAACACATTTGATGTAGAATGATTATTTGCGAATTCGAAAGAATTTGACATTAAGTTTCGGAAACGGTAGTACCAGTTTTGTACCAAGAATCCAAAAAAAAACTTGGCAGTACTAGAGCTGTTCGAATTTTGATTTCATAACTTACTTATAGAATTACAGAGTCGCGATTTTGCGAATTCGAACAGTTTTACTTTAGAATCGAGTTTCAGAGTAGGGCCCCTGGGAATATCGACGCTTTGATTGGAGCTGATGTCTGGGGCCGGATAGTCGAAGGTGAGGTTATCAATGGGAACCCCGACGAACCATGTGCCCAACGCACTCGCTTCGGTTGGATTGTATATGGCCCAGCCTCGGCCACCGGGAGTCAAACGCAACCACCACATGCATTCTGCGCTCAAGTGAACGAGGACGACGTGCGATTAGAGGATCTGGTACGCAGTTTCTGGAAGTTGGATGAGGTCCCGGAATACAACGTGGAACAGGACGACTGCGACCGCATCTTCTCAGCAACGCATTCAAGAGATGAGGATGGGCGTTACGTCGTACGTATTCCATTCCGCAGTGATGCTCCGAAGCTTGGTGATTCTTATACGAATGCTTTACGACAGTTTTATGGTTTAGAACGGCGCCTGGCTGGTAACGAGGAACTACGCGATAAATACATCTGTTTCATGCGTGAATACCACGCCCTTAACCACATGGAACGAGTTATTCAACTTGGCGATCATCGGGACTGCTATTATATTCCACACCACGCTGTGCAAGGGAAGTTCCGAGTGGTATTTAATGCTTCAGCACGTAGCAGCAATGGGGTTTCCCTTAACGACACCCAATTGGCGGGTCCAACTATTCAGGATTCATTGATCAGTGTGATCTTTCGGTTTCGGCGATTCCAGGTGGCTCTCACAGCGGACGTGGAAAAAATGTTCAGGCAGGTGCTGGTGACTGCGGAACATAGGAATTTCCAACGGATCCTCTGGCGGGAATCTGCTAACGAGGATATCGCTGTCTTCAGGTTGACTACAGTTACGTATGGTATGGCCTCAAGCCCATATAACGCGCCCTGCAGCAATGCGCTTACGACAATTTTGACTGTTTGGCCGATCGACATCAGGGTTTTGAGGCACGGGATACAATACTTTCCTCGTTCTACCTGGATGACCTTTTAACGAATTGTCACAGTGTATCGGATGCGGTACAACTAGCCACTAATGTTGACACCATACTTTCGAAAGGATATTTTAAGCTGCGAAAGTGGAGCAATCGAACCCACGTAATCAATCAGTTAACTGGTAATCGTCCCTCTTCTTCAGAGTTTATTATCAACTCCTCAACCATGACGGTGCTTGGGTTACGTTGGGATCCTATGAGTGATGAATTATTCTTCAATGTTGAATTGGAGCAGGCTGGCAAATTACCGACAAAACGACGAGTGCTCAGCGAGGTAGCCCAGCTTTTTGACCCGACCGGACTGCTGGCTCCAGTGGTTATTACGGGCAAAATCTTCATTCAAACACTATGGTCTGCTGGCATCACGTGAAGAGCTGGCTAAAGTATGTACCAAATTTCGAAGCGGTCTCAACGCCCTCAACTACATTCGAGTACCCAGATGGTTGGGCATGCAACGGGAGGCAAGCACGACCTTGCATGGTTTCTGCGATGGCAGTTCACGCGCCTTCGCTGCGGTAATTTACATCCGGACTGTCGGCCTCGATGAACGAGTGACAGATTCTCTGCTAACCGCTCGTACTAAAGTTGCTTTGCTGAAGGGAGCTACTATTCCCCGGCTCGAACTTTGTGCGGCGAATTTACTTGCTGTTATGCTGAACAGCGTCTGTATTGCCTTGGGTCTTAGCAATACTCCGTATTATTTATGGTCGGATTCAAGGATTGTGATGTGCTGGTTACGCAAATTGCCTACTACTCTGAAACCGTACGTTGCAAATCGCGTTCGGCAAATCCAGGAGCTCACGTCACCGGATCGGTTGTATCATGTCCGGTCAGCACAAAATCCGGCGGACTGCGCAAGCCGCGGCATGGCAGCAGAGGATCTTTTGGAACATCGGCTATGGTGGGAGGGCCCAGAATGGCTGCGAAGAGGTGATTTACCTTTAGGAACCGGTGACGCACTTAATCAGGACGAGCTGGTTAATATGCAAACAGAAGAGAAATTTTCCCTGGTGACGACTGTTGCTCTAGCACAGCCCAAGCTGACAACGCGAAGAGTTGACGGTCTGCTCATACCGCTCACCGACCGATTTAGTTCCTTGCGGCGACTTCTGCGAACAGTGGCATATATACTGCGGTGGTGTCCTAGCAGAAAACATCTATGGAGAACTATTGCTCCATAGTATGCAACAGGGCATTGCATTCGACGCCGACATCAGTGAAATTCGGAAGGGCTCCAGTATATCCAGCTCCAGCCGATTGCATTCTCTGAACCCATTTCTGGATAACGATGGTATTTTGCGGGTCGGTGGACGGATAAGCCATGCCTTGGTTCCCCATGATCAACGTTTCCCAGCTATTCTCCCAAAAGGTGGTGCATTGGTATGGCTACTTATCGACCAAGTACACAACAGAACGCTGCACGGTGGCACTCAACTTATGCTTCACAGTCGGAGCTACCTCCACAGCTGCATTATCTGCCGACGTCATCGCAGGCAAATATTGGTTCAGCAGATGTCTTCCTTGCCAAGGCAAAGAGTAACTCCGGCGCGACCATTTTTGGCATCAGGTGTGGAATACTGCGGACCCTTTATCCTCCGCATCGGCACCAAGCGATCTCGGACTACAGTGAAGACTTACCTGGCTATCTTTGTCTGCATGGGGACAAAGGCTGTTCACATTGAGGTGGTCGAGGATTTGACAGCGCCAGCTTTCTTGGACGCGTTCACTAGATTCGTCAGCAGGCGTGGACCCTGCCCGGATCTATACAGTGACAATGGCACAGCGTTTGTGGGAGCCAATCGTTTACTGCAAGAAGATCTGGCAGCCTGGCACAGCGACCACAATCAACAGGCACTAGCTAACATAGGAACAAGATGGCACTTCATAACACCCAGCGCTCCGCATCAGGGCGGCCTATGGGAGGCTGCTGTGAAGTCCGCCAAACATCATTTGGTCCGTTTGGTGGGGAAACAGGTCCTCTGGCCTAACCAGCTCCAGACATTAGCAGCGCGTATCGAGGCCTGCCTCAACTCCCGCCCGCTCACGCCGCTTCATGATGATCCCGATGACAAGTTGGCACTGACTCCAGGTGACTTCCTTATCGGAGCTCCACTCATCGCGGTTCCGGAGCCAAGGGTCGAAGAGATTCCAGTCAGCCACGTCAAACGCTGGCAGTGGTTGCGGCAGGTGCACCAGCAGTTTTGGCGACGCTGGAGTGACGAATATTTGGCGATATTGTAGACCAGGTGTAAGTGGCAGCGGCGGCAGCTAAATATCAAAGTGGGAGACATCGTCGTCGTGCGTCACGAGAATCTACCACCAACACACTGGCGATTGGGTCGTGTAATGTCACGTTGAAGACTGAAAGTGGGTTATGCACCAGGGCAGTGCAGAAGCTTTGTCTACTAGTGGAGGCCAATGATTTCGAACCTGGTAGTTCGACCGGGCAGGATGTTTAAGATCTGTACCAACCCTGGACACCGCCGCACTTCATCACCAACCGGTTGGCTGCCCTACAACGCATTGTTCAATGTTGCCGGCCTGACACATAATTCGTTTGATTTTCCTTTCTTTACTCTCTTCCTATTTTTTTCTTATTATTCAACTTAACCTTTGAGACTTCAGTCTACCACGAGTAGTCTGACAAATAAAATTCATAAAAATCCCGAATTGGAAATAAATCTTTTACTTTTTCCCCAACAGTGATGACAACGAGTAAGTTACCTTAACAAGTAGTTTACGCTTCTGTAGTGTTAATCGCGTTTGGTAGGTAGCTTTCCAGCGAACTCACCTACTAATACCGTCATTACATGCGGTTTTTCTTTATGGCGCTAGGTCGAACGGTCTTGTTCTTTGTAGTCGGCGCTCAAGGTATGTCACGTCTAGAGTACGAATTATTTCATTATTGCAGTGACCGTGAATGCGAGTACGAAGTTTGCGAGCAAAATTTGTTACTTCGTTACTCACGGTAGCAATTCCTAGATCTCTGTGAATATCACTCTTCCTTATATACCATGGAGAATTTACGATTGCTCTTAGCGTTTTGTTTTGGAATGTTTGTATTATAGTAATATTGCTTGGTTTGGTACAACCCCAAAGTTGTATACCGTATGTCCAAGAAGGCTTTAGCACTTGCTTATACAGGAGCAGTTTGTTATATACGCTTGTCTTCGAATATCTTCCGAGTAGCCAATACATTTCTCTAAGTCTGATTGCGAGCTCGTCGCGCTTTTTCTTAACGTGTGGCTTCCACTAAAGTTTTGCGTCTAGGATCATTCCTAGATATTTTGCCTCGGTTGCGTATGGTATTTGTGCCGAGTTAATGAAAACAGGTAAGTTGTTTATCCTTTTTGTACGTGAAATTGACATGCGTCGACTTGGTCTCGTTAAGGGCAATTCGCGAGGTCTTTGTCCACTCGCATACTTTATTAAGAGCCCGTTGAAGTTTTCCAGTTGATGATTCGACTGACTCATCCATTGCGAGGATAGCGGTATCGTCTGCGAACGTTGCTACGATGGTCGCTTCATCTTGTGGTATATCTCTTGTGTAGAGCAGGAATAATATTGGGCCGAGAACGCTTCCTTGCGGAACACCGGCGTGGATTTCCTTGAATTCCGAGAATTCAGTCTCATGTCTAACACGAAAGAGTCTGTTTTCAAGGTAGGATTTCAATATTTTGTATAATTTTTCTCATAAACCTTAGATATTATCGGCAGTAGCGAAATAGGTCTATATGATTTCTTATCATTTGTATGCTTCCCTGGCTTCGGAATCATAATGACTTCGGCTACTTTCCATTGTCTTGGAACATATGGAAGTCTCAGAGAAGCAATTATAATGTACAGCAGCTTAACTAGTGCTCTTTTCGGTAGCTCCTTCAGAACTTCGCTAGTGATTAGATCGTATCCTGGAGCTTTCTTATTTTCCAACTTTCTTATTGGCATTCGATGCTCGGACAGAGAAACGGCTTTTACTTTATAGTTGTCGGATCGCGTATTAGCATTCGGTTCTTCGTTTAAAGGTCGTCCATCGAACGGCCTGAATGTTTCTTCTAGATGCTCGGCAAATAAATCCGCTTTCTCTTTGTCTCCTTTTGCCCATTCGCCGTTATCTTTTCTTATTGGTGGCGAGTGCATTTTTGGTTTCCTTATGGACTTCAAGGCTTTCCAAAGTGAGTAGTTTGAGCTCTTTTCAGCAGTCAAGCCTTCTGGGTAAGTTCAAGTTTCGAGATTTCTTAGATCCTGTAGCTCATTTTTAAGTTTGTTGCAAAGATGGTTCAGATAAGTTTTATCAGGGGTTGCGCGGGATTGTTGCCATCTCTTACGCCCTCTCCTCTTTTCTCGTATGAGGTCTTCTATTTCAGGCATGTACTTAACTTTATTGTTCCGTGTAGCTGTCTTCCGGAAGGGAGTGTTTTTCCACGCTGCGCTCTGAATGGTCTCCACAAGACTATCAACTTCATCTTCTATTTCGAGCGGTGTCTTTAGTGGCACATTTAAAGCGACACTTTCTTTGCACTCTTTTCGGAAAACGTCCCAGTTGGTTTTGTTACTACTTCCTGGGCGGTCCTACATTTGTTGCTACACTTCCACCCATTTTCAGGACGACTGCTGAATGGTCTGAGCTTAGATCGTAGCATTTCGTCAGAGTTTTGTTAAGCCCTTTTGCAATGAAGAAATCGACGAGGTCAGGGATTTTATTTTTGTCAGTTGGCCAATAAGTTGGCTTTCCCGTGTAATAAAAGTCCACACCACGCTTCATACTGGCTTTGTACAGTAGTCTGCCTTTCGTTGAGTTGCATCTTGAACCCCAAAAAGTGTGTTTAGCGTTAAAGTCCCCACCGATAATAAAATTAGACCCAGATGAGTCAAAGATTGGTCAAGGTCGTCGTCTGCCAGTCTATATCCTGGTGGGAAGTAGCAAGATCCGATAAGATAGTCTAAATGGTTTACTTTTACGGAGACTGAATTTATTTGCATAGAATCGAGTTCTATTTTTATGTCTGTTGAGTGCTTAATACAATTTTTGATGTAAAGAGAGGATCCGCCTCTGGCATTTTCCGAAGGATGATGCGCGTGATAATCTCTGTAACCTTTTATTTTGGGTCCATGTCCCTTTTTTAAGTGGGTTTCCGATATCAAGCATATATCAATATTGTTTTTCCGTAGAAATATTTCTAGTTCGTTAATTTTGTTTAGGAGGCCGTTTGCGTTCCATGTCAGTATTTTAGGAAACTCTATCATATTCATGTTTTGTTATTAGTCTTGCGAGGTTTGAACTCGGGCTTGCTCATCTGATCTAGTGATGTGCATAATCGAATGATTTCAATAATCGAGATGTTAGTATTCGAGTGATCTGAATAATCGAATGATCATTCGAATGAAATATTCCATACTCCATTCTACATTTGCTCTGAAAATTGGGGTGAGTAAGATTTAGATTTTTATTTTTTTTATTTTATCACCTTAAATCAGTTCGGTACATTAAGAAACACCTATTTTATACAATGTATTTTAGACGAGTAATTAACATAAACATCCAAACCCAAAGGAAAAGAAGCAATACTAAGCCAAACGAAAATTCAAACAGTTAGGTAAACGGCTAATGCACACATCGCATTATCGCATACGCATGTGAGTGAATCAGGCCTATCGGCAATTCCTAGGGGAAAAAATTCCCCCCGAACATTTTTAGTTCCCTGGAAAATATTCCTCCTATCGCGAATCTCCATCGGAATTTATTTCCCAGGGAATTTTTCGAAGATATGTTCGAATGCATTGACAGATGTCATTTGTGATTTATTCAATTGTCAATCAAGCTCATATTTGGAAATATTTTTTGGTGGTAATTGTGTTTCAGTAAAGAAAGTGTTCGATTTAGAATATAAAACATAAAGAAAGTTTACAAAATGCACAGCGCAGCGCTTAGATTGCTGGCCGAGGAACAAATTCAGCAAGAAAAAAATGAAGTAAAACTGAATAGAAGAACTCTCCGAGATAAATCCAATCCCTTAGAGCTACCACAGGCGTTGTGAGTAGAAATTAAATAGCGGCGCTATATAGTTATTACATAAATTCGTTCTTTATTAGATTTCACCAGTACTACAGGGTTAATAAACCAATGTTTAAGTATCTGCTGGAATTTCTATCAGAAAATCTGGCAGCAACCAAAAAACCATTCGTAACTCCTGCCATCGTCAAACTAAGTGCATGCCTGCGGTTCTTTGCGGAAGGTGGCTATCAGACAGGAGTTGGAAAGGATCATGAGATTGGATTGGCACAGTCGTCATTCTCAGAAGTCCTTTCCAACGTTCTCGCAATTTTTGAAACAAAATTGTGTCCAGTTTGGATCGTTATGCCGATGTCAACGGTAGAGAGGAATAAAATATCCTTAAAGTTTTACGAGAAACATAAAATTCCAGGAGTAATGGGGTGCATTGACGGGACACATATTCGCATTATAGCTCCACCAACAGACAAACATCTGTACTATAACCGAAAAGGATTTCACAGTTTAAATGCGTTACTGGTAACTTATTTCTTTGTGTTTAAAGTTTTCTAATTCCATTAAATGTTTACACTTCTTCTTTTCTTAGGTGTGTGATGATGAATTGAGGATTCGATTTGTCAATGCTACGCACCCTGGTGCATGCCACGATTCACTCGTTTGGAAAGTGAGTGAACTGAGGTCGTGGATGGAACAACGACACAGAAACGGTGAAAGAAATTCGTCACTTTTGGGTACATGAACTTGACCATTTAAAGTAGTTTGTGATTCGTTTTAACATGTGTGTTTTAAACAGGTGACGCTGGATACCCATTGGAGCCATGGCTTTTGACCCCTCACAGGACAGCCGATCAGAATACTGCCGAACTCCGATTCAACCAAGCACATACGCGCTGTCGGAATATTATTGAAAGAACCAACGGTGTGCTAAAGGGTAGATGGAAATGTTTACTTAGTGCTAGAGAGCTGCACTATCGCCCGCACAAAGCAGTTCAAATTGCAAACGTCTGTTGTGCTTTGCATAATATATGCATCTATTTTAAAAGCGACATTTCACCAGAAATGATGTGTTATGATAATGACATCAGCACTATAAACACAGAAACAGAAAACGAAGTTCCAAATGTAACCGATTCAGCATTGATGGCTGAAGCACAACGCGTCAGAAGGCAAATAGGGAACAGTCTTTAAACTTTATTCAATTCAATTTATAACAAAAAATAAATAAATAAATAAAGATAAACCTATAATTTGAATCACTTCATTATTTTAAGCTTTTCCTCTTCTATTTGTATTAGCCGCTCCTTGAACTGTATTTTTGCCTCAATTTCTCTTTTCCTCAGTCTTTCCATTTCCATGTTGTGGCGTTTTGTCTCCTGCAATACCAGTTTTTGTTGATCATAAAGCCGGTCAATAGATCGATATATCTTTTTGACATTCCCTTGTGTATCTTCGTGGTAAATCTTCATGTCTGAAAGAGCTTGTTCTACCTTATCACACAATGCTCGTTGTATTTGAACTTCCTCTTCCAAAACTTGCTGCGATGTTTTTCCCCTTGTTGAAATGTGTTGTTTTGACAAAGTTTTTAAGAATGAATTATTCGCCAATAATTCCTGTGCTTTTGACGGACTGCAATTATCTGCGTCATCCAACAACATATTCAACAAAGGACTTTCATCGATCTCGAAATGTTCATCTTTGCTTTCGTAGCTTTCAGCCACTGGAGTATTTGCCGTTGATCTACCATCCTCATCCGATATCAACTTCGTCTTCTTTGCACAGGACGGTAAGCCAAATCTTGAAGTATTTGGTAGACCTTCCACTGATGCACTCATGGAACATATTTCTATTATTGCCTCTTCCAATGTTGTGAACCTATATTCTTTGCAAGGTCCTCCTCCAGTAGCATTTTGTTTTTTTTTATTTTCAGACAGTTTTTTTTTTATATATTTTTTTTTGTCCACCCACACCTATAATGGATTAAATCTGTATAATGATGATGAGATAAATATAAATCAAACTACCTTTTTCCACTCAAATACCGATTTCATTGGAGGCCCAGCACTGTTTAGCTCTTTTTCTACAATATTCCAAAACTTTTTTACATCCTCTTTGCTTCTATTGGTAGTGAAACCGTTACAATGTCGCGATTTTCATCGAATAAATGTACCATCATCTTCAACTGCTTTTGATTAGTTGAGCTAGACCTAATTAATCCATAGTAGGTTCATCTTGAAAAAAGGACTTTAAACAAAATACTTGCATGATTCAAAATTGTTGCTCTCCACTTAGAATAGAACTAAATCTGATATTTGTATATACAGGGTATTTTTTTCAGCAAGCATTAATTTTTGATTTTGAACAAAACACGTTTATTTGCTTTCAATCTGTAGTTCTTTCTGTTGTTTGAACTAACAAATAAAGAAAAAACGCAAAAAAACTGTAAACTGCAAACTTCAAACCGTAGAATTTTTGAATTTCCACCTACAAATTGCAAAGGAAATATTCCGGGGGGAATTTTTTCCCTTTTTCGAAGTTCATTGCCGATACCTATTTTTGAAAAATGGCGAATATTCCGGGGGGAATTTTGTTCACGATAGCCCTGAATAACTCGATTTAAAGTTCTCGATTCTTTCAAAGAGTAGTAATAGTAACATCAATTAGTAGTACTGTTTTATTTCACTCGAGAGCTCGAATCATGTATACCTACGAGAAACGAGATATCGCTCATCATTCGAATCATAGAGGAACTAAACTAGAGGGCCGACTTTCAGCACACCTACCCGATTTTCCCCGCAAATTTTGAATGACAGCCCTCTCTCGCGCGCTCTTTTTTTCCTGTCTGTGAATACGTGTATTAATGGCCGCCGGGTGGAACTATTTCCAAAAACAAACAATTTGTAAATAGATTTATAACAATAAATGTAAAAAAGCAAATGTTGATTATGGTTTTTTTAAATAGCATAATTTCTTCTCTACCCATTTTCGTCACCAAAAACTGTTCATCCATTCAAATTTCAGTTTTTTTTTTCATTTTATTTGTATGAATTCTATTTTTGACAGCAAAATTCATGCTGCTGCATAAAAGGGGTTGTTCCAAAAATTATTCATTAAACCCAAGCCTTCACTAGGGCATAAGTGAATTTTCTAAAATGTTTATAAACATTCAATAATTTTTTATAAGGTTTGGTGAATGTTTTCAAATTTGTTTATTTAACACCATATTTGTACAAATTCAAAATATGATTGGAAATTCTGTAGTTTAATAACACTTACAGTGTTGAATAATGTTACTTTGGTATTTCAATCGAACGTAAAAATACATATTGTTTTGTTAATTGTTGGTATTTGCATGCTATATTTCGTTTTCTGTGCATATATTCTTTTATAAATTTTATAACAATGTATTTCGAAATGTGCACTGAATTTTTTTACAAACCCCTTTAAATTATTCATTAACAAAAACAAGTGCGTTCTTTGTGTTTTTGGAATACAAAAAGTGATCAAAACATTTTTTTATTGTTCCGAGTATTTCTTAGGTATAAATAAAGGGCGATGTACAAGGATTTTCATATTATGGCTTTTACCGGAAAAAGCCGAGCGCATACATAGTTAAATTTGAGAGCAATATATGTAGTATAAAAAAATAAAAAAATATCGAACTTATTTTTCATTTTTAGCATTATGCATACTTGGATATAATTACTGTACAAGTATGCATTTGCTAAAACTAAAAAATCTTTTTCACGAAAAAAAATAAAGGATTTTCTTAAACGGTGTTCAAATATTTTGTTTCGATATTTCGAAATTAAAACCATTAAAATCAACGAAAAAAATGTTCTTTCCTTAAAATATACAAAAAAAAACTTGAATTTACAAAATCTCTTTTAACAAAAGCGAAGAAAACGTTAATTTTTCTCTGATTGTTATTATGAGTTAGATTTCTGCAAGATATTGACAAATTATTATTTTATTGTAACGAAATTATAAAAGGAATTCCATTTGATTCCAACAAGTTCATATAGTACATTAAAAACTCTTAAATTCAACTGTGATGTGAACGCCGTGTAAGTAAATGGCACAAAATATGACGAACACAGTCGCCCAATGGCGGCTCGATTGACATAAAGTTGTAACCTTAAATTGTATAAGTATGCGTGCGGCATTAATGGCGCTCCTTTGATTTGTACAGGCACGAACACTTATGCAATTTGAGGTTACACAGGCAGCTTGTAGGCAGATTTCCCGTTTCTGCTCTCAGTTGGCCCTCTAGTTTAGTTCCTCTATGATTCGAATGAAAATATAAACATTCAAGGAAAGAGAAGAGGCAAAACGCAAAAGCATGCCATGAGAATGAGATATTATTATTCATACATCATACTTCATGTTCATACTTCATAGTTCATACAGGTATTCTTTTCGCACACAAGTCACGACTCACAAGCATCTAAGTAGGTATTGTTTGATTTATGGATGTTGGTTTTCTAGTGGTTGTGTATTGTGTTTTGTGTTCGGGTTGTGTATAAAAAATGAGAGAAAGAGTGTGGGTCGTGCACCACCGAACGACGTCAATTTAAACTCAGTTCTTAAATTTTTTTAACTTTTATTACAAACAAGATAAGAACTTAAAAAACTAATTTTACGTTACGTTAATTACTTGCGGAGCAGGTCACCACCACCTTTGACGAGTAAACGAAGAATACTCTTTTTTCTTTGTTCCGGGATAAAGAAAACGCGCAATTCTTGGGAATGACAGCAAGCGCATGCTTGTCTCATTCTCGCCCGCCGTATCAGCTGTTGTCCTTCTCTTTTGTTTCGTCGACTGGTTGTGTTCGATGGGTGTGTTTTTTTTGTGTTCGTCGGTATGGTGGCTTCGTGTAGCCACAATACTCCCCCGCCAGTTGAGTGTAAAGGGTTTTACTTCAACGATATCTGCTTGGGCAAACAATTGTGCGCCCGGTACGGCTGACCTGGTTTATCGGGATGTGGTTGGCGGTGGTAGGCTCATTTTCTCTGGGCTTGATTTCGATGGTTTGTTCGGCACGCGGTTTGTCCTCTGCCTCTACAAAGCAAGGTTTTAGTCGGTCGATACCGACGCTCGTTTTTCGCCCGTTTACTAATAACTCGAAATTTTTCGCATCGCGATTTAATACTTCATAGGGACCGTCGTACGGTCGTTGCAGAGGTTTGCGTACTGAGTCAACTCGGATGAAAACATGTGAACATTTGCTGAGCTCTTTGAATACGAATGGCTCAAAAGTGGAGTGACGCGATGGCGCGACCGGACGTACGGTCTCAAAATGTCTTTTAATCTCCTTGACGAAATCTGATTGGGGAACTTCGTTATGGTTGCTTGTTAGAAAATCCGACGGTAACCGTATATTCTGTCCGAAAACTAGTTCTGCTGCGCTAGCATTAAATTCTTCGCGGTAGGCTGCTCTTAAACCCATCAGGACAAAAGGGAGTTTCTTGGTCCATTGAATGTCGTTGTGGCATTTCAGTGCCGCTTTGAGAGTGCGGTGCCACCTCTCGAGGAACCCGTTCGCCTTAGGGTTGCAAGCCGTCGTGCGATTGCGTTGTATCCCTAAACGTTTGCAAAGCTCGTTACACAGCCCGGATTCAAACTGAGACCCCTGGTCGGACACCACAACCGATGGTACACCGAAACGGGAAAACCACTGTGAGAATAAGGCACTTGCCACTGTACCGGCCGTGATGTCGCTAATTGGGATTGCTTCGGGCCATCTGGTATATCTGTCTATGACCGTGAGTAAGTATCGGTATCCATCCGATGGTGTAAGTGGCCCTACTAAATCTATGTGTATTTCGTCGAAACGTTTGGAAACTGGTGGGAAATTTCCCAATGGGCTTCTAACATGTCTTTATATTTTTGCTCTCTGGCATGCCGTGTAGGCGCGCGCCCATTTGCTGCAGTCTCTCTTAATACCCGGCCAGATTAGTTTTTTGGTTATTGCTTTTGTAGTAGCGCGTACTCCTGGATGCGCTAAACCGTGAATGCTATCGAAAACGGTACGACGAAATTCTTTGGGTATATATGGGCGATCGACATTGGTCGAGACGTCACAAACGATAGACTGGTGAGTATCTGGGATTTCTCGATTTTCGAAACGCAGCGATGTTTCCGCTGAGCGTAAATTTTGTAAGATCCAAGATCCTATCCAACGTACTGTGTGAACGTCTCAAACCGTTCTGCAACACACTAATCGGCACGTACCAGTGTGGCTTCCGGCCCGGCAGATCGACTATAGACCAAATTTTCACACTGAGGCAAATCCTGGAAAAGACCAATGAATTTCAAGTCGAGACTCACCACCTATTCATCGACTTCAAAGCCGCATATGATAGCATTCATCGTCAGGAGCTATATGTGGCGATGGCCGAATTCGGGATCCCGGCAAAACTGATCCAGCTATATAGCGTGACGCTGGAGAACACACCCTGCAACGTGCAATTTGGAAGTAGTTCCTCCGAGCTATTCGAAACATGCACCGGATTTCGGCAAGGAGACGCATTATCATGTGACTTCTTCAATCTCGTGCTAGAGCAGATAGCAGGGCAGGTGTCAACACGGAAGGCACTATCTTCAACAAATCCGTCCAGCTACTGGGGTATGCAGACGATATTTACATCATCGGTCGCTCCCAGCGTGCCGTGATAGAGGCTTTTACGGCATTTGAAGAACAGGCGAAATTTGTTGGTCTTGTAGTAAATGAGGACAAGACTAAGTACATGCTATCAACAAACAAACAAGCATCTGTCCACCGCCTAGGACAGAACGTCACTATTGATAGCAACAATTTCGAGGTAGTTAAGGAGTTTATCTACCTCGGAGTAAACATGAACTCCACAAATGACATCCTAGTGGAGATCCGGCGAAGAATTACCCTAGGAAACCGCTGCTACTTCGGTTTGGCAAAACAATTGGGTTCAAAACTCCTAACTCGAAGGACAAAATGTATGCTTTACAGAACCCTTATCCTGCCAGTTCTGCTTTATGGCGCCGAGTGCTGGACGATAAGCAGGAAGGGAGAGCTGATACTGGGCTCCTTCGAAAGAAAAATTCTTCGGCGGATTTTTGGTCCTGTGTGCGAGGAGGGCGAATGGAGGAGAAGATACAACCGCGAACTCTATGAGCTGTACCAAGATGTGGATGTAGTCCAAAAGGCCAAAATACGTCGACTACATTGGCTCGGCCACATCGAGCGAATGGACAATAATGCTCCAGCTAAGGGGATCTTCGAATCCCAGCCGCCAGGTTCGAGACGACAAGGAAGACCGAACCTCCGTTTCAAAGACCAAGCCATCGCGGATGCCAGAGCGCTTGGTCTGGATAACTGGAAGCAGCGTGCCCGGGATCGCAGAGGATGGAAGGCTGCAGTGTCTCAGGCAGAGACTCTCCACGGTTCGGGAGCCCGTTAAGTAAGTAAGTAAGTAAATTTTGTAATTCAGGGTCATTTATTTGAGCTTGGGCGATGGCGGTGAAATTAATCCCTGGCGGGAGCGAGATTTCCTCTAAACGGGAAAGAGTATCAGCTACGATATTTTCTCTACCCGGTATATACTGGATATCTGTGGAGAATTGCCCGATATAATCTAAGTGACGTAGCTGATGCGGTGATGCCTTAGATGGCTTCTGCCGAAAAGCGAACGTTAGGGGCTTGTGATCTGTAATGATAGTGAAGGTTTGTCCCTCTACGAAATAACGGAAATGCTTGACGGCGAGGTATATGGCCAACAATTCTCTGTCGTAGGCACTATATTTGCATTGTGCCGGGCTGAGCTTTATTGAGTAAAAGGCCAACGGCTGCCAACCCCCCTGGTTCCACTGCTGTAGGGCTCCTCCGATTGCGAAATCGGAAGCGTCCACGCATAGTGACAACTTTGAATTCGGGGATGGAAATGCCAACATTGTGGCTCGGCAAAGCTCTTCCTTACACCTGTTGAAGGCGAGACAAGCGACGTCCGACCAAATGATAGGTGTCTTATCGCTTTTCTTCTTCCTCCCTTTGAGGAACGCTGTGAGTGGGAGTTGAGCTTCCGCCGCTTTTGGAATGAAACGTCTGTAGAAATTGAGCATTCCTAAGAAACGTCTGAGCTCGCAAACATTCAGCGGACGCTTGAAATCGACGATCGCCTGGACTCGTTCGGGTGAAGGTCTCAACCCCTCTTTGGATATGAGATGTCCAAGGAACAAGACACTAGCTTATGCGAATTTGCATTTGTCGACGTTTATGACCAGACCGTAACGCTCTAGGCGTTCAAATAGCACCTTTAGATGGCGTAAGTGCTCCGCTCGGTCCTTTGAGGCTACCAGGATGTCGTCGATGTACACAAAAATGAAGGCGAGGTCCCTTAATATCATGTGCATAAAACGCTGAAACGTCTGGGCAGCATTTCGCAACCCGAAAGTCATCCTGACAAATTCGAACAAGCCGAAAGGCTTAGCGATAGCAGTCTTGGGAATGTCAGCTTCATCTATTGGTATTTGGTGGTATGCACGTACCAAGTCGATGGTGGAAAAGATAGTAGCTCCATGTAGTGAGTGAGCAAAATCTTGTATGTGGGGTATTGGATAGCTGTCTGCTAGTGTGATGGCATTTAAAGGACGATGATCGCCACAAGGTCTCCACTCGCCGTTCTTTTTCTGAACCAGATGTAATGGAGTAGCCCAAGGGCTGTTGCTAGGTCGACAAATTCCTTGAGCTAACAAAAAATCGAATTCGGCCCTTGCGGCTTTGAGTTTATCAAGTGATAAACGTCGCGGTCTATTTGCGACGGGACGAGAATCTCCCGTGATAATTTGGTGTGTAATATTGTGCTGGATTGGACGCATTAGGAGGTTCTGACTTGACATTATATTATAATCTTTGATAAGACAATGTATGTCGTCATCGACCATCCCTGTGGCTAAGACTGAGAGCTTTGGGGTGGAGCACCGTAGGAGAGACCCTGCAGCCTGTGACTCGGTGTACGGGTCGACGAGGCGTCCGTTCCTGATGTCTACCAACAATCCAAAGGCGCGTAAAAAATCAGCACCTATAATAGGCTTACTGACTTTCGCGTAAGTAAACACCCAAGCAAATTGTCTTTTAAGACCTAAATCAAGGATTATCTTAGCGCGACCATACGTGGGAACGGGAGAGCCGTTTGCTGCGAATAGCGCGTTGGAGCTTGGTGTGTTAACTTGCATTGATGACTTAGCAGGCAAAACTGAGATGTCCGCGCCAGAGTCCACTAAAAAATGTATACCGTTATTTCGATCGTACGTAAACAAACGACAATTAGTAATGTGTATGCCCGAGTCGCAAGTCGCCAACGACTGGGCACTTAGTTTTCCGAAACATTGCTACGGCGGCGGTTTCTGAAACCGCAGGGTGCAGTGCATTGCCTGGCTTGTGAACCGAAACGTCGACGATACCAACATAGTTGAACATTGCTTAGTGACCTTGAATTTTCTGAACGTCTGTAGTTTTGACCCCTGGCGTGGTCCCTTGAACGTTGATATACATACGTGTCGACGCAGTTCAGCTACTTCTTGCGCTAGAAGTTGTAGGTCAGGATTAGGCGCAGAGCTACAGTCATTTTCGGGATTTGGAGGCGGATTCGCGTTAGCTAGTGTAGCGATTCCCGGTGAAAAGGGTAAGGCGGCTACTATCCTATCAGCTGTCTGGGCAAGTGAATCCAGGCTGGCATCCGCGCATGTTAAAATAGCTTGTGCCGTGGGGGGCAAACGCTGCACCCATAAGCTTCGTAAAAGCGCATCAGAAAATTCACTGCCTGCGAGTGCGCGCATTATACGCAATAATTCGCTCGGTTTTTGGTCACCGAGCACTGTCTCGTGTAACAGCTTTTGTAAACGTACTTCGTTTGACTCCGTTAGTCGCGAGAGAACTACTTTCTTTAAGTTATCGTACAAACCGTTGGCGGGTGGATTCAGAATAATATCCCTACACGTGTTGACCGTTTTTGCGTCTAGTAACCCGAGAGCTGTAAAGTATTTAGAATTGTCCGATCTGATTTGAGCCACCGTAAACTGACCCTCAAATACCGCGAACCACACATCCGGATTATCAGGCCAAAAGGGTAAATTTTTAAAAGATAAAGCACTTACATTGTTACTTGATGCCGCGATTAATATGTCACTTATCACTTCGCTGGCGGGAGAGTTGCTGTTCTGTTGGGCGTTGAGCTGATTCGGTGGACGAGTTGTTGTGTCGTTGCTGTTGGCTTGCATATTGCTTGACGTGACGATGATGATGGTGGTGAGAGGCTATCCCTTCAAGTTTACAATCGTTGTTTGCAGAACAAAAATAAAAAATAAGAGAAAATGATTAGAAGACGACCCATAAAATTTCACAAAACATATACCCCCGTATTAATAAACAAATGTGCACAAGTTAGTTAGCTAGCAGACATCAGATAGCATACAAAAATTTGACGCAACTTCTGAATAACGAGTTGATAACTTTTACGCAGCGTTTATTAATAAAGGGGATATTATTTAGTTGAAACGAAAAATGATACGAAAAAAACTTTTAACACAATTGAAGTTGTGTTGAATCCCTCAATGAGCTAGCCGGATAGTGACGCTCTTGTTGCTGTGGCGCGTGGCGAAACTGTTCTTTGTTCTTTGCTCCGGTTGTTACGGTTTACTCTAAAACGGGACTGCTTGGCGTAACGGCAATGATGGCCGACGCTTGCGAAAACGGTGATGACGGCGGTGTGCTATGTTGGTATTGGCGGCGAATTTCAATTCTTAGCTGAATCTCAGGAATCGGCTTGCAAATTTTCAGTTACTGATGCTGAGGATGTGGTGGAATTTATTTCCCACGCGTTTTACTCCTACAGCTGTTTTCGGCGCACTTTGCGAGTGGTTGCTTCTGCCGAGGGTGGTGGTGAAAATGGCTGCTTATATGCGTATCAACACGAGAGTAACTTAATCACGTCGGGGTCACCAGTTGTGGGTCGTGCACCACCGAACGACGTCAATTTAAACTCAGTTCTTAAATTTTTTTAACTTTTATTACAAACAAGATAAGAACTTAAAAAACTAATTTTACGTTACGTTAATTACTTGCGGAGCAGGTCACCACCACCTTTGACGAGTAAACGAAGAATACTCTTTTTTCTTTGTGCCGGGATAAAGAAAACGCGCAATTCTTGGGAATGACAGCAAGCGCATGCTTGTCCCATTCTCGCCCGCCGTATCAGGAGTTGTCCTTGTCTTTTGTTTCGTCGACTGGTTGTGTTCGATGGGTGTGTTTTTTTTGTGTTCGTCGGTATGGTGGCTTCGTGTAGCCACAAGAGAATTATGAAATCATTCTAATGATTTGAAATCAAGAATCGAGACATCTCAAGATATTGCGAAAATCGATTATAATCGATTATATCACTCGAATGCGCCCATCACTAATCTGATCTTATCTGGTCTCCATGTATCGCGACTTGCGCGTATGATCTCGCATCGACCAACGCGGGATTTTGCTTTGTACTTAGTCCAGCGACATTCTGTTGTGCAACTTCTTTATTTTCCTGTATAGGTTTCGTCCTTTTGACTACCCTAGCGGTTTTCGTATTATCGGTTTTACGATAATTTAAGCTTGGGTCTGGGTGTACCGGTTTCTTGAGAGTGTCTCGTCTTTTTGTATTTTTGTCGCGATTTCGCAACCTTTATAATTCGCTGGGTGGTTTTTCGTACAATTTGCGCAGACCGCTGGGACCTGCTTGGTTTTTTCGCACTCTTCCGAGAGATGTTTGCCGGCACATTTTACGCACCGTGGTTCTTTCTGGCAGTTTGCCTTCGTGTGGTTAAAACTTTGGCAACGTTTGCACTGAGGTACCGTTCTCCTTCCCTTACGCATTGCCTCGATTTTGACCTTTATGTTTAGGATTGTCTTGATTTTGAAAATATCCTCCACATTCTCACTCCTATCAAAGGTGAGCATAAAGAGTGGAAGGCCGCGTTTGATAACGATATCTTTGTCTCCTTCCGTGCAATGCTTTTCCTTCTTGATAATATTCACGGCGTCAATAATTTTTAGGCCTTGTGTTAGCACGTCTTCCATAATATCTTCTCTTATGCAAGTCGGGTGGAGTCCCCTAACGATGACTCGCATCGGTTTTTTGTACTTATTTTCATAAGTAAACCATTGGATATTCTCTGTGTTTAATTTAAGAGATAGTGCTTGGTAAGAATCAGAATCCTCTACGTTGATTTTCCACACGTTGTTTCGGCGTGAGATTATATTGTACTTCGTCTTCAGCGTATTTTTGAGAAGGTTACGAAGTTTTCCGTAGTCCTCTATCCCGACAACATTTATTGCGGGTGGAGGGCGAGGTTTCGCTTGAGTTTTCGTCTTGTTTGTTACAGTGGCCTTATATTTTTCCTGTAAGACTTCGGGTGAGGTTGCAGCCTTACGCTTTTTGCTAGGTCGTTTTTTAGCAGCCGGATTGGTTTCGCGGGCAAGTTCTTCTTCGTCCGTGAAATATTCCGTTGCTGGACAGTTCGACGTTGTCTCGAGATCTTTCGGTACACGAAGGTTTTTAAGATCCTCGTTTCCTTTTCGCAGAGAATCTACTTCCTTCTTAAGCTCATAGAAGAGTCGCTCCATTTCATTAAGTTTAGCTCGTAGTTCGTTGTTCTATTTTACGAAGCATTGTGTTTTCACTGTGTCCTGATTAACCGGAGGACTTCTTTTTCCGGAGACATGCGATCCAGGTGGAGATTGATATATCTTCTTTCTTTTTTCAGAGGGATCTACAGGCGATGTTGTTGAAGTTGTCCTTGACGCTATCGGTGGTGATCTTAGCATACTATTTTTTTTTTCGCTCTGAAAGGGTCTCTTAGAAGCAATAGTTGGTCCTCCCCAGAAGAGGGACCGACCTCCGTAGAGGGTGGATTTTCCAGTGTAACTGGTCTGCCACCTGGGGTAATAAATAATTCCATGTGTTTGTTCCATTGCATCTTTTCGCTGTTGTATTTTATACCTTCTACCAGGTTTTGACACTGCCGTCCTTCTAGGATCAGTCGCAGACCAGGAAGCCGCCTACTATAGGTCAGACGCTCTTGGATTTGGGTTTGCCGTCGGTTTTACCCTTCAACTATAACCTGGCTGTCTTGGGTGGCCCTACCAGGAGAATACACTCCCGACAGCATAGCTTATAGTATCACTAAGGTTACTCCCTTTGACGTTAGATTTTAGTCGCCTCTTACGACAGGCATACATTACCTCAAGGCTATTCTAACCCCGACCTTGCCCCAGGCGTAGCCTAATAAAGGTTTTCATCATTTTGTGGGTACAGTTTATAGGGAACCTTGGCGGTTTTCCATCAGGGTTAATTAATTTGTATTGATGGGTAAATGTTTCCCAATTCTGTTGGTTTTGTTGGAACCAGAAAGCTGTAATTAAGTTTTTAATATCCTTCTTATTAAATATGAAGTCTGTAAGAAGGGGTTCGGATAACGCAGCCCTGGCTGCAATATCAGCTTTCTCGTTGCCCTTTATACCCGCGTGTCCAGGAACCCATAGGAGTCTAATTTTTTCTTTTCGTTTTATTATTTTGTCCCGGATGGCAGCAATAACAGGCGTGTCGTTGTTAAAGTTGGTTACAGCGGTTAATGTTGAGAGGCTGTCCGAGCAAATAACGAATTTGGTTTTCCTTGGGAGTGAGGTGGCTCGTAGGATGGCTGTTGCTTCAGCTGAAAAAATGGAGCTCATTTGTGGTAACACGGCTTTTCTTAGGGTAGATCCATTTTCATCGATAATTGCGAATGCGGTACCTGCTTCAGTCTTGGACCCATCGGTGAACACTAGTTCCCATCCATCGGTTTTGTGTTTCTCCGAAATTTCCAAGAACCTCTGCCTATAAACTTGGTTTGATGTGGAGGCTTTTGATAGAGATTTTAGCTACATGTCTACCGCCCCGTCGGTAAGTGCCCACAGTGGGGAGGTTCTTGGGTTGCTGCGTTTGGTAGTTATGGGAATTTCCATATTCTCAGCGAGAGTTAGTACTTTATTGAGGGTTGATATTATTTTAGGATGCCTCCGGGTGAGTAAACTTCTTTTTGCGTCTATGTTGATCATTTTGTTTTGAATCGGATCGAGTTTTAACATTACCATTGAAGTCAGTATATTAATTCTTTCCTTTATAGAGGGGAGCCCAAATTCGACCAGCATGTTGGCGATGGGGGTTGACCTGAATGCTTTAAGGCTGATTCGTATTGCGGCGCGGTTATCGGTTCAATAATTTTTAATGTTGTTGTTAAGAAATCATCACAAGAAACCACTCTCCGAATTTAATACTTTGCTTCAAATTAATATTTTAAAACTAATTAAGTAACTAAAAATTTTTTTCTTTCTACAAAATTCTAATTTTCAATTCATTATCGTAAAAACAAGCAACCTGAAGTCACTAAAATTTTTGAGCCTATTTTCTTATAACAAATAATTATAAATTTTCATAAGAAAATTTACTGCAAAAACTAGTGCCTTTTAAATCAAGCATTTTTTCAACATTCTCAAAAATTTTACTTTAATACTACCAAAAGATGTTTTCAACACCGCCTGCAAGTTTAATCTTAGGAAGAAGAAATATGTGTCCAATATGTGATGAAAAATATCAAGACTCCAATATGGTGCAATGCTCAAGTTGCACAAAATGGATTCATTATACATGTGCCAATATGGGGGAAGAAATAGTCAACGTCAGGAACTGGAAATGCATTAATTGTACCCAATTATCTGTTACGCACACCAGCCAGACACCAACAATTTCCAACATACATTCAAGGCCGCATTCAGATGATCCGTTACACCAAGAGGAATCTAATTCAAAAGTTTTGTCCGACACATATACGGCACCTAATCCAGATCCAAAATCCAATATTGCTATACAAATTACAAACTGCTTGATAATTAATAAAGAACAAAATATATCACATATTTCCATTGCAGCCTCAGTATGCTCAACACGCTCCAGTAAATCTGTACGATTTAGAGAACATATGAATTTACTAGAAGAACAAGATGAAATCCTTAAAATGAGACAAGAAATAATGAAGAAAAAAGAAGCTATGTTAGACGCTCTTTCAGATGATGAGATAGAGGATCAAATAATGCCTAAACAGATATCACAACATCAAAACAACGTTCCGATTCAAGTCAATGAACGAGTTCTCAGTTATTTAGATTCTATGAAGCCAAAAGAACAACCAAATATTCCAATTTCAACACCGATTCAAGTTTCTACATATCAGACGCAAGCACCAATAAAATTTTGCCAACTTACTCCTCAACAACTTGCAACTAGATCCGCAATACCAAAAGATTTACAACTACTAACGACAATCTGGCTACATTTGCCGATTGGCTATATGAAATCACCACTGACGCTTGCAGTGTTATGACGACAACAAATTGGTTTACAACAAAGCAACCACAACAACCAGGGAGAAATAGAAATGAAACTCTAACCTACATGAAAAAATTGAGGAAAATTCTACATCATTAGTATCGAGACCTATTCCTCCCGTTATTGTTTGCAAAACTTGTGGAGACAGTTGTAAGAATATTTCAAACTGCATCAAATTCCAGAATATGAACTTATCACAACGATGGGATATTCTAAAACAATTCAAATTGTGTCGTCAATGTCTTAAACGACATTCTTCTAAATGCAAAACTCCAGTACAATGTACTAAAGATAACTGCCAGATAAAACACCATCCACTACTTCATAAGGACAAACCTTCAACCTCATTTCAAATCGAAGCGTCCATGAATCATCATATGACATTTAAGATTCTCTTTAGGGTGATTCCCGTAATTTTATCAAATAACGGACAAAAAATAAAAACCTACGCCTTTCTGGATGAAGGGTCATCGAGTTCTCTTATAAGCGATGAACTGGCTAAATATCTAAATCTGGAAGGTGAAGAGGAACCCTTTTGTCTTAAGTGGACTTCGGAAGTAACAAGAATGGAAAATCAGTCAAGAAAGGTACATCTTACAATATCTGGAGTTTACAAAAATTCATCAGAATTTTCATTATCAAATGTACGAACTGTGCGCTCACTGAACTTACCGTCACAGTCTTTGGACTACAAGCAGATGTCAGAGAAATATATACATCTCCGTAATATACCAGTGGAATCATATATCAACGCTAGCCCTGGTATATTAATTGGTCTTAAAAATTGGAGGATAGCGGTCCCACTTCGAATTAAAGAAGTTTCCGAAGACGAGCCTATGGCAGCAAAATGTCGTTTAGGATGGACTATATTTTCTACATCTGAAAACTGTGTCAATAAGGGCGAATTTGACTATAGTTTCCATTTGTGTGAATGTCAACAAAAAACAGATGCAGATCTACACCAATTAATTCAAGAATACTTTACTGTTGACAACTTGGGTGTCACTGGTAAAAAAGATGAGAAGCTGAAATCAGAAGAAGATCGTACCAGGCAGATTTTGGCAACGACAACCACGGATTTGGGTTCCCGCTACGAAACTGGACTTTTATGGCGGTATGACGAATTCAATTTACCAAAAAGCCGACCAATGGCTGTTCGTCGATTAGTTTGTTTGGAGAAGCGCCTTAAATCCGATCCTAAGTTGGCTGAAAACATAAAAAGTCAAATACAACAGTATGAGGAGAAGGGTTATATTCGAAAGCTAAGCCAACAGGAGTTGCGAGAACCTCGTGAAAAAGTATGGTACTTACCAATTTTTACGGTACAAAATCAAAACAAACCAGGAAAAGTACGTATTGTCTGGGATGCAGCTGCAAAAGTCAATGGAATTTCACTAAACACAATGGTAATGAAAGGCATCGATTGGAATTCATCTCTACTGGGTGTACTTCTACGTAGCAGGGAAAGGAAGATATGCATTACAGGGGACATCAGGGAAATGTTCCATCAAGTGAAAATAGCAACAAATGATCAACATTTTCTACGATTTCTATGGAGAGATTGTAATGAAGAAATAGAACCAGACACATACGTTATGCAAGTTATGACTTTTGGGGCGACCTGTTCTCCAAGTCGCGCTCAATACATAAAAAACGAAAACGCCTTAAAGTTCATCAAAAAATATCCTAGAGCTGTAAAATGTATTACTGATAACCACTACGTTGATGATTTATTGGATAGTGTCAACACCGATGAGGAAGCCATACAATTAGCTGAAGAGGTTACAGCAATACATAAGAGAGCTGGTTTTGAAATTCGAGGTTGGAAATCCAATTCAGATGAAGTAATGCGCATCCTTAACACCGACTTTAAAGAAGTAAATAAAGATTTGAATATGAATCCAGAAGCCTCAAAAGAAAAAGGACTGGGCATGTGATGATTTAACTTTCTCCTTACGATACAATAAAGGTAATCAAAATGTACTGAAAGGCGAAAAGAGACCTACAAAGAGGGAAGTGTTAAGAATCCTCATGTCAATCTACGATCCAATAGGATTGATCGGACATTTTCTGGTGTACCTTAGAATTATTTTACAAGAAATTTGGCGAAGTCAAACTGAATGGGATAACGAAATTCAAGATGAACAAAATACTTTATGGATAAACTGGCTTAAAATACTTCCAAGGGTCGAACAGTTAAGGATTCCACGTTGCTATATTAAGCATCTTCAAAATTGGGACAATGTTACAACTCAGTTGCACATTTTTGTAGACGCCAGTGAGCAAGCATGTGCTGCTGTATCTTACCTAAGGATTGTGAAAGGACAACAAGTGGAATGCGCACTGGTTGGTTCTAAAACTAAAGTTGCACCATTAAAACTTCGTTCCATTCCAAGATTAGAATTGGATGCAGCAGTAATGGGGTGTAGATTTGCCAAAAGCATTAATGAGCAGTTAACCGTTAACATAGAAAAAGTTTTCTTCTGGAGTGATTCAAAGGTTACATTAACGTGGATAAGAGGAGATCCAAGAAAATACACTAAGTTCGTGGCCTTCCGAGTAGCAGAGATTCAAGAAAATTCCAATGTAAAAGACTGGCGGTATGTGACAACAAAAGAGAACGTTGCAGATGATGGTACGAAATGGGTAAAACCTCCCAGGCTCGACAAAGCCGATCGCTGGTATAAAGGTCCAGAGTTCTTGTATTTTAACGAAACACAATGGCCCGTAGAAGTGAAGACCCTTGACGAATTACCGGAAGAACTTATTAATTTACATACACCGGTTCTGACTACTATAAATTTTACTAAATTTTTAAAGTGGAAACGACTGCTCAACACCATGGCTTATGTAGTTAGATTTGTTCAAAACACTAATATAATCAATAATTCGAAAAGCAAAGGCATTTTAACAAGCAAAGAACTTCAATAAGCAGAGACCATAATATTAAAGTCAGCTCAACAAGACGTCTATAAAAACGAGATAAGTTATATCCGTAAACAAACAGGAATGAAATTAACAAGGATTTCAAGCTACAGTTGTTCACACAAGCTCTATATACCATTTGTCCCCATACCTTGATGAAGAGGGATCTTAAGAGTAAGGGGAAGAATAGATTCTGCAATTTACATTACCCACGATGCAAAAAGACCAATCATCCTCCCAAGAAGTCATTACATTACCCAACTAATTGTACAAAGTGTACATGAAGAATTCTTGCATCAGAACAATGAGAGTGTTGTAAATCAATTGCGACAGCGGTTTTGGATTTCCGAAACTAAGGTGCTTGGTAAAGAAGACTAGCCTAATTTGTCAATGGTGCAAAGTTCGAAAGGCTAAACTACAAGATCCGGAAATGGCTCCACTACCACCTGCAAGACTCGCTGTTTTTGTTCAACTGTTTTCTTTTGTGGGAGTTAATTACTTTGGACCGTTCAACGTTTCTATTGGCCGTCGCACCGAAAAAAGATGGGGTGTGATTTTCACATGTCTTACAGTAAGAGCAGTACACGTAGAGATTGCGCACAAATTGGATGCAGATGCATTTATTTTATGTTTCCGTGATTTTATAAACCGACGTGGATTTCCAAAGGAAATATACAGCGACAGAGGAACAAATTTCATCGGAGCCGAGAGGATGTTAAGAGAGTCTTTACTAGCCATAGACGCTAAAAAGATAGCTCAACATTTCGTTAGCCCGACATTAAACTGGCATTTTAATCCACCCGCATCGCCACATATGGGTAGAGCATGGGAAAGACTCGTTAAATCATTCAAAATAGCTTTGTATGACTCCTTACCTACAAGAACACCTTCAGATCCTCTTCTTAAAAGTTGCCTTATTGCAGCTGAAAATATTATTAACTGCAGACCACTTACCTACATGCCGCTTGAAAGTGATCTGCAAGAAGCTTTAACACGTAATCATTTTTTAAGATTGACATCTGGAGCAACTAAACAAATAGGAGTAATCAATGACAGTCCATCAGTTTTAAGATGCACTTTTCAATATAAAGACCGATTTGCTGATAAATGTTGGAAAAGGTTCTTGACTGAGTATACACCAGAATTAACTTTAAGAGCTAAATGGCACAAGCAAATATTACCATTAAAAGTTGGAAGCATCGTTTTAGTCATTGATAAGGATCTACCTAGAAATAATTATCCGAAGGGAAGAGTTATTAGTGTCCGAACAGCAAAAGATGGACAAGTGCGTAGCGCTGTTATTCAAACTGCTGAAGGGATACTGGAGAGACCGGTCGTTAAAATTGCAGTGATTGATGTGGGAAAATGTGAGGATACAACGACATCTAATGCTGATATCGCTGTACCAGGGGGAAGTGTTAAGAAATCATCACAAGAAACCACTCTCCGAATTTAATACTTTGCTTCAAATTAATATTTTAAAACTAATTAAGTAACTAAACATTTTTTTCTTTCTACAAAATTCTAATTTTCAATTCATTATCGTAAAAACAAGCAACCTGAAGTCACTAAAATTATTGAGCCTATTTTCTTATAATAAATAATTATAAATTTTCATAAGAAAATTTACTGCAAAAACTAGTGCCTTTTAAATCAAGCATTTTTTCAACAGTTGTTGTTGCACACTTCCCATAGATGCATAGGCCGTAGTCTATTTTGGATAGGATTATGGAACGGGTTATATTAATTAGGCTGTTTACACTGCAAAAACTATTCTTAGAGCTTAAGTACTTAACAATATTGAGCCTGGTAGATAGTTTTTTCTTTAAATTGATACAGTGTTCCTTAAACGTAAATCGACAGCTGGATTTCCTGCATATATGCAAGATTTGAGATTTCTCAATTGAGATCTTGGCCCCTGACGATTGTCCCTAGGTGTTAAGGTCTTCTAATATTTTGGAGAAGGCTCGGGACACCTTTCCATTGTCTTTGCATTTGGTAATACAGTGAATGACTAAGGTCTTTATATTTCAAAAGAGCCTTGCTTATGTCATTAAAAGCAATAATAAAAAGTATTACCAAGAGCGGAGAACCTTGTGGGATGCCGTTTGGAAGGGGGCAAGTTGCGGACGAGGCCCCGTTTACGTGGACTTGAAATTTTCTTTTGGATAGAAAAGATTTAATTATATTAAACATTTTTATTCCGATGTTCCATTCAATGAGTTTTTTTTTTAAAATAATATGCGCTCCAATTCTGTCAAAAGCTTTTTCAAAGTCAATTGCCAGTATTGAGACGTGGTTTTTACTGCCTAGGGCGTTTGCAATGTAATGGTCTATATGCAATAGGGCGTCGAGGGAGCAGCGCCCGCGTCGGAAAGCTACCTGGTGGAAATCGATGAAGTTATTTTTTTCAAGGAATCAAACTAGCCTTTTTACTATTATCTTCTCTAGTATTTTGCTGGTACATGGTGTAATGATTGGTATTTTCGAAAGACAAGAGAGTACTTATCGTGACTGTATATGAAGCGCGAATGCACGCCTAGCTTTGTGCTTAGCTCGTCGGAAATGGGAGGGTTTTTGCGATCATCACAATCATAACCATACATAGAAATATATTGCGTGCATAACAAATGAAATTAAAGCTAATACCGAAACCATTGGTTTAAGGAAAGTAAATCAAAATGGTTAAATCTGAAAAATTTTAAAAGCACAAAAAAATAATTTAAAAGCATATAAATTCAACAGCTGTTCATGAAACGGAGAAAATTAGATGGTAATTTTTTCTCCGGAGCCTTCTCTACCCTCCCAACCAATGGTTACATAGGCAAATTAAAAAAAATGTAACCCCAAGAACAAATCCGCTAAATGTAATTTATCACAAATCCATCGTTTTGGTCACTGGCATGGAAAAATCTTTAGTTTTTTAAAATTCCATATTTATACTAATCACGTACTTGATTCATATATTTCTTGGTGAAGCGACATTAAAATATAATTATTAATCAAATGGTAAAGTGATTTAAAGAATTTTTAAACACAAAAATAATTTATATCTTTATATATATAATTCTACTGTACGTGTGTTGTGACTGAACTCCTCCTAAACGGCTGGACCGATTTGCATACATTTTTTTGTATGCGTTTGGGTTGCGCCTCGGGTGGTTTAGATTTACAATTTGGTCCTATTGGACAATGGGGCGTGGTACCTCCCATACAAACCACAAATTAAAAATCTATTATTTCTGCTCCTGATAACGGTATTTGCACAAAATTTGGTACGTCGGTTTGGTGTGCATTTTTTAAGTGCTGCTGCAAATATGGGCGGGATTGTACAAAGGGGCGTGGTACCTCCCATACAAATCTTCTTTATATATATAATTCTACTGTACGTGTGTATGTCACTGAATAAATTTTGTCATTTGTTTGCTTTTATTTTTTGACATCTCACAAATTCGTTCTCAATCGTTCAAACAAAAGTAAATTTTAATTTACGCAATAGTGGTTTGTTTTATTTCGAATTGCAAGACAACGAGTGTGGTGTCATTGAAAACAACACTAACTTGAATCAAGCAACAACTACGGCCACACGTAGGTATTGTAATTTAAATGTATTGCATTAAGTGCGTTTCGTTATTTTCATATTTAATTTTTTTTTTAGTTTTGGTGTCGCATTTGCAGTGAATGCAAAACAATTGAGTGACATTAGTATCGTATAAATGTTAATGTCAATATTAGTCAATATTTATACGATGGTAACACTACTCAAAAACAAATTGTCTATGGTATAATGTAAATTGTTTGTGGTAAAATGTCACTTGAAATGTAAACTTCTCTTTGCTGTGGTGAGCTCTTTGTAGTGCATTCTGAGCAAAATACTGCAAAATTTGCCAAAATGCTTCATTATTGCTAGCATAGCGGCCCATTTGGTATTGGGTTACTTCATCATTTGAATGCTCTGCACCAAATCCACTTCCTTTGGTTATATATTTTCATATGTACTTGATAGATTTTACTAAATGGCAAGATTCAACATTGATGTGTGCTTTAAAAGTTTTTGATAAGATCGGTGAACATGGAACAATTTTTATTTTATTTTTTGACATAATGTAATTGCTGACTTATCCCGGTGTCCCGAATAGAAGAATAAGTATTTAAAAAAAAATTAAAGAATCGGCTGTTAGGCGGTACGAAGTTCGCCAGGTCAGCTAGTCCCTAATATTTTTCTATAGACCCTTAAGTCTATTAAGGCCGGTTTTATTCACTCGAATTTGAACACAACTTGGGCATTTTTATTTTCAACTTGAGAATTTGCTTTTATTCACTCAAAGTTGACTCGCTCAACTTTGGATATTCCGGAGTTGAGAAAACCGAGAGTTGTTCAACTTTGGGTTCGCTCAACTCCCCGAAATAGTAGACGTTAGCTCTCAACTTCTGGTTTTATGTGAAATTTTATATATTTTATTTTTGAGGACATAAAATAAAAATAATTTGTGAAATTGATATTATGTTTATTTATTATTGAGGAGATTTTGGTCCATGAGAGACGTCAATACAAGATGTTACAACATGTTGGAGTTGAAAATGGGACGACCGTGACTTTATTTATCGTTTTCGTCTCTCAAAGCGAACGACAACGGCGATTCAAGCAGCGAAGACTACATTAATGCAACTTGATTTTGAATTTTTAGTAGTGCTGTTCTCTCATAGAAGGCATAAGAAACCACATTAAAAAATGTTCACAACTGCGTCGCATTACATCCACTATTTCCATATTGCAACCATTAGTTAGTTATAAATAAATAAATAGCTAACACAACAGGTCCGTCACGACCATAGGGCTAGTCTGTCATAGTAATTCGTTTGGTGAGGGTAAGAGACCACCTGACGCCCTAGCTTCCATGCACCTACTGATTTTAACTGGTAGTTTACAACAAACTTTTTGCAAACTCTGCAGCAAACTTGTAGAAAATAGCTCATGGTTTTTTTTTTACATTATATTACATTACTCTGGCGTATGCATAATTTTTTGCATTTTTTATTGAATTTTTCTCTTTTCGTCTTTGCACACAACGAAACACAACTGGAAACAACGCACAAAATTCAAATCAAAAGTTGAAACTGACATATTTTGTGTCACCTGCCACAAATATCCCAGGGATATTTCGGAAAGAGCAAGTACGCCAACTTTTGAATTTTAACTGAGGAGTTGAGAATTAAGGTAGTGAATAAAAACAATTTTCAACTTGCCGCTCAACTCTCTCTTTCAAGTCAACTCCGAAGTTGGTCAACCTCGGAGTTATCGGGAAGTTGAACAATAGTGAATAAAATGGCCCTAAATAGAAAATACCCCTAAATTTTACTAAAAATGTTTGCTACTCTGGTTATATTTATAAAAATAAATACTTCAGGAGGTATGGTACCAAATGGGCCGCTATGCTAGCAATAATGAAGCATTTTGGCAAATTTTGCAGTATTTTGCTCAGAATGCAGTACAAAGAGCTCACCACAGCAAAGAGAAGTTTACATTTCAAGTGACATTTTACCACCAACAATTTACATTATACCATAGACAATTTGTTTTTGAGTAGTGTTACCATCGTATAAATATTGACTAATATTGACATTAACATTTATACGATACTAATGTCACTCAATTGTTTTGCATTCACTGCAAATGCGACACCAAAACTACAAAAGAAATTAAATATGAAAATAACGAAACGCACTTAATGCAATACATTTAAATTACAATACCTACGTGTGGCCGTAGTTGTTGCTTGATTCAAGTTAGTGTTGTTTTCAATGACACCACACTCGTTGTCTTGCAATGCGAAATAAAACAAACCACTATTGCGTAAATTAAAATTTACTTTTGTTTGAACGATTGAGAACGAATTTGTGAGATGTCAAAAAATAAAAGCAAACAAATAAGCTCGATGACCAAAAAAAATTTATTCAGTGACATACACACGTACAGTAGAATTATATATATAAAGAAGATTTGTATGGGAGGTACCACGCCCCTTTGTACAATCCCGCCCATATTTGCAGGAGCACTTAAAAAATGCACACCAAACCGACGTACCAAATTTTGTGCAAATACCGTTATCAGGAGCAGAAATAATAGATTTTTAATTTGTGGTTTGTATGGGAGGTACCACGCCCCATTGTCCAATAGGACCGAATTGTAAATCTAAACCACCCGAGGCGCAACCCAAACGCATACAAAAAAAATTATGCAAATCGGTCCAGCCGTTTAGGAGGAGTTCAGTCACAACAGACGTACAGTAGAATTATATATAGAAGATACACTCAATCTAATTTTCACTGGCATTGCGTATTCCATTTATATTATTTTAATTTTTTTTTTATAATTCAAAAGGAAAATCTAATACTTGCACAACGCAATATCACTCTAACACTGTTTTTTTTTTCTTTTTATTTTTACAGGGAACCTTATTTGCCGCCTGCATAAACTTAATATTCTTATTTTTAAAATGTAACTCTATTTTGCTTTTTTGTAGTTAGGCCTGGGTTACCTACATTAATCTGTTGCGCTAAATATTTATTTAATTATTTATGTATAATATTTGTTTAGCTAGCTGTTCACACTTTTTTCGTTCAAATAAAAAATTGCTTGGATCATGGTCCTCCAAAACTGAAGTGACGGTTGGATTCACTAAAAACTCATTGGATGCATTAGATGTTCAAACTACATCCTTAGAAAGAAAAATTAAGAAAAAAGTCGTATATTTTATGATGGATAAAATGGCTATAGGTAAGCAAATTCAGTAGGATGAATTAAAAAAAAAATACGTCGACTGACTACCCGAATAGCACAGATTGTGATTTGCAACAAAATTTCGATTGTATTTTTGTTATATTTAAGTAATCTGTAACAAAATCCGTTCTATATCAGTTGAATTCATCTTCATGATGAACTAATTGTAAATTTGTCATTCGAAATGTTATAAATAGGTTTTTTTAAGTTTTAAATTTGTTTACAAAAAGGGGGGATGTTTGAAAGTAGTTTCATAAAAGTTCGTAAGTTAGAGTTTTAAACATGTTGGTAATATATTGCAGTAACGTTTAGTAAATTTTCATTTTGGGTACCTCTAAGTAAAAAGTCCATAAAACTTTTATATATAGCAGAATTTTAACAATGAAGTAACTTAATTACAATCAAAAGTCGTAAAGTTTTTACTATGCACAAATTACGGTTATAGAATCTATATATATAAAAGGGAGTGACGTTAGTTACTACGTTTATAACTCAAGAACGCCTGGACCGATTTCGATGATTCGCATCAATTTAGACTGGTCTCCGGCCAAACAAGAAGAATACCCAAGAAAATTCCAGAAAAATCCCGGGAAAAAAAATTATGAAAAAAATACATTTTCCCATACATTTTGTATGGAGCGATTTTACGACGCCATTTTCATGATAGATGACGTTTATGTTTACGTTACGTTGTGACAATTTTTGGCGACAAATATTTTTGCACCAAATTTGTGTGACAATTGTGCGCTTGAGTTTGCTTTATGAACAAAATTTGTGTAAGGTAAGGTGATAGGTAATGGTAATTTTTTGAATAGTCAAATACGAAAGGTGATCACAAAATATCTGTACAAATTTGGCATCACTTTGTTATTTCAAAGCACAGTTTTGTTGTCAGTTGTCATTTGCACCAAAAATTCAAGGTAGGCTTCATATAATCTTATGTGGTATTCGATTGGGCGCTCTCAGAGCACTTTTTTGCTCTTAGAGCAATTTTTATGTTCGTTTGGTACAAAAAAAAAGCAATCTTTTTCAGATTTCAGAGCGCTTTTGCGAATCTGGATTTTTTCTCAGATTTGCTTCAGATTTACCAACACATTTACGTTTGAGTTTGTGCACGCTTTCGTGAAATTTTTCAACTGCAAAGAAACGCATTGCATCGGGTGGATCTATTTTTGTTAATTATTTATGTACAAATGTTTAGAAATCAACCTGGGCGAGCATATTGAATGTTTTCATATAAAATGTATCCAGTGAATGGAAAGTGCTTAGAAAAGTGTCGAAGGCTACACATATTCCAATCGCACAAATATCAACACAAAGAGCAAGTGACGTTTTTATGTTCGATTAGACACACGGGAAATCTGAAATCTGAGAGAGAATCTCAAGAAGCCCAATCGAATACCACATTAATATTATAAATGCGAAAGTCAGAATGTTTCCTTTTCACGGCCGCAAACCAATTTTTATAAATTTTGGTAGCTATAGGGATAGATGGGACCTCTGGGAATGACATAGGCTACCTTCAAAACGTGAAGGGGATGAAATTTCTCAAGTTAGGGATAGTAAAATTCATCATGGGTATCTATAGTTTTGGTAAGAAATAAATACATTTGCTGCGTATTTTACCAATTTAATTTGCTGATTGGTTGGATTGAAAGATAGGATAGTTTTGGACCCGATAAGTGGCGATGTTGTTGATATGAATATTTTAATTGAGTTACTCGAAGTACCAATTCTACGCAGACGAAGTTGCGGGTACCAGCTAGTTTTATAGTTTTATAGTTTTATATAAATAAAGAAACTTAAAGTCATTGCTAAGTTTTTTATATGTTCTTACAGTGAATCCTATATTAAAAAGTCAAATATGTTTCATTATATGATAGCTATTCTAACGCCATTTGGAATTATTAGCTTCAGCCGTCGTCAATCACTGCGGATTAGTGAGATCCTTTTTAATTTATTATAATGATTTTGATGAGAAAATCGAAATGTCAGCGCCAAGTTTCATGACGTTAACTTCATTATTATAACTTAATATACTTCAAAACATCAAGTAATTGTACTCAGCGTTGCCAAATCAGCTTTCCACAATAATTCTGTATTACAGAAAATGTTACTTTAATGCACAAAAAGAAGATATAACCTCGAAAGTAATATTGTTCCACGCAGATGATCCGCAATTGGAAAAATATGTTGTAAAAGTGAAATCAGGTTTTTTATCCTCGAAGAGGAAAAATAGCACTGATATCTAGTTTTATCATTTAAAATTCAAAATTTAAATGTAAGTCAAAAAGTTTAAAGTAACTTAGATTTTTGGGAAAAATATTGCTTACATTCTTTGAAAGTGTATACTCGCCTCGATAATGACAGATAACTGACGAGGATAGCATTTATTATAACTGTAACACAGCCGTGCTATTTATAATCCCCGGTTATATCTTATATTAAGTTTTTCTGAGAATGTTTGGCAACAGTGACTATAATGGTTCGACCAAACCAAAGTAAGTTACAAAGAAGTTATAATGCTATTAAAGCTTATTTTCAATTATAATGATGTTATAATAAATATGGAAACAACGGTTTGATAACATTCAGTTGTTATTTTGTTGTACCTTGTTTTAATAAAGTTTCATGTAACAACCGCCATATTTTTCACCATTTTATATACGTATTTAACCTTATATTTTAAGATGCGAAAAATACCTTTCAATTTTCCCAATACATAACATAGTTTCTACAATTCAGTTTAATAGAAACTGACTTGTTTCTACAAGTCTTTTGCGATTTTGAAGCTTAAATACAAATTTTAATATATTCTGATTTTTAAACATTTCTCTATTTAACACTTTTTTGAAGGAGCGTGAATTTTCCGAAACCAAAATGTTAATGTTCGTGACAAAAGTAGTATTCGTTGGAAGATTTTGGTCAAAAATTTAGATATTAATGCCTTTCAGATCGAATACATTCACCTTTCCTTTTATACTTCATAATTTGTTTGTTTACATGTAGACTCAAAAAGCATTCTAATAATAACTTATTTAAAACTTCTCGAATGTTTATAGAAACATTTTTTATACAACTCAAGAGTTACCTTTAAAGCAACATATTTTCGTTGAAACAACGTAATAAAAACTATCATTTAACAAAAAATAACCTAAGTAAAACACAAATACAACAGACTTGTTGCAAAATATGAGGGGAAATGCGGCTATTTTGGTTACAATGTGGGATGTGACAATGTTACTGCAATACTTAGGAAATAAATTGATAGTTATATTAGAGTTGTATGTACCAAATTATAACCCAAGTCTGCTATTCGGGTAAGGCACTAATTTCAATTCCACCGAAGATTACCACCCAAGTTATAAATATTAAGGGATTGAACGCTATGGAAGATATCTGTACGTTTTTTATTTTAGTTTGTGAGTCAAAAATTAAAGAAATTGTTATTTCGTTTTGTTTTTCGAAATAATGAAATGTTACAAAATGAATTTCAAATCACTCTTTGTAGCTTTGCTTCTTTTCAATAGATGACGCTCTTTTGTTTACATGTTTCTATAGAAACGAACTTTTTTTGAAAAAAAAATAGCTTTTTTGTTTACGTTGCTATGGCAATTTAGACTTGACGGCGGCATGTGCTTCTTTGCCAATCCGCTGTAAAACTGTAGCGCCTGTGTTTTTGGGAACATATTTTCTTGCAGAAGTATATGAAAATGACATTTCAATAGCAGTCCATATTTAGTATGTCTATGGTCTACTACGATTGAATTTTGATTCATTGGAAGAAGTATGAATTGCAAAGTGTAAAAATTGAGTTTTCACAAAACAAATTTTGTACCTTGTCTACAAGTACAAAAATTAACGTCAAAAGCTGAAGACAAAGGAAATTAGAGAAAACCATTGAAAAACCCTTTTAATTACGCTCGTATGTCTTTTGCATGAAAGGTGCCTATTGTTTGTCCTTACAGGTTTTCCAAAACATAGTACGATGAGCCTTTCTTTTCTTTAATTCTGGCCTTTATAAATGTCCGGTCTAATTTGGAGTTAAATCCCCGCAAAATTTCTACGGTATACTTCTTGTCCGATTTTAAATGAAGTTAATTTAGATTTGGTGTTATATTTAGGTTTTTGAATTTTCTTCATATGCTTTCTGAATGTTAAACTTAACCTTTGCACGAACTTGCGTAAGCAAGTCATCTCTTTTTACTGAGACATCAGATCCTTCAAGAAGATCAAGTTGACGCAATATCTTATAACTAGTACCATGAGTGACCATATTTTGTCCGAACAATACATAGTAAGGTGAATAACCGATTGATGTATGGATAGCACTTCGTAAAGAGCAAGCGATATTTTGCAGATTTATATCCCAGATTGATCTTGCTGCATGTATGAACGCAGCGCAGCGTTAACTGAACGGTTAACGCGATCTGATGCATTTGATTGTGGTGAATACAATGCCGTGCAAGTAAATTACTGAAGATTGAATTTTGTAGAAGATGCGTTAAAGGTTTTGTGGTAAATTTTTTTATAGGGAATAGAAATGAAAATTTTGAAAAGTGATCGAGAATAATTAATATGCCTATGGCTATGTTACCTGTTTTGGATCTAGGAAAAGGTCCAATTAAATACAAGTACAATCTTTGAAAAGGCCTGGATGATGTATTTTGGTAACCCATAGGTGGTCGAAGGGTGACATTAGGATTTTTTGTTGTTTTGCAAGTTTCACAGGAAAGTACAAAACTTTTAACTTCCTTAACCATTTTTGGCCAAAAAAAATGTCGTCGAAGCCGAAATCCCTCCGTGAGATGAAGAGGGAGAGTCATGAGCATGCTGAATAACAGAATAGGTAAGTCCTTCAGGAACCCATAACTTCCACGAATTCTGCTCTTGAATTTCATTTCCCGAGTAATGTTCAGTTCTTTTATAAACAAAATTGTCTACTATCTTTAGGTCTGTTAATGAAGTTTCATTTTCATGTATTCTGTGCTTCAGCATCTCATATGAAGGAGATGAAAACTCTTTAGATGACAGATCTATCTCAGGCTGCATTATTTCTAGAGCTGAAACGTTCTCAAAATATGTTCTAGATAGAGCGTCTGGGACTATGTTTTCGCTACGCTTTCTGTGAGAAATATTGAATTGAAAGCCTTGCAACTTAAGCGCCCACCTACCAAGCCGTCCGCTAAGATCACTTTGGTTCATTAACCATTTAAGCGAAGCATGGTCAGTTATGACTGAAAATTCTTGGCCTTCTACGTAGGATCTAAATTGCTTTATGTCAGTAAAGCGGCTAAACATTCTTGTTCAGTCACAGTGTAGTTCCTTTGAGCTTTATTTAGTTTTTGTGACCAAAAAGCTACGGGAACTTCGAAAACATCATCTTCAATTTGTACAAGAACGCTGCCCACCCCAAACGAGCTTGCGTCACATTGGATCTGAAAGGGTTTGGTGAAGTCGGGTGTGTGCAAAACTGGGGCGGAAGTTAGCTTTTGTTTTAAAATGTCAAATGCTAGCTGAGCCTCAGCAGTCCACACAAAATGTTTGCGTTTCTTTAACAGATCAGTGAGCGGTGAACTCAAAGTGGCAAAATTAGAAATGAACTTCCGATACCATCCTGCCATTCCTAAGAAGCGTCGCGATTGACGAACGAAAGAAGGAGCAGGGAAATCAGAAATTGCTATTACTTTTTCGTGGTCTGTTTGTATATATCCATTACCAATTACATGACCGAGATATTTAACTTCTCTTAAACAAAACTTGCTTTTTGCTACATTAATTGTAAGTCCAGCTGATCTTAAGTGGAATGCAAATTGAGTAAGAATTCTTAAATGATCCTCGAATGTCTCAGTAATCACCAGTACTTACTTACTTAACGGGCTCCCGACCCGTGGAGAGTCTCTGCCTGAGACACTGCAGCCTTCCATCCTCTGCGATCCCGGGCACGCTGCTTCCAGTTATCCAGACCAAGCGCTCTGGCATCCGCGATGGCTTGGTCTTTGAAACGGAGGTTCGGTCTTCCTTGTCGTCTCGAACCTGGCGGCTGGGATTCGAAGATCCTCTTAGCTGGAGCATTATTGTCCATTCGCTCGATGTGGCCGAGCCAATGTAGTCGACGTATTTTGGCCTTTTGGACTACATCCACATCTTGGTACAGCTCATAGAGTTCGCGGTTGTATCTTCTCCTCCATTCGCCCTCCTCGCACACAGGACCAAAAATCCGTCGAAGAATTTTTCTTTCGAAGGAGCCCAGTATCAGCTCTCCCTTCCTGCTTATCGTCCAGCACTCGGCGCCATAAAGCAGAACTGGCAGGATAAGGGTTCTGTAAAGCATACATTTTGTCCTTCGAGTTAGGAGTTTTGAACCCAATTGTTTTGCCAAACCGAAGTAGCAGCGGTTTCCTAGGGTAATTCTTCGCCGGATCTCCACTAGGATGTCATTTGTGGAGTTCATGTTTACTCCGAGGTAGATAAACTCCTTAACTACCTCGAAATTGTTGCTATCAATAGTGACGTTCTGTCCTAGGCGGTGGACAGATGCTTGTTTGTTTGTTGATAGCATGTACTTAGTCTTGTCCTCATTTACTACAAGACCAACGAATTTCGCCTGTTCTTCAATCGCCGTAAAAGCCTCTATCACGGCACGCTGGGAGCGACCGATGATGTCAATATCGTCTGCATACCCCAGTAGCTGGACGGATTTGTTGAAGATAGTGCCTTCCGTGTTGACACCTGCCCTGCGCACTATCTGCTCTAGCACGAGATTGAAGAAGTCACATGATAGTGCGTCTCCTTGCCGAAATCCGGTGCATGTTTGGAATAGTTCGGAGGAACTACTTCCAAATTGCACGTTGCAGCGTGTGTTCTCCAGCGTCACGCTACATAGCTGGATCAGTTTTGCCGGGATCCCGAATTCGGCCATCGCCACATAAAGCTCCTGACGATGAATGCTATCATATGCGGCTTTAAAGTCGATGAAAAGGTGGTGAGTCTCGACTTGAAATTCATTGGTCTTTTCCAGGATTTGCCTCAGTGTGAAAATTTGGTCTATAGTCGATCTGCCGGGCCGGAAGCCACACTGGTACGTGCCGATTAGTGTGTTGCAGAACGGTTTGAGACGTTCACACAGTACGTTGGATAGGATCTTGTATGCGACATTAAGCAGGGATATGCCTCGATAGTTCTTGCAAGACATAGGATCGCCTTTTTTGTAGATGGGGCATATGGAGCTGATAGTCCAGTCATCGGGCATACTTTCTTCCACCCATACTTGGTTGATGATTTGGTGCATGCGCCCTACCAAAACATCACCACCGTATTTGAAGAGCTCCGCTGGTAAACCATCAGAGCCGGCGGCCTTGTTGTTCTTTAGCTTTTTTATTGCTAAGCCGACTTCTTCCATACTGGGCGGTGGAACTGGGTCTTCATTGACTGGACGTGGGTTCTCTTCTTGCCCTATCACTCTCTCTACATGATGCCCATTTAGCAGCTGCTGGAAGTGCTGCTTAAAAACATCTACTATTCCCTGCGCTTCGGTGACTAGGTTTCCATCACTGTTTCGAAGAGCCTGCGTTCCGGTCTTGAAGCCAGCAGCCAGTTGCTTGGCTTTCTTGTAGAACTTCCGGATGTTGCTTCGATCGCGGGACTCTTCGATCTCCTTGAGCTGGGAGACTGCGTAGGCCCTCTTCTTTCTACGCAGGATTTTCTTCTCCTCCCTCCTCCTGGCTCGATACTCTTCCCTCGCTGCCCTTGTTTTGCGATGCAGCGCCTTCATATGTGCATCTTCTGTCACCTTCTTCCTGCGTACGCATTCATCATCATACCACGGGCTCTTTCTCTGGGGTGGCTGGTACCCTAAGGTGGTTTCGGCTACCTCTTTGATGATGTCGCGATACTGGGACCACTGGGTGTTGGCATTTGTGGTAGGTGAATGCACTGCGGAGAGTTTCTCACTCAGGCGCTCTTTGTAGACTCTGGCTACTCCAGGTGTGCTAAGGCGTCCAACGTTGAATTTCTTCTTCTGGGCGGAACGCAGCTTCTTCTCGTTGGATAGTCGAGCTCTGAACTTAGCCGCAACAAGAAAATGGTCAGAGTCGACGTTTGCCCCGCGGAATGTGTGCACGTTGAGGATGTTGGATGCGTGCCTCGCGTCGATTAGCACATGGTCGATTTGGTTGGCGGTTCGACCGTCTGGAGAGCGCCAGGTTGCTGTGTGGATCCTTAGCCTTGGAAACCTAGTGCTACTTATCACCGTATTACGAGCTGCCGCGAAGTCAGTTAGTCGGTAACCGTTGTCTGTGGTCGTTTCGTGGATTCTGTGTTTACCAACTAACCCGCCAAAGATGTTTTCCTTTCCGATTTTAGCATTGAAGTCCCCGAGCACAACTTTGACATCGTACTCCGGACAGGCTCCGTAGGCTCCATCCAGGAGGTCATAAAACTCCTCCTTGATAGGGTCTTCAGCCTCGTCGGTAGGGGCGTGTGCACATATTAGGCTTATGTTTTGGAAAGTAGCTTTGATGCGGATCACAGCTAGGCGATCACTTATCGGCTTAAAGTCAATGACTTTTGTCCTAAGCCGGTTTCCCACGACGAATCCGCATCCTAATACATGCAATCTTTTATGGCAGCTGTAATAAATATCGCAATTTTTCCTTTTCATCATACCTGATCCTATCCATCGTATCTCCTGGATCGCGGTAATATCTGCCTTGTACCGCGTGAGGACAGACTCAAGTTTTTGAGTAGCACCTGGGGTGTACAGCGTTCGCACGTTCCAGGTACATACTCTCAAATCGTTGTCCGTTGACGTTCCGGGTCTAGTTGCCGTTTGAGGGAAATCGTTATCCGAGGCTTCACGTGTCTCTCCCATAACTAGTGTTTTTTTAAATGGTCGGGAAGTTACCCCGACGGCACAACCCCCAACCTGGAGGGCCAGGCCCTTGACCTTAGGACAGCAGGCCGGTTATTCCGGTGCCAGTAACCCACTCTGGGATGTGAGCGCTGCCGTTGGCCCATTAAGGGATCATCCGCCACCAACTCTTCTCCAACACCCTGGCTCGGTATTGGAAATCCCTATAGACCTGGTATCCGAATATGTCAGAGCAGCTCTATAGGGATTACACTAAATAGTTCGGCCTGACTGGAACTGTAGACGCCACCGTTGGCTCCATCTAGGGAACTCCTCCGCTGCCGTCTGGTACCAGAGGAGGTGTCTTAGTGAGAAAACAACACTCCTCCCCCCTCTCTCGTCTGCTGCCACCAACGACCTTCCAAAGGGGTTGGTTACCCAATCTCCAGTCGAGGTACTAGGCACCCACCAGTCACCCCGTGGAGGTGAGAGTAGGAGTTGATAGTGAGAGGCTAGGTGAGAACGCTTGTGTTCTCATGACATCGCATCACTACCCTTCAACACCGGCAATCACCAGTAGGTCATCCAAATAAACGAAAACTTTTTCACGGAGTTCAGCGGGAACTACTCTATCCATTAACCAGCACATGGTCTGTGGAGCGTTACAAAGGCCAAATGGCATGACTTTGTAATGATAAAGTGGCCTGTTGGGAATAGTGAAACAGTTTTCTCACTCGAACTCATTTCCAGCGGTATTTGCCAGGGCACTCATTCCGTATGTCGATTATCGCCAGACGATAGCGTTTCGACGATAGTTTTGCTTCACGTAACTTCAATAATCGTCTATCATCCAGACGATATCGTTTTGACGATTGAACATTTGCTTCACGTAACTCAATAATCGTCAAAACGCTATCGCCCAAACGATACAAATTGAGCGATACCTAATGAGGTATCGTTTTGTATTGATTTTTATGTTTCGCAAATTTGCAAACCAGCTGAAGATTTATTGAATTTCAAGAAAAATAATTGACTTCAGATATTTTTTAACTGCTAACGAATTATATAAATAACTACATCTTAACCTTTATTGTATTAAATTATTTATTAGATACTTCTCGACTGAAAAGGTAAAACATCTTAACTCGACTTAAGATGTTTCCATTTTTATTAATGTACGATTGCACTTTGTCTCCAATTGTGAAACATATACTTCTATGTTATCACCATTTCATCACACTCCTATCCTCATATAAAACGGATAATGGTTTCATCTTAAGTCAGAAAATCTTATGATGAAACAATATTCCTCTTTTTAACTGTTTTTCGTTCTCCTGAAAAATGTTGAAAATTGACTATAGGCCAGTGTTTGCGAAATATTAAAATTACAATTGGGTGTTAATACAAGAAGTCATCTGATGTTGTTTGGCTCTCATTTTTTTTCTAAATGAAAAACTTCGATACAGTTTTTTGATCATGTTTATTTGAACCTTCAGAATTTTATTGGTCATGTCGAGTCACAATTGATTGCCACACGGGCTCGTTTTAGCAATGGGATGTATTACAACAGTGCGCGCTATAGGGCCATGTTAACTGAGTTTTTTCTGCCGCAATTGGAAGAATTAGGACTGGCGGACATGCGATTCCAGCAGGACGGAGCTACGGCACACACTGCGTGAGCCACAACCGATATTCTGAAGGTGGCGCTTCATCTCTCGTTTTGGCGATTTGAGCTTATTTATTCTTATTGTTAAAAACGTAAGGAACAAAGTTAAATTACTTACATTTTGAAATTTTTTTATTTACCGGCGACAAAAACAAACTCATATTTGTTGCAAAAGTTGTCATTTATGACATTTTAGACGACGTCTGATTGAAATTTCATACATAGTTTGAGAGTCTCTGAAAGAAACTCAATTCTCTCAATGCTCTCTCTCTTAGTACAAAATAAACGATAGACGAGACGATAGTGATAGAGTTACGGAAAGCAAATAGATGACGAGATCGTTTAATTGGAAATAATTGAGTCGGAATTTTCATTCGGACTTGATTAGAATCAGGAAATGAAATACTTGGTTGAATAAAATTGATATCTGGCAAACGGTTATCAATTTTGATAATATTGTTTTGAGCTGTATTTACTATAGTTTAAGTTCGGGTGTGACCTGACATAGCTGACCACACCCCTTTGTAAGTTTTCCTTTTTCTGACATTTGGAACAGTTTTGTTTGAAAATATTTATAGCTCCGCAGCCATAACAAAAAACACGGCGCTGCTTAGTACACATATCAAATTTGTGACCCTTTTCACACAGTTCCAAAATGAAACTTCAGAGACTGCTGCAATGTCCAAATTTGTTGAACCGTCTTCATCAGTATAGTCATTGTATATAAACATTATAGTACTATCACTTCGTGTATCCTACCATTGCGCCACCATCGTCTCCATACCTAAGCTCAAATATTTTAGAGGGTGAAGATCATAGATTTCGTTGGTTTACTTTAGTAGGCGCAGAAACCTCGATGGTGGCGGTTGCATTGGTGTCAGCGCTGGTGGCTGATATATTTTCTAAAGGAAAAGCAACTCAAGTGGGACGCGCACATCCTTACATGAATGAATGCATATGCTATGCATAGACATTTGCATTTGCATTGCTGTTTTCTGATATGCTTTCCCTTTCCGATTTCAGAGTGTGGATGAGGGTGGGTTTTGTAGTCTATTCTTTTTCTTTCTCTCCCTTTTTGGTTCGATTTCATAATTTGTCAGGTTTGTCGTCTGTTGCTTTATGAATGAGGTGAGCAGGTACCTACTTTGTGTGTATTTGGGTATGCATTTCTTTTTCTTTGGAAGAATTTCTGCATTTTCGATTCACGAGATTCTTCAATTCTGCTCAAAGCACAGATAAATTGAGAATTGGATTTCTTTCTTCTATGGTGATGATTGATTATTCTGATTTACCCGAATTATTTAATTGATTATGGTTATCGGATCTTGAAGGTATTTAAAAAAAAAACTCATGTTCGAAATGTATGCTTGAAGTTATTAATAAGAAGTATGGAACTTTTTTTGAAACAGTCAGTTACAGTTACAAAACAACAATGAAAATTTCATAATGTATACCCGTACGGCGTATACTGAAAGTTTTTAAATTGATATTAACTTTTATACCTCCCTTCCAACGTTATTTTTCATACTTCTTTATTTAACTGAAGACTCGTTCTAAAATACTTCATAAAGCCATGGAATACTAATTCATAATGTCATTCTTTGGAAATTTAGAAATAACAGAAAGCTATAACATGTTGTTCGACCGCACTATTTTGTGCTGCCGGCAAATGACCTTCGGATGGGGAATGCTTCTGAACTAATGAAGGCACTTGCACAAAACGAAGTACGTTGACTGCACCGCACCGACGAATGTCATGTTATGCGACCACTATATATGTATAGAACTGGGCTAGGTGATGCAAACTGGAGAAGTGGCGAAGAGACCACGGCGACGAAATGTTTGCTTTTTTTGCTCGAAAGCTCGACGGCTGCAGGAGAGGGCGAATGAAAGACTCTGAGTCGATAGCGACTAATAACAACTGAACACTTTATTTTGTGTATTTCTTCCTTTTTATACAAAAATGTATTCGTACATTATGCTTTGACTTGTTCTCCGTTAATACAGTAAAGATGGCTTTGAGCGCCTAATTCAAATAAGTGGAGAGTTAAGACAATTCACAATAGCAATGTTAATTCTAAGTTTTTGTTATTTTATTCAAATTCAAAGTAATATTATTTGTAATTGTGGGGCAGTTTCACCATTCCGGCCCCTTTGAAAGGACCCTTTCAAGCTGGAAGAAGAGCTAGCTTCCTAATTGGACGTCGAATTACTCCTCTTGCTGTTCGGATGTCTGCGACTCGGACCTTCCCATCATGACCGGCGATGACTTGCGTGATTCGCCCGAGCAACCATTTTTGCGGCGGGACATTGTCTTCATGCACGATTACCATTGCGTCTACGTGCAAATTGGGAGAGTCGTGATTCCACTTGGTTCGTCCCTGGAGTTCGTTGATATACTCATTGACCCATCGCTGCCAAAAATGCGACTTGACAGCATTGATGCGCCGCCATCGTTGCAGAAAGCTGGTGTTCGGTGCCAAGTCTAGTCGTTCCGGCAAAGCTTTCAGAGGTGCTCCAATGATGAAATGTCCCGGGGTGAGTGCCTCAAGATCATTGGGATCGGTTGATTGTGGTGTCAGCGGCCGGGAGTTCATTATGGCCTCTATCTCGACAAGTGCTGTGGCCAATTCTTCAAACGTGAGCTTGGCGTTGGCGAGACTTCGGTTGAGGTGGCCCTTGGCTGTCTTCACTGCAGATTCCCAAATCCCACCGAAGTGTGGTGCCCTGGGAGGAATAAACAAAAAGTTGATGTTATTTTCAATGCAAAAGTGATTTATGGCGGTTTGGGTTTTGGGGTCGAAAAGGAGTCTGTGAAGCTCATTTAGTTTAGTTTGAGCCCCAACGAAGTTTGTTGCGTTATCGCTGTATATATCCTTTGGGAGCCCTCGTCGCCCAATCATTCTTTTGAGCGCTGCCAAAAATGCATCTGAAGTGAGGTCGGAGACCGCTTCAATGTGCACTGCCTTTGTAGCAAAGCACACGAAGACCGCTATGTATGTTTTATACGGCACCTTCCCTCGAATTTTATAATATGTAGATATGGGTCCACAAAAATCTACCCGACAGGATGAAAATGGCCTGGAGACGGTAACTCTTGCGGCGGGCAGATCTCCCATTATTTGTTGCAGTAATTTAGGCCTATACCTGACACAGTGGATGCAGTTTCTAACAGTAGATTTTGCAATTTTTCTGGCGTTCACTATCCAGAATTTATTTCTGATTAATGCTACGAGAACTTTGGGTCCTGCATGAAAATTCGACAAATGTAAATGCCTAACTAAACACTTCGTAAACCAGCTGTCCTTTGGGGGAAGTAAGGGATGTTTGCGTTCTTCAGGAATAGTTGCATTTTGTAGGCGTCCTCCCACCTTGAGCAACTGGATGCTCCCGACTTCTTCTAAGAACGGACTCACAAACTTCAGAGAACCTTTGGGAATTTGGTTGTTGCGAATGGTCTTGATTTCCTCAGCAAAGTAATGTTGTTGAGTTACCCAAACGACCCTGAGTAAAGCATTTTCGATTTCATCGAGTGAAAAGTCTCCTCTACGCCTGTTCTTTCGAGCATACAACCTTAACAAGTGAGCGAAAATTCGAAGGATTTTTGTGTAATCACTAAACGATTGAATGAATTCGACCAATTTTGTCGATTGTTGATTTCGACAAACTAGTGTGGTTTTTCGAAATTCGAGATTTTGTTCCTCTAGCGAAAGTTGGTTGCGTAAGGTTTGAGGCCAATCTTCAACACCCAACTGTAGAAATGATGGCCCGGAAAACCATATAGATTGCTCTAACTCTTGAATCGTGCATCCTCTTGAAACCTTGTCGGCTGGGTTGTCCTGAGTCGGCACATGTCTCCAGTTGATTTCGGCAGTCAGTTCTTGGATTTCAGCTACTCGGTTTCCAACGAATGTGGTGAGTTTTGATGAATGTGTATTAATCCAGTGCAGGACGATCTCTGCATCAGTCCAAAAGAATATCTCATTAGGTGGAATTTTGAATATGACCCGAATTTTGTTCCATAGTTTAGCTAATAGATGAGCCCCACATAATTCGAGCCGAGGAAGTTGTTCTTCTTTACTGGAGCTACCCGAGATTTTGCTGTAAGAAGCTTGGTTGATATTTCTCCTAGCCGATTCTTGGTTCTTATGTAAATACAGCACCCATACGCCCCCATAGAGGCATCACAGAATCCGTGAATTTGGAACGAGTCTTGGTTGTCGGCTAGTGCAAAGCGAGGAACAGCCAGGTTTTTAAGTGAATTTAAATCGACGATAAATTGTCTCCACTCTGTCTCAAGACTTTGAGGAATCGACGCATCCCAATCCAATTTTTCGATCCAAAGTTTCTGTAAAATTACCTTCGCTTTTATAATAATTGGACTGAGAAGCCCCATAGGATCAAACAACGACGATGACAGAGATAGGATAGTTCTTTTTGTTATCCTTTTGTACGTTTGACTGGGATTGTATGAAAATTCGAAAGTGTCTGTGGCTGGGTTCCATGTGATTCCAAGCGTACTTGTTAGGTTAGACTCGTTTACCTTGAGATCTTTACCTTGACTGGTACTGGTTGATTCGCACAATACCTTTGAATTGTTGCTATGCCATTTTGACATTTCAAATCCAGATGGATGCAAGATTGCCGTTACCTGTTTCCTGATTTCGATTAGCGTTTCTTCATCGTCGGCTCCTGTAATCATGTCGTCTACGTAGAAATCAGATAGGATTACTTGAGATCCAAGTTGATATTCTTTAGCGCGGTGGGCAGCTACATACCGAAGACTTCGAATGGCTTGAAATGGTGCTGAAGAGGTTCCGTCAGTGACGTTTATTCAAAGGTGCGCAGGTGTTCTCTGCACACCCTATCCAAATCTATTATTATAATGCACTGAACTTAAGTTCATTATGAAACACATTTCTGTTTTTGTCTTTGCAATAATTTGTATTTTACCAAATCAGTATCTGTGAAATGAATAGTTATTCTCAACATAAGATCTTGAAAAAATTGTATCGAACCAAAATACAAAAATTGTCTGTATCGATAATTCCTATTCACATTCAACGCAACTTGGTGGTAATGAAACTCACACATCGGGGTGTTCATCTCGGTTTAGAGCACCGTGGACATGCAAAATTGGATACAAAAAAAAAACTAAATAAAAAAACAAAAACCCTTTTCAGAAATCTACCTGGCTTGGTGTTCTCCTACATCGAGCGCACCTCGTTGCAGTTCGCACTTGTAATTTCATTTTCGTTTTCGTTCCACCCTGACAAACATAGTGTTGGAAGTTGGAACTTGGAAGTTCTTTTGTGCTTTTGTGCCTACTGGTACAGGTACTGTGTGCAGGAACAAAAACAAGCACAACGCAAGATCATACAAGATGCAACATACAACAGCGAACAGCTAGAGCCAAAGTCCCATTCCCATTTCGACCCTAGTGCTTTATTCTCCTGTAGTGTGGTGCGCTATAATTTGCAGAACCTGAAAGCGCAAGCTGGAATTTTGTATAATTTTTCATTCCCACTCGGTCCTCGGGTGGGTAAATATGGAATAGAGGTGGGTTGCTCGAACATTTGAAATCGCAACTGCTTTAACTGAAAAGCTACTTGCGAAACCATTTTCACAGCTGATAAATTGGAAATACGTTATTTATTATTTTAATAAATATTTTATTAGGGACTTGAATGAAAGAAAATATGAATTCAAGCTTTGGTTACGTGGTTGCCATTCTATAAGCAAAGTATTCATCGTCCTCGTAGGGTCCTGGAATATAGCAAAAAATTCACTATCTTACTACGGTAAAAAATATAGTGAACACCCTACTAAAAGCACCACGCCACGTCACTGGGTTCCGTATGTGACGGTATTCAATGAATAAGTTTTCAACTGTTGTTGAGGATTTTCCCTCCAAAGAATATATTGAAAACGCCTGTCTGATGGGTGGACCAAAACTTGCCTGTACATTTTTACGACGTCAGCTGTCAACCCAAATTTGTGTAACCGAAACCTAAGCAAAGTTATGAACAAGTCGTTTTGAATAGTGGGACCAACCATAAGTAAATCATTTAGAGAGACATGTGATGATGTTCTACACGATGCGTTGAAAACAATTCTGAGTTTTGTTGTTGTACTACTGGGCTTGAGTACGCAGTGGTGAGGCAGGTAATAATGGGGTTGTTCTAAGTTCGGGGATTCTACCACTGACATGTGTCCTAACGATTCGTATTCCCTCATGAATCTCACGTACTCTTCACCCTGATCTGAGGTTGTCGAAAGTCTCCGCTCAAGTTGGAGAAATCTTCGAAATGCGATTCCATATGAAGACCCGAGGAGGGAGGGATCTTGTTTAAAAGGTAATCTCACCATCAGTCTACCCATTGGCAAGATTTCGATTGAATTCATGAATGCCCTTTCACATTGAATTTGTTCCTCGGACCACTTCGACTTCCGACCATTTACCTCTTCGAGTTGCCAGAACTTCTCCACGTAGTTACTCAATGTCTCTTCCTGCGATAGCAGACTACTTCGGATTGCGTTTCGCCTGTGTGGTTTACATTTTCCCGACACGATCCATCCTAACTCCGTCTTTTGTAGTATTGGAAGCTCCTTACTCAATTTTATCTGTCCGACAGCAAGTAAGTCGAAATAGACCTCGGCTCCTAATAAAATGTCAATTTGAGATGGCTGGTTAAAATTTTCATCCGCCAGTTCAATGTTCTTTGGAATGTTCCAAGTCGCGGTACTAAGGGCCTTATCTGGTTGATAACTCGTGATGACAGATGAAACCAAAAACTCTAAAGCGACTTCGAAGTTGTTATAGCGAGACCTAATTGTTGTTTGGGTTTGAGAGTTTATTTTTGTATGAGAAACCCCGATACCGCTGATAGCTACTTTTTTCCTTTGTTTTGTAAGGTGGAGCGACTGAGCGAATTTTTCTGTAATGAAGTTGACTTGGGATCCGGAATCTAACAAAGCTCTACCCAACTGAAAACCCCCCGTAGAGTCCTTGACTAATATGAACGCAGTTGCTAAGATGACTTGATCGTCAACTTGTAAATGATTGAAACCGCTAGTAGTATTTGACGAAACATTTGCCGATGTTGATGGTACTGGCTCTTCATTATCAGTATGCTGATCAAGATCGCCAGGTTGGGTTCGATGTAGTAAACTGTGGTGAGATTGCCTGCAAACCTTACATCGATATGTCGAGGAGCACTTCGATACATTGTGTCCCTTGGCTAAACAGTTGAGGCACAATCCGAATCTCTTCACAGTGTTAAACCGTTCCTTAACTGTCAATTTACCGAACCCAGGACAATTTGATATATTGTGACCTTTGTCTCGACTGAATGAACATTCGCGTTTTGTAGTTGTCAACGATGTGTGAGATCGTTTACTAGAGTTTGAATGCTTCGATGAGTATTGATATCCATGGTTGTTATTTAATTGATGTAGCTTTCCGTCTCGTGCTTCCAAATACTGACAGCGTCTGCTTAACATCGCCGCACAAATTTCCCAAGTTGGAAGCTTGGAGTAATCCAAGGTTTCATCCCACTTTGCTTGTGTTTCAGCGTCCAACTTGGACATAGCTATGTGAATTATTATAGCATTGCTGATGTCTGCTTCAGACCCTAACGATTTTAACGACGAAAAAAGAGCAGAAATGTTATCAACCAGATTGCGAAGGTGAGAAGCAGATGCTTTTGGAACCTTTGGAGGCTCAACCAATTGCGAGATGCCGTCTAGAAAAATAAGACAGTTGTTGTCGTAGCGCTCTTTAAGCCTAGCTAACGCCTTGGGGTAATTGTCGTCTGTTACTTGAAACGCTCGTATCGTTCCAAGAGCTGGTTCGCGAAGACAAGAAATTAGATGATTAAACTTTTCAATATTTGTAAGCGAGCTTTCGGTGTGTACCATTTGGTTGAATGAATTTATGAAATTTTTATAATCGGAGTAGTTGCCACTAAATTTAGGCAATGTTGGCACTGGTAAGCGACTAATAGGCGGTGGCATGCTGAATGTTGTTTCAGCCATGCTACCTCGTCTTCTCTCGGGCATGAGAGATAAAATTTTTGTTTTTGTAGCTGTGTATAGCTCCTCGATTTCACTTCTACCGTTGTCCGTTGGGGATAACCGTTCAATTTGAGTTTGAAATGTCAACACTTGCTTGAAGTATGATTCTAGAATGCCTAACCGACATTCTAGTTCAGTTGGAGAAATAGAGATAGCTTTTTGTTCTATTAAATTTTTGATGCGCGTGATGCTTCCCTTCGTTGTTGACCTCTGTTGCTTCAACTCTTCGACCCTTTGCGTATCCTCATTAGTCATGGCTGAGATGTATGTTGACTACTCTAGCTATGATGATATAACCGACCAAGCAACCTTTGAACCCTAGCGACAGGATAGTGAAGCAAGCAATTGAGATTGGGCAACGATAGTGGGTTTCTTATGAGCGAAATAATTTTTCAGAGAAAATTTCCTCCGCGACTATAAGCGCACAAAGATGAGCTTACACAATAATGATTTGGCGATGTAATATATGATTCCAACTAGAAATGTGGACAATGGATTTTATTCCGTGGATACGGAGAACACGTGCTATGGTCACACGGTGTATATTAAGAACGAAAACGAATGACGAAAGCAGTGATAACGAAATTGTGTATTATATATGTTGCAAAATATATGTATATGTCGAATCGCATAGTGCAAAGTAAATTTAATGAACCACTACAGTATTATTTAATAAAGGCGATACAATTGGCAACATACCTTGGTAGGGGTTATACTTGACCCCGCTTTGATTTGATGAATTAACGGCTTTTGCTGCTGGTTCCAATGCGTCTGTATCTTCCTACTTCCCACTCAAGCTGTACTTTCACTTTCTGCGTCTTCGTCTTTCGATTTTCCAATGTAGCTGTTCTTTCGCCGTAATTGCTTTTTTTTTTTTTTTTTTTAATGTTTTTTCACTGCACTGACTTTTATTGTACCGTACCGTACCATACCGAACCGACGCGACCGGTTACCAAGTATATTAAATCATTAGGTTTATGCACATTACACAATTCCGTATGTCTTTGACTAAAAATTTTTTTTTTATATCCGGGGATATTTTTCACGATCCTAGGGTTCTGCTAATTAACGTTGGGCGCCAAAATGTTCCACCGCACTATTTTGTGCTGCCGGCAAGTAACCTTCGGATGGGGAATGCTTCTGAACTAATGAAGGCACTTGCACAAAACGAAGTACGTTGACTGCACCGCACCGACGAATGTCATGTTATGCGACCACTATACATATGTATAGAACTGGGCTAGGTGATGCAAACTGGAGAAGTGGCGAAGAGACCACGGCGACGAAATGTTTGCTTTCTTTGCTCGAAAGCTCGATGGCTGCAGGAGAGGGCGAATGAAAGACTCTGAGTCGATAGCGACTAATAACAACTGAACACTTTATTTTGTGTATTTCTTCCTTTTTATACAAAAATGTAATCGTACATTATGCTTTGACTTTTTCTCCGTTAATACAGTAAAGATGGTTTTGAGCGCCTAATTCAAATAAGTGGAGAGTTAAGACAATTCACAATAGCAATGTTAATTCTAAGTTTTTGTTATTTTATTCAAATTCAAAGTAATATTATTTGTAATTGTGGGGCAGTTTCACCACATGACTTATATCTTTTACATCTGAGTGCTAACCTATATTGTTGCTATTATAAACTATCATATTGACGCTATCCAAGCCACTAAGGTCTATTTACTGAAAAACAGACAATTCGCCGAATAAGTGTCACCGGCCAACCGCATATACATATTATGTTTTGTATATTAGTGCATTTTTATATGGGGCCATAAATCTTAAAATCCAAAAATTGTCAACTTATCTTTATAGGATTTCTCTATAACTTTACATTTTTACAAAATCTAAAAAAACCCAAGTTAATTTTATTGAATTTGAATGGGAATTTCGTAAGAATTGTGAAAACAGGTAGTTCATTTTTATTTTGGGTAATAAAGTAGGTAGACTATTGTTACACTTTTTAATATGGGCAAAAGCACCATTTTCTATTTTATTTACAACCCTATCCGTAATTTTTCTGTCGTATTATTGATATCATTGAGGCCCTTATTTAGGTTTTTCCACATTACCAAAACATAGATGACAGCTTGGCTTCTTTTTCGAATAATCCAATGAGTCGGTGTTATTTGGAGTGCATAAAAAGCTGATTTCATTTATACTGGGGTCTAATCGCGTAAGCACAAAACGATATAACGATATCGTCTCGACGATGCTTGTACTTCGTGTAACAACCAAAAAACGATAATCGTCGAAACGATTGGACGAGCATCGTTTTTTGTTGCTTCACGTTACTAATTTAATGGTCAAATACTCTCGTCGAAACGATTCGATTGAACGATGGCTATTTTGCTATCGTTTTTGCTGCATTTTTCACTTTTAATTAGGTCTGAGAGAAGTATAAAAAATTATTAAAGAAAAACACACACTTATATTCTCTTTGGAGGCGACTTGCATTTATCCAAACTGTAAAAAAATGCATTCTTTGGCAAAAAAAAATTGTAATTGCACTTATTGGGAATTCAAATGAATTTCATCTATTTGTTTTTTTTTATTTACATATATGCATTTTTAACGCAATCAGAAAAAAATGCAATCATAAAATTGCATTCATTGATTTCTTCTTACAATTCGCCCCTTACTAATAAAAATTCTACTACCTAGCTATCTATTTTTGCATAAAATACCCAATTCCATGACAACGAAGAAAAATAAACAAATTTATTCAAGAAAAGAAAAAAAAAACAATAATTTATTCAAGAAAAGAAAAAAAAAACAATTTCCATACATTTTTAAATTTTTTAATTGTCAAAGTTTGTTTACAGTCATGCTCAAACTGTTGAAAACGAGAACGATAAACGATTCGATTGAACGATGGGACGATGATGTTATATGAAGCAAACTAAAAACGATGTCGTTTTGTTCAATCGTTTCGACGAAAATCGTTTCATAAATTACGCGATTAGAGCCCTGTTTCCGTATAACTGGAAAAAATGGCAATACATACTTACCTATTCAATAAAATAAATAATATTGCCTATCTACCTATTTCCTGCGAGAGTGTATTATACGAATTTTAATTTGAATTTAATTTGAATAAACCGATAGATAAATAAATAAATTTACGAATTTTATAAAAAAAGAAACGAGGTCAAAAATAAAACCGAAATAATTAAACTAAAAAACAAATTGACTACCTAGTTTGTGCGACAGTGTGTCATAATTATCCTATCTTGCTGGCGTTTTAAATAACATATCTAAAATAAGTAGCAAATTTTATTCTGAATAGCTTATATACCAGTTGTTGGAGCATAAACATCATCATCATCATCAGCTTCATTGTCATCCACATCATCATCATCATCAGCTTCATTGTCATCCACATAGTCATCATAATAATTTCCAATTTATAAAATTGTATTTGCATATTTGAATCCAGCGCCTAAATTATACCATTCACCATATTTTTTGTACTTTGTAAATTCGCTACACAATTCGAATTTTTAAATATAACGTAATGTCTCTCAGGCGAACACAAAACCTGTTATTTTCACATTGTATATAAACTCTGCATGAAATAAAGCTTTTATAATTCGTTGTTAAACACCCTTCGGGGAAACTCTAGTGTTTAAATTCGTTCGCTTTCGCAATTTTCTTTGTCGCAACAGCAAAATCGCATAATTTCGAATACTCGCATCCGTTTGACAAGTTGGTCATACGGAACAACCAGGATCTACCTAGCCCTTACTCGAAGGTCAACTAGAGGTCCCGAGGTTGACGGTCGGAAAAATCTTCGAACGTTCATTTTGGCGCCCAACGTGTTAAAGACAAACTCAATAGTTCATATATAACTAGTTTAATAGTGTACATTATACAAATTAAAAAATTTAACTTTTCGTTTTTTAAATAAAAAAAAAAGATTTATTTACAACAAAAATATTTAAGACTGTAATGTAACTGCGTAATGTCCGGCTGATCACTGAGTGCCCTGGTTCTCGCTGATGCCCCCTTTATAGTCATGTCGATCTGCGATCGTTCGCCAGATGTTGTTCGATGGTTCCCACGATCGGTCGTTACTATACCAGATGTTGTTTTGAGTTGATCTGGTAGGGGTTGGATGATGCAGGTTGTTGCATCGGTTTACGATCGTTCGCCAGATAGCTATTTTACGATGGTTCTCACGGTCGTCCGTTGTTCCCAAAATAGTGTGGGAACTCGTTTCAACCCCCTGCATTCCTTGGTTTGGCGTTACTTTACTCGGGATATCTCAGCGGGAGAACTAGAGTGTTAACTCCCCCTTTCCTTTAAAAAGCGCGACCCGCGGCTTCGTATTGTTGTACAAGCGTCTGTATTCCTTCGATTCTCTGTTCGAAGAGTTGTTCTCGGGTAAGCTTAGGAGTTCTACGTCTGTACAGAATAACCATAAATGTTGTTACGAGGACAATGAATGAAACTAGTCCAAGAGTAGATATAATAGGGCTTTTAGTTGCTTCTATCTGTAAGGACCGTAGTAGATTTATGTTGTCAAACTTTAGTTGCTCATCAAGTGACTCCAGGTATTGGCCAATTTCGTATTTGTCAATTGTGAAGGTCTTTAGGTAATTCTGGATCAGGCGTGTAGGATTCTCGTACAATCTTCCATCGATCGTTGTATTGTCTTCAAAATTTACAAGGTAGACACCCTTTAAGGATTTATTCTCCACGGTATGTTCGCCTGATATAAGAATGGTTCCGTCTTCAATTATTTCGAGATCCAAGTTCTTCTCCTTAATTTTATTACATATTGTTTTCTTATTGTTTAATAGTTCCGATAGACATGTTTGGTTTCTATTTGTTTTGCAGAATGTGTACCTTAATTCATGTTTACAATTTTGGATATTAAAGAACTTTTCATTACATTTGGCAATTTCTTTACTTAGAATTAATTTCCCATCCTCTTGGCTTATGGCCCTACTTTCGTACAGTTTACAATTTTTGTGAATGATGGGGTACTTAATGTAGATTATAATTATTCCATTTTTTTGCAAAATCTTAAATTTAGAAATATCAATTAGGTCACTTATAGTAAAAGTTTTAATAGGCTCATTTTTTATAATTTTGTTTATATCATCCATATTTAAGATAGCTGGATTTAAAATGTTTAACTTAGCTAGAGTGAGTGTGTTTATCAAATTTTGAAGTTCAAAGATAATTAACTTGCATTTTTCGGAAATAAGTTCACTTTTAAAAGCATGTTTTACAGTTTTGATTGCTTCGAGTAGTTTAGAATTTGTTACAAATTGTTTATTGTTGTTTATTACAAGATCATTAATTTTATTCTCTACCGTAAGCTCATCATCATGGTCTGGGGTACCAGCTATCCATTTCCAGATTGTTCCTATTGTTTCAATTGCTCGTTTGAAACGAGAAACCATAAGTTGGTCTAAAAGCATTTGTATGATATTGAAATTGTTGTCATGTGCGTTATATGGCAGTGAGTCGGAATAGGTTTCCTTGTCATGAGGCTGTTTCAATGATTCCTTGGTTTTGCCAAGAAAATCTTGAAAATAGGACAAGTTTGTTACGTGGAAAATGCTTGCAGTATTTTCGTAAAGGAGTGCGTCACCAGTTTCGATTAGCACATAATTGTCTCGAGTGTAGTCGATGATTTCTGCGTGGCTTGTAAGGATGAATGTTATCAGAAGAGTGATGGTGTCCATTAAGATTTCAGATTATCTTTGTGGACAATCTTACCATTTTTAAGTTCAACCTTGTTCCCTAAATCTTCGGATACCTTCCGACGTTTATACTTGGGTTGCAATTTGCCCCAGTGGGCACCTGTAGTCTTTTGATACACTCTTTCATCGGGTATGACTTCTTTAGACTTTCGTTTTTTATTAAGGACTTCAAGCATTTTATCTTGGGCAATTGCTAGTTTTAATGGAACATCGGAATGATTTATTCTGTTAAACAGAACTTCTACGGGTTTTTTCTCAGTGGAAGAATGAATAGTTTTATTATATTCTTTAGCTGCTGTTATGAATATTTCAGCAGGATCTAATAATTTATACTCCTCTTTAACGCATCTGACTATCTCCTGAAGGGTACTATGAGCTCGTTCCACTTGACCATTGGTCGTACTGTGGTTAGCTGGTGTATAGTATACAGAAATCTTCGATCTTCCCATTAGTGTTATGAAGGGAACGGAGGTAAATGTGGGATCTTGGTCGCATACTAAGTTTTTGCAATCAGGAAATGCTTGCAGTAGTTCAAGAAGTTTATTTTGCATTTCTTGACGATTGTCTAGAATTTTTATAATAATTAGGAATTTAGAATATGCGTCGATGCATGTGAGAATCTTTATTTTTTCTGCAAACATTACAGTTCTTGTTCGTCTGTTGTGGGGTACACACGCATCGGGAGCTACTATTTCCTTTTTTTTATTTAAACGTAATTACATAGTTTAATATGTCTTGTAATACTTGCGGTGGTAAAGTGGAGCGGTCTGAGCTGAAATTACAATGTTGCGATTGTCGCAGTCTTTTTCATGCTTCGTGCGAAAAAATATTGCCAGCCGATATAGAATATATGAAAAAGAGCAACAAAGTTTGGCGTTGCAAAAATTGTATGACAAACAAACGACGCGACTCTCTCTTGTGTGATGCTCCGGCGTGTACTTCAAGTTCAATACAAAAACAGCAGCAAGAAAAAATTCGCAATATCGAACCAACCCGCCCTGCACTTCACTCAAGTTCATCTCCAGCTGAACAAAGCATTACACTGGATATGCTATACGCGGAAATTTTAGAGATCAAAAAAATTCAACGGGAGCAGGATAGATGAATTACAACACAAAAACAAAGAATGCGAACAAAAAATTTGCCTGCTGGAGGGAAAGGTCAATCACCTCGAACAACAACTGATTGCAAACAGCGTGGAGATTTTCAACGTCCCCTCTGATAGTAGGAATACCTCTAGCATCGATCTAGCTCTTAAGATTTTCCGTGATGGTATGCTTGTAAACGTAAAGAAAGAAGACATCGACTATTGCTATACCAAACAAGTTACAAAAAATCGTAAGAACATATCAACAAATAATACTCCAGCCAAAGTCAACATTCTTCATGTAAAATTCGTTTCTCGCTACTGCAAGGAACAAATAATGAAAGCGAAAAAAGAGCGAAGAGAACAGCTGACGACAAACCTTCTCAACGCACACAATAATTCAGAGAAAATGTACATCAACGATTGTTTAACATATTCGACACGGCAACTTCTTAACACTGCAATGACGCTGAAGACCACTAAGCGGTATAAATATGTATGGACTAGGAATGGGACTGTTTACATGCGGAAGAACGAGGGGGATAGTTTAGTTAGAATAACTTGTACTGCTGATTTTGGTAAATTATGAATTCTATTAATGATGTTCCTTCTTCTGTTCATGCATGTGAATACCCAGTCAATCCTTTAAATTCTGTTGATAGTTTCTGTTTACAACAAAACATTCGCAGCTTGAGAAAAAACTTTTCTGTATTGTTAGCTCATTTATCGTCGCTTGCGAAATTGCCTGTCGTGATTGTTTTGAGCGAAATATGGGTTTATGAGAACGAATTAATTTTTATACCCTCCAGAGGAAGGTATATTCACTTTGCCAATACATTTGTAACGCCAAGAAGGAGTCACCGGAGACCTTATAAAGTATATATATTCTGAATCAGGATCACATTCTGAATCGATTTAGCCATGTCCGTCTGTCTGTCTGTCTGTCTGTCTGTCTGTCTGTCTGTCTGTCTGTTGAAAGCACGATAGCGCCCGAAGTAATTGACGTAGGTGAATGAAATTCGGTGAAAGGACTTCTTTTTATCGGCGTCAGGTTGGTATTGAAAATGGGCTATGTCGGTCAAGCAGTTCTGGTACCTCCCATACAAAACCAATATTGGACCCATGTGCCTCTCTGTCTGTTGAAAGCACGATAGCGCTCAAAGTAATTGACGTAGGTGAATGAAATTTGGTGAGAGCATTTAGTTTTTTCAGCGTCAGGTTGATATTGAAAACGGGGTATGTCGGTCAAGTACTTCTAGTACCTCCCATACAAAACCAATATTGGACCCATGTGTCTCTCTGTCTGTTGATAGCAAGATGGCGCCCAAAGTAATTGACGTAGCTGAGTGAAATTTGGTGAAAGGACTTCTTTTTATCGGCGTCAGGTTGGTATTAAAAATGGGCTATGTCGGTCAATTAGTTCTGGTATTTTGCATGACTTGTATGCAGTGGAGGGTATCAAAACATCGGCCAGGCCGATGATAACACTTTTACTTGTTTTTAATATCCCTGGTTACCAACCTCCTATTGGAAATTGTAATGAGTCTTACTCAGCCGGTGGTGTTGCGGTTTATATTAAATCGGGTTATGTGTGCGATTGTTCTAAACTTTGTATTTATGGCGCTGATGCTATGAAGTTGTCGTTAATTTTTGGGAATGACAGCTACACATTGCTATGCATTTACAGATTGCATAATTTTAGTAAAGGTGCTTTCATTGATGATTTAAGTAGTGTACTAAATGTTATTACTGCAAAAAATCTGATTGTTTTGGGAGATATTAATATTGATATTCTAAATGAATTTAACAAGGATACGGATAATTATTTGTTTTTAATGGCGTCAAATGGTCTTAAGAGCCTTATTAATGCCCCAACTCGTGTAACCGTTTCAACAAGGACTTGTATCGACCATATATTTATTCGTTTACATAAAAATAATAAAAGTATTTTGAGTGGTAAAGTGTACGATCTTAGACTCACAGATCATTGTATGACAGCCCTTGATATCTGTTCTGATTCTAGTCCCCAAAAAAGCTGCAATCCACCCAGAAAGAAGTTTTTAATTGATTATAAACAATTAACTGAGCGTTTAAAGTACGAATTCTGGGAATCCGTTTATTCGGCGGATAATCCATCTTTTGCCTTTGATACCTTTCTTTCCATCTTACAAAACCATATCAAATGTTGTACTTCTTTTTCTGTTCATGAGATTAGCAATCAGAAACATTTAAAACCTTGGATGACAAATACTCTACTGAAGCAAGTGAAGAGGAAAAATCATCTCGCAGTAAAGTGTTTTAGAAATCCATAAAATAGAAAACTTAAATTGTACTACGATAAACTGTGTAAAATAATACATAAAAGGGTTGATGATACGCGTAACAAATATTACTCTAATATGTTTGAAAGAGCAAGGGGAAATGTGAAACAAGAGTGGAGAGTGGTAGATAGCATCTTAGGAAAAGAAAATCAAAAATCAAAAATTGATAAAATTAAGGTCGACGATGTTAATATATCTAACCCCATTACTATTTCAAATAAATTCAATGAATATTTCACAGAAATCGCTATAAAATTAAAACCTTCCACGGAAACTCATCTTTCCTGCAGTTGTTCTACATCCTCCAATATAATTACAAACAATATGCAATCAAATAGTTTTGTCTTTAATGAGATTACTGCAGGAGAGATATATAAAGCAATTTGTTCTCTGAAAAATAGTAACTCTTGTACTAGTGATGGCTTATCAAGCATTTTATTGAAAAATATTGCTTTATTTTTAGTTGATATTTTGAGTTATTTGTTTAACTTTAGTGTTAAAAACGGTTGTTTTCCTCATCATTTAAAATGTGCTGAAGTTGTGCCTCTCTTCAAAAAGGGCAATAAGTGTAACTTAACAGATTATAGACCAATATCTTTGTTATCAACCCTGTCTAAAATCTTTGAAAAATTAATTAAGTCGCGTGTCTTAACATTCTTAGACAAAAGTAATTTCTTTTCAAATTACCAATTCGGTTTTAGGTCAGGAATGTCAACGGAAGACGCAATTCTTAGGGTTTGTAGTCAATTATATGAAGGTACTAACTATAGTGACTCCACAATGGCTCTTTTCATCGACATGACAAAAGCGTTTGACTTGGTCGATCATGACATTTTACTAAGTAAATTGTATAGCGCTGGACTTAGAGGAGTAATATATGAGTGGTTTAAGTCTTACTTGAAATTCAGAGAGCAAAGAGTCAATATTAATGGAACCCTCAGCGGCTTTCGTATTTTAAAAAATGGTGTCCCGCAAGGTTCTGTGCTTGGTCCGCTTTTATTCTTAATATACGTAAATTCTTTATTTGATCTAAAGTTGAACGGCGTCACAACTGCCTTTGCTGACGACATTGTTTTCACTTATAAGTTTCAAACTGTATTTGAAACCATAACGAAGATTGAAGAAGATCTCGAATATTTAAGAGTTTGGTTCTGTGCTCATAAATTAATTATCAGTGAGAAGACTAAGCTAATGACCTTTAAAACATCTGGCAATACCATGTTTGATCACAACCTTTTTTTCCATTCCCATAATTGTAAAAGGTTTTGCCTACCTTTACATAAGTGTGGTAAAAATAATTTTATTCAAGGCATGCAATGCTCAACAAATTGTTTCAAGATTGAGACTGTGCAACAATACAAGTATCTTGGAGTCTTAATAGACGCTAACTTAAACTGGAAAGAACATATACAAACGGTTAAATCGCATCTGAACTTGGTAGCTCGAAAAATGTATCTAATTAGACCTTACTGCTCAAAACATGTTCTAACCTTAATATATTATGGTCTTGCACATTCAAAGTTGCAATATGGCATCACTAGTTGGGGTGGATCATATACTAGTTCATTTGGGCCTCTTTTGATAGCACAGAAACATTTAATTAGAATTATTTGCAAAAAAAATCGACTATCTCACAGTTTACCCTTGTTTAAAACATTACGAATTTTGCCAATGAGACATCTTTATGTTTTCAAAGTTTTGAGAGAGTTCTTTAAACAAAGTGGGAACATACCAAGCAGAAACTCTCAAATGTACTGCTTACGTATTAATAATTTAAATCTTGTCAACGTACCAATCGCACACAAAACCCACTTTGCTCACTTTTATACTTATACTGCCCCGACCATTTTTAATAAATTACCTTTGTGCATCAGGACAACTTTGAGTTATCATTCGTTTTTGAAAAAAGTTAAAGACTGGCTATTCACAATTGACTATGATCAGATAGAATATTTCTCAAGATCTTTATTCTAGTTAAAAAAAAATGTTCATACCAACTTTTGGTTCATTTATCTTGTTTTGTTCATCAAATCATTATAAAAACAAAAATATTTTGAATTGTATAATATTGCCAATTTATAAATATGTAGTTTACACTTATGAATTCTGCTTTTGTATATTTATATGTTGAACACTGATGTTACCCCACATCAGATTATCCTTATATTTTTTTTAAACATGAATTTAACTGATGTGTCATTCAACACTAACTTTAATAGTTATAGAATGATCACTACTATTCTTTTCAAAATTAAGTATCATTGTAGATCACAAACTGTTAACATTATTATAATATTTGAAATGAATAAAATTATTATGTATGTATGTATATGTACACACTCTCCCTCTTTTACAGGAATTGGTGCCTCACCAATTGGTTGTTTAACAGGGTGCCTGTCGTATTTATTTACGTTGCATATCTCGCAGTTCCTTGCGAATTGCTGGAATTCGTCTGACATCCCAGGCCAATAATATTTATCAATAACTTGTTTAAGGTTTTCTCGGAAGTTTCTGTGGGCACGAGTGTGCGTTTGTGCTTTTTTTGATACCTGATCATCTTTATAAGAAATATCAAAAATATTTTGCCTGTATGAATTTATTCTTGAAGTGCTCTTTTAAAATGTTTTTAATATCATAGATTGTTTCGGGTGTAGCAAACAAAGCTACTAAACCTTCTTTTATAAATTCCTTGAATATAGGTATCAAGTCGGAAGGTTCATTATATGTGATGATGTGTCTAACTTTTGTAGGGAAAGGTTTAAAATGTTCGTGAATAGTTTCTACTCCCTTCTCTATTATTATCTGTTGGTTAAATTGGTTAAGAGGTCTATTAATCAATTCAATTTGATCCCCATCACTACTTTCGGCAGAGTGCTGAGTGGCTTCAGAAGAGCTGTCCGAAATCTGGTTTAAGTTTTGTCTGGATAGGGCGTCGGCTACTATGTTTGTAGTACCAGGTTTATAGACCATTTTCGGTGCATGTTCTTCGATAAGAGCATGCCAACGTTTCATTTTAGCATTAGGGTTTCTGGGTGAAACCGCAAATGTTAAGGGTTGGTGATCCGTATGGATCTCTAAATTTGTCACTCCATACAAATAATTTCGTAAATTCTTTAGAGCAAAAACTATAGCGTAGAGTTCTTTCTCGTTTGCCGCAAAATTTCTCTCAGTTTTGCCTAATGTTTTGGATATAAAAGTAATAAGTTTTCCATCTTGCGATAAGACCGCTCCGATTGCGTCGTCAGAAGCATCGGTAGTGAGGACAAATTTTTTCGAAAAATCGGGCTGTGTAAGTTCAGTCTCAGTTATAAGATGGTCCTTGAGTGTATTAAATGCTTGCACCGCTTCCACGTCTAACTTTATATTTGTTTTTTTTGTCATGTGGGTAGACACTTGTCCACTCTCGCTTTGGAGATATTTAGTTAATGGCTTAGCTATACTTGCGTAGTTTCTTATAAATTTGCGGTAGTAACCAATCATACCTAAGAAACTTCTGAGTTGACGTAGAGTCGTTGGTTCAGGGTATTCTTTGATTGTTGCTACCTTGTTTGGATTCGTTTTGATAACGTTATGTCCCACGACATAACCCAAGAAGTCTACCTTTTCTTGGTATAACATCGACTTCTCAATAGAAATTTTCATATTCGCGTTTTTAAGCACTTGGATTATTGTGTCCAAATGTTCTCTATGTTCGTCAATATTATGGGAATATACAATTATGTCGTCTATATAGACATGACATATTTTGCCAATATATGGTCGGAGAATGTCGTCCATTGCTCTTTGAAAGATTGAAGGCGCATTCTTCAATCCAAAGGGCAATCGTACGAATTCGTATTTGCCATTATTGAGAGAAAAGCTAGTTTTTTCTATGTCGGATTCCTTCATCTTTATCTGGTGGAACCCTGATTCTAAATCTAATGTGGAGAAATATTTAGCTTTTCCAAGATTGGATAAAATTACATTGGTATCCGGTATTGGATACTTGTCTGAAATTGTATTTTCATTTAATTTCTTGTAATCGATGACAAGCCTGTTTTTAGGCGAGCCATCTTTACTTGTACCTTTTTTCGGTACAACCCATACAGGACTATTGTATGGAGATTTGGAAGGTCTAATTATGCCTTCTCTTAATAGTTTTTGCGCTTCGCTGTTCACAAAGCTATTTGCGGATAAAGGGTACGGATATTGTTTACTCCAGATCGGTCTATCGTTATTGGTGCGAATTTCTGCTAAAACGTCCGTTCTGAATGGTAAAGTAGTATCAATGTTTCCATGAATATTTTTTATTTTCTTCATCATTGATTCACAAAGGTAATCCGTATTATTCTCTTGAATATTATAAATTTTGCTCGAATCGTTGAAATAAATTTTCTCCTTCTTGTTGCCGTAGCTAAGGATACTTTTTTCTAAGTCTATTTGAGCTTTCACTCGATTCAATAAATTAACTCTGATCAGAGCATCATATTCTAAATTTTTTATAATATAGAAACGAGTTATAGTTCCAAAAATAAGAACTTCATGACAAGAATCAATAATGATGTCACCATTAACTGTACGTGCGCGTTTCTTGATTGGGAGAATGATCTCGTTGCTGAGAATACCGGGTTGACAGTAATTACTACTAGCTCCGGTGTCGATGAGAATTCTCAATTGTTTGCCATTTATTAATCTTCGTATGTGGGGCAATCCCACATTTCCTCTAAAAAAGGTTCCTTGTCTTCGTTGAGGTTGTTAATACGCTCGATCTTTGCCGGTGGTGTCTGTATCGAATGCTGAGTACTTAGCCCTCGCTCTCTTTTGGATCCAGGCCTAGTGTTATTATTATACGTGTTATAATTACAATTTGGCTTTTGCCAACGTGGATTATTATTATTTGGCTGATTGTTGTTATTATTTGGGTTATTCTGATGAATTTGCTTGAAATGTTGCAATTCATGTTGTGTGATTGGCCTATTGGCCGAACTACCGAGAACCATGGGTTCGAATCTTTGGGGCAATTGGCGGTAATCGCCGTGCTGTCTTTGCTGCGGTATTTGTTGGTGAAATTCAGTATTGCTTTGCGTGTTTTTAGGGAATCTAAGAGTATTGTAATTCTGATTTGCCTTAGTATCCCTTCTATGAAAGGAGAACTGGAGAGCAAAGTTAGAGCGGACATTATTGCTCTCTAATTCTTGTGCCTTTGCCAGAGCGTTTGGCAGATCTTGTGGATTTAAAGAGAATAAAATGTTAGACAGTTGTCCATTCAACCCGGTGATGAACACTCGTAGGGCGTTTCTTCTATTTATATTATTTAATTCATTCGTAATAGGGGTATTGGATCCATGGGTCATTATTGTTTTGTTAGTCAGCAGTGTGAGCTTCTGGTTAACTTGATTATAAAAATCAATTAACGAAGATGATCCCTGACGCAATACGCTTAATTCCTGTTCTACGATATGTACAGGCCGCTTATCGGCATACGCGAAATCTAATCTGGCTATGATTGCCTCGAAATTGAGGACAGTTCCATGATTTGTGAGTATATCGTTAGCATCTATTGTGATCTTGTTCCTGAATATAGTCAGAGCTGCAAAATACTTGGAGCTACCGATGGTGTATAGGACCATCGAATTCTGTGCAGCTTCACGCCAACTGACGTATGCTTTTTGTTCACCATTGAATTCGGGAAGGGATTTTATCACGTCTAATGATTCTGAGCAAGTAATTGATGGATCTATTGTTTGTGTTTTGTACTCTGTAATAGAGCTATTAATTCCCATTGATGATATGAGCTTCTGTAATTTATTAATTTCATTTTGGTGTTTATTCTCTTGGTCTTGGAATGACCTTTGAATTGACTCGTTATTAAGTGCTAAAGCTTTTGCTATAATTTCGTCAACTGATTGTTGAGTTAGAGCAGTACCAAAAGCCATTTTTATTTCTTCTTCAGATTCTGAATCTGATACTTTTAAAGTAGTTTTATATGGCTTAAAATATCTATTTTTAGTTTTTCTAAACATGAAACACTAACTTCTCACTCTTAAATTTTAACAAATTCTCAAAAAAAATATTTCTTACAATTATTTTCTCCTTATTTGTGGATACTTCTTCTGGTTGTTGTTTTCAAAGCTGGATACTCTGTCCTGTGGATCCGATGAATCTTCTGCTTTTCTGTTGAATGAGCTCTTTCCTCTGTCTTGCAGAGTACTTTGGCAGTTGTTTGGCTGGGAATACACTTCACACAATTTACTTTATTTTTTTCAATTATACGATGTGAGGTATCCCGGTTGAGCCCCCAATTAAAAAATTTAACTTTTCGTTTTTTAAATAAAAAAAAAGATTTATTTACAACAAAAATATTTAAGACTGTAATGTAACTGCGTAATGTCCGGCTGATCACTGAGTGCCCTGGTTCTCGCTGATGCCCCCTTTATAGTCATGTCGATCTGCGATCGTTCGCCAGATGTTGTTCGATGGTTCCCACGATCGGTCGTTACTATACCAGATGTTGTTTTGAGTTGATCTGGTAGGGGTTGGATGATGCAGGTTGTTGCATCGGTTTACGATCGTTCGCCAGATAGCTATTTTACGATGGTTCTCACGGTCGTCCGTTGTTCCCAAAATAGTGTGGGAACTCGTTTCAACCCCCTGCATTCCTTGGTTTGGCGTTACTTTACTCGGGATATCTCAGCGGGAGAACTAGAGTGTTAACTTACATATACTACGCCAAACAAAAAGTGTTTAGTGAAAAATCAACCTAGAGTTAGCCAATAAACATAGCAAGAAAAAGTTTAATTTACAAACACGAAAAACTATCGGAAACAATAAGAATTCACACAGAACAATAGACATAAAAATAATTGTGAATCTCGTCTCGGTGATCGCGAGCGGGCGGGAGTGCAAAGTAGCAGCAACATTAAAAATCATAAAAAAGGAAAAAACGCAGGAGAAACTCAACATCAAAATTGACTGAGAAGGGATACAAATTCATTAGTGGGAGATAAGTACAAACCCCACTTCCAGGTACTGATTTATATAGTTCAATTAGTCGAATGTGAGTCTAACATCAAATGCAGTTTTGCTGTTCCTACACAATAGCATAGGAACAAAGTAATAAATCAACACATAAAAACGCACCTTCGATATAAGCTGGACAAGCATGCAAAATTACTAATTGTTCTATAACATACATCAACTTTTAATCTAACAATATACTTTTTAAAACAACATATACGTATCAACTTCAAATACTTAAACATAGTTTTAAAATAATTTGAGAAGAACATATTTGATGCAATTCAGTTTTCGCCAGACATTAAATGTTCCGTCATCGATCATGAAAAGTCAGAATCCACAAAAAAAGCTTAAGTGAAAACCACGTTCCACTCCACTCTGAGCCGCACTACCACTACACCGACTTTAGTGCACTTGATCTTCACTAGAATTCGATTGATAATTTGCTTCACCCCAACCCACTGCTTGCTACCAAGTACCAAAGCATTTTTTCGTTTTTCGCTCGTTCGCTCTCCGCTCGCTCGTTCTTCTAAAAGTGGGTCGAATATTCAAGCTGGCTCCACTTCTCATCAGAATTGTATGCAGATCTACCACAGAAAACGTCGCCTGCCACCACGCATTTTTTTTCCTTTCGTTGCATTAATCTTTATTTCGCTTCAAGTTTAATTCGTCGCGTCGAAGGGGGAGGAAGTGCTTCATCCATCGTATGCACCAAAAGGAAGCTTTCGTTTGGGAACATTCGCCCGCATACAGAGTATGCCATTTATGTCTTTGCATGCATCGTTGGAATTAATAAATCGATCGAATTCCATTCGCCGTTGGATAATCATTATTGCACCAATCTCGCAATTTCTTTGATACAGAAATTCCTAATTTTCTTTGATTTGCTTTTGGATCATTGTATTGTTTGTATATCTCATAATGGCTAATGAAGAAGCCAGTGCAAATGTGAATGCTTCGCTCGAGGAGTTGAGGCAACAGCGGTCATCGACGAAGGGAAGCATAACAAGATTAAAAAATTATGTAGAAACTAAATTGGATATTCTAACAACAACTGAACTGGAATGTCGCTTGGGCATTCTAGAGTCCTATTTCAAACAAATTCTCGTGTACCAAACCCAAATAGAGCGGTTATCACCAGGCGATACAAGTCGAAGTGATCTAGAGGGTTTGCATATTTCCTCAAAAACTAGAATTCTCTCGCTCATGGGAACAGGGAGACGAGGCAGCATGAGCACCGCAGAGACAACATTTGCGGTGCCACATTCGGTCAATCATTTACCAAAGCTTAGATTGCCACGATTCAATGGGAAATACTCCCAGTATAAAAATTTCATTCATTCAATTACGGCTATGGTTGATAATGATCCCAGTTTAACAAAAACTGAAAAATTTAATCATTTATTGACGTGTCTGAGTGATTAAGCACTCGGTACGGTCAAAGCGTTCCAAGTTACGGAAGAGAACTATCCGAAAGCGATAGCCAGGCTCAAGGAACGTTACGACAACGACACTATGATATTCTTAGAATACATATCCGAATTGTTCGAATTACCTAAGGTCCCCAAGGCATCTGCTGGCTCACTGAGGAGTTTAGTTGATGATATTTCGGCTCTTTTCAATTCGTTGCAGTAACTTGGATCCTTTGAAAAAATATGCAACGCAATCATAATATACATTGCAATGTCAAAGGTGGATACGGAAACGCAGTCGAAGTGGGATGAACACTTAGACTACAAAGATCTTCCCGATTGGAAGGATTGCGCGAAGGTTCTTAGCAAACGTTGCCAATACCTCGAAGTGAGGGATAATAAGATTTTAAGATCAGAATCAAACCAAACAAAGGGTGTTAAGGCAAAAACTTCGTATCCGATTCAACGTTCTCTCACTTCCCTTGCAGTTCCTCAACGTTCTTGCGGCTTCTGTCGAGACAAAAACCATTCCATCACCAGCTGTATGAACTTCATTGGACTTACTGTCATGGATCGTTTTACAAACGCAAAAAAATTAGGACTTTGCTTAAATTGTTTAGGAAAGGGTCATGGAGTATCGAAATGCACATCAACTTATAGGTGCAAACAGTGTAGGCAACCTCACCACAGTCTTCTGCATAGACCTCAACAGTCGGAGAGTACCTCAGGAAGCAGGGAAACATCAACATCGGCAGCTGTCAATGCAGCAGTGGAAAAGGATCATGATCCTGAAGCTCAGGTTATATTAGCAACAGCTGTGGTTTAAGTAAAAGATTCCTCAGGTACCTTTCAACTAGGAAGAGTTCTTTTGGATTCAGGGTCGCAAGTTAATTTTGTAAATGAACAATTTGCAAGGGCTCTACAACTACAAAAACAAAGAAAAAAGGTGGACATTGTCGGAATTGGGGTAGCAGAAACCAAGATTAATTTTCAGACTCAAACCACAATTCGCTCCAGGTATAACAACTTTGAGGTAAACCTGGAATTCCTTATAGCTCCATCTATAACTGGTTATCAGCCGGAATCAGCGCTGAGCGTCAAGGACTGGAATGTTCCCAACAATCTCGAACCCGCCGATAAATTTTTCTATCAACCATCGAGAATAGATTTGTTGCTAGGGGCTGAAGCTTTCTTTGATCTTCTCCAAGTAGGACAAATTAAACTAGGACCGGAACTTCCTTCATTACAAAAAACTTCGTTAGGTTGGATCGTTTCTGGAAGGTATAGAAGTCATCCGAAAATATCAAGAAAAACCTGCTGTCTCAGTTCGAAAGAAGATTCACTCGAAAGATATGTGGAAAAATTCTGGGAAATTGAGAACGTTCTAGGTCATAGGTCTAACTGGACTGAGGAGCAGAAGGAATGCGAAAGACATTTCGTGGACAACATCGAGGTTCTCCCTAGCGGTCGTTTATCAGTTCAACTTCCCTTTAAGAAAGATCCGAGCTGTTTAGGAACATCTTATGATATTGCTTTCAGGCGATTCCTAGCCCTCGAGCGTAGATTGTCGGACCGACAATACAAGATGATTTATTCACAATACTTCTTCGTTTTCGATTGCATAGATTTGCTCTTACAGCGGACATCGTCAAAATGTATAGGCAAGTCTTAGTGCACCCAATACATCGTCAGTTCCAGTACATTCTCTGGAGGGAGAATGACCACGTACCGGTTCAAACATACCAGCTAAACACCGTGACATACGGTACATCGTGCGCACCATTTCTGGTGATTCGATGCCTTAAATACTTGGCAGACAAAAACAAGGAACTATTCGAATTAGGTTCTCGCGTGCTCCAATCAGATTTTTATGTCGATGATATGCTAACTGGAGCAGACAACTTGGATACTCTGGCACGAATGCAAGGTGAAGTCGTTGCACTTCTGAAGTCGGCAGGATTTGAGCTTTTAAAATGGAATTGCAATGCCGAAATGGTCGACGTAATGAACCCAGAGAATAAAGAAATAAAGCTGAATGAATCTAATCTCAGCAGTACTCTAGGAATCGCTTGGAATTCACTCTTAGACACTTTTCTTTTCTCATATAAACCCAACCGAACCTTTTCAAAGGTTACAAAGAGAACTATACTCTCGCTTTCGGCATCGCTCTTTGACCCAATGGGTCTAGTAAGTCCTATAATTATAAAGGCAAAAATCATTCTTCAAAAGCTGTGGATTGATAAAGTGGATTGGGATGCGTCAATCTCACAATCTCACAATCCAAGATTTAGAGTCTTTACAAAATATCACCGTTCCGAGATATGTCCTGGATCCACAAAGGAAAACCTTTCAAGTCCACGGCTTCGCCGACGCATCTATGGCTGCATATAGTTGCTGCATCTATCTAAGATCAATAGATGCATTTGGAGTAGTTAAGGTTAAACTCTTCGTTGCTAAGTCTAGAGTAGCACCTGCAAACAAAAAACAGCTTCCTCGCTTGGAACTGTGCGCAGCTCATTTGTTGTCGAACCTTTGGAAAAAGATTCGTAATATCTTCATGACTGCACCATCTGCAATTTACTTTTGGACAGATTCACAAATTGTTCTTCATTGGATTTGAACGCATTCATCAAAGTTGAGTACCTTCGTGGGAAATAGAGTCGCTGAGATACAAGAAAATACAGTGGACGTTCATTGGAACCATGTGCCAACACTACAGAATCCAGCAGACATAGTCTCAAGAGGTTGTGAAGTGAAGGAGCTGGAAACGTCAATTTGGTATGGAGGACCAAGTTTTTTATTGGAATCTGGGGCTAAATGGCCATCCGTTGTGGACATCCAGCTTTCCGCAGAAGAAGTTGCCTTGGAGAAAAAGAAAACAGTCCTTTTGTCTAAAAAACTGGACTCCACTGTTTTACTCGAAGTCATTCAAAAGTACAGTTCGTACACCAAGCTTGTTCGAGTATTTGCTTATGTTTTAAGGGTCCGAAATTGGAGGTTAAGTCGACCATTACAACGAAGTCCCTTAGCCGTATCAGAACTAGATGAGTCGCTTCTTCATATCGTACACTTGGTCCAACAAGGCTCGTTCTCGGATGTAATAAAGTCACTTCAAAACCATCAAAACCTGAAAGGGTCAATTAAGGGTCTGAATCCTTTCGTTCAGGAGACTAACGGTCTACCCCTGTTGAGAGTAGGAGGACGCTTGAAGCATGCCAACATCCCAGAGGAATGCAAATATCCGTTGCTGCTTCCTAAAAATTCTCATTTCACTCACTTATTGGTCAGGCATTTACATCTAACAAACTTTCATGCCGGACCGAAAGCACTGGTAGCATTAGTAAGAAATCGATTTTGGATCATCAACGGCCGGGAAATTGCTCGTCGAACAGTTCGAAATTGCATCCATTGCGTCAAATATCGGCCGAAGATGTTAGAACAGGTCATGGGTGATTTGCCTTCGGAGAGGCTAACCCCGTCACGTCCTTTTTTATGTTGTGGGGTAGATTTCTGCGGTCCTGTTTACACTCACTACAAGATTAGGGGAAAAACTCCTTATAAAACCTACGTCGCAGTTTTTATTTGCTTCTCGTTAAAGGCAGTTCATTTGGAAGCCGTATCTGATTTGACGGCTGACGCGTTTATTGCATCACTGAAGCGGATGATAGGTCGAAGAGGTCTTCCTCGACATATCCATTGCGATAACGCAACGAATTTTGTAGGCGCACAGTCTAAGCTAAAGGAATTGCGCAATATGTTTTTCAAAAGTTCTTTTCAAAAAAATATAAACGACTTCTGTACTAATACAGGCATAACTTTTCATTTTATACCCCCCAGGGCACCTCACTTTGGTGGAATTTGGGAGGCGGCCGTAAAGGTTGCAAAAGGTCATCTCTATCGGAGCCTGAGCGGTGCCAAGCTGACGTACGAGGAGTTGTCCACAGCCCTGGTGGAAATCGAGGCGATAATGAACTCGCGACCAATAACCCCGATGTCATCCGACCCCAGCGATCTCGGAGATATCACGCCAGCACATCTACTGATCGGGTCATCTCTCAAGGCGGTTCCTGAACCAGAAGCAAAGATGTGCCAAATATTAGCTACATTCAGCGGTGGCGGCGAATAAATGCCGTCAAAACCCACTTCTGGAATAGATGGTCAGCAGAATACATCCATGAACTGCAAGGTCGATCAAAGTGGACGTCTCCGAGCCCAAACGTCAAAATTGGCAGCCTAGTTATCGTGCACGAAGAAAATGTTCCACCCCAGAAATGGCTCATGGGAAAGATCACCAACATAATCCACGTCACAGATGGTCAAGTAAGAGTTGCTGACGTAAAGACGGCAAAAGGAGAGTTCAGACGTCCCATCCGAAAACTGGCAGCTCTTCCGTCTTGAAAGGAGCACTTTCAAAGGGGGCGGAATGTTGGAGCATAAACATCATCATCATCAGCTTCATTGTCATCCACATCATCATCATCATCAGCTTCATTGTCATCCACATCGTCATCATAATAATTTCCAATTTATAAAATTGTATGTTTGAATTTGCATATTTGAATCCAGCGCCTAAATTATACCATTCACCATATTTTTTGTACTTTGTAAATTCGCCACACAATTCGAATTTTTAAATATAACGTAATGTCTCTCAGGCGAACACAAAACCTGTTATTTTCACATTATATATAAACTCTGCATGAAATAAGGCTTTTATAATTCTTTGTTAAATACACTTCGGGGAAACTTTAGTGTTTAAATTCGTTCGCTTTCGCAACAGCAAAATCGCATAATTTCGAATACTCGCATCCGTTTGACAAGTTGGTCATACGGAACAACCAGGATCTACCTAGCCCTTACTCGAAGGTCAACTAGAGGTCCCGAGGTTGACGGTCGGAAAAATCTTCGAACGTTCACCAGTTGTGATAATATAAAAGCATTTGCTTCGTTGTTGTTTGTAATATAAATCCCCATGCGAACGTTTTTATTCTATTATTTATTTTTTTTAAATGAACTGTAGGTAATTTTTAAACAGTCGCATACTTTTGTAGCATACTGTTACTATGTAAATAGAACCCGATCTAATAGTGGCCTCATGATCGCATGATCCTCCCGCTAATATATAGTATCCCGTATTGTACTTGGTGTTAAAAGACAGCTTTCGATAGCTGTTGAGTTCAGTTTCTAATAAACAATCGTAAAGCGAATATCACTGTCTCTTTGTTTTACTTAATAGTCTGTTTTCCGCCTACAGAACTGACCTCAAAACAATACTGTGCAACTTATTAAAGTTGTCAGTTAATTCTCTACAAAACATAGGTATTTCTTTTTTGAATACCTATGCCATTCTGATTATGACAATTGCAAAACAGATCACTAATGCATAATATTTTTGATGAAAGATCATCAGCCCATCCACCCTAAAATTCGCTCGACCAAAGCCACCTGTAGATCAAGGCCGTCAATTTTATCTCCTTTCGCATATATATAATGTAACATTCATATCCGCAATTGGGGTTAATTAATTGCAGATATTATATTATATCAACAACAACACTATAATTAAATTGATGGTCATGAATTCATAACTAACAGAAATACGACAAAAATATTAACTTGAAATATACCTACTCCATTTGCATTCAAATATCTACAGGAACGAATTTTCAAATATAAAATAAAAGATCAACCGTCATCTCATCATAAAAAGGCACACGAACAGAATCGTTTTCTTTCATAAGCACAAATATCCAGATTTGCCTTTCATACGATCGAAATTCCAAATCAGAAATTTCTCATCATGTCTTGTTCAAAGAAACTACTCATGCATGAAGAGATAGAACCTCATTGTGCGAGTAACAAAGAAAGAAACCCTTATGATGTTTTTATCCCTTTATTTGCTTTTTGCTACCTACCGAGTACCGACCAGCCACCACAACCAACCAAATGTTTCTTTTCACTCATCACAATCACAAGTGTGGCTATTCCTCTCTATTTTGGTGCTACAAGCAACTTAGCAAGACAATACGCCATCCGACGGTATGTCCGGCTAAGAACATTTTCGTGTTGATGATAGTACTATAGTCTCTATATACAATGGTATAATATTGAAATGTTTCATCAGTAGAATGTGACTCAAGTTCTGAAATATTGCGACGATTTACTGGCAACTTTGTGTTCATAGTTTCTGTAAGAAACATTTCTCTTTTTCTTACAATCTTTCGTAATTTAGAAACTGAGGTTATTTCTTGATTTATAATTTCTGATCGGTATTCGGGCAAAAGGTTTTTGGTTAAAATCTGAGCTAATTCTAATTCGGAATATGGAGTAACTAAGTTATCTGATAAAATAATAACTGATTCATAGAAACAGTCAAATGATTCTCCAATTTTTTGTTTTCTAGCTCGAATTAAGTCTTGCAAATCGAAATCAGTGCGTTTGTCTTTGAATTGTGCACGAAGGGCAATAACAAGCTGACGCCAGCTAAATTGAGGTTCTCTTTCGTGAAATCGCCAAAACCTTATCGAAGAATAAAAGTTGAATATTTTTACATAAAAGTTCGGAATCTCAATTGAGACTCTGATTGGTTAGGGATTGCACTTGATAAATAAACTTATTAACGCTTATTCCTTTTATCGGGTCACCACTGAATTTAATGTTCCAGTTTTTTACAACATTTGATCCCTTAGCTGCAATCTCAATATTATGTATTTAAGCGTTTAAATTTTGATGGAGATGTATCGAATTATCTAGATCACTGTTATGGTTTATATTGTCAAATGACTGATCTGTTGACCATATAGGCTCATTGTTATTTTTTGGAGATATAGGGTGAGAATGCCGACTTCCCAAAGTAATATTGTTTAAAGAAACGTTCGTTTGCTTCATTATTTTAGAGAAATTTGCATTCATATGCATTAATATTTTTATACCCTCCAGAGGAAGGTATATTCACTTTGCCAATACATTTGTAACGCCAAGAAGGAGTTACCGGAGACCTTATAAAGTATATATATTCTGAATCAGGATCACATTCTGAATCGATTAAGCCATGTCCGTCTGTCTGTCTGTCTGTCTGTCTGTCTGTCTGTCTGTTGAAAGCACGATAGCGCCCGAAGTAATTGACGTAGGTGAATGAAATTCGGTGAAAGGACTTATTTTTATCGGCGTCAGGTTGGTATTGAAAATGGGCTATATCGGTCAAGCAGTTCTGGTACCTCCCATACGAAACCAATATTGGACTCATGTGCCTCTCTGTCTGTTCAAAGCACGATAGCGCTCAAAGTAATTGACGTAGGTGAATGAAATTTGGTGAGAGCACTTATTTTTATCAGCGTCAGGTTGGTATTGAAAACGGGGTATGTCGGTCAAGTAGTTCTGGTACCTCCCATACAAAACCAATATTGGACCCATGTGTCTCTCTGTCTGTTGATAGCATGATGGCGCCCAAAGTAATTGACGTAGCTGAATGAAATTTGGTGAAAGGACTTCTTTTTATCGGCGTCAGGTTGGTATTCAAAATGGGCTATGTCGGTCAATTAGTTCTGGTATTTTGCATGACTTGTATGCAGTGGAGGGTATCAAAGCATCGGCCAGGCCGATGATAACACTTTTACTTGTTTTTCTTTTTATTTTTACAGGGAACCTTATTTGCCGCCAGCATAAACTTAATATCATAAACTAACTATTAAATAGACTGACATCGTCAGTCAAAAAAGATAAATGGCCTACAAGCTGAATTTGACCTTGGATGTAGCCCAGTTTGAATTCACGTATTAGTGCAATGTTAATCAAAGGGACTCACTCATACTTGAAAAAAACCAGCCTACACTCTTCCGGTTTAGACCGGATGTCGATAACCTGAGGTATGTGTTGCGGCTGTGTTGGGCAAATAAAAGTTGTTCTTAGTTCCTGTTCGAAATCGTTAGCTAAATTTTGAATGTCATTAAAGCATAATATGTAAAAATATTCAACTGGCTTTTTTGTTCGTTGGTATCAAGTTATTATATTATTTTAGAACACCATGATATAAACAATTTTTGTAAACAACAAAACTACATTAGTCAAAAGATAAAATTTCAATTCAATATCGATTTTTGTTTGTTCATGAGTCCGGCGTATGTAATAACAAAATGCTTATTGCAATTAATTTAGCACCGCCCGATTTCTTTTTAATGTTCTCATTATTGATATTTGAGTTTCGCCAGCACTTTTTCTATTAATTTTTCCCTCACATTTTTTCTGGAACATTCGCTAGGGACTCCTCTGCAATTGTTTGCAAAGCAACCGCAAATTTTCAAACCTTTATTTTCATATAATCTTGAAATGTCAAAAATAAGCAGCCAACAGCTGGAAAATAAAATTTGAATGCATTTTTAATGCATTTTTTTTATGTGTTTACATTAATAAAGTTGGTGTGTACGCACTCACTCCTATTGGGAATTTTCGTTTTAGTTTTTCGTACTGCTCTAGTTTCATTTTAAAAGCAGAAAAAATTCACGAAAAGATCATTACTAAAAAATCATATTTCATATCTTAATATTCGTAATCAATTCTTCTTTTTAAATTCTTAAGACATTACTGCGGAGTAATTTTTCGCCAAAAACAACAAACGAAAACAGACACAATAATAATTATAGGTACAAAAATATTTTATTTGAGTGAATGAATTTTTTCCTCTATTATTTATGTTGATTACATTCGTTGTGAAATAAAACAACTCTCAGAACGCATCCATCAGCTGACCAAATACACAAACTATCTGTCAGTGTTCTTAGAAGTCTCTCTTTATTTTTTCACTAAACTTAAATTTAATAAAACTAAAATTTGTATTGTTCGGGCAAAAATCACTCTTAATTAATCTTCAGTATAAAAATCGGAGTTTGCTAACACTTTAATGATTATTTTTTTGTACTAGAATTTGTTGCTATAGGCAAATCTTCTTTTTATGTGCATTTAGTGCGTTTGTATTCAAGGTCAAATGTGGCCCACAATTTTGAGGTTTTTTTTCCTTTTACGCACAAAAAGTTTTTCGAAAATATAAAATTCCCTCAAAAAGGTAGAGATACAACGATGTATTAACACTGCTCAATTCACACGTATTCACAGTCAGTAAAATTGCGAGCGGGAGGGCGGGGCTTATATTGAAAAAATTTGCTGGGGGAATCGGTGAGACGTATGTCGTTTTCCATTGGACAAAAAGAAGCGTCCGGGAGAGTCCGGAATCGAAAAAATGCTGTTCCATTGGCACAAAAATACTCTTCTGGTGATTCTGAGAAGAGAATTTCGCTTCTCGATTTCAAGTCAGAATCCACTCAAGAAGCACTCACACAAGTGCAATTTTATGTATTTATTACAAGTCAGTTGACAGCAGCCATAGATTATTTTTTGGCATTTCACCAATACTTTGGTGGATTCTGTCAGAAGCAGTTTTGCTGTTCCATTGGATTTCAGAATGAGTGGATCCCCGAGTGAAACCAATGGAAAACGACAGTAGTAAAGCTGTCCATTTCATAGCTAGTTTATGCTTAATATCATAAACTAACTATTAAATAGACTGACAGCTTCAGCCAAAAAAGAGAAATTGCCTACAAGCTGAATTTGACCTTGATGTAGCCCAGTTTGAATTCATGTATTAGTGCCAATGTTAATCAAAGGGACTCACTCATACTTGAAAAAAAACAGCCTACACTCTTCCGGTTTAGACCGGATGTCGATAACCTGAGGTGGGGGGTCATTTCATTATCGTGTGTTGCGGCTGTGTTGGGCAAATTAAAGTTGTTCTTAGTTCCTGTTCGAATTCGTTAGTTATATTTTGAACGTCATTAAAGCATAATTATATAAAAATATTCGACTTGCTTATTTGTTCGTTGGTATGAAGTTATTATATTATTTTAGAACACCATGATATAAACAATTGTTGTAAACAACGAAACTATATTAGTCAAAAGATAAAATTTCAATTCAATGCCATTTTTTGTTTGTTCTTGAGACCTTTTCCGGCGTATGTAATAACAAAATACTTATTGCAATTAATTTATCACCGTCCGATTTCTTTTTAATGTTCTCATTATTGATATTTGAATTCCGCCAGCACTTTTTCTATGAATTTTTCCCTCACATTTTTTCTTGAATATTCGCTAGTGATTCCTCTGCCTATTTAAATGTTTTGAAAAGTCAGCGCTGTGTAAAAGAGACTAAAGGTGTATTAAGAAAGCCGCAAATTTTCAAACGTTTATTTTCATATAATCTTAAAATGTCAAAAATAAGGTGCCAGCAGCTGGAAAATATAATTTCAATGCATTTTTTGATGTGTCTACATTAATGAAATTGGTGTGTACGCACTCACTCCCATTGGAAATTTTAGTTTTAATTTTTCGTACTGCTCTAGTTTCATTTTAAAAGCAGAAAAATTAAAAAAAAAAAATTGTGTCATACGGGCTTTATTAATAATGAAACATCTAGTAATCAGACATTTTGAATGTGATGTAGGTAATTCGTATGATTTTTTTTGTTTTCCGCAATTAAACGGAATTTTTACGAAGAGATCATTACTAAAAAATATTTCAAATCTTAATATTCGTAATCAATTCTTCTTTTTAAATTCTTCGGACATTACTGCGGAGTAATTTTTCGCCAAAAACAACAAACGAAAACAGACTCAATTATAATTATAGGAACAAAAATATTTTATTTGAGCGAATGCATTTTTTCCTTTATTATTTACCTATATTGATTACATTCGTTATTATACAATTTGTAGAATATGAGCATTTATTCGTTGTGAAATAAAACAACGAATTTGAACTCTCAGAACACATCCATCAGCAGACAGAAATCACCAAACACACAAACTATCAGTCAGTGTTCTTAGACGTCTCTCTTTATTTTTCCCACGAAGTGTGTTCGTTTTCCTTTTTCATTAAACTTATATTAAATAAAAGTAAAATTTGTATTGTTCGGACAAAAATCAAAATAATTAATCTTCAGTATAAAAATCGGAATTTGCTAACACATTAATGATTATTTTTTGGTAGTAGAAATTGTTGCTATAGGCAAATCTTCTTTTTATGTTTATATTAATGGTCAAATGTGGCCCACAATTTTGAGGTTTTTTTCCTTTTACGCACAAAAAGTTTTTCGAAAATATTAAATTCCCTCAAAAAGGTTGAGATACAACGATGTAGGAACACTGCTGAATTCACACGTATTCACAGACAGTAAAATTGCGAGCGGGAGGGAGGAGCTTATATTAAAAAAAAATTGCGGGGGGAATCGGTGAGACGTAGTAAAGCTGCCAGTCTATTTCATACTTAGTTTATGCTTAATATTCTTATTTTTAAAATGTAACTCTATTTATATGTTTTTTTTTCTATTTTTTTCTCGTAGTGTCTACTACGATTGAATTTTGATTCATTGGAAGAGGTATGAATTGCAAAGTGTAAAAATTTAATTTTCCACAATGGGACCAAAGAAATAGCGCGGAAGCTGCTGGTGAAAAGCGGATTTTTATTGGGTTTGGGGATGGGAATAAGGGACGCTGTTTTCCAAGTTTGGGGCATGAAACCTTTGTTAAAGATTTCGTTGAACAGTTGGACTAAACAAACTTTCAGAATTTCGGGACAATTTTTTAGCATAGTGTATGTGATTCTGTCATGCCCAGGGGTTTTCCCCTTGAATGTCTTTAGGTGGTCCTCTAACTCGGATATCGTAATCGACCGATCAACATAATTAGTACTGGATTGGTGATTTGGAGTAGGCGGATGTCGGGTTGCTAATTTTGTTTTTAGGCGGAGGAACTTGCTGGGAAAGTTGCTGTCGGCTGAGTAGTCCGACCAGGTTTTTGCAAAATGTTGAGCAATATCCGTGAGATTGGTTACAGTTATAGAGTTACTAACGATTGTAATAGGAGGTGGGGTGAAATTCCCTGTAAGTGATTTTACATCGGCCCATAGTTTTTTCGATGAGGCGTTTGGGTTAATGTTGGAAGTGAACTCCTCAAAACACTCTTTTTTTGCTGCTTTCGCCGCTTTATGAAAAATGGCGTTAGCTTTTCGATAGGCGATTAAATTATTGTCGTTAGGGTGTTTTTTAAATAGTTTCCAAGAATTTTGTTTGGTTTTCCGGAGGTTATGGAGATCTTTGTTCCACCAAGGAACAGTTCTTTTTTTTAAAGACGTCTGAGCTTGGGGGATGGCTATGTTTGCCCCAAAATGGATGGCACGAGTGATTATAGCTGCTTCTTGGTTAATATTTTTAGTGATTTTTTTTTGTGAAAGGAAATGGGTTATATTGGACTGGAACAGGTCTCAATTGGCTCTATCTGTCTGGTATTTGGGTAATAGTTTTCTGCTTTGGGGGAACGTCCCAAGTATAATTGAAGAAATAATAGGAAAGTGATCACTCCCGTGCAAATCAGGGAGTACCTCCCAGGTAGCATTGGCCCCAAATTGGGGTGATATAAGGGTAAGTTAAATATGGGTAAATGTGTTATAGGTGGAAAAGTGGGTTGGCCTTCCATCGTTTAGGACAATTAGATTTGAATTCATCAAAAAGTTTTCCATTATCTTGCCTCGATTGTTCCTTCGAGGTGATCCCCATAGTGGGCTCCAGGAGTTGAAGTCTCCCGTTAGTATAATTGGAGGTTCGAATAGAGCAACAATATTGCTTATGTCGTTTTGGGAAAAGTTCTGTTCCGGGGGATATAAATAGATATGATTGTTAGCTTAACTTAAGATATTTCAACGGCGATTGCTGAGATGGGGGATAAAATATGAATGGGTTTGTGGGGAGTTGATTTACGTAGCAGTAAGCCGGCCCCTTGTTTAGCTGACCCATTTGAGGGTAAATTGTGGAAGTAGGATTCATAGCGTTTAAGTTGAAGGGATTTAATAGAGCTTGGTAGGTGAGTCTCTTGGAGAGATATAACTGTAGGGGCATGCTCGTAGAGAAGGGTCTGTAATTCGTGAAGGTTGCAAGTGTCGCACGAAGCGTTGCCTTTGCATCTTTTTGTTGTGTGTCCCAAAAGTTGAAAGTTCCGACAACGCATAGGATTGGGAAAATATTCTTCGACTTTAAGGTTATACCATCCAACGTTAACAGTGGTAAGAGGTCGGAAGAGGTCGGATGAAAACAACATGAGGCCTGTTACACGTAGATTTCCGTCTATTGATTTCTTAAATTTGTATACATCACAGACTCCTTGTACACACATTTCTTCGATTATCTCTTTCTCGCTGACGTTTACCTGACAGGGGGCGAAAATAGTCCCTTTGGAGGTGTTAAGATGTTCATGGTGTTTTACTGTAATCGGGCAGATATCTGCCAGGGTTTTTTTTTTTAGAGGAAAAGTTCCGCTGCTTTTTGAGATTTAACTAGAATTAACAAATTCGTCCCGGAGTTGGGAAGGGTGATTTTTTAAGAGGTTTAGAACTTTTTTTAAAAAAAAAACACAAAAAATTCGAAAAAATTAATGAAATATTTATTTGAATCGATAGTTTGAACCTTGCAATTTAATGTTTAAAGATAATTTCATGCAAATGTTGACCGCGGCTGCGTCTCAGGTAGCCCATCCGCTGAGTCCAATTTTGGCATACTCTTTCACACATATCGGCCGGTATCTCACGAATGAATGCATGGATGTTGGCTTCCAGTGCGTCAATCGAAGCGGGCTTGTCCCTATACACATTAGCCTTGGCATACCCCCACAAAAAATAATCTAATGGTGTCAAATCGCACGATCTAGGCGGCCAATTGACCGGCCCGAAACGTGAAATTAACTGCTCACCAAACTCGCCTCGCAATTGCGCCATTGTTTCGCGTGCTGTGTGGCATGTGGCACCGTCTTGTTGAAACCACATATCATGCAAGTCAAGAACTTCCATATCGGGCAAAAAAAAGTTTGTTATCATCGCTCGGTAGCGTTCACCATTGACAGTAACGCTGCGATTCGCATCATCTTTGAAGAAAAATGGCCCAATAATGCCGCCGGGCCATAAACCGCACCAAACAGTGGCTTTTTCGGGATGCATTGGTAGCTGTTGCAATGCTTCTGGCTGATCTTCACTCCAAATGCGGCAATTTTCCTTATTTACGTACCCATTCAACCAAAAATGAGCCTCATCGCTAAACACAATTTTTCGATAAAAAAGCGGATCCTCGGCCAGCTTTCCAAGAGCCCATTCACCAAAAATTCGGCGTTGTGGTAGGTCGGCTGGCTTTAGTTCTTGCACCAGCTGTATCTTAAAAGGCTTTACGCCCAAATCCTTCCGCGAAATTTTCCACGTAGTGCTGTAACAAAGGCCTAACTGCTGGGAACGGCGCCGAATCGACATTTCGCGGTCTTCTGTCACACTAGCTGATACGGCCGCAATATTTTCTTCACTACGCTTAGTACGTAAACGTGTTGGTGGTTTAATGTCCAACAAAGTAAATTTGTTGCGAAATTTGGTCACAATCTTCCGAATAGACTGCTCAGAAGGTCGAGAATGCCGATCATAAAATGGAAGCAGCGCGCGATGAACATTTCGAACCGAGCACGAATTTTGATAGTAAAATTCAATAATTTGCAAGCGTTGTTCATTTGTAAGACGATCCATGGTTAAATTGCAAACCAAACTGAAGCTGTTTGACAGTGACACAAGGTACTAAACACACGTCAGCTGTCAAAACCAGTGTTGCCAAAACCAAACCAGCTAAAAAATCACCCTTATTCACCGTCAATGCAGACGGGACCAAAAATAACACGAAGAATTTTTCTCTCGAAACAACCGAGAGTTACCTCATCCGCTTTTGATAGCGTCCATGCCTCTGCGCCATATAGCAGAACTGGGATGATAAGGGTCTTATAAAGGGTCACTCTAGTTGTTCGGGAGAGGGCTTTGCTACTCAATTGCCTTCTTAGCCCAAAGAAACAGCGATTGGCAAGAGTAATTCTACGTTTAACCTCAGCGCTGGTGTCGTTGTCTGAGTTCATAGCGGAGCCTAGGTAGACAAAGTCCTTAACCACCTCAAAGTTATATCTGTCTATTGCGACGTTCTGTCCGAGCCGTCGGTGTTGGGTGTCCTTTTTAGTTGACAGCATATACTTCGTCTTGCCTTCATTAACCGCCAAACCCATCTTCGCCGCCTCAGTCTCAATATTCACAAACGCGCCATTAACATCACGCTGCGTTCTGCCAATTATGTCAATGTCATCGGCGTATGCGAGTAATTGGACGGACTTTTGAAAGATAGTGCCTCTGGTGTTGGCGTTTGAGTTTTGCACTATTCTTTCAAGAACGATGTTGAAGAAGTCACATGACAGCGCATCGCCTTGTCTAAATCCTTTTTTGACATCGAAGGTCTCGGTAAGTTCTTTACCGACCTTGATGGAGCAGCGTGCATTCTCCATCGTCATCCTGCACAAACGGACGAGTTTGGCAGGGATGCCAAAACTAGACATTGCTCTGTATAGTTCGTCCCTATAAATGCTGTCATAGGCGGCCTTAAAGTCGATGAAAAGGTGGTGGGTATCGATTTGAAGTTCCTGGGTTTTCTCCAAGATCTGCCGCAGTGTGAATATTTGGTCTATGGTGGACTTTCCTGGCCTGAAGCCACACTGATATGGACCAATCAGGTTGTTTACGAAAGGCTTCAGGCGTTCACACAAAACGGCAGATAAGATCTTGTAGGCAATGTTTAGAAGACTGATACCTCTGTAATTGGCGCATTTCAGAGGGTCTCCTTTCTTGAGGATCGGGCAAACAATGCTGAGGTTCCATTCATCGGGCATACTTTCCTCCGACCATATTTTACAGATGAGTTGGTGCATGCTCCTAACCAAGTCATCGCCTTCCGCTTTGAACAGCTCGGCGGCTAGGCCATCTGCTCCAGCGGCTTCGTTTGACTTCAGTTTAGATATAGCTATCTTAACCTCGTCCAAGTCGGGTGGACGGTATTGTTGATCCTCATCGTCCAGGTTGAACGGTTCATTCTGCCTGACAGCGGAATGTAAGTCGTCATCGCCGTTAAACAGTCTGCAGAAGTAGTTCTTCCATATCCTCAGCATCGACTGCGATTCTACTACGATGTTCCCTTGTTCGTCCTTGCAGGCTTCGGTTCGGGTTCTGTAGCCTTGTGAAGTCCTTTTTACCCTCTGGTAGAACTTCCGAACCTCATTCCTGTTGTAACATCTCTCTATTTCCTCGATAGCGCGCTTCTCATGCTCTTTCTTTTTTCTCCTTAGAAGCCGGTGTTCGTCTCTTCTCTTCTGCACGTAGAGCTCACGAGCAGCTCTTGTCCTCCTTTGCAGCGCCGCTTTGTATGCCTCTTGCTTCGCTGCATGTGCTTGCCGGCACTCGTCGTCGAACCAGGGGTTTCGTTGTGGTGGTCGGGTGAAACCCAGCACATCAGAGGCGGCGTCTCTGATGGCTTTTTGGCAATGTTGCCACTGGTCTTCAATACTTGATGCTGGCTGCATAGGACCTCTTGAGAGATTGAGAGAGACTCGATCGGAAAAGGCTCTGGAGATCTCTTGCGATTGTAGCCGTCCGACGTCAAACTTCCTCACAGTATTTACTTGTCTTGGCAGTGTTCGGGATATCCGCTGTCGCACCTTGGCTACAACAAGGTAGTGGTCCGAGTCAATGTTGGCCCCTCGGAATGTTCGGACATCCATAATACTGGAGGAGTGCCTTGCGTCGATCGCAACGTGGTCAATCTGGTTGACGGTTGATTGATCAGGAGATCTCCATGTGCCTTTGTGAATATCGAGATGCGGAACCGTGTGCTAGCTATGACAACATTTCGCCCCGCCGCGAAATCGATCAGCCTAAATCCGTTGTCGGAGGTGGTGTCGTTTAGGCTGTACTTTCCGACAGTACTACCAAAGATGCCCTCTCTTCCTAGCTTGGCGTTAAAATCGCCTAAGACAATTTTAATGTCATAGCTAGGGCATTGCTCGTAAGTGTGGTCCAAGAGCTCGTAGAACCTTTCTTTGGTGTCGTCGTTTTTCTCCTCCGTGGGGGCGTGCGCGCATATTAAGCTAATGTTGCCGAATTTAGCCTTGATGCGGATTGTCGTGATGCGCTCGTTTACATAGTTGAAACTTAAGACTTCTTGCCTAAGTCTGGCCCCAACGACGAATCCACATCCGAATAAGCGCTGATTTTGTTGCCGATAGCAGTCGCCGTAATAAATATCGCAGTTTTTCATCCTCTTTTTGCCCGGGCCATCCCATCGCACTTCTTGGATGGCGGTTAGATCTGCTTTATAGTGGTTCAGGGCTTCCGCTAATTGTTCGGCTGCACGCGGTCTGTTAAGGGACCTAACATTCCACGTACAGATCCGAAACTCGTTGTCCTTTAATCGTTTGCCAGGTTCGTCAACAGTAAGATCATCCGTATCCGAGGCTTGTTGATGCTTCGCAACTATGTAATTTTTACGTAGTCGGGCAGTTACCCCGGCGTACAACCCCCAACCTGGAGGACCAGGCCCTTTTTGCGACACCTTGGACAAAAGGAGCCGGAATATTCCGGAGTCAGTAACTCGCTGCGGGGATGTGAGAGCTGCCGTTGACCCATTAAGGGCTCTTCCGCCACCATCTCTATTTCAACACCCTGACTAGTGTTGAAAATCCTCAATGACCTCAGCTCCAAATACGTCAGAGTAGCCCATTGAGGTATCTGCCATGTTGACTGTTGACGCCACCGTTGATTCAGCTATGTAAATTCATCCGCCGTACGTCCTCTTTCTGAGGGGCTCATGTTAGACTTCTGAGACTCGAACAGACAGTCAATCCGACAGAGCATTATAGTGTTGCTATTTTCTTCGTGTTCAACACTCGCGCTTATAAGTTTAGCAAGTCAAGTCCGGGTGGACATAGACCAGTACCCGGTGGTGACCACGGGGAGGTAAAATAAGCACAATTGGTGAGTGTGAGATAGTTGCGACACTGGACATCGCCAAGTTGATGCCAATCAGATGCCCATCCCTATTCACACAACACCCATTTGGGGATATGGTAATGAATTTAATGTTTTTCAGGTTTGAGCTAGGTGGGAGGAAATGGTCAGTATCAACTGCACTGTAGTTGTTTTTTTTTTTTGCTTTTTTTGGTATTGGGTAGCGGTAGCGGGTCTTCATTTAACCCGCTGAAGCGATTCCCCGAAACCACACAAGGCCCATCGGCCATTTCTACACACACCAATTACTTGCTACTTGTTTTTTTTTTCTGGTTTTGCACAAAGGAAAATAAGAGAAAAAGAATTTTATGCTAATGAAGTAGCATGTACGGAAAAGATGCCGTAGTTCTGTGAGCCAAGAAAAAAAGGAAAAATTTAAAGAAACTACTTTTACACGGTAAAATTTTAAAGTTAATCTACTGAATTTACTCTAAAAATTATTTTTTCATTTTTATTTTAGGACACAAACGATCAAATGGGATGACAGTTGTGGCTCTAAAAAGGAAAAAAAAAACGAAAAACTTATTTGTTAAGAGGATAACACAGAAGATCATCTACTGATATCCCCTGGGGCCTAACTCTGTAATTCGATTCGAAAGTAAAAACTGTTCGAAAGTTGTTTCCGATTCTAATTTCAAATGTTAAGTACCGATTACACGGCTATTTTTTTGCGTCATTTAAATGGTGCTCTGACATCAAAATCGCGTCACAAAGCCGTCATTTAAATGTCGTTGTGTGTGATCGCCATTTTTTGGGATAACATTTTCAGCGTCATTTAAATGACTAGGGAAATGACATTATTTTTGTGCCATTAAAATGACGGAAAAAAATTACCGTGTGATCGCCCTTTAAGGACGCCTAGGACAAATGACCAAACTTTTTGGCTGTTGCACCATTTAAATGGCAGCCTCCAAAAAATGACTATACACGAAATTCATGGCATGCCATTTTTCTATGCAAATGACAAATGACGCAGCATTTAATACGATATCTGTGCTTTCAATTGGTGTTTTTCTCGTGCCGAAATGAGGTATAAATTCCTGATTTTGGTTTTAATTTGTTTTTTTTTGTGGTTGTTTTTCTGTCCGTCTGTCTGTATGTTCCGAGGCCTACAGCCTAAACGGCTGACCGGATTTTGTTCAATCTTCGGATTTTGACTTTGGGGGCTTAGAGTTCGGGGACGTTTTCTTGTTTTGCATGATAACCTCAATATTAATGGTTCTTCCCGTATGACATTTTCATACCGGTCTGATTTGTTCGAAAAGGGCTCTAAAGATTTCAACCAAAATTGACATCTAAGCTTAAGTAGGTGAGGTTAACATGACTGCATACTCAGTTTTCCGCTGAAAAATCGAATAACGTTACTTTTAAAATTTGGACTCATCTCGAAAACAATCCATACCTACGATTGTAACAAAAATTAATTTCTAAGTTAGTATCGTCATTTCTAAGTTAATGGCAAACTCAGCTTCTCTCTTTATTATTGTAAAATGGATTTTCGGAAAAAGTATTTTTTTACCTGAAAACGGCAATAATGATTTTGACCACAACGCATAGTTCGAGTAAAATTGGTGTTTCCAAAATTATTACGCCCTTAATTTTCAATTCGAATCACTAAAGACGATAATTTTAAAAACTGCTCACATCTCGAAAACCCTTCTTTCGATTTCGAAAAGACTTTAAAAACCAAGTAATGCTTATATCCCGAACAATAACTTGTACTCGTTTTCAGCTTATGGTTAAGCAATAGTATTTTTTAAACTAAACATTCCAATATTTAGTTTTGTCTGCCAAATTTTACAAAAACCGTTCTAAGATTTTCACCAAAATACAAGTGAAGGATAATGTAAGTATTCTAAATAAAATCCCGTACTTAGTTTTTCTCAAAAGATTCGAATAAATCAGATTATTTATTATTTCCAAAAAAATGATTGCACAAATCCTGATATATTTTCACATATCCATACTGTATATTGTTGTAATAATCTAAGGTCCCACTTCTAATAGAAATCCAATAAGAGCTATGCAAAACTTCTATTTAGCAAATATAACCAACTTCTTCTTTTTTCAACTATATTGAATATGCGCCTTAAAATAATGCCAACCACCTGCTCAGTATACAATCAGAAACCCCCATATTTTTCTCATCGGTCATTAAATCGAAATAATACGAAAGGTGACATTTGTCATTTTGATGTGGCATGTCCTTAGCGTGTGATCGTAATTTTTTCGTTCGTCATTTAATGGCATCCCAACAGAAAATTCTAAATGACGCGCAGTGTCCGTCATTTTATATTGGGACAAAAATGACGATGATGGTCTTTTCGTGTGATCGCCATTTTTTCACAAATGACCAATGACGAATCGTAGCTTGAAAACGACTCTAATGCGACATTTTTTCCTGACGTCACAGCGATTTAAATGACTCAAAAAAATTACAGTGTAATCGCACCTTAACTTTCGAATCGAAAGGAAATGTTGCATAGAATCTATTGCAACTTTCGAATAAATGTTCCGAGACTCGAGCTGTTTTTGGTCAAAAATGACATTTTAAATTCACAAAAAGTGAAAAAATTCGTTTTTGATTATTTAAATTTATTTGTTGATAATTGAATGTCACTATGGATATAGATTCAGTTGCATTGTGGTTCAATGAAGAAATTTGTGCTGAAGAAAGGATTTAAAGGAAGATATTAACCGCTTCCACAGATTATTTGAAGTTCTCCGTGCGTCCGCAGTTTTTAAATAGCCCTTTGATAAATCCGGAACCCACGTCCAGTCAATGAAGATCCAGTTCCACCACCCAGTATAGAAGAAGTTGGCTTAGCAATAAAAAAGCTAAAGAACAACAAGGCCGCCGGCTCTGATAGTTTACCAGTGGAGCTCTTCAAATACGGTGGTGATGTTTTGGTATGGCGCATACACCAAATCATCAACCAAGTATGGGTGGAAGAAAGTATGCCCGATGACTGGACTATAAGCTCCATATGCCCCATCTACAAAAAAGGCGATCCTATGTCTTGCAAGAACTATCGAGGCATATCCCTGCTTAATGTCGGATACAAGATCCTATCCAACGTACTGTGTGAACGTCTCAAACCGTTCTGCAACACACTAATCGGCACGTACCAGTGTCATAATCAAAAAAAAAAATCTAAGTTTTTCATTTAGAAAAAAAAATGAGACCCGAACAACGTCGGATGACTTCTTTTGGCCAACCTTGTATTACCATTTTTGTTCGTGATTTCCCTTTTAAATAAAACAAAATCATCATATTATTTGTTATGCTTTCTTTAATTAATAGAATTTTATTAAAAAATATTATTTATATATTTTTTTTAATAAAATACATACATTTTAGCTTCCAGCTAAACTTTTTCGCATGGTAATTAGATATCGAATGAAACTTCCGAAATTCGAATGTATTTAGCAACGAAAATAGAATTGTGAAGTACGACATTTCCGATTTTTGAGCAAATGTATCTAGATAAATTAAACTCCGATTTCATATTTCGATTTTCAAATTAGGGAGTACATATTTTCCGAATTCGATCGATTTAACTTTAGAATCGAATTACAGGCCTCTCTCTACAATTAATATGTGGATGCGTTTGTGTATGCCCGGACATGTGTGAACCTGCTGTACAGATTCCCACACGACCCGGACACTTTAGAACACATATCTGTTTTGGGATTGGGCATCATCTTCCTCATCGCAACGCGTCACCCAATCATCGGGACTTATAAGGAAAGATGATACAAAACCCACAAAACGTTATAAATATTTAAAAATAAAAAAAAATTAAATAAAAATTGAAAGGCTCTACATCAAATACGCCGCGCTATTTTTCAAGCGGGCCTCACGTTGTAGATGCCATCTAAAAACCGATGCATCGGTTACAACGCTCCACGTTTGGGCGCCATTTTGTAACGTGCTGCTTGCCTTGTCCAGGGTCCTTGCTGGCATGCTTGCACCCGCTCTCTAAGCTCGCCGGAGGGCGTGGGAGCTTGACCCAGGCACGTCACAAAAACCATCAAATCATGCCAGTCTTAAGGTTGTGGTGTTCTAACGTTGCAAGAAACTACCTCTACCCATCCTTCTCCTTCAAAACCTCCTCATCCTCTCACCTTCCCTTATTCAAAACTAATTTTTATGTGTTTAAACATTAATTTAATAACAATTTTATTCATTTGTGTTTCATTTACTTTAAGTTACCTCTCAATTTCAATTACTTTATTTTTATAAATACTATGCACTTCAATAAAAAGAAAGTATTCTTAATTTATACTAGTTTAATTTCAATGTGCAACTCCCCTTCCCAATTAATCCCTGTACCTTTTCACTTAATAGTCCCCTGCCCACAAATTTCGTAATATATATATAAATTTATAATAATATAAAATTGTCTTAAAAGTTTCACCAATAACTTTCCACAACTGGCGATGAAGTTGCCACAGCATCCAGGTTGCGCTGGTACGATTCCTTTTATTTTGTTGTACCTGTATCACTTTTCACAAAAGGTTATTATTATATAAGTATATATATCTTTGAAATTTCTTTGACTTAAGGTACCCCGCAAATGTCTTCCGACAACAAATTGAAAATACCTCCCTTTTATTAATTTTAGTGCAATAAAAAATACAAGATTAAACACGATTAGCTTTACGTTAACAATTAATTGGAGATACAGATTTAAAAATAAAAAAAAAACTTGAATGTTCAGACCGGGATTAGAACCGTAGTTGTTCCGTATCAGCGGTGTCTTTCAGGTGTTCTCTGCACACCCTATCCAAATCTATTATAATGCACTGAACTTAAGTTCATTATGAAACACATTTCTCTTTTTGTCTTTGCAATAATTTGTATTTTACCAAATCAGTATCTGTAAATGAATAGTTGATCTCAACATAAGATGTTGAAAAAGTTGTATCGAACCAAAATCCAAAACTCCCTGTATCGATACTTCCAATTCACATTCAACGCAACTTGGTGCTAATGAAACTCACACATCGGGGTGTTCATCTCGCTTTACGGCACCGTCGACAGGCAAAATTGCATACAAAAAAAAAGACAAAATAAAAAAAAACAAAAAGACTTTTCCCACAGAAATCTACCTGGCTTGGTGTTCTCCTACATCGAGCGCACCTCGTTGCAGTTCGCACTTGTAATTATACCCTCCACAGGAAGGTATATTCACTTTGCCCATACATTTGTAACGCCAAGAAGGAGTCACCGGAGACCTCATAAAGTATATATATTATGAATCAGGATCACATTCTGAATCGATTTAGCCATGTCCGTCTGTCTGTCTGTCTGTCTGTCTGTCTGTCTGTCTGTTGAAAGCACGATAGCGCCCAAAGTAATTGACGTAGGTGAATGAAATTTGTTGAAAGGACTTCTTTTTATCGGCGTCAGGTTGGTACTGAAAATGGGCTATGTCGGTCAAGTAGTTCTGGTACCTCCCATACAAAACCAATATTGGACCCATGTGCCTCTCTGTCTGTTGAAAGCACGATAGCGCCCAAAGTAATTGACGTAGGTGAATGAAATTTTGTGAGAGCACTTATTTTTATCAGCGTCAGGTTGGTATTCAAAATGGGCTATGTCGGTCAAGTAGTTCTGGTACCTCCCATACAAAACCAATATTAGACCCATGTGTCCCTCTTTCCGTTGAAAACACGATAGCTTCCAAAGGAATCAACCTAGGTGAATGAAGTTTTGTGAAAGGACTTCTTTTATCGTCGTTAGGTTGGTATTAAAAATGGGCTATGTGGGTCAAGTAGTTCTGGTACCTCCCATACAAAACCAATATTGGACCCATGCCTCTCTGTCTGTTGAAAGCACGATAGCGCCCAAAGTAATTGACGTAGGTGAATGAAATTTGGTGAAAGAACTTCTTTTTATCGGCGACAGGTTGGTATTGAAAATGGGCTATGTCGGTCAAGTAGTTCTGGTACCTCCCATACAAAACCAATATTGGACCCATGCCTCTCTGTCTGTTGAAAGCACGATAGCGCCCAAAGTAATTGACGTAGGTGAATGAAATTTGGTGAGAGAACTTCTTTTTATCGTCGTTAGGTTGGTATTGAAAACCTGCTATGTCGGTCAAGTAGTTCTGGTACCTCCCTCACAAAACCAATTTTGCATGACTTGTATGCAGTGGAGGGTATCAAAGCATCGGCCAGGCCGATGATAACACTTTTACTTGTTTTATTTTCGTTTTCGTTCCACCCTGACAACATTGTGTTGGAAGTTGGAACTTGGAAGTTCTTTTGTGCTTTTGTGCCTACTGCACTGGTATTGGTACTGTGTGCAGCAACAAAACAAGCACAATGCAAGATCATACAAGATGCAACATACAACAGCGAACAGCTAGAGCAAAAGTCCCATTTCGACCCTAGTGCTTTATCCTCCTGTTGTGTGGTCTGCGCTCTGTGGTGCGCTATAATTTGCAGAACCTGAAAGCGCAAGCTGATATTTAGTATAGTTTTTCATTCCCACTCGGTTCTCGGGTGGGTAAATATAGAATAGAGGTCGGTTGCTCGAATATTTGAAATCGCAACTATAACTGAAAACACTACCTTCTCCAAGTTTAATGAAAAAAAATATGAATTCAAGCTTTGATTGTGTGGTTGCGATTCTATAAGCAAAGTATTCATCGTCCTCGTAGGGTTCTGGAATAGAACCAAAAATTCACTATTTTACTACGGTAAAAAATATAGTGAACACCCTACTAAAAGCACCACGCCACGTCACTGTTTCCAACTCTCTTTGAACTACTCTCTTAGCCAGAATTTTTGTTTTTGTATCATCCCTGTATTTCTACCTTACCCAAATTCATGATCGTAGACATAGGTAAGTGACTTGGCTAAGTAGTGCAGCAATGGTCGGCCATGTAGTGATTATTTGACAGCCTACGATAAACAAATACTACAAAAAAAGGAAATTCCATAGCAATGGAGAAGGTTTTGCAACATCATCGAATGGTTGAACCATTGTATATAGAGACTATAGTAAATATTATCATCAACACGAAAATTTTCTTAGCCGGACACACCGTAGGATGGCGTTGCTGTCTTGCTAAGTTTCTTGTAGAACCCAAATAGAGAGGAATAGCCACACTTCTTGTGATGAGTGAAAAGAAACATTTGGTTAGTGGTGGTCGGTAGGTAGCAAATAAAGGGATAAAAACATCATTAGGGTTTCTTTTCTCTGTTACTCGCACAATGAGGTTCCATCTCTTCATGCATGAGTAGCTTCTTTGAACAAGACATGGTGAAAAATTTCTGATTTGGAATTTCGATCGTATGACAGGCAAATCTGGATATTTGGGCTTAGGAAAGAAAACGATTCTATTCGTGTTCGTTTAATGATGAGATGACGGTTGATCTTTTATTTTAGATTAGAAAATTCGTTCTTGTAGATATTTGAATGTAAATGGAGTATATTTCAAGTTAATCTTTCTGTTGTATTTATGTTAGTTATGAATTCATGACCAACAATTTAATTATATTATTGATTTGATATAATATCTACAATTAATTAACCCCAATTGCGGATGTGAATCTTACATTATATAAGTTAAAAAAGATTTACTCGAAAATTTAAAAAAATATATTGAGAGCAGGTTGCTCTCACCTTTATTTGTTAAAGAATCAATAACGACTAACTTGTGACAATATTTTCTTCATTATCGAAAGCTTGCTTTTACATTCCAAATTGCTTACAATATTCTTTTCCCATAGCTTGCATTTCCGTTCGTCAGGTGAATTTCCATGGAAATTAATTTTATTGACCCAGACGCTTGGTCAGCATGTGCACTCGGTTTGACGGTGTTAAGTCTTCCCCTCATGTATGTTCTGCAAAAAAGATCACCCAAAAGAAGCGAAGCACATAGCCGGCAGTAGGAACTGTCTATTCTTTAGGAGAGCTATCACAAGCAAGAGATCATAAAGGTAATGCAGACAAATCTAAATCACTGTGAAGCAGCCCAGGACCTCCTGGCACAGTCAGTAAAAGACGAGGGAGCCGACATCATCTTGATCAGCGAACCGTACAAAACCCTCTATAGCAACGTATGGATCAGCGACAATACAAACCACGCTGCGATATGGATATGTGGAAGACACGCTTTCCAAAACACATACGACCAAGCTGAGGGCTTCGTACAAGCTAAAATTAATGGAATACATTTTTACAGCTGCTACGCTCGACCCAGCTGGACGTCGAACGAATACCAGTCGATGCTAGACATCCTGGTCAATGATGCTTCCGGGAGGACTCCAGTCATTATTGCCGGTGACTTTAACGCGTGGGCAACAGAGTGGGGGAGCAGACTTAACAACGCCAGAGGACGTATGCTCTTGGAAACATTTGCACCTCTTAATATAGGCATAGCAAATAATGGCCGGGCATTAACATATCGGAAAGCAGGAAAAGGCTCGATAATAGATATAACCTTTGTTAGTACTTCCCTCCTGCGGAACTTGAAATGGCGTGTCAGCGAAGAATATACGCAAAGCGACCACCAGGAAATAGTATTTGAAACCGCTGAAAGGAAAAAGGTACACCGTAGGCTAGTGGGGCCAAAATGGAAGGAAACCCTCTTTGACGAGGATATGTTTGAGGAAGTAATGAGCACCGGCAACCAGTGTAACAACGGAACTACGGAGACCCTGTCGCTTCAACTAATCCGCACCATTACCACAGCGTGCGACGCGTCAATGCCCAGAAGAGTAGCGAGCAAAAGGGGCCCGCCGAATTACTGGTGGAATGAGGAGATAAAAACACTCAGAACAACGTGTCTAAAAGCTCGACGCAAAGTCCAACGATCTAGGGGGAGACCCAACTTCCAACAACTCTTGGAGGGCTTCAGAATCGCGAGGTATGCACTTAAAAGGGCCATCAAAGAAAGTAAGACAAAATGTTTTAAACGCATGTGTGACGAAGCTGATATCAACCCCTGGGGAACAGCATACAGGATGGTTATGAAAAGGCTGAAGGGCAATAGACCCCCTCAGATAACATGTCCAATAATGTTAAAAGCCATTGTTGAGCACTTGTTCCCGCAAAGACCGTCGACTGTATGTAACATAATCAGAGCAAATACAACGGATAATATACCTTTTGTTACACAAGAGGAGCACTTCCAGGCGTGCAGGAAGATAGGCGATAAGAAAGCCCCTGGACCCGATGGCATACCAAATAAAGCACTGTAAGTCGCTGTTCAAAAACGGCCGGAGCTTTTTGTAAAAACGATGCCAAAGTGCCTAGAGGAAGGTGTTTTCCCTGATCCATGGAAACTGCAACATTTAGTATTGCTACCAAAAGGAAACAAGCCGGCAGGAGAACCATCTTCATACCGTCCAATATGTCTACTAGACATATTGGAGCGGATAATATAAAATAGACTACTCACTGTGGCAGAGGAAAAAGGAGCATTGTCGGAATATCAGTTCGGATTCAGGAAGTCGCGATCTACCGTTAACGCCATGAAATCGGTAGTAGATATTGATCAATAATTTTAGCGATAAGAAAAATAAAAGAAAATGCCAAATTTCCCAAACGTTATAAATTTTATATTATTCTTGTGTAAGATCAAGACAATTACGATCAATAGGAACGATGCTTCGCGGATGGTGGTTACTAGCTAAGAGAGCGAGAAAAATCACCGCACCATCGGCGAAGCATAAGCATGCCCAGTGTGTTGTAATAGCATTTAGGAGTTAGCGGATTAGGTGTTACAGCAAAAAAATGATATAGCAAATATTACGTAGGGTATGAAAGAAAATATTGGTTCAACATCTAAATATTAGAAAAATAATTTTACGTAAATAACTACTACTACGGTTTTAAGAAAATTAAGTTAAATGGTCGCCGTAATCTCAAACACGCCGGCCGCCCCTGAAGGAATTTCAGGAACAAGGTAATGTAGCCAGCTTGGTTACTGGGCGTTTATATGTGCCATTCTTGGTGCGAATAGAAACCACTCGTACGATACCATCTACGCCGGAATGAAGTTTTTCAATTCGCCCTAGTGCCCATTTGGATGGTGGCATATTGGGCTCCTTAATAATAACTAAGTCATCAATTTGCAAGTTCTTGGTCGTATTTTTCCATTTGGGGCGCTGTTGTAGTGATGTAAGATAGTCGGAGCTCCATCGCCGCCAAAATCCCTGCAACATATTCTGTATAAGCTCCCATCTTCCAAGTCGATTAAGTAGGACCTCTAAAGAGCTCGGCTCCGGAATGGCCGTGTATGGTCTGCCTATAAGGAAATGAGAAGGTGTGAGTGGGTTTGAATCTGAATCGGATAGAGTACAAAGAGGCGTACAATTTAGGAGTGCTTCAATTTGGCAAAGCAAGGTCGACATCTCCTCAAACGTCAAAACATTATTTCCTATGACTCGTCGAAGATGCTGTTTTACACATTTGACCCCCGCCTCCCAAAGCCCTCCAAAGTGAGGGCTATGTGGTGGAATCAACTCCCACTTGATGCCTTCACCTGCCAATGTCGTTATAATTTGCTCATTGTGCTCCTTGGATCGAACCAATGAATACCATTCGGACAGAGTCCTGGCTGCTCCTTGGAAATTACTGCCGTTGTCGGAGTAGATAACATCGCATTTTCCCCTCCTGGAAATGAATCGTCGAAGCGCCCCTAAGAAAGCCTCGGTGGACAGGTCACTGACGACTTCCAGGTGCAAAGCCTTTGTAACCATGCAAACAAATAACGCGAGGTACCCCTTTATCAACTTCGGATTCCTTCCTTTGGCTAAGCGGAGCATTATTGGTCCAGCATAGTCGCAACCAGTGTGAGCGAAGGCGAAAGATGGTGAAAGTCGGGAGGAAGGCAAATTTCCCATGAGTTGTGATGAGGTGACTTATCGTTGTCAAAAACAATACATACAGTCGTGTACAATTTTCTGGATAAGATTGCGGCTTCCAAGAATCCAAAACTCTTGACGTATAAGTGAAAAAAGTTCGGATACACCTGCATGGATAAATTTCAAGTGAGCGTTCCGAAGAATCAGTTGAGTGACCGGATGATTTTTAGGAAGGATTATAGGATGTTTTACACTGAAGGGTACATTAATAGCATTAGATAGTCTTCCCCCAACTCGTAGCAATCCCCTATTATCAAGGAAGGGTGATAAAGACCAGTGGCGATTCCTGGTCTTAAGCATTGGGTTAGCTACGTGCTCACTTCTCACAAAAAAAAAAAACAAAAGCGCACTCTCATATTCCAAAAGCACGACAAAAATAATTATTATGTATTTACTCACATTTATAATCCACCCAAATATAAAATTATAAATCGCACTTTACTTTTGTAATGGAATTCAATAAGACTATTAATTCAGTCAAATAAGAACACAACGACACATTCTTACTGCAATTTGACTAGAAAGAGAAACACACAGAAGTACAAAAAAAGATAACGCGCAAAATATACCTGCTTGCTTACACTTACACTCTACTTTCAAGTTTTATCGCATTTGTTTGCGCTTACCCTTCCGTATATTTTCCTGTGCTTTGCTTACGACTGGTAGAGGTAGTCAAATTCCACACTTATACAGATTGTAGGCAATTCGGTAGCGCAATTTTTTACGCTGAAATGCTACAAGCAGGAGACTTTTCTATGGGAGTTTTAGATTGTGTGTGTGCGTGCAGGCAGGGAATTTGCGGTATCGCAAGTTGTAACGCTAAAGAGTATTTCAAGTGAAACTTATTGCATGGGAGTAATGTGTTGTGTGTTTGTGTAGGCAAATATTATTTGTAAATGATAGTTTTGTTATTTAGTATGTCATTGATTATTGCAATTATTAATCATCATAATTACTTTAACCTCGTTATTTGCTGTATTTTGCGTATATGTATTTCAATTTATTTTCTTGGTTTAGCGCCGCTAAACTAGCTAACTGAGAGGAATCGCCCCTGATAAAGACGAAAGTTTAGTTCGATTAGAGACACATTTATCAGACTTAAACTCCTCTTGGGCAAACAAAAGACAGGTTTCCTTAGCAGAAAATAGTTCCGAGGATTGGAGAAAACCTCGCAACCGATCATTTGGAGACATTTTGCAATTTTTGGCGAAACGAAGAACGAAGGCTACTATCCGAATGATTCGGGACCACGAAGATACGGCTTTGACTAATTTATCCTGGACAACCACAGGTTCTCTTCTCTTTTCCGGAACGTCCTCTAATCCGCAGCTTTCTGCAGCGGTCGGCCAGGAACGTGTGTCCATAGAGAGCAAATAAGGGCCTTTCCACCAAATTCCGGGGCTCAACTCCTCTCGATGCACAATCGGCTGGGTTTTCCTCAGAGCGAACATAGTTCCAAACCGAACGGAGAAGAACATCCAAGATCTCGGAAGTACGATTGGCAATAAATGTGTTCCACCGGCAAGGGGGAGAGGAAAGCCACGCTAGCACAATTTGCGAATCCCAAAAAACAAAAGTTTCCACGGGTTTTACGTCTAACGAAGTACGAATCAGGTGAACTAGACGACTTAAGAGAAGGGCCTCACAAAGTTCAAGGCGGGGAATGGTTAGTTGTTTGACAGGTGAAACGCGAGTTTTTGCAGCAACGAGCTGGACCTCGATGTCTCCACTCTCAGACAAGCTGCGCGCGTAGACAACCGTCGAATATGCCTTTTCGGATGCATCTGAAAATCCAATTAATTCGAAACGATTAGCATTTAACGTACACCTCCTCCAAATTTCCACTTTCTCGAAGTAGACCAAATCCTTTCGGTAGGAAATCCATTTGTCAGCTATTTCAGGCGGCAGTGGATCATCCCAACCAATTTTTGTTGTATACACCCATAGCTCCTGGAATAGCATTTGAAATAAAATGGTAGCAGGAGCCAGAAAACCCAAAGCGTCAAAAATTTTAGAAATCTCTGACAAGAGCATTCGCTTTGTGGGTGAAAACGACGATTTCTCTAATGAAATTTGAAACGTGAAAATGTCGCGATGAGGATTCCAGATAAGCCCGAGAACCTTGGTTCAATGCTGGGTGTTGTTGAAATCAAGAAACAGATTTGACTCACAGTCCAACCCCTCCAAAATCGGCCAACAATTTGAACTCCATTTTCCTAACTGCAACCCTCCACAAGATAACAATTCAAGTAGCTCCTCCTTTAACTTTAATACCTCTGACACTGAATCCGACCCGGTCATAATAAAGGGTGATTCTTTAAGAGGTTTAGAACTTTTTTTAAAAAAAAAACACAAAAAAATCGAAAAAATTAATGAAATATTTATTTGAATCGATAGTTTGAACCTTGCAATTTAATGTTTAAAGATAATTTCATGCAAATGTTGACCGCGGCTGCGTCTCAGGTAGCCCATCCGCTGAGTCCAGTTTTGGCATACTCTTTCACACATATCGGCCGGTATCTCACGAATGAATGCATGGATGTTGGCTTCCAGTGCGTAAATCGAAGCGGGCTTGTCCCTATACACATTAGCCTTGGCATACCCCCACAAAAAATAATCTAATGGTGTCAAATCGCACGATCTAGGCGGCCAATTGACCGGCCCGAAACGTGAAATTAACTGTTCACCAAACTCGCCTCGCAATTGCGCCATTGTTTCGCGTGCTGTGTGGCATGTGGCACCATCTTGTTGAAACCACATATCATGCAAGTCAAGAACTTCCATTTCGGGCAAAAAAAAGTTTGTTATCATCGCTCGGTAGCGTTCACCATTGACAGTAACGCTGCGATTCGCATCATCTTTGAAGAAATATGGCCCAATAATGCCGCCGGCCCATAAACCGCACCAAACAGTGGCTTTTTCGGCATGCATTGGTAGCTGTTGCAATGCTTCTGGCTGATCTTCACTCCAAATGCGGCAATTTTGCTTATTTACGTACCCATTCAACCAAAAATTAGCCTCATCGCTGAACACAATTTTTCGATAAAAAAGCGCGCGATGAACATTTCGAACCGAGCCCGAATTTTGATAGTAAAATTCAATAATTTGCAAGCTTTGTTCATTTGTAAGACGATCCATGGTTAAATTGCAAACCAAACTGAAGCTGTTTGACAGTGACACAAGGTACTAAACACACGCCAGCTGTCAAAACCAGTGTTGCCAAAACCAAACCAGCTAAAAAATCACCCTTTATCATCAACATAACAGTCATTCAGAATAGAATGTGAAGCAATGGGAAACTGATCTTGGTATTCACAGGAGAGTTGCTTGAGCACTCGCATTGCCAGAAAGGGAGCAGGGAGGTACCATATGTGACTGTACGCAGGCGATAGTGTCCAATCGGTGCACCAGGATGTTCTCGCCACACGATACGTTGAAAGTCCCATTGCTTGGGATCGACCCAAATCTGCCGGAACATCTTAACGATGTCAGCACAAAAGACATATTTACGGATCCGAAAACGCAGACAAACTTTTATTAAATTGCGCTGAAGTGCGGGCCCTACATACAGCATTTCATTCAAGCTGGTACCATTCCTATCCTTATGGGACCCATCAAATACAACCCGTAATTTGTTGGTGACCACAGCATGATGTGTCATCCGGGGCTCGAGAAAACGTATTGCAAAAGTGTGCATCCGCCAAGTCCTCAGAGCTTATTGATGCACTGTGAGGAAGCTCCTCAATTTCCCAAAACGATTTAAGAAGAATATCAACATCCTGCCCCAGCCCTACGTGCAGCGGCACAATTTCCTTGTTTGGAATATTCCCGGTTATCACCCAGCCAAAAATGGTGTTGTGGGCAATCAAATTACCTTTTATGTCGGTACGACGGCCATCCCGTAGGATACTCCAAGCCTTGTCAGATCCCAGCAAAACATCAATGGGTCCTGGAGTATTAAAACCTGGATCGGCCAATTGCAAGTCCTCTAGCAGTAAAGACTTATCAAAATCGAAGGGCAGTAAAGGGGTTTTTAAAGTTATTTTACTCAAGATGAAGGCTTCAATTTCTATTTCATTTGAATCAATGCAAGATTTCAGAACAAGATTTACGACACATTGGGTAACACCAGCTTCTATTGAGGAGATACCAGAAATAGGAAGACGAGCATGAGGACGACGAAGACCTAATCGTTTGACTAAACTTTCCGTTACGAATGATGCTTGGGACCCAGTATCAAGCAATATGCGACAAAGCAGATAATTGCCAAATACGTCTACAACTTGAACCACAACTGTAGGCAAAATACCGGTTGGACGAATTCCATTTTGAGTGTGATTACTTACAATTGATAACAAGGCAGCTTCCGACGTTGAAGGCTTCTCTGAATTTAGATTACACGCTTCACTAACTGGCGGATCCAAATGAACTAAGGCATGAAGACGAACGCGGCAATGAGTGCAACGAGTTTTTGAACGACATTGCGAGGAAGAGTGATTGCTACCTAAACAATTGTAGCACAATTTCTGATCCCTAGTATAATTGCGCCGAGACGTAATGAACAATGCCAGAAATTGCGGACATTTTGGGAGAACTTGGATGCTTCTAAAGCATTGCACCTTGCTTCAAAAAAAACTGATAAGTTTTTTAACGGTCGCTTTCTCCGAATTATTAATATGAAGTGCCCAGGCCCTACGCATTTCTATATCTGTTTTATTTAGCAGGAGATATATCAGCCAAGGATCTCTACTTTCGGCTTCAAGAGCTTCCAAACCGCGAATCACCTCATCAGCTTTATTTTCTAGCTTACGTAAATGTAAACTATCCGCGACTGTCACCGTTGGCATTTTAAAAAAACTTTCGATATGCGCGTTTATAATGTATAACGGCCTATCATAGCGACGCTCGAGTTTGTCCCACGCTTGTTCATAATTGGAATCAGCGATTTCGATACCGTTCAACAATTTTGCGGCATCATCGCGCAAAAAAGATTTAAAATAACGCATTTTTTGAGCACCGGGAAGTTTTTGTTTACAATCGATGCTCCCTAGGAACATTTCCGAAACTCGGGCCATTCGCCATAATCGCCCCCAAACGGAGATATTTTAAATTGCGGTAGTTCTATTTCTGCCGATACTTTTGCGACTGAACTGGTAGCCGCAGTTTTGAGAATGTTTTCTAATAAGACGGCTTGTTGTTTCAACAGTTCATCGGAAGAATTAACTTTATCGGAAACACTCGGTTCAGGTAGAATTGCAGGTGTGTTTTTACGAATAGCTTTTATGAATGCACTTTTTGCCTCGATATATTTTATTTCAGTGGCTTCAAAATCAATTTGAGGATCACCGTAACCCTCTTCATCGAAATAATTAAACAGTACATTCTGATTTGCCCGAAAGGCCTTCCACGTTTCTTCCAACCGAGATAACCGCGTTTCTAGGCTACCAATGTCATCGTCTTCTACCTCAGAGTTATAGCACCCTTTAAATGTCCACGTGATTGCTTTAACACATTCTTTTCGTGTTTTTATTAGAACCGAAAAGTCCAAAGTCAAACAAACGACCACGTGAGAACAAAATTGCAACTACCAATTTGATACCTTTTACCCGCAATATCAGTGTATATCTTAAACCGATCTTCAACAGCACTTCAAGCAGCCTAACAAACAGCAAAACCCCAGCAAGCAGCAGCACCAAATATCCAATATATATATATGTTCGATACAATTTTACCTTAACCCAATAGGTACTTGATTTTAATCCTGATTCTCCAAATAAATAAATTAGTAACTAAACCACCTACACGAGTATAAATACGTTTTATTTCAATTCAGAATCCGGCTCGAAGGACCAACTTTGATCAATAATTTTAGCGATAAGAAAAATAAAAGAAAATGCCAAATTTCCCAAACATTATAAATTTTATATTTTTCTTGTGTAAGATCAAGACAATTACGATCAATAGGAACGATGCTTCGCGGATGGTGGTTACTAGCTAAGAGAGCGAGAAAAATCACCGCACCATCGGCGAAGCATAAGCATGCCCAGTGTGTTGTAATAGCATTAGGAGTTAGCGGATTAGGTGTTACAGCAAAAAAATTATATAGCAAATATTACATAGGGTATGAAAGAAAATATTGGTTCAACATCTAAATATTAGAAAAATAATTTTACGTAAATAACTACTACTACGGTTTTAAGAAAATTAAGTTACATGGTCGCCGTAAACAGAGATAGCTGCTAAGGCGATAGAAGGAGAGCGATGGCGTTTTGGGACCAAAGAGTACTGTGCGGTAGTAACGCTGGATATAAAAAACGCTTTTAATTCAGCTAATTGGGTATTCATTAGGAGATCACTAGCCAGGATGGATACACCATACTACTTGAAAAAACAGTGACAAGCTATTCACCAACAGGAGGCTGAGGTACGAAACAGAGGAGGGATTAAAATACTATAATATCTCCGCTGGGGTTCCACAAGGATCAGTTCTAGGGCCCCTCTTATGGAACATAATGTACGACGGTGTTCTTCGACTATCACTACCCCAAGGAGTACAGCTCATCGGATTCGCGGATGACATCGCCGTTGTTACCGTAGCAAAACAATTACGGGAAATAGAGGCAGCTACCAACGAAGCCATCGTACGTATTAAAAAGTGGCTAGAATCAGCAGGCCTAGAACTAGCCGACCATAAAACCGAAGCAGTTCTTATTTCTAGCCGGAAGGCGGTAGAGAACATAACCATTCGTGTTGGAGGCCAGTCTATAAGATCAAAAGAATCAATTAAATATCTTGGAGTTATGCTTGACAATAGGCTAAAGTTTAAAACACACGTGGACTACGTAAGCAGAAAGGCGTTATTACTCCAGGCAGCGCTTTCCCGGATGTTGCCGAACACAGCAGGTCCAGGATATGCAAGATATGCAGTTTGGGCAGGAGCACTAGCAGTAAAAGAGATCAGGAGGAAACTAACATCGTCATATAGGTTTTGCGCATTAAGGACGATTAGCGGTTTCCGAACTATCTCGGATGAGGTAGCTTTTGTTATAGCCGGAATGATCCCTATCGACATCCTTGCGGACGAGATGCAACGAATCTACACTAGAAGAGTTTTAAGTCAACAAGGTGCTAGTGACATAAAAACAATAAGGAACGAAGAGAGGTCAGCCTCAATAGATATGTGGCAAGCCAGATGAGACAATACTGCAAAAGGCAGATGGACCTATAAGTTGATTCCAATCATAGAAGTGTGGACAAACCGAGCTCACGGCAGCTGCAACTACCTCCTGACGCAGTTCCTGTCCGGGCACGGCGGCTATCGGAAATATTTATACCGATTTGGACACGACAGCTCACCTCTTTGTCCAGAATGTTCAGACGATGAAGAAGATACCGAGCACGCTGTGTTCTATTGCGAACGCTTTCAACAATGGAGAAATAATCTGCCCAGTCCGTCAATAATTATATGTAAATGAGATGGTGAACTCGGAGGATAAATGGATGGAAATTTGCACACTAGTAATTAATGTGCAAAACGAGCTGCGGAGAATAGAACTACGAAGACGAGAAGAAGCATCGAATTCAGTGAGCAGAGCATAAATTGCTAACCAGCCCCGCGAAGTAATACCTAACGGCAGTCCCGCGGGGAGAGTGGTGGGAGGGTGTGGATTAGTACGTAGGCGCACTCCTGGCATCGATTATTCGGGTTTGAGAATCGTGCATGTTGGTAGCACGGGCTACCGCATCTTTAGAAGATTACCACATCCATTGGCGCAACCAATAAAAAAAAAAAACAAGTAAAAGTGTTATCATCGGCCTGATCGATGCTTTGATACCCTCCACTCCATACAAGTCATGCAAAATACCAGAACTACTTGACCGACATACCCCGTTTTCAATATCAACCTGACGTTGATAAAAAAAAGTGCTCTCACCAAATTTCATTTACCTACGTCAATTACTTTGGGCGCTATCGTGCTTTCAACAGACAGAGAGGCACATGGGTCCAATATTCGTTTTCTATGGGAGGTACCAGAACTACTTGACCTACATAGCCCATTTTCAATACCAACCTGACGCCGATAAAAAGAAGTCCTTTCACCGAATTTCTTTCACCTACGTCAATTACTTTGGCCGCCATCGTGCTTTCAACAGACAGAGAGACACATGGGTCCAATATTGGTTTTGTATGGGAGGTACCAGAACTACTTGACCGACATACCCCGTTTTCAATATAAACCTGACGCTGATAAAAACAAGTGCTCTCACCAAATTTTATTTACCTACGTCAATTACTTTGGGCGCTATCGTGCTTTCAACAGACAGAGAGGCACATGGGTCCAATATTCGTTTTGTATGGGAGGTACCAGAACTACTTGACCTACATAGCCCATTTTCAATACCAACCTGACGCCGATAAAAAGAAGTCCTTTCACCGAATTTCATTCACCTACGTCAATTACTTTGGCCGCTATCGTGCTTTCGACAGACAGACAGACGGACATGGCTAAATCGATTCAGAATGTGATCCTGATTCAGGATACATATACTTTATGAGGTCTTCGGTGACTCCTTCTTGGCGTTACAAATGTATTGGCAAAGTGAATTATACCTTCCTCTGGAGGGTATAAAAAAGTCTTCCCCTTTTAAGTGCGATTGTCCTCAATCGTTGGAAATATGGTATGTCGTTAAATCTTTGCTGTGGCATCTCAAGATGTTGGGGTACGTTGGGTGATGCGATTGTTCCTGGTTCCGGATGTTCTTCATGGGCCTCTTCTTTCGGAATCTGGATGGTGACCTTGGTATTGTTTCGTTTAGGTAAAAGCTTGAGGATCGTGGCTATTATAGCGAGTATATATGGAATATATATGGAATATGCTGACTATTGACGGTGTTGCAGATGGCTGGGAGACTGTTGAGCAAGCTGGGAATACATGTATCGTTTCTAATGTTGACAATGTCTTTTGAATTACAAATTGATAGAGAGTTATAACTTTTACATTTTTTTACAGTTCCGTACATCTCTTCATTATTCCTAAGAATTACTTCAAATAAAATTTCTGTTACAATATTACTTTTCTTTACTGGTTTAATTACAAGGCTTTCATAGGTTTCATTTGTTCTTAGCGGAATGTTTATAATATAGAGTATTGTTGAGCTATTGCTTATGACTTTTACTTCTGAAAAAAGTAAAGCTTCTTCTATTGTTGTTTATTTAAAATATTTGTAGCAAGTTCTCTTTATTTTTTTGATAAAATAAATGAATTGATCATGCCTAATTTAGCTCAATGAATTGCATAATTAACATTTTCTATTTCTTCTTTTACATGTTTAATTTTGTATTGTACATTTGCTATTACCTCGAAGCTTACTTTATTGTTTTTTTTTTATAATTTCTGTAACACCCAGTGATCCCAGTATCGCGACATCATCAAAGAGGAAGCTGAAACTACCTTAGGGTACCAGCCACCCCAGAGAAAAAGCCCGTGGTATGATGATGAATGCGTACGCAGGAAAAAGTTGACAGAAGAAGCACATATGAAGGCGCTGCAGCGCAAAACAAGGGCAGCGAGGGAAGAGTATCGAGCCAGGAGGAGGGAGGAGAAGAAAATCCTGCGTAGAAAGAAGAGGGCCTACGCAGTCTCCCAGCTCAAGGAGATCGAAGAGTCCCGCGATCGAAGCAACATCCGGAAGTTCTACAAGAAAGCCAAGCAACTGGCTGCTGTCTTCAAGACCGGATCGCAGGCTCTTCGAAACAGTGATGGAAACCTTGTCACCGAAGCGCAGGGAATAGTAGATGTGTTTAAGCAGCACTTCCAGCAGCTGCTAAATGGGCATCATGTAGAGAGAGTGATAGGGCAAGAAGAGAACCCACGTCCAGTCAATGAAGATCCAGTTCCACCACCCAGTATAGAAGAAGTTGGCTTAGCAATAAAAAAGCTAAAGAACAACAAGGCCGCCGGCTCTGATGGTTTACCAGCTATTTCAAGAACTATCGAGGCATATTTCTGCTTAATGTCGCATACAAGATCCTATCCAACGTACTGTGTGAACGTCTCAAACCGTTCTGCAACACACTAATCGGCACGTACCAGTGTGGCTTCCGGCCCGGCAGATCGACTATAGACTAAATTTTCACACTGAGGCAAATCCTGGAAAAGAACAATGAATTTCAAGTCGAGACTCACCACCTATTCATCAACTTCAAAGCCGCATATGATAGCATTCATCGTCAGGAGCTTTATTATGATCCAGCTATGTAGCGTGATGCTGGAGAACACACGCTGCAACGTGCAATATGGAAGTAGTTCCTCCGAACTATTCCAAACATGCGCGGTTTCAAGTTATGCAAAAAAATTTTTAATTTGTTGCAGCTCGTGTGATAGCAAAGGGAATATTGTATGGTTTTGGGTTGATTCAATTGATTCAACATACTTGGACCAATGAAGCTTTCTATCGAGGATTACTCCCAGATATTTGACTTCATCGGATATCGGGATAGTGACGCCTTTTAGCACAAGCTGAGCCAGACCTGTGATCTTTCTCCTTCTCGTGAAGAGAACAACCGTAGTTTTAAGAGGATTCACTGAAAGCCCATTTCTTGTGCACCAATCGTCGATAAGGCCCAAAGATCTCTGCGCCCGAGAGCAGACGGTCCTTAGGTCTGAACCGACAGACAGAACGGCGGCATCATCCGCATAGGCTTGTGTGTAGGTTCCAGTAAGATTTAGAGCCGTTAGCAGAGAGTCCACTACCATACACCATAAGAGGGGAGAAAGAACACCATCTTGAGGGCAGCCTCTGTTCAACCCAGTCATGACGCATTTGCCACAATCCGCCTCGGCAACCAACGTCCTGTACATTAGCATTGCTTTAATCCACAAAACCAATGTTTCATCTACACCACGATGTCTGGCTGCATTGCACATGCTATCAAAAGTCGCATTATCAAAAGCACCTTCGATATGGACGAAAATACCCAGCGCGTACTCCTTCCGATCAAGAGCACTTTCAATCCTGCCAACAAGGTTTTGAAGCGCGGTTTCACAGGATTTTCCACGCTGATAGGCATGTTGCATCAAAGAAAGAGGATGCGATCGAAGAGCAACATTGAAGTGCAGTTCAACCAGTCTCTCCAAGCTTTTCAGCAGGAAGGAAGACAGACCACAGACTATGGGTCTGAAACTTTTGGCGAGAGTGTAGTCGGTCTTACCTATCTTTGGTATAAACACGACTTTAACCATACGCCAAGGGGAAGGTATGTAGGCCAAGGCCAAGCTAGCGGTGAAAATTCTTTTCAGCGTCGGCATCAGCTGACTAAAACCTTGTTTCAGCATAGCCGGATAAATTCCATCCGGACCCGGTGACTTGAAACTATCAAAAGATGCAATTGCATATTTGATAGCTTCGTCCGTCACCACTCTGGATGCAACATACCAACTACGCCGCGTGGTGTTTGTTAGTTCAGAAGTGGCCACCATAGGCGGTACCACTGAAGAGCACGTAATGACCTGATTTCCCGGGAAGTGAGTCTCCAGCAGGAGACTAAAAGTCTCCGCCTTTGTCTCAGTGTAGGTACCATCAGATTTTTGGAGCGATTCCAGTTTACTTGGTCTGTCCCTATTAAGGACTTTAACAAGCCTACTGGTTGCACTTAGTGAAGCGACCTCCTCACAAAATTTCCTATAAGAGTCGGTTTTCGATTTACGAATTAGTCTCTTAAATTCTTTTTGTTTCGATCGATACAGATTCCAGTCTTCTGCTAAGTTGGTTTTTAAAGACCTATTTAGGAGCTTTCTGGTTTCTCTGCGAATACACTGCAGTTCGGTACTCCGCCAAGGTACCGGTTTTCTACAGGAGTTTTTTGAAACTGGACACGCTAGCTCAAAACAACGGATAATGACGCTGCTCAGATCCTGAGCAGACCTCTCTACCCCTGTATTGATCTCAGCTTGAGATGTGATTTAACAGAATTGCCAAGCTCCTCCTCAAACCGAGCCCAATTTGTTTTCCTCGGATTTCTCCTCTCCAGCGAAGGTGAAACTTCACAATAGATTTGAAATTCGATGTATCTGTGATCTGACAAAGTGCTATCTGGCTATACTCTCCAATTTATGATAGTCTTGCAGTGCCTGTTGGACAGGGTAACATCAATTACTTGCTGTCTCCTGGCTGTAACAAATGTAGGTCGACAACCTACATTGTTGATGGTGATGTCAGACGATAGGATGAAGTCCAGAAGACGGTCTCCTCGTATATTACACTTGCTGCTGCCCCAAACAGTGTTTTGAGTATTAGCATCGCAACATAAGATATCTTTTTGGACTCGCAGTACTCTACGAGCTCAACAACAGCCTTTGGTGGTAGAGGAGTTAAAGAGTCGTAGGGAAAGTAAGCTGATGCAACGACAAAGGTTTCCCAATTGCCGTTAGCATGATAACTAATAGTTGCAGCAACCATATCCTGGCAACAGAACCGTTTGATTGTAACTGCCGTGAGGGATTTCGATACAACAAGACATGTCCTTGGTCTCTCGGACAGCTTATCGTAAAGAACGTTGTGCGAACCGCTTAACTCACCAAGGCCACAGATGCGATTTTTCCACACCCACGGTTCTTGGATGGATGTTATGTTATTCATATCGTTTTTGTGACAAATATATCGATGTTATAATTACCGAACATGAGCATAAATGAAAGAAATACATTTCCGTTAATTGTGTCTATTAGACTTTTTGTTTTTATTATACATACAAAATTATTAATATTCTGGGCTCACGCAATTCATTTCAAATGTAATTTTTAATGATGTCAATTGCATCAAATTTTTTAATAAAAATAATTTTTCTTTCCATACAAATTTCGCAAATGTGAGCTTCCGTAAATTTACAGTCGATATTAAATTTGTTATTATTACGCGCAGTATAGCTCAAAAATCATACCGACACACAAATGTTTATATCTTTTCCCTAAAGCATATTTTAACTTTACATATTCTTAATCAATGCTTAAATTTATATTGGTTACCGTTTTCTGTCGACATTTCAGGCGAAATATTTTTTTTATCAACAACAACAAACGAAAACAGACACAATAATTATAGGAACAAAAATTACTTATTTTATTTTAACGAATGCATTTTTCACCCTTTATTCCTTTATTTATTCATATTGATTACATTCGCTTTACCGTAAAATACCCTAACATTGACAGGGCCCCTAACATTGACCAAAAGCAGGAAAATATTTCTAAACACCGCTGTGGATAGTTTATTTATAATTTCTTTATAATTTTTGTTTTTTTTGTATTAGGCTATTTGTCATTAGATGTCATATTATATGTTAAAGGGAAATATTAAATGTATGTTCGTTTTAGCAGGAACTTTTCAAATGTTCCTAAAATCGTGTGATTTTGAGTGGTGCAAACTTTTGTTGTACCGAAACTACCGTTTGTATCGCAATATAATTGCTAAGGGGAGTAGCTCCACGTTTTTTATAAAGAAAAATATTTTTGTTTGTCTATAAAAATACTAGACAATTATAAATAATCAGGTTTTTGAAAAACCTATTCGATAATTTCCTACGATTCCTGACATTGACCGACGTGATCTTAACATTCTGCTTCTTTTTAACTATTTTCAAACAATTACCAATATTTTATTAAATTTACCCTAAATACTTCGTAAAGCTAAGTCTTCATAATTTCATTTAATTTGAATCTAATATTCTGTAAATAAAATGTAAAAATTAGGTTTTTTTTTATTTAACTAATTTTTAGTATTAAAAAATGTACATTTAACAAAAATAAAAAAAATAAATAAATCAGTAAAAGCAAATCGATTTAAACTTTAACTTTTGACAACAAAAATTTAATAATAAAAAATTTAATTGAAAAATATTTATTCCTAGTACATTTCCATCCCTGGTCAATGTTGGGAAGTCGATACACTAATATTGACCACCCACTTTTTCCTTTATAAATCAAAAACGAATAGACAAAATTTGGTAAAAAGTAGCTTTTATTATATATACATAACGAAAGTCCCCATAACCTAATAGTCGAAAGTTGTGGATGTCTATAATCAGAGCTGTAAAATTCAATGTCAAAGCTCAAAACTGGTCAATGTTAGGGTATTTTACGGTACGCATTTTGTAAAATACATGTTTTCGTGGTTAAATAAAACAGCGAATTTAAACTCTCAGAACGCATCCATCAGCTGACAGAACTTCACCAAATGCACTGGGCCTTAGCAATAAACATTTTTAGTCTCGACTCTAAGTTTCCGTAGTTCACTGTGGCTATATTTTTCATACAAATTTTGCAATTGTGAGCTTTTGCAAATTTAAAGTCCAGACTAAAAACGTTTATTGCTAAGGCCCACTATCTCTCAGCAGTGTTCTTAGCGCTCTCCCTTTATTTTTCCCACGAAGTGTATTAATTGTTCCCTTTTCACTAAACTCAAATTCCCTCGATTTTTTAGTGAAACAAACCGTACTATAAAAGTAAAAATTGTATTGTTCGGAAAGAAAATAACATAAATTAATCTTCAGTATAAAAATCGCAGTTTGCTAATATTATAATGAATTTCTTTGGTACTAGAAATTGTTGCTAAAGGTAAATCTCCTTTTTATGTACACTTAGTGCGTTGATATTCATGGTGAAATGTAGTTTGAATGTTTTCTAGTCAAATTGTTGATATTCACACAATTTTGATGTTTTTTTCTTTAACGCAAAAAAGGTAGAAATACCACGATGTAGGAACTTTGCTGGGTGTCATTATTTTTTTTACTTCTCCCGCCATTTAGAATTTTTTTTTTTGCTGCTTCACACGTATTCACAGATAGGAAATTTAAGAGAGAATTTTCTTTACAAAATTTGCGGGGGGAATCGGGTAGGTGCGCGGGAGCTGACGGTCTATTTAATACTTAGTTTATGGTTTTCGGACAAACACGTTTCTGGGTGTACTCTGTCGAATAGCAGAAGCGAGGATTGCCGATTGCCCACATTCTGCTTTAGTTGATTTGGTTGGTTGAGAAAATCTGACAGGACCAACTCGATTCAATCATTAGCGCGGAAAAATATGATCAAGAACCTGACCCTGAAAACTATATATATGCTTTGAACTTATTTTAATTCCAAGGAAGTTCCATTTGTTCAATAGAAAGGTTCAACTATCAAAAGGGATGTTAATAATTTAATCAATTTTAGGCGGTACTGTAGACGCATAAGTATATATTTAGATATAAAAAAATAAATAACACATACATGTACATTGTATACATGGCTGCCGGTACATTTATTTCTACATATTATTCATGTTCATTCCTGTTTCGTTACTTGGTTATTAAATAAAGAAAGAGAGTCGAGGAGTTGAAAGCAGACTGTCATGAAGAACAGACGTTTTTGTTCCTTGGTTTTGTTGTTCTGTATAGTTGTTTGATTTTCAGTGTTCTTCCAATTTAAAGATTCCTGACCCGCTTACAATCTTAAAAGTGGGATTATCCTATTAAAAAGCGTGCGCGTGTCCATTAACAAAGAAAAGAAAAGTGTTCGTGCGCGAAGAAAACAAAACGAATTTCAACCCCAATTAATAAGTGCGTCGTGTGCAAAAAAAGACAACGAAAATAAACAGCTATGGTAGACACAGAAATCGAAAAGTTCAAAGTATATTGTTATGCCTTGGGATTGGGCACACACAATGATTTCAAAAATTAAAAGAAGAGACTCCGTCGGTCCAGTGTGTCTGTCCGGGTCCGGGGACACTGGTGTTAACCTTCTGGATGTAAGATAAATCGTTCGATGAAAATTCCCAACCTTAATTGGAAATTGATTAAACTACAATGGATGACGCCACACTCCAGCGATGATTCAACAACAACCCAATGTTTTACTTTCAGAACAAATTCCAGCGATCAAACAAACTCATTAAAAAGCAACAAATACAGAACACCACTTTTAGAGTTAAATGTAAAATTTATTGGTTTACTCGACTATTAATGTTTAAAATGAATGCACAATTTCTGTAGTTCTTAATTGGTTAACTTCACTCCAAAAAATCCAATTCGATTTCTCAGTTTACTTCTATAAATAATGCTAATTTGTTGACACCTCAATTTCTGCTGCTACTGTTCCCACCAAGTTTTCTCGCTGACCTTGCGTCTGGCTACGAATGCATAGGTAGAATTACGTTTCCGTTCCATACGTAATTTGCGCTGTAGTGACATCCGTAACACGTCCCCCTTTTAGACATATCTAGGGATATTTTATCCTTAGATTGGGTTTTGGAGATTTCATCTCCACGGATTCCATTGAATTATCTGCTAAAGTGGTCATCCTCATACCTCCGGGTTGACTCTGTGTTTTCTATTGAAACATTTGTTAAAGAGTGTAATTGTTGTTTTACCTCGCCCGCAGCTACACTTCCAGATGGTGAATGCAATGGCTAGTAGACTTAAGATTCCAAATGTTGAAATTAGTATCCCTTGCGACCGTTCTGGTATCTTCTCCAATGTTTTTGACCAAACATTTTTCTGATTCTGAATCTCCATTGACAGGTCTTGCAGCTCGTGAATGTCTTTAGCAGTAATCTTCGACAAAGGTTCCTGGTTAATCTCGATTTCTCTCAGCTTAGCGTTTACACAGCAGTCTTCTAGATCTCCGTAGGAATGCTTGTCCTTGATTGCGATTTGTGCTTCAGTACCAACAGTTTTTATTGTCATATCGTAGGTTTCCAGAATGCAGTCGTCATTTATTTGAATTATGCCGGTGCCAACAAGTTTACCTATTTCTTTCTCATTCTTACATTTGCAATTATATTGTGTTTGTTCAGAAATACTATACAAATATGAATTTTCCTTAATTTTATGAAATATTTCTACATTAGAGTTTAATATTCTAGCGTTACATTTTTCAGCTCTATTTCGCATAAATAAATTTATTTCACAATTAGAATCACTTATAGTACTTCTAAGTAATTGTGGTTTACAAATCGAAACTTTGTTAAAATTATTACATTCTTCCAAATTTTCTGTTAATGCATAATCTTCTTTATTTTTATTTATAATCAAGAATTTATATCTTACGTCTAGAAACACAACACCATTTTTAACTATCTTTGGAATAGCAATTGTTTCATAAATTTCGAAAATTTCTTTAGTTACTGTCGGAATACTAATAATAATAATAATTTTTTGATCTTTAGTAAACGCTTTTAATTTCAATGTTTTCAAGATTTCGGCATAATTTTCAATGCTTGGTTCTATCGCGAATATGTTATCGTTTTTTAATGCTCTAAGTTCGTTTAATAGATCATTAGGTTCGATAATTCGAGGATGTAAATATTATTCCTGCTTGTATGAATAGAAGGCTGTCTATTAATTGTTATATTTCCATTTCTAATTGTAACATTTTGAAATTTATTTTGCTAGAAATTTCTTCATAGTTTGATTCAATCAAAATTGTCTTATTTAAATTGCTTTCAAGTGCGCTAACCTTGTTAATTTCGTTTATCATCTCATTTACTTTATTAAAAGTTACGTTCGTATTTTTAATGCTTTCTATGACTTGTTTGTTTAAATGGCTAAGAATCTTTACATTTTCTTCCATACCAAATTTGATTCGTTGTTCGTTGTTATTTATATTCTGAATAACATTGTAGTAATATTCTGCGTCCTCATTATCCATTGTACCAAAGAGGACTTTGAACCCTGAACCTATCATATTAACTAATCCACGTTTCTGTCTTTTTGGGTTGCCCATTATTCCTAAAATAATCCTAATTCTACTGTCAATTTTTATGATTTCTCTCTTAGCTGTTTGCTGGAATTCTTTACATCCAGGTTTTGATTCCAAACAAAAACTATCCATAGTGTTAATTAAGTTTCTAATATTTAGACTTGCCTGTTCTAGTCCATTAATATCTAGTTCTATAACTAATGCTATTTTACTGCTGATTTCCTTCGCTTCTGTTAAGTAATTGAAGTATATTCCAGTGTTATTTTGTAGGTCTTTTACCCATAGTTTGGCTTCGGTGTTGAACCGCCCGATGAATAGGGACCTGAAATATATGGCTTAACGTTAGCTTTGTTAAACTTTTGTTGCTTAGTACTCATTTGGATCACTAAATTATTTTCATTTACTTCTAATACCTTAAATGGTCCTTTATATTGGCTTTTCAGTTTTCCCTTTCTTTCATTTCTGACTAAAACCTTTTGACCAATTTTGAATTCAATATTCTTTCCTATTTTCTTGTCGTATCTGACTTTGGACTTTTCCCTACATTTTTTCGTATTTTCCTTTACTCTGCCCTGTTTCTCTAAAAGGTTGGCTCTAAGATCGTCTACATAATCGAAGACTGATTTTTCATTATACGGATTTACGCTACTTGGTCTATTAATTTCAAACCCAAATACCAATTCGTAGGGAGTGTACCCCGTTGTAGTGTGTTTGGTCCCATTGTAGCAAAATCCTGCATAGCACATTCGTTTATCCCAATCTTTAAGCTGATGTAATTCGCGTCCTGTAGACTTAAGATATTCTAGGAGTCTACAATGTGCTCTTTCGACACTACCGTTAGCCTGTGGATAAGCCACACTAGTAGTAATGTGTTTTATGTTTAGCAGTCTACAGAACTCCTCAAACAGTTTATTGCAAAATTCGGATCCGTTGTCGGATAGGATGAATTTCGGCATCCCAAAATTCATAATCCATTCTTCCATTACGGCTCGCGCTACTGTATGCATATCTTTAGTTTTTAGTGGTATGAACTTGATAAATTTTGACAAATCGTGTTGGATGGTCAGTCCAAACTTGTAGCCTTCTTCGGTTTCTTCGAGTGGTCCAATAACGTCTATCATGATTTTTTCCAGAGCTTTGTCTGCTGATGTTATGATTTTCATTGGGTTTCTGGTAGGTGCTCGGTTGACCTTTTCCGTCTGGCACTGGGCGCAATTTCTCACAAAATCTTCAATATGCTTCTGCATCCCCTTCCATTTAAACTTTACCTTTATCTACTCATATGTTGCTTTTTGGCCCGTGTGACCACCTATTAACCCTTCGTGATACTCCTTTATAATAACTTTTCTTCTCTCTATATCATTAACTATTTCTTTAGGCTCTGTGAACACCTCTTCTTCCATTATGTTGGAAGTTTTACTTTCTACAGTGGCATCTTCTACAAGATCATCATCAATGGTTTCTACAGAAATTTCATTACTAGTGTGGCAACACTGTCTGAAGTAATCTATTAGTTGTTCTGTTTTATCTTGCTATCTTCTTATACACTGTTACATTTTCCATCAAACCCTCATGTATGTATGTACCAACGCATATGTAGAACATAAGACGAGTACGCATGCCAAAAGAGCATGCGAACGATTCATTCTTGTAGTATCTGCCGAAGGCGACAGACGTGTTTTTTTGAAAATAAATATAATTAAACGGTGTCTTCGTGTTTTTCTTACAACGGTTTCCTACATTAGAAGTGGGATCAGGAATCCGCAACGGAAAAAAACTTTCCGGTTAAAATCCAAAGTTCAAGAACAAAAAAAAAGAAAAGCAACGAACAGTGAAAATAATAATTCAAGTGTGTCTTCATCCCTTGCAATGATGTTTCAGAACGAGGAATTTAATCAATTCACCGTTGCGCAGCTGAAAGCTTGGTTGGATGCCCTTGGGAAAAATCGAACGGCAACAAATCGGCACTCATTCTGCGATTGAGCGCAATTCCGCCACAAGAAAGAGGAGAGTGTCCAATTCGTGGTGAGGGACGAGCTGCAGCTGGCCTGTCGATGCCGAACAGAACAGACGAGAACGAAGACGACGAAACAGGCAGCAACAACTGTGAGGATAGCGACGACGACGACGACAGTTTTAGCGATGCCAACGAACGAGGCGACTTTGCAAAAGGTGAGGAAGAACGAGACGACGGTGCCAAGGTGGTAGCAGAAAAAAATAGAAAAGTAAAGAAATAAATGAAAAGGGAAATGGAACTAATGGAGCGGGAGATGGAGTTACAGCGGATGGAAATCAGTGTGCTGAAGAGAGAGAAAGAGTGTTTGTTGAGTGATAATGGAAAGACAAATGATAAAAAGGAAATGTCAAACGAAAATGAGTGTTATATAAACAAAATAACGATGGTAAGGGAGTTGGTCTCTGAATATTTTGGCGAGGGAGACAACTTTCAATTATGGGAATCCGAACTCAAAAGCGTCCAACGTTCCTTTGAACTGGACGATAATAACGTTCGTGCATTAATTGCATCGAAATTAAAAGGCAGAGCATTGAAGTGGTTTCTATCGAGGGCAGACGTCGCAACAATATCTATTGATTGCCTCGTGAGCGACATGAAGCTCTTATTCAATGGATGTACTAGCAAACTTGCGGTCCGGAGGGAATTTGAAGCACGAAAGTGGCGTGTAAATGAGACCTTCCAAAGTTATTTCCACGAAAAGCTCACACTCGCCAATAAAATTGAGTTCGAGAACGAGGAACTTGTTGAATACATCGTCGAAGGAATACCTGACCCTGGACTACGGTCACAAGCGAAAATGCACCGCTTCAGCCACAAGAACCAGTTGATGGAGGCGTTTTGTGATGTGTCGCTGCCAAGACAAGCTGCTTTAAGCAAAGTTGAGCTCGAGAAAAAGGATCGTAGGGGCCCGATACGGTGTTACAATTGTAACTCGCTGGGTCATATCGCCGCGGAGTGCCAAAAGTCGAAGAGGCAAGTCGGAGCTTGTTACGTTTGCGGTGTACTAGGACATTATGCTGCTGATTGCCACGATAACAAGAAGAAGGACGTGGTTCACCATGTACAGGACGAAGAGGAAAACGAATTCGTAAGACATTTATTTATACACTTTAGTTCAAGTAATAATAGTAAAATCTTATTAGAATGCCTAATCGACACGGGGAGCCCCATCAGTTTCGTCCGCTTGAAGTATGTCCCGGATTTTTTTAAGTTAATGAGTAAAGATAATATGAATTACTGTGGAATAAACAGAACCAGATTAGTTATTTTTGGAAAAATAAGGATCAGTGTTTTACTGGAAAATGATAATGTTTCATTGAACATGTTGGTTGTGTCAGACGAAACGATGGCGTACCCCTTGGTGTAAGGGAGAGATTTCATTTCAAAAGCCAAGCTAAGCTTACAAAAGAAAAGTGAATTTAGAGATAATAATGTTAAAGCGGAAAATGAAACGGAATTAAATTTAGCAAATGAGGGTTTAGTTAAGAAGTTTAATTGTTGGGAAAATGAAATGCATAAATTCGATTTAATGGAAGTTGAACGTGAAGAAATAGAACTAAGCATAAGCGAAAAATTGGATTTTAAAACAAAAAAGAGTGTAATTGATACGTTCAATCGGTGCTATGTAAACTGTAAGCGTCCCGAGTTACCCGATGTGAAATACGAATTAAAGTTATCGTTAACTAATGAGAAGCCCTTCCACTGTACCCCGAGGAGGTTATCCTATTTCGAGAAAACAAAGTTACAGGAAATCATTAGTGATTTGTTAGCTAAAAAAATTATTAGGCCCAGCGATTCGGAGTATGCCTCGCAGGTTGTATTTGTAAAAAAGAAAACAGGGGAGCTACGTTTCTGTGTAGATTACAGAGTTTTAAATAAAATGACCGCTAGAGATAACCACCCGCTTCCATTAATCGATGATCTTCTGGACGGATTGGTGGGTAAAAGCATTTTTTCACTTTTAGATTTAAAAAGTGCGTTCCATCATGTATATATGGACGAGAGCTCGATTAAGTTCACATCCTTTGTAACGCCGACGGGTCAGTATGAATTTCTAAGGATGCCTTTTGGACTAAAAAACGCACCGTCAGCGTTTCAGCGATTTATTTACAAAACCTTTAATGATCTTATTGTAGCGGGAAAGGTAGGTATTTACCTAGATGACATAATGATTGCAACTTGTACTGTAGAAGAGCACTTGTGCACTTTAGAAGAGGTGTTAAGAAGGTTGGTCCGGAACAAACTCGAGTTAAGAATAGATAAATGTAAATTTTTGCAGTCCGAAGTAAATTACTTAGGATATACAGTGTCCAAGGAAGGTTTACGACCGAACGAAAGGGGAATTGGATCGGTGGCAGATTTTCCTGTACCTCACAATGCTAAGGCGGTTCATAGCTTCTTAGGGTTATGTTCCTATTTCAGGAGGTTTGTAAGAGATTTTTCAGTTATCGCAAAGCCTTTATATGACTTAATAAAGAAAGACGCCAAGTTTAGCTTTGGGGAAAAGGAATTAGAATGTTTTCAGCTTCTTAAACAAAAGTTAGTAGAATCACCCATCCTATCCATTTATGATCCTCGTGATGAAACGGAATTGCATTGCGATGCCAGCGCGATTGGATTCGGCGCCATCTTAATGCAGAAGAAATCAGACGGGTAGTATCACCCCGTATTCTACTTTTCGAAAAGGACAACGGAGTGCGAAGCGAAATACCATAGTTTCGAGTTGGAAACCCTTGCAATAATATACGCTCTTGAACGATTCAGAATATATCTGCAGGGGATCAAGTTTAAAATCGTAACTGATTGTAACTCTTTAACTTTAACAATGAACAAAAAGGAGATAAACCCCCGAATAGCCCGATGGGTCTTACAGCTACAGAATTATGATTATACTTTAGAACACCGGAACGGAGATAGGATGCAGCATGTGGATGCATTAAGTCGTGCAACGAATATTCTGGTCTTAGAGGGGAATACTCTTGAGCAGAATCTCTCGATTTGTCAGTACAGGGACGCTGCTATTTGTGACATTCGTAAGCAATTGGAGGGTTCTGAAAGTAAATTTTATGAGATGCGCAACGGGTTGGTATATAGGAAGGCTAAGGATAATATTCTCTTTTATGTTCCAACAGATATGGAAGGTCATGTGTTACGCAAATATCACGACGAATTAGGTCACATAGGTTGTGATAAGGTGCTCGAAGCCATAAACAACACGTATTGGTTTCCAAAAATGAAAGCGAAGATTAGGATATATATAGATAATTGCTTAAAGTGTATAGCGTTCTCCCCCAAGTTCGGAAAGCGGGAGGGATTTTTGAATAATATCCCAAAAGGTGACCTACCGTTCGACACCATTCACATAGACCACTACGGTCCGGTTTCGTTAGCTAGTTCAAAGAAGAAGTACGTTTTGCTAGTGGTCGATGGGTTTACAAAGTTCGTCAAATTGTTTCCCACGCGCTCAACATGTACTAAGGAAGTGATTTCTCACCTGAAAGTGTATTTTCAAACGTATAGTCGGCCAAGGCTCTTAATTTCCGACCGAGGCAGTAGTTTTACGTCGAGAGAATTTGACATATTTCTTCAGGCCAACAACGTGCAACATGTTAAAGTTGCGACGGGCTCTCCACAGGCCAACGGTCAGGTAGAAAGAATTAATAGGAGCTTGGGCCCAATGATAGCCAAGTTATCCGACGGAAACTCTAGAGTGAGCTTAGATAGTTTGTTACCGGATATTGAGTTCTCTATGAACAACACAGTACACCGCGGCACGGGCACCACACCTAGTCAGCTTCTATTCGGGATGAGGCAAAAAGGTAGGGTTATTGACTTTGTCGGTGAATGTTTGAATTATAATGCTGAACATGAGGCTGAGAAGAATTTGTATAATTTAAGGTCAAAGACGGTCGACCGTCAAGTTAAATTACAGGACTACAACAAGAGGGTGGTTGACGAAAACCGAAAGGTGGCAAGAAGGTACCATGTTGGGGACTATGTCATGATTAAAAATTTTATCGATGCGCAGGGGGTGTCCAAAAAGATTGTGCCGAAGTTTAAGGGACCTTACAGGATAGAAAAAGTGCTCGAGAATGATAGGTACTTGGTAAAGGATGTCGAGGGGTTCCAAATAAGTCAGATTCCGTACGTGGGTACTTGGGAAGTGGCAAATATTAAACCGTGGTTTAAAGGATGCGCTCGCGACTCATAAGGGTAATCGGGACGATTACGGGTCAGGACGGCCGAGTTGTGGCAACACTGTCTGAAGTAAACTATTAGTTGTTCTGTTTTATCTTGCTATCTTCTTATACACTGTTACATTTTCCATCAAACCCTCATGTATGTATGTATGTACCAACACATATGTAGAACATAAGAAGAGTACGCATGCCAAAAGAGCATGCGAACGATTCATTCTTGTAGTATCTGCCGAAGGCGACAGACGTGTTTTTTTGAAAATAAATATAATTAAACGGTGTCTTCGTGTTTTTCTTACAACGGTTTCCTACACTAGTATTTGCTACATTTGTTTCTACAGTTTCATCTCTTAATTCTCTGTTTTCCCTATTATCATTGCTGATTTCATGTCCGTCTTCTTCCATGAGGCTCAACAAATCCTGCCAGGTTTCTTCTCTTTCTTTTTCTGTTATCCTAACGTTCCTACTGAGCTCGTCAGCGACGACATTTTCTTTTCCCTTTTTATAAGTAATGACATAATCAAACTCCTCGAGTTTGAGTCGCCATCTTACGAGTCGGCTGCCGGGATCTTTTACACGAAATAGCCATGTTAACGGTCTGTGGTCTGTGTGGATTATAAATTTTGTACCATAGATGTATGGCCTAAATTGTTTAGTGGCCCATACGATGGCTAAACACTCCTTCTCGGTGGTACTGTAGTTTACCTCCGCTTTATTTAAAGTACGACTTGCGAAATGTATGGGCAAATCTTTCCCATTATGTTCTTGACTAAGTACTGCGCCAATGCCTATGTTGGAAGCATCTGTGGTGATAATGAAAGTCTTGCGGAAGTCAGGGTATTGCAAAATAGGATCTCTGATTATGACTTCCTTTAAATTCTTAAAACTTTCTTGCTGGTCCTTATCCCATACAAATTTGACGTCCTTTTTGAGAAGACGATTTAATGGTTCAGCAATTTGGCTAAAGTGCCTAACGAATTTCCTGTAATAACCTATCATACCAAGGAAGGATTTTATACCCTTTGTGTTTTTTGGTGCTTCCATTTGCACAATGCTTTCAATTTTCTTTGGATCGGGTTTTACGCCTTGATCCGTAATAACGTGTCCTAGGTACGACACTTCTTTCCTTAAAAATTCACATTTATCGGGCTGAAGTTTTAAATTAGCCTTTCTAAGTTGTTCGAGGACTTCTACTAGTTTCTCGTTGTGTTCCTGCAAGTTTTTGCCGTACACAACGATATCGTCAAGATAGACGAAACATTTGATCCCCTGTAGCCCTGCTAACACGGTATTCATCAATCGTTGGAAGCAGGCTGGAGCATTCTTCAGTCCAAACGGCATTCTGGTGAATTCAAAATGACCGTATGGGGTACTGAAGGCTGTTTTCTCCATATCTTCTTCTGCCATAGGTATTTGATGAAATCCGGACGTTAAGTCCAGGGTGGAAAAGTATTTAGCTTTTCCGAGCTGGTCAAGAATCTCAGTGATATTTGGCAGAGGGTAATTGTCCGCAATCGTTAACTCGTTTAACTTACGGTAATCGATTACCATGCGCCATTTTTTCTTGCCGCTTGCATCGGCCTTCTTGGGGACAATCCACAGCGGTGAACTCCAAGGAGAACTGCTGTCGCGGATTATTCCGTCCCTCTTTAGTTTTCTGACCTGTCCACGGACTTCTTCCTCGTGAACTTTCGGGTACCTATAGTTTTTGGTAAATTTAGGCTCGCACCCGGGATCTGTACGAATTTTATGTTTTGCTATTGATGTTTTTGTTAACTTTTCATTCTCTATACTGAATATATCGCTATATTTCTTTACTACATCTAATAGGCTGACTCTTTCTTCCTCATTTAGGTGATCTGTTCTAATGTTGTTTGACACTGTTTGGCATCGTTTCCCTCCCCCTACTTTGAACTCACTTAAATTAGTTCCCATGATTCTTACGTCTTTTAGTTTGAATGGCTTATCTGTAGTGTTTATTACTGACACTAAACATTTTCCTTTATTATTGAGAGTAACGCAATTTGGTATTATAATACCTCCGGTAATTTCCTGTTGATGTATTACGATTTCCCTATTCAAATTGCCGTTAATCTCAATTGTTCTAAAAACTTCTGATCTCGTTTTAGTCAAATCTTCTTCGTTTGCATACCTTAGTGGTAACTCCCCAAATTTTCCGCTAATGACGTTTTTTTCATAATTAATTGTGAAACCACCCTCTCTTAGGAAATGGTTTCCGATTAGCCCGTCATAATTTCCCAGCAAGTCATTTTCAATTACTTGAAACTTGATACTAGAAGCTCTAGGTTTTCCAACTAAGGGAACAAATCTAGTCTCTGCTTCTGTTTCACCCATCGTGCTTCGCGCCTTACCACCTATCCACTAAATTTTATTTTCCTTCTTATATCAACCTCTTCTTCGTATACGCAATCGGCCTTAATAAGTGACACTTCAGCTCCCGTATCTATTATGAGCTTTTTTTTTGTTCACCATTAATTTCTACTAGCACGTGAGGACTTTCTGAATTATCCAAGGCCCTAAGCTGCACGGGTACCTCACTAACCATACAGCTTACTGAAAATTCCTCTGCCTAAAACTTTTGTTACCATTTCTGCTGTAACCACTACTAGTACTTGGTCCATCTTGGTTTCCGTTTTCTTGATTCCCCGTTTCCATTTTAATCTTTCTTGGTGACCTGCAAAACTTCGCAATATGCCCAGGTTTACCACAGTTGTAGGAACGCTTTTCTTGGTAATTTATTTTAGCAAGGTTTTTACTCGTATAATCTTTTTGAGTATTTGACTTGAAAAGATTCATTCGTTGCTCCTCTTCACAGGCGAATCTACTTGCCTCTGCTAGATTCTTCGGACGTTGGGTAATAACATAAGTTGAAAGCCATTCGCGGAGACCATTAATAAAAACCGTTAAGGTTTCTTTCTGGATGTACTCTAATTGGCCTTCTTTATGTTCCTGTTTTACATCTGCGAGTTTACACTGAAGTAAGCGCCTTTGAAGCGTTTCAATTCGTTGCAGATAATGTACAACAGTCTCTTCATTATTCTGTTTAATGGAAATTAGCTCCCTATGCAACTGTAGAGCACTATGAGGCTCTCTAAATATTTGCATTAACTCTTTTTTTAAGGTTTCCCAATCATTGATTTCTCTATTCATTAAAATTGTTGTGGCATTGCCACGAATTTTTGTTTTGATAAACTTAAAAAGTACATCTTTTTGTGCGGCAGATGCCAATTCGATGGCGTTATTGCACGCGTCGATAAAAGTGAATACTTCGTCACTAGTACCGCTGAAGGTGGGAATGAAGGAGATTAGTACGTTTATCGCTATTTCGTTCATTGTTCTAACACTGTCAATATAATTTTCACTATTACTTAGGCTTTCCCTACTGTCAATATTATTTTCCGAATTATCACTTTCACTCTCACTGTCTATGTTCCTATTCAGTGCACTTATTGATGCTCGAAATTTTGAAAACATGAATTTAAAAGTATTTGTAATATTTCTTTACTCAGTAAAAATACTTTAAGTTAAGTATGTAGGTAGGAAACAATTACTTTACAATAATAAAGTGTAGGTACTCACAAAAAAATAATTAACAGCTGTTGCTCCATCGACGATATCTTTTGTGTTCTTCTTTTGATAGTAGTTATCCCACCGCTGCCACCAGAAAATATGTTATGCCTTGGGATTGGGCACACACAATGATTTCAAAATTAAAAGAAGAGACTCCGTCGGGCCAGTGTGTCTGTCCGGGTCCGGGGACACTGGTGTTAACCTTCTGGATGTAAGATAAATCGTTCGATGAAAATTCCCAACCTTAATTGGAAATTGATTAAACTACAATGGATGACGCCACACTCCAGCGATGATTCAACAACAACCCAATGTTTTACTTTCAGAACAAATTCCAGCGATCAAACAAACTCATTAAAAAGCAACAAATACAGAACACCACTTTTAGAGTTAAATGTAAAATTTATTGGTTTACTCGACTATTAATGTTTAAAATGAATGCACAATTTCTGTAGTTCTTAATTGGTTAACTTCACTCCAACAAATCCAATTCGATTTCTTAGTTTACTTCTATAAATAATGCTAATTTGTTGACACCTCAATTTCTGCTGCTACTGTTCCCACCAAGTTTTCTCGCTGACCTTGCGTCTGGCTACGAATGCATAGGTAGAATTACGTTTCCGTTCCATACGTAATTTGCGCTGTAAAATCATGGTGAACGCGGCGAATTCCCGTTCTCCAGCAGATAGACGCAGATGGCAGATGGCGACGATGATGAGTCTGATGACGAGGAAACATACGAAGACAGCGTGAACGACGAAATGCAAATGACAGCAACAATGAAGGCAAAGGGAAGAAAAAATGACACACATACAGATGATCAAAATAAAGAGAAAAATACAAATGAATGTGAAAATTACTTTACTATACACAAACGACCGGTACAAATATAATGAAAAAAGAGTGGCTTCTAAAGAAGCGGGAGATGGAAGCGCTGAAGAAAGAAATTAAAATGAAGGACGAAGAGAATGAACTACTAAGGAAAGAAATGAGAAATACCGAAGAGAAAAAAGATTTGAGTCACATTAAGGAACTAATAAGTGAATTCTGCAGAACGGGTGACTCATTTCAGCATTTTGAGAGTTAAGTAAAGAATGTGCAACAGGCGTATGAATTGGATGACAACAACAATAACGTGCTCGTTTCATTCAAATTGAAGGAGAAGGCACTCAAGTGGTTCCATTAGAGGGATGACATTACAACAGTGGCGTTTAGGAGTTTGCTGACGGAAATAGGCGGAATTTTTAACGATCGTCCATCAAAATTAAAAATGAATGCAGGAAGGAGAAACGTAAGCCAGGTTCGTGATATATTAGTGCTGAGATGGGGCACCTAGCAGCCCAATGCCCAAAGAGGAAGCAGCTACGTCCGATTGGTTCTATAAACTCGAACTCCGACCAGGAATATGAGAAAACTTTTAAATTTAACTGTATGAGTAACAATTCTAATGTAAGTTTATTATTAGGATCCCTATTATTTAGATACCGGCAGTCCAGTCAGCCTAATTAAAAGGAATAATATTTTAGAAAACGAAAATGTAAATTATAATGAAAATCTAAATTCATATTATATGTTGTAAATGAGCCCACAAGGTAATCGGGTCGATTAAAATGTCAGGATAGCCGAATTGTAGACGCATTAGTATATAGATATAAAAAAATAAATAACACATACATGTACATTGTATACACCTGGCTGCCGGTACATTTATTTCTACATATTATTCATGTTTATTCCTGTTTCGTTTAGAAAGAGAGTCGAGGAGTTGAAAGCAGACTGTCATGAAGAACAGACGTGTTTTATTTCTTGGTGTTGTTGTTCTGTATAGTTGTTCGATTTTCAGTGTTCTTCCAATTTAAAGATTCCTGACCCGCTTACAGTACGAAGTTCATCCGGTCAGCTAGTTATGTATATGTTTTGTATAGTTATCTAAAAATCAAAAAGATTGTCAACATTAGGTTTGTTTGACGTGGCTAGCACTAGTGCGCACTGAGAAGTGTCAGCTAATTTTCAAGCCAGTCAAAAACCCTGCACTACCCTGAAAATTCGACTTCTAGGTACATCGAACGCAAAACGTTGCCCTGAAGTCTGTCAGCTGTTGATATAGAGAAATATTTATCTTTTGGTAACACTTTTTCCCATTTATAGTTAAAAATCAGTGAACTAAATTCTGAATTTGGGTTTGTATATTGCAAATAGTTGATAAAAGTGTTCGCAATATATATGACGAGTTTGAAAATGAAATGACAGCAAACGAAATGACAGCAAAACTCAGCACTGAATTCCTGCCCCCACAAATTAACTGGGGTCAGTTCAGGGCACAACTAGGGTGCCCTAGAAGCCATGTCAAACACAGGTTTTCAGTACCAGGGAGAATTCAGTGCTACATCGAACGCATTTGGGTTAATCCAGTGAGCACTAGTGCGCACTAGGGCCCACGTCAAACAAACCTATTATAGGATTTCTTTATAAGTTAACATTTTTACAAAATGTAGAAAAACACAAGTTCATAACAGGTATTGAATTGAATGCGATAAGGTTTTCGCAAGAATTGTCAAAACAGGTAGGTAGTGCATTTATAAATTTAACCACTTTTTTTTAGAATTTGCAGAAGCAATAAATATAATTTCGAATACAGATAGATGATGGTAAGTTTTATTTAATTTTTTAAAGTTGTTGGTTTCTATTTTTAATTTGGGCAAAAGCACCATTCTTTATTTTATTTACAACTATAAATGTATATTTTTCTCCGTGTTGTTGATATCAAATCTGGCAATACATACCTATTCCATAAAATAAATAAAATTGCCTATCTACCTATTTCCTGCGAGAGTGTATTATACGTATTTTAATTTAAATTTTAATTTGAATAAACCGATAGAATTTAAAAAAAAATAATACGATAAAAGAATTATTACCCAGTAGGAGTGTATATACATTTACGAATTTAATAAAAAAAAACGAGCTCAAAAATAAAACCGAAATAGTTAAACTAAAAAACAAATTGCCTACCTAGTTTGTGCGATAGTGTGTCATAATTATCCTATCTTGCTGGTGTTTTAAAAAACATATCTAAAATAAGTAGCGAATTTTATTCTGAATAGCTTATATATCAGTTGTAATAACGTAAAAGCATTTGCTTCGTTGTCGTTTTTAATGTAGATCCCCATGCCAACGGTTTTATTCCAATTTTTGTTTTTAAATGAACTGACCTCAAAACAATACTGCGCAACTTATTAAAGTTGTCAGCTAATTCTTTACAAAACATAGGTATTTCTTTTTTGAATACCTATGCCATTCTGATTATGACAATTGCAAAACAGATCACTAATGCATAATATACCTATTTATACGAGGATAAAAAACAATCCGAGGAAAGATCATCAGCCCATCCACCCAACGACCAAAGCCACCTGTAGATCATGGCCGTCAATTTTATCTCCTTTCACATCCGCAATTGGGGTTAATTAATTGCAGATATTATATCATATCAATAATATAATTAAATTGTTGGTCATGAATTCATAACTAACAGAAATACGACAAAAAGATTAACTTGAAATATACTCCATTTGCATTCAAATATCTACAAGAACGAATTTTCAAATCTAAAATAAAAGATCTACCGTCATCTCATCATAAAAAGGAACACGAACACAATCGTTTTCTTTCATAAGTGTAAATATCCAGATCTGCCTGTCATACGATCGAAATTCCAAATCAGAAATTTGTCGTCATGTCTTGTTCAAAGAAACTACTCATGCATGAAGAGATAGAAAGTCATTGTGCGAGTAACAGAGTTAAGAAACCCTGATGATGTTTTTATCCCTTTATTTGCTACCTACCGACCAGCCACCACCACCAACCAAATGTTTCTTTTCACTCCTCAGCTAGACCTCGGATTTTGCATATTTGCATATTTTTGAAGGATAAAGATAGGTAAATTCTGATGACACCAAAGTTCGTTTCATTGAAAATAGAGTTGAAAACGATATACATATTTAAATTTTTTTTCCATATTTGCATGAAATGCATATGCATAATATATGGCAAAAAATATGCAAATTATATGCAACATATGGAAAACATATGCAAAATATGCAAAAACTTCCTATGTTAAAGAAATCAAAATATAATACAAAGGCGATCCAGAGGGTAGTATACATATTAAAATTTTATTAATTATTGTCAGATATTGAAGTAGAGCAAATGAAACTTAATACATACGATATTTTATAGATATAAAAATTATTCAATATAATTGGTATTACAATATACAACCATAATTTTCTCTAAATTATTAATTGAGAGGCTCTGACGTTTCTCTCCAAAAACCATTTTGTAAGCGGAAAAGCTTCTTTCAACGTCACAGGAAGTAATTGGAGCAAATTTATATTTAACGATATTTTCATTTGTGACTGGTTCAAGTCCAGACAAATCTTCATCTTTGAGATTTAAAATATTATTTATTTTTGAAATGATATTAAAATCTGGATTTCTTTTCAAAATGTCTTTAAATTTCTTTTTTAAATCCATCCCGAAATCACCAGTTATGTTATGAACTATATTTTCAGCTTCCTTAAATAAATTCATTGACTTTGCTAATGGTAGACCCTTCGCTTCCAAGGAAGTTATTATTTCGGCAACTCTCTCGAAATTCGATTTTATATATATAAAATCCCGATATAGTTGGGGATTTTTTATTAGCTCTTTTGCTAGCTTTATAGATTCAGCATCTTCTGGATTCAGTGTTTCAAGAACCTAAAATGCAAATTTAGAAGGTTTTTTTTTACCAAACAAAAGAAACCGCATATCGTCGTTTTCCAAAAATAATGGGTTATGCAAAATAATTTGGAGATTTAAGTCAAAGGTAAATAACCCACTATGAATAACAAAAATATTCAACAGCATTATTAAAATTTAGATTTTTTTAGGGAAAAACCATATAGAATTTTTTTTTTATTTCAAACAACGATACTATATTTGCACTGTTGATAAAAACTAGCTTACCTCTGTTATTCCCTCCATGTTATCTGCATAAAATGATGCCGCCTTCAACCATGTACCCCATCTGGTTATGATCGGTTCTGGTGGTAACTCCTTATTTAGTATTTGCTTGTAGCGTTGTACTCTGAGCGGAGCTTTTATGAAAATTTTTTTTACACAGGATATGAACGAGTTAGCGACAGGAAACGATATTCTTACTTTTTCAGCTATTAAATTTAAACCGTGTGCCAAACAAGTTATGTGTATGAGATGCGGATAAAAAACTTTTAAATTTTTACCAGCTTTGATCATATATGCCGCAGCATCCGTTAATAGCAACAAAACTTTTGACTCATTTCCGTGTGGCCACAATATACGAATGCTGTCATTCACAAATCGAGAAACAGTTGCATTATTTACTTCTTCCAACTGTTTACACGACAATAAAAATGAGCATGAAGATTCATTTTCGCTCAATGTTCCTACAATCAAATTGGCGACATATCGCCCTTGTTTGTCCGTTGTTTCATCCACTGATATCCAAACGCTTTCGTCTTTAAGACTGTCGCGAATTTTTTGGAGTGATTGTTGGTAGCATTTATCCAAGTAGCTCTTTCTAAGAGTACTTTCATCTGGAATTAGTTGCCCTGTGTATTTTTTTAAAAAAATTTTAAATGTAGCATTGCTAAGCACATTCCATGGTATATTTCCCGCAACCAACGCTGTAGATAAATCCATTTTAAATTCATTGTTGGAATTGTCGGAAAAGTTGCTAAAAGTATGCGGATTTTCGTCGTTGTTGTTATTGGATGCTTTTGACCTTCGGTGAAGTGAAGTAGCAATATGCTGCTGCAATTGAAATTTTTTTCCGCAAGGAATCTAAATTATTAAAAACATTAGAACGTACTTTTAATTTTGAAATTCAATTTGTAAATTGGTTTGCATAATAAGCCTGAATATTTAAATTTCACCTTTTTGTCACATGTTGTACAAATTATACTGTTTCCATCAATTTTAAAGCACTTTTCGGGAAGGCTGTTAAACCATTTTCCTATCAAATTTGTCTTATATTTGTTGATTTTTGGCATTTCACTACACTACACTTTAGTCAACTTAAATGTATTTATGTGATAGTTTTGCGACTGTAGAAAAGTACAACGAACGCGCAAATTTAACGCGCAAAATAAATTAAGATCAAACAGATAAGAAATTACACTAAAATATATGTTATCATAAATTTTTCACGTAATAAGTCGTGCTTCCAATAACAAAAGCAAACCGGTTTTTTGGGTGCACTTTGTTTTGCGTAACAACAACAAAAGCTTTGCTCTGGTTTTAAGTCGGGATTGCGATAAAAACAATACAACTATAAGTATTAAAGCGTTGGAAAGGGAAAACAAGGGAAAGTGGTATATGCTATATACCTATATATTATATTTTCTTCTGCATTGCTCCCACTTTAATATTTAACGATTGGAATTCAATATTTTGATGAAATTCGTTTGCATATATTTTGCAGATTTTTTGCATTATGTTGCATATATTTTGCATATTTTTTGCATTATGTTGCATATATTTTGCATATTTGTGGGATATTATTTTTGCATATTTTTTGCATATTTTTGATATGCATTACAATTTGTTATATTTGAACGATAGAACGTCTAGATACAAAGTTTGGTATCAATCTGATGAACAATATGCAAATATGCAAAATCCGAGGTCTACATCACAAGTGTGGCTATTCCTCTCTATTTTGGTTCTACAAGAAACTTAGGAAGACAGCAACGCCATCCGATGGTGTGTCCGGCTAAGAAAATTTTCGTGTTGATGATAGTACTATAGTCTCTATATACAATGACATAAGGTTCCACGTGGAAATTTTGTTGATTTAAGTTTTGTGGATGCTTTCTTGCCATAAGCATATGGTCGAAATTGGTTTCTATTCTGTTGATGTACCTGTCTTAGTTGTGCAGAACGTCCTTGAGTTAAAGATTCCGCTTTTATTTGGGGCCTTTGGGGATGTTGATTTTGAAATTGATTTGGATATTGCTATGGACTTCTGTTATTATTTCCCATATGGTTATTTGGATAGTTGTTTGACATGGGCCTAGGGTTGTACGGGGGCCTCGTCTGTACCGGTGGAATGTTATTTGCTTGATACATGGGTGTAGGATTGTATGGGGTCTTTGTTGAATTGGTGGTATTGGATTTCGAATCTGTTTATGGAATGATTGGTGGGTATTTTGAGTCTGGTGAGAGCGGACATTTTGGTTTTCTAATTTTAGGCATAAATGTAACGCTTAAGGCAAGTCTACTGGTTCCCTAATACCTATGAATCGGGGTAGATCACGTTTAAGGCCTCTGATGAAAGTGTCAAGAGCCTTATCTCTATGCGTCTGGGTTAACAAATGCATGGACTCAGAGCTTATGTCCATGCAAGAAAGTTTGTTTAGTATTAAAGACAAATGGGAGTATACGACATAATAGAAGCCTTGGGTGGTATTGTTACCTTGAACTATCGATTGCATCTGGTACTCTAGCGTACTAGAATCCCTTTTGTCAGCATAGTGCATGACAAGGCACTTGGACATACATGTCCAATCTAGAGGCGTATTGTAAGACTCTAGAGTGATATCGGCACTTCCGATTATTTTATTGCGTATAACGCTTAGAATCCCAAAATACTTAGTAGTCCCAGTTAGGTCGGACAAGTCACTTCCTCCCACATTCAACGGCATATGCCTTTTTGCTTAGTCGGCATTTTGTCGGACAACGGCACTTTGACTCCCCACACTCCCATTTAAATTCCACAACGGATTCCCACGCCAGTTTTGCATACATGGCAAAAACCAACCCTGAGATAGATTAAGAATTATTGTTAGATTTAAGATATTTTTTGAAGTTCAGTTCTAATTCGACAACTCACCTGTGAGGTGCAGCCTAGCTCTGGACAGCGGCCTCATTTGTTAGAATAATGATAAATTGAATAATATTTGAAAAATAAAGATAAGAAAAAAAAACTGTTTGTTTTTTTTTATACAAACTGCGATAAAGCAGATGTAAATGGCGCAGTCGGTACTCTCAAGTACGCGATAATTTCGATAAAGGAAGTTTAGTTTCGCTGTTAGTTTGAACTATTCAACTTGAAATCGAACAAATCCCGATTAAGGGAAGTGAATTAACAAATCCCGATTAAGGAAAAATCAGTGAACTAAAAGAAAAAGTGAACTTACAAATCCCGATTAAGGGAAGTGAACTAACAAATTCCGATTAATTAAAAATCAGTGAACAAAAAAAAATCCACCAAAATTAATAGAAGGCGCAACGAGCTATTCGACCAACGAAGGATGGCGCAAAACAATATTGAACAATGCCTAGTGGCATTAACACAGTTACTAGTGCAGGCAAACCATCCAACGAGCCTAGGGGCTCGAATTGAAAAGGAGATTCGACATCTCCCAATGTTTGATGGCAAACAAGGAACACTGCCCTCATTTGCAGACTGCGTAATAAAAACACTTCTGAACTACAGAGAAGAAGAGAGGACACAGGTCTACGAACTAATTTTCGATACGAAGATCCAGGGACCAGCGAAGAACTTGATTAACATCAACCCTCCGGCGAGTTGGACTGACTGTCTGGCAAGACTGAAGAAACACTTCCGGCCCTCAAAGGACGAGATGGAAATAACTAAAAATATTGGAATGTTAAGAGTAAGTAGCATTAAGGAACTAGATGTTAAGCTAAAAAATTTAATTAAAGAAATAACAGAATTCGCTGCTTTTAATGATAATGGCGAATGTATGGTTAATATCTTTAATGGAATGATTGTTCAGAAGGTAAAAGAAATCGCATCTGGCTCATTAGCATACGCGGTAATGAATAAAAATGATATAGCAGACATTAGGGAAATAGTGCATAATTTTTATCGGACAGGACTCTAGCAATTTGAACTATAAAATGCTCAACAAAAACCCTAATAGAAGGCAAAATGATAGATATTACGACCAAGACAGACGTCAATTCTATGATAATACCAATAGTCCCACTACGTCAAATCAAAAATTCCAACGAAATAATTATCAGAATAATTATAGGCAGGATAATGGTGATAGGCCAAATAATAATTCTCAATGGAATTATAGCCAAAGTAACAGCCAAAATAATAACTCGAACTGGAACAATCATAATCCACAGCAAAACAATTCTCAAAACCCTAGTTTTAATAGACCAAATCAGAGTGCCCAACAAAATTATAACCGTAGGAGCAATCACAATAATAATTCAGGTAATTTTAGAAACAATAGCGGAGTAGAACCGATGGATACTACATTAGGAAGTTACGCAAGACAAATTAGAAAACAGTTCGGATTTTCAGACAGACAGCCTCCAAGTAAACTACCCTATATAGTAGTAAAGACCAAATTTACTAAAATTAAGCTTAGGATACTCATAGACCCAGGTTCAGAAACAAGCGTCTTAAGACCAGGGATATGCCACCCTAAATGGCAGATTAAACTAAATAAACCAATAGAAGTGCGAACTACAAGCACTCCCTTATATGTAAACAAGAAAGTAAGAATACCTCTATTCGATGAATTCGGGTTGAACAAGACCGCAGAATTTCTGGAATTCAAGTTCCATCAATATTTTGACGGACTAATTGGCAATAATATTTTGCTACCCTCAGAAGCCATCCTCGATTACAAGAGAAAACTTCTTATAGTAGGAACAAACGAAATCCCAATATTTTTTAACAAAAACGAGGAAAATTTCACAACAGAAACCTGTGAAAAACAAGTCCCAGAACTAAACATTTATCACAAAATTCGTGATCAAATAAGAATTGACCACCTTAATAACAAAGAGAAAAGAGACATCAAAGATCTTATCTCCCGTTACCCGTCGATATTCTACCAAGAAGGAAGCGACCTTTCCTTTACAAATGCGATCAAACAAAAACATATAGGTATCCGGAAATACATAAAACCGAAGTAATGAAACAAATTAACGAAATGTTAGAGCAAGGTATCATTCGCCCTAGCAACTCTCCCTATTCAGCACCAATTTGGATCGTCCCAAAAAAGCAAGACGCATCCAATAAGCAAAAGTGGTGGATGGTTGTCGACTATGGAAAGCTCAATAAGTGTTCAATAGACGATAAGTTCCCCATCCCAAATATCGAGGATATCTTCGATAAGTTGGGAAAATCTCAATACTTCACTACGCTCGATCTGGCGAAAGGTTTTCAGCAGATAGAGATCGCAGAAGAAGATATTAAGAAAACGGCATTTTCAACCAATATGGGACACTACGAATTCGTTCGCATGCCATTTGGTCTGAAAAACGCACCGGCAACCTTCCAGAGACTGATGAACTCAGTCCTCTGTGATTATATTGGTAAGATATGTCTAGTATATCTAGACGATATCGTTATCTTTTCCACGAGTCTCAAAGAACACATAAGTTCACATGAAAAGATATTCAAGAGACTCAATGAAGTTCATCTGAAAATACAGTTGGACAAAAGTGAGTTTCTGAAAAAAGAAACCGAGTTTTTGGGCCACATAATTACCACAGAGGGAATCAAACCGAACCCTGACAAAATAAAGGCAATACTGGAATATAGAATACCCAGAACGCCAAAACAAATAAAATCATTTCTAGGCATCACTGGTTACTACCGTAAGTTTATTAAGGATTACTCCAAGGTGGCAAAACCTATGACTGCCTGTCTGAAGAAAGGTACAAAAATTGATCTGAATAACATTGATTATATTGAAAGTTTTGAAAACTTGAAAACCTTGATAACATCAGAACCCGTCCTAAAATACCCGGACTTTAGCAAAAAATTTACACTAACAACAGACGCTAATTATGCGTTAGGTGCGGTATTATCCCAGGAGGGCCATCCAACATGCTTTGCAAGCAGAACGTTGAATGACCATGAAATCAACTACTCGACTATCGAGAAGGAGCTTTTGGCCATTCTTTGGTCAATGAACTACTTTAGACCATACCTATATGGACGCGAATTTACAGTTCGAACTGACCATCGACCCCTTGTCTGGCTGAGTTCACTTAAGGAACCAAACGCCAAACTCCAAAGATGGAAGGTAAAACTAGAAGAATATAATTTCGATATCGAATATGTGAAAGGTAAAGATAATCAGGTAGCGGACAGACTATCAAGAGTAGAGGTATACCTTAATGAAAACTTCGAAATCTTAGATAACCAAGAAATAATAGCTAATAACAACTACAATGAAATAGTTTTGGATAACCAATCCATTTTAGCTACTATCCACAGCGCTGATAAAGACAGTAGCGACTACATTCCTATTGTTGAATCACCCGTTAATCTGTACAAGACCCAAATAATATTAAGCAACACCAATAATGCTAGTAACCACAAAACATATTATGCTTTTGGAAAAAAAAGTTTAGTCATCGAAGTAAAAGTCTTTAGCGAAAATCTCATTCTGGACATAATTAAAAAATGTATTCCTCCCAAAGGAATAGTAGGAATTTTCTCCAGGCATTATCATTTATTTGCAAAATTTCAGGACGTTTATGTAAAGTATTTCAGCAAGAATAAATCCTTAAGATTCGTTAAGTGTAGCAAATTTCTGGGAGACCTCACAGACCCAGAAAAAGAAGCCCATGTTATCATACAGACACATAATTCATTAAATCATAGGGGAGTAAATGAAACTTACGCGGAAATAAAAGACGTATATTACACCCCAAACCTAAAGGAAAAAATTCAAAAATTCATTAACAATTGCGAAGTTTGCAATAAATCAAAATACAAAAGACAACCATACAAAATTCCACTAAAAATTACCGAAACTCCGATCAAACCTAATCAAATACTACATATCGATATATGGTATGCAAATATTAATCTGATGTATGTAACAACGATAGATAAATTCACTAAACATGTTACAGTACAAGAGATCAAACATAGAACGTGGATGGCACTGTTAAACACATTGCAATATAGATTTGCGCCTAAGGATACCAGACAAAATAGTGACAGACGGTGAAATAGGATTTTCATCAGTATTTATTAGGGAATTTTTAAAGGAAAATAATGTTGAACTTCATATAACCACCCCATACCATAAAACAGAAAATTGCGATATCGAAAGATTCCATTCGACTCTTAACGAACATATACGAACATTCACCGCAGATGATAGTAACAAGGACACCTTGCGAAACAAAGTCCTAAAAGCTGTCACCATATATAATAAAACAATTCATTCCACAACTAAAAAAAGACCCATTGACTTTACAAATGGGACTGTAACAAACGAAGACTATCCCCAAATAATAGAACTAATTAATAAAAATAAGAAAAAATACAATAAACACAAAACCAATGTAGATTTAACAAAGGCAAACCACACTATCTAAAGAACAGAAATAGTAACAGACATAAACCTATTCACAAAAAGTAAAATGTCGAGGTCTTAGATAAAGATCATGTTAGAGATAGTAAGGGAAGCAAGTTCTATAAAAAACAGGTCAAACGAATTTATAAATATGAAGACACTTAAAATTGTTTCCTCTCTCCCCTTCAGACAATTTTAATTGTACTTTTGTTGACAACAATGACAAACGGACAAAAAATTGATGTACAAGACCTAAACGCAGGATATGGATACGTTACAGTTAGAGACGAAAAAATTCCAGTAATAATATAAGCTATACAAAAATACTTCATAGCATAAATATAACCTCATGGACAGACAACTTAGACATCATACAACAATATATTAATAAACTAAACTACCAAAACGAATACCCAACAGTTATACATAACTTTAAACTTTTATCAGAAGAAATAGGTAATTTATTAGAAAATCATCATAAACAAAGAAGAGGATTATTCAACATTGTAGGAAAGGCCTTAAATACTTAGCAGGAACTATGGACTATGACGACGAACAAGAAATTAGACAAAGTCTAGACATAAACGAGAAAAACAATAAAAATATTATTGACGGACTTAAAGACCAAATAAAAATAAATTACCACTTCAACGAAGCTATCGACAACATCTATATACATATAATAAAACTGTAGCTGTTTTCATGTGTACGCGGTTGGCGTGAAAACTACTGCACAGATTTCGATGAAATTTTTTTTGAAATGTCCCTTAAGATCTGGAGAAGGACATAGGCTATTCATTCATTGCTATGCCTCTTTTTTTTTTGGAGCGTTTTTGACCAAAATGTGTTTTTTTTCTGACTTTACTGCCTTTTTATCGCTTTTACGCAAACAATTCTTAACCAATGCAAACAAAACAAAATACCAACAAAAGCCAAAACTTCCGTAATTATTTTAAGCCATCAATCAGCTTTCTGTGTTATCTAGAAGCTAAGCTACAACCCAAAATCTAACACGAAAAAACTAAATTTATTTTCTCAAATCGAAAATTATCAGCAACCGTTGTTCTTGATCGCTGTTCTGCTTTGGGGTGGGTGGGTGGCGCACATCACACAAGCACATACATGTCAAGAAAAACTGCGTGAAGTTTTCTCCGATTAAGTGAAACGAAAGAGAAGTAGGCGAGGTGAATGCGGATGTTATCAACAGCGACAATGTTTTTCTGAGGAAATGCGCAGATGGCCAATGACGTGGGATGATGGGCGTATGGTTGTGTAAATATGTATATTGAGTTTAAGGTTTTTGTTTTTGGGGGTTGTGATACTACCTACATTGAAATCTATAGTAAAGAATTGAAGAATTCAAGAACTGAAGACGATATAGGTGAATAAATTTGTTTGATTTATTGTTGGTGTAAATACAATGCACTCTATAAATTATTTCTGTAGTTTCTATAGTAGTATATTTACCTCTTGCGATTCACACGCTCAACCAAATTTAACAAATGAAGTGTCAAAAAAAAGAGATTTTCTTGCTTCTTATTTTTGCATTTTTAGTTTTTTTTTCAAATATTAACAATTGAAAAAGTTGAACATTTAGTACATTAAATTTCAACTACGCAGTTGTGGAAAAACTATAGGTACTTTTCTTTCATTCATCATGCCCGTACAAGCGAATCCGACACAGACTGTGTGACCGTTGCAGCATTCTGAAAAGTCGTATGAAAAAGGGCCAATGAGAAAACAAAAGTGTAATTTCTGAAGCAGAATAGCTTATTTCAAATTGGTTCGTTAAACACTTTAATAGTGTTGTGATAGGCAACTGCGTTACATTTGAAATGTTTTTATTTGGATATAAGAGCTTTTGAAATATTTTTAAAGCGCCTTCTCCAACTAAAAAAGCAAAAAGTTGTGCCAGGCTCTCGAAAAAAGTTTCAAATCGCAACTTTAGTCGCATAATGGTCACGCTGAATTGCAATTCATAGCAGAGATAGAAAAACTAAGAGAGAATTTTATTTTCAAAATTAGCGGGGGAATTGGATAGGAACGCTGAAGCTGACGGGCTTTTAATACTTAGTTTTTTGTTACCTTTGAAATGTTACCTTTTAACGACCGCAAAACCAATTTTTATCAATTTTGGTATAGGGATAGATGGGACCTCTGAGAATGACATTCGCTACTTTTTGTCTTGAAAACAAAACGTGAAGGGGATAATTTCTCAAGTTGGGGATGATAAAATTCTATACTTTTGGTATAATACCAATGAATTTTGTTGATATAAATATTTTAATTGAGTTACTCGAAGTACTAATTGTACGCAGACGAAGTCGCGGGTACCAGCTAGTAACAAGATATATTAATGAATAACAACTAGAAATTAAGACCCAATTACAGAATTTAGGTAATGCAGTAAACAGAGAATTTTTAGAAATAACTAATATGCAGCATGCATTTCAAATACAATATGACATAAAATTGCTAAGAGAACAAGTCAGGAAAATAAAAGAGTATTTGCTACTTAGCAAATTAGGAGTTCTAGGAAAAGCTATACTGTCAGCAACAGAAATTAAAAATTTTAACATAACAGTAAGTAAATTAAGCAATATCAAAAGCACCGCCATTATAAAGGGTGGCGCACGAATCGTGCTACAAAAATAAAACGTAATAACTTTTTTTCTGTGTGAGTAATCGGCTTATTTTTTTTTTTTTTTGTAGGTTACTATTTAGATTTATAAAAATGGATGCTTGGGTTACGGGGAAAACAATTTGGATAGTGCAACGGTACCATGCTTTGCAGTCCGTCATTTCCGTCCAAAGGGAATTTAGGCGGGAGTTTGGCGGTAATCCCCCGAGTAGATGGACCATTATGAGGTTTGTAAACATGTTTGCCGAATCTGGAAGCATCGCACGAAGGCCGTACCATCGAGATGCCAATGTTCGGGTTCAGGATACAATCGCAGCAGTAGCATCTGCAATACAGGCCAATCCGAGCGTTTCGACCTGAAACTTATCGGGACAAATTGGAGTTAGTAGACGGTCATTACAACGGATACTTCATGACGATTTAAATTTGTTTCCGTACACTGAAAAAATTATCGTTCATAATATCAATGAATGCCATTCATAGAGCTGAAATTCTTACATTTAATGAAATATTCATTAACGTAATGAAAAAATTCTTGAATATTTCACTTGGTTTCATGACCACAACATTGAATTCATGAAACTGGATTCATTAATAATTGCGCTTCTAAATTGTTGTTGGAAAATTATGAATCCGACTTTCAATGAATATGTTCTTAAGTGTATGAACGATTCTTAAAAGCGTCGGTTTGGTCCACTAGTCTTGATTGTGTCAATTTATGAATGATAACATTAAAAGCATGCAACTATTCATATGTCTTGTGAAGGCGATCATTAGAAGCAAATTTTTTTCTTCTAGTGAATTTGTACATACTTATATTAAATGGTTCTAAGAATTTTACTAAGTACTATCTACAATATTAATGTCAATTTATGTGCATACAGTCCTATTTTACATTTTGAAAAGATCACATCAAATTTAAAAAAAAAATCTTAACTTTATAACCGGCTGAATTCGAAGCAAGCATAGGATTTTGTATCTTTTTATTTCTTGAATATCTATTATGTATCTTTTTATTACTTGAATATCTACATGTTTTAGTCTAATATTTCATTGAAGTGCAAATTACAACCGTTATAAAGAATGAGTCAGTTTTGAAAAACTGTACAGTTAATCTTCTAGCGTTCAATGATCAAATACATAAATTGTAAGAATAAATTCATAATTAATATGAAAAAATGTTTGATTTTATGAATGCTTTCATTCGAAGTAAGCATTCTTTTGTCGTTTGTGACTTTTTCATAATTCGTATGAATCTTTTCATATACTGCATATTTACTTTACTCGTTTTAATGTAATATTTCTTTAAGTACAAACTTAAACATACAGTCGTATGTTGTTTAGTGATGTGCCAAACCGAAAATATTTCAAACCGAGTTAACCCGAGTTAGATTTTAAGCAAACCGAGTTGCAAACCGAGTTATGTAACTCGGTTTGGAGCATACATTTTTGAGTTATTTTCCTTCATTTCTGTGCTTAAAAAAAAACGAAGGCAAACAATTTAATAAAAACAAAATAATTTATTAAGAATTAATTCATGGTAACAAAAAACAATAAAAACATTAAACAAAACAAGCAAAAAGAGGAACTTCATGTTTGATAGGTATATACCTATCTACTTCATAAAACATAAAAAAAAAACAATCATCTTAATTTCTTACAGCTGTTAAGAAATAATATTTGGTCAACTTTTTTAGGAGCTAAACGATTCCGTCTTTCGTTACATAGTAAACCAGCCTTGGAGAACAACCTTTCGGATGGAACCGATGTAGCGGGTATACATAAGTATTTATGCGCCAGCACAAACAAAGATGGAAATAAACTTTTCTTTTCTTCCCAAAATGCAAGCGGATTTTTTTTCCGATCTAAATACGGCATATCGATATATTGTTTCACCATACTTGCGGCTGAAGAAAAGGGCGTCAGGGTAGTCTGTGTTTCCAATATTTTCCTGTCCAGGACTCCCCATATTTCATCATCCTCAATGTTTGTTTCTGTGGTTGCTGGAGTAATAGTAGGTAGGAATACATTAAAAACATTTTATATTTTAAAATAAAATACATAATAATAACTGTTAATTCAAAAAAATTAAAATACCTGCATTTGAGGTGCTAGGTTGAAATTGAGCACTTGAAGTTGAAGTCATGTAATCTTGAAGTTCTTAGTATGATCCACATTTGCGCATTAGCGGCATTAGATTCAATACCGAAGCCTTTTTTTTTGAAACGTGGATCCAAAAAGGTTGACTTAGCTGCGGTTCTGTTGCATTCGTAAACACCAAGACGCTTCTCTATGACAGTTAACAAATTCCGTTGCAAAAGCTTAGCTGCCTCAGTACCTAGATTTTTATTGGCCACTGTCTTTTGCAGTCCTACCACTAGTGGAATGATACTTGATAGTGAGGGATATGACTCTCCTGACAATATAACTGTTATTTTTTCGAATGGCTGCAAAAGTGTCACTATATCCTCTGTCAAAATCCATTCGTTAAAATCCAGATTAGATGGGGACGCTTCCAAAAGTGACAACGTAGCGGAAAGAGGCACTTTTACTTTCAATAAGCGTTCAAGCATATAAAATGTGCTGTTCCATCGAGTACGAACATCTTGTTTTAATTTAAGTGTTTCAATTTTCATTTTTATCTGCATGTCGAGCAATGCATAAGAGGATTTCGCACTATGTTTAAAATGCGATACTATGCCCCTACATTTGTTCAAAAGATATGGCATTGATAACTGTTCATCGACGTGAGTATGATCTAAATTTGGCTTTTCAATGCAGTCTTTAACGGCAAGATTCAATGTATGCGCCACACAGAAATGATTACGCTTGTTTAAAATTTCATTGACGGCTTTTTTCATTGATGCAGCTTTGTCTGTAACAATGCTTACCACTTTAGCACCTATTCGCCATTCATCCAATAACTTTCCTATTGTTCTAGCTATATTTTCAGCCGTATGACTTTCTTCTAACTCGGAAGTAGAAATAACACCAGATTTCATACTTGCTCCTTCTATGTAGTGAGCTGTTATGCTGATAAAACATTTGTTGCTATACGATGTCCAAATTTCTGATGTCAAGGCTATAAAATCGATGTCCTGTAATTTCTGCTATAAGAATCTTGACTCAATATTATATCCCTCTTCAAGCATTTCTGCTAATTTTTTTCGTGAAGGAATATTGTAGTCTGGGTTCAGCGCTTTCGAATACTTTCGAAAGCCTTCATTTTCGACTATTTGCAGCGGTTGAAAATCAAGCACTATCAAATCAAGCAAAGCATTATCTCCAATTTTTTGGCAAATTTTTGATGGCACTGATAATCGTGTTTGTCTGAGTCTCTTATAAGGAGGTTCTTCGGGATTGGACTTTTGTGGAGTTACTATATCACCCACTGCTTGGTTAGCTGACTGAGCACTCGTAGTTGGGATAATAATATCGTCAATGTCATCCTCATTCTCATTGGTATAAACCCCACCATCAACAATGTCCAGCGCCAGGAATTCACCAGGGTGTTTTTTTATACCCTCCAGAGGAAGGTATATTCACTTTGCCAATACATTTGTAACGCAAAGAAGGAGTCACCGGAGACCTCATAAAGTATATATATTCTGAATCAGGATCACATTCTGAATCGATTTAGCCATGTCCGTCTGTCTGTCTGTCTGTCTGTTGAAAGCACGATAGCGCCCAAAGTAATTGACGTAGGTGAATGAAATTTGGTGAAAAGACTTCTTTTTATCGGCGTCAGGTTGGTATTGAAAATGGGCTATGTCGGTCAAGTAGTTCTGGTACCTCCCATACAAAACCAATATTGGACCCATATGTCTCTCTGTCTGTTGAAAGCACGATGGCGCCCAAAGTAATCGACGTAGGTGAATGAAATTTGGTGAAATCACTTCTTTTTATCGGCGTCAGGTTGGTATTGAAAATGGGCTATGTCGGTCAAGTAGTTCTGGTACCTCCCATACAAAACCAATATTGGACCCATGCCTCTCTGTCTGTTGAAAGCACGATAGCGCCCAAAGTAATTGACGTAGGTGAATGAAATTTGGTGAAAGGACTTCTTTTTATCGGCGTCAGGTTGGTATTGAAAATGGGCTATGTCGGTCAAGTAGTTCTGGTACCTCCCATACAAAACCAATATTGGGCCCATGCCTCTCTGTCTGTTGAAAGCACGATAGCGCCCAAAGTAATTGACGTAGGTGAATGAAATTTGGTGAAATCACTTCTTTTTATCGGCGTCAGGTTGGTATTGAAAATGGGCTATGTCGGTCAAGTAGTTCTGGTACCTCCCATACAAAACCAATATTGGACCCATATGTCTCTCTGTCTGTTGAAAGCACGATGGCGCCCAAAGTAATTGACGTAGATGAATGAAATTTGGTGAGAGAACTTCTTTTTATCGTCGTTAGGTTGGTATTGAAAATGGGCTATGTCGGTCAAGTAGTTCTGGTACCTCCCTCACAAAACCAATTTTGCATGACTTGTATGCAGTGGAGGGTATCAAAGCATCGGCCAGGCCGATGATAACACTTTTACTTGTTTTTTAATATGCGTCATCAATGTGCTCGTATTTCCCGAGTATTTGTACGATGTTGAACATTTTTTACAGGCAACTTTTCCCTCTTGCGGTTTATTAAAAACTTCCCACACTATAGACCTTTTTCTTGGGCCCGGCATTATTGGCTTCGTAAAATTTTCTTACACAAATACTCAAGAAAAACCGGAACCAAAAACTAAGAAACATCCGCCAAGTGCCACAATAAGAAAATGAAACGAAATCGAACTAAACCGAATACCAATTCAATCAGATCAGAATAGATATTATTACTCGGTTTCCAATTTGACTTTATGAACGGGTACATTCAAATCGAGTTAAAAAGGATACCTGAAACCGATTCCGATGTAAACAGTAACGGTACGGATACACTCAATCGACAAGTTCGATGCATCACACAACGATAAAATGAGAGAAAATAGGACAACATTGCCATGCCATCGTCTTATGCGAAACCGAACCGAAAGCGAATAACAGTGCAACTCGAGTTGTTTACCCTTATCCCAAATTCCAAACATAACCAACCGAAACCGAATCGTTTCAACTCGGTTTAATGTAGTGGCATTTAATCGGCATCGGTTCATTCCCCCGGATTCGCCAACTCGGTTTAAAAAAAATGTAACTCGGTTTAACTCGGTTTAGCTGCAGTTCGGGTTGAACCGGTTTATTAACTCGAGTTGACACATCACTAATGTTGTTGCTGATTAAGATTTTTATTCATTCGTAAATCATTCGTAAAAGAGTTTACATGTGCGGTGCGTAGTGCGTTTTATATTTATTTAGTCGGGTTTTTCCTGTTGATTTTTAAGTGCTGAGTTAAAGAAGTACCTACATTTTTCATTTGGTTGTTTTCAAGTAAGTATTATCATTGTTAAGGTAAATGCATACAAATAGCTATTTGAATCGAAAATTTTCCTAAGTTTTAGTTTAATATAAAATTTCAAGCTGCTTGAGGAACATAGACAGACGCTGATAAATATTATATGCGAATACTTTACAGAAAATAACCACCACATGTCTTCGGCAACCAGGGGCCTAACTCTGTAATTCGATTCGAAAGTAAAAACTGTTCGAAAGTTGTTTCCGATTCTAATTTCAAATGTTACTCTATATAACTTTCGAATCGAATGGAAATGTTGCATAGAAACTTTTGCAACTTTCGAATAAATGTTCCGAGACTCGAGCCGTTTTTGGTCAAAAATTTTTAAATTCACAAAAAGTGAAAAAATTCGTTTTTGATTATTTAAATTTATTAGTTGATAATTGAATGTCACTATGCATATAGATTCAGTTGCATTGTGGTTAAATGAAGAAATTTGTGCTGAAGAAAGGATTCAAAGGAAGACATTAACCGCTTTCACAGATTATTTGAAGTTCTCCGTGCGTCCGCAGTTTTTAAGTAGCCCTTTGAACTTTGATTAATCCGGGCAGGAACACTACACATAAAATCAATAAAAATTTAAAATTTATTTTGTTTTGTACGGGTGGGCTAAAAGAAGTCATATTGTTTGGCTCTCATTTATTTTCTAAATGAAAAACTTCGATTCTGTTTTTTGATTGTTTATTTTAACCTTTAGAGTTTTAGTGGTCAAGTCAAGAAGATGATATCGGCCAAATGGGCGCCGTCACAATTGATTGCCATAGTGGCTCGTTTGAGCAATGGGATGTATGACAACAGTGCACGGTGCGTGGTTAACCGAGGTTTTTCTGTCGCAATTGGACGTATTATGACTGGAGGACATGTGGTTCCAACGGACGGTTCAAATAAACATAATCAAAAAACAGAATCGAAGTTTTTCATTTAGAAAAAAAATGAGTGACAAACAACATCGGATGACTTCTTTTGGCCAACCTTGTATTACAATTTTTGTTCGTGATTTCGCTTTAAAATAAAACAAAATCATCATATCAATATTTGTTATGTTTTCTTCAATTAATAGAATTTTATCAAAAAATATTATTTATGTATTTTTTTTTAAGAAATACTTACATTTTAGCTTCCAGCTAAACTTTTTCGCATGGTAATTAGATATCGAATGAAATTTCCGAAATTCGAATGTATTTAGCAACGAAAATAGAATTGTGGAGTACGACATTTCCGATTTTCGAGCAAATGTATCTAGATAAATGAAACTCGGATTTCACTTTTCGATTTTCAAATGAGAGAGTACCTATTTTCCGAATTCGAACGATTTAACTTTAGAATCGAATTACAGAGTTAGGATCCAGTTATAGGTTGGAAAACGAGATAATAAATCAGTTCCCAGGAGAAAAGACAGAATATTATCGCGTGAGCAAAAGAGGACAAATACATGCAAAATTCTGCAACGCCAAAAGCAGTTTTCGATCTTTTCTCAAACGGACACTGAACACTGATGCCCCTGAGATTCAATCATCTTATGATAAGAGATTTAGTGAGTATATTTTCTTTACATTCAATTGCTTTCGATATAGCAATAAATTCAGGATGTGGAAAAGGGATAGGGCTTGTAAGTTAGGTCAAAACACAAAGACAAAAAATCCTAACAACGGAAAGAGGATCGTTTAAAAACAATAGCAACTTTGACAACATTATGTTATTCTACACTTTTTAATTTGATTCCGAATTATAGTTCTACATTTAATATTTTCGTAAAAAATATTGTTTCCACTTATACATAAAAATTAGTTGTCCTGAATTTTATTACAAATGTATTTATATATATATCCTTCAGGCGTGTAATTTATATCTTGTCTTAAATCAACCTACAAGTCATAGCCTATTATTACATCTTATGCGAATTACTCTGCTAAAGAAACTATTAGGTATACAGCTCCTGAAGTGGACGAAAGTGAATACGTCAAATGCCTAAAATACGACAATTTGTCAGCCTCCGAAATGTTGGCAGGACATGAAGGAAGCGAGCTCTCTAGCAACTATTTTTGCAAAATGGCCTGAATACAAGAAGCCAAGTGGATATCGTTTGGTAAGCTTAATTTATTCAAAATTAATATTACAATTAGTATTTTAGTATTTATTTATAAGATTGAAAAGGACTTTGGAATTATTTTTGGGAGTCGTCCAGGAATCCCTCCGCGATGGTCCCAACAAGTAAGCATTTTGAGAAAGTTCCTTTTAAAGGAAACCCATTCAAGAGACAAGTCGATGAGGGAAATGCTGGAAAAAATAGCTGAAGCAGATATTAATAGTGGTAATTCGTTTTCTAATACCTAATCTTCATAATAGTTTCTTTTATTAACGTACACATTGAACTGCTATCTAATAACTTTTTTTAATATATTTTAGTTTTGTTATACTTAATTAAATTTGTATGTTACTTTACATGAAGTTCTTACTAGTAACAATAAAAAAATGCGCAGCCAATACAAGCAAAAAAGATACTCTTTTATTTCTAATAATCACTCATCAGAACATAATAAGAACATTATTCATACATATTAAATAATGTTATACTTAAACGTATGAATATCTACATAGAAACAATGAATTCGTTTATAAAGTTAAAGAAAAGTTTCATCGACTTTAAGTCTTTGTTCATATAAACTGTGGGATTTTACATAAATTCAATGAATAAATACATAAACCACATGAACGTTTTCCAAAAAGTCTAACAGACTTGATGAAAATATTGATAATTACAATTATTGGATACATTGCATTCATGAAAGTCTAAGGGATAACTTTTTTATGAATTCTATTCATTGCTTTTATGAACAATCATGCATGTTATGACAGTTTCATACCATTATGAATATTTTCATACACAAATGAATGGAGATACATTGATCGAATGAACTCCTACTTTAGCTCAATTTCAATGATTTTTTCATACGGTCTATAAATTTTTCAATTGTCATCATGTACCTTTTTGGTTCAGTGTACAAAGTCCAAATTACTAGAGAGTTAAACCCTCAGGATTTGCCTGTTCGTCTGGAATTTTGCCAAAAAATGATATCAATGGCCGAAGAAGACAACACATTGATCAATTGGTTCATGTCTGATGAGGCCCATTTTGATCTTAACGGCAATGTAAACAAGCAAAATTGCCGTATATGGAATGAGTCTAATCCAGAAATGCTCCATGAGACGGAACTGCACCCAGAATGAGTCACTGTGTGGTGCGCAGTTTCATCAAGGTATATTGTTGGGCCGTACTTCTTTGAAGAAAACGGTGTAACCGTTACTGTCAATGGGGACCGTTATTTAAAGATGTTGAAGGAGTTTTTTTACCCAGAACTGCGCCGAAGACGTATACCATTCAACAGCGTTTCGTTTCAGCAAGATGGAGCAACTGCACATATATCCAGACCAGTTATGGCGGAGCTAAACAAAAAATTCGCAAACAAATTAATTTCTAGGAACTCCACTCTTCGCTGGCCCCCAACACCTGACCTGACTGCACCAGACTTCTTTTTATGGGGTTATGTCAAGCAAGAGGTGTATAAAACGAAGCCCAGGAATTTAACTGAATTAAAGCAGTCCATAACGACAATAATTGAGGCGATCCCAACTTCAACTCTTCAGGCCGCAATGAATAATTTTTTGATCAGGTGCCGCATATGCGTGGGAGAGCGTGGAGGTCATTTGCGGTCTATAATCTTTAAAAACAACTAACTATTTAAAATAAAATTTAATTTTCTAACCAATAAAAAAAAATAAATGAAATACATCGATTAAAAAAAAAGTTATTTGAATTTCTTATTGTAGCACAATTGGTGCGCCACCCTGTACATGATGAACAAATTATATTCATATTATTAATCCCAAACTATTCAAATGTAAATTTTTATAGAATTCTAATCGAACCAATTCCAAATAAGAACAATCTGGAATTAGTTACGCCATATGAGCAATTCATGACAGATGAAAATTTTAACTACGAATATGTAAACGGAACAGCAAAATTTAAAGACTTAAAAATTATAAAGGACAATTGTATCTCTAATATCTTTAAAGCATATACAAAATAATATTATTATTACTAAAAACATTCCTTATACTCAAATTTTACATACATGTAATAATTTTACCTTGAATGTGATGGGCGACAATTTACTTAAATTTGAAAACTGTAAACTAAACATAAACAATATAAAATACGAAAACTTTATGACATACGATAACTTTATCATACCTAGTTTTAATAATGTAACCATTAACAAAATTGTAACGAATCTTTCTGCATACAAACGAAACATTTAGAAAACCGAAAACTTATAGAAGAAATTAAAAACAAAAATATCGCGCATGTATCTATAAATATTGCAAGAACTTTTCTAATAATCTCCAATTTAATTGTAATAATTTGTATTTCAAAATTTAAAGATAAAACTAGTATCAAAGTTGATATTAAAAGCAATGATTCTCCGGAGCAGAATCCTAAGAGGGGAGGAGTTATGTCGGACAAGTCGCTTCCTCCCACATTCAACGGCATACGCCTTTTTGCTTAGTCGGCATTTTTTTCTTCCCCACACTCCCATTTAAATTCCACAACGGATTCCCACGCCATTTTTGCATACATTGCAAAAACCAATCCTAAACGGATGCACCCCTTTTCCCCTCTACCCAACACGAGCACGGTTACTTGATACCAACAGGTAAACCGTGAGATGCCTCATTTGTTAGAATAATGATAAATTGAATAATATTTGAAAAATAAAGATAAGAAAAAAAAACTGTTTGTTTTTTTTATACAAACTGCGATAAAGCAGATGTAAATTCCCTTTGAGAGGTTTGGATATATGTAATATCCTATCCACACTTTTCTTCTAAGAGCTGAATTCTCCTGGGTCTCCTGATAAATCTTTCAGACATCGGACTACGTGTAGCCTTTCCCGATGCTCTGGGGCAATAGCCTGGTCTGTACCAGCGAATTGATTTGAATTGGGGTTGATTATGATCTGAATCATTTCACGTCCTTGATTTTCCAGGACGCGGTGAACAATGGAGGAAATAAGAGCATCGAAATCTGGTGCGGTTTGAATGCTTTGGCCGTTTTGGCGACTGTTGGATGTACATACTAGCATTGATCCGTTGAGGATTGCTTTTAGAAGCGCTTGACTGATAGGAATTGTTGGCACTTTCGTTCACTGGGATGGGCTGACCACCCTCTTGCGGATTGTTAGTATAAGGCATAAGCGTCATTACCTGATCTTAATAGTGGCATTTTTCTTAAAATATATATATAAAAAGTTAAAAATTAATATGAACTAGTTTTACAATTATGTTTTCACTTCTTAATCTATGCTTACACTATAAACCATACATGGATTTCCTTGTTTGTGATTCTGCTGATGCAGCTAGCGTTTGTCGCTTCCTGTTCCTCCGCTCCGAGTGTTTAGCTGTATCGGCTGCTAGGGGGCCCTTTATTTTTTTTTCACCAACAATTATTGAATCACACTGTTGACCACAAAAAGTCTTCGTTCGCGTCACGTTATTTCAATATCCGATCTATCACTACTTTAGGGAATTGCGGGTTAAAAGTTGAACGTACTATGTTACTACTTGAGGAACTTTTTAGTTTCACACGAACCGACTTACGTTGTCCCTGCTCGGGCGCCAATTAATTTAATATCAATTTTAATATTATATAAAAAATATTCTTATGAGGAGAAGCCTCTTCATTCGTCCAAACCAAACTTAGAACTAAAAACTTTATCTAGCATGAATTGCTTTGATACCTATGTTGGACGTGGGATTGAATACGGCGCGTGGTTGTTGAAGTTGCTGCTTTTGTTGTATTTTGCACGAGGCAGATATCGGGTTGACGAATGTAATTGAATTTATGTGGCGTTAACTTACATCGCTCAGTATCTTACGCTGCGTTTTGGATTCTCCTTTGCGTCTAACAATCTGCTCCTCATTATCAAACATTTGAAATGCAACAGAATCTAATCTAACCATTTTTTTTTTTGTTTAAAAAACACAAAACAGCGATTATAATTTACAGCTGACTTCGGAATGTAGAATTTGATTGTTAAGTGCGGCAGTGCTTTTTGCGGTTACATTCGGATTCTATGATACACATTTTATTTTATACATACCGTAAAACAGAGTTCGTAACTTTATTACGATGGTTTCTGTGATTAACGTCATTGTCTTTCATTGAGCAACAACAGCTGTATATTTAGTGAGCTTTATTCAAAGATGCGCAGGTGTTCTCTGCACACCCAATCCAAACCTATTATTATAATGCGCTAAACTTAAGTTTATTATGAAACACATTTCTGTTTCTTGGCAATAATTTATGTAATAACTAATCAGTATTTGTAAATGAATAGTTGAAATCAACACAAGATGTAAAAAAATGTGTATCCAACCAAAATCAAAAACTCCCTGTATCGATAATTCCAATTCACAGTTATTCACAGTGAAAGTAACTTGGTGGGAATGCAACTAAACCATCGCTTTAGAGCACCATAGACAGGTAAAATAACATGCATCATCTTCTGGACTTCATCTTATCGTCTGACATCACCATCAACAATGTAGGTTGTCGACCTACATTTGTTACAGCCAGGAGACAGCAAGTAATTGATGTTACCCTGTCCAACAGCCATTGCAAGACTATCATAAATTGGAGGGTATCGCCAGATAGCACTCTGTCAGACAACAGATACATCGAATTTCAAATCTACTGAGAAGTTACACCTTCGCTCAGGATCTGAGCAACGTCATTATCCGTTGTTTTGAACAAGCGTGTCCAGTTTTTAAAAACTCCTGTAGAAAACCGGTACCTTGGTGAAATACCGAACTGCAGTGTATTCGCAAAAGAAACCAGGAAGCTCGTTAATCGGTCTTTAAAAACCATCTTAGAACAATACTGGAATCTGTGTCGATCGAACCAAAAAGAATTTAAGAGACTAATTCGTAAATCGGAAAACGACTCTTTGTGAGAAATTTTGTGACTTTTAGTCTCCTGCTGGAGACTCACTTCCCGGGAAATCAGGTCACTACGTGCTCTTCAGTGGCCACTTCTGAACTAACAAACACCACACGGCGTAGTTGGTATATTGCATCCAGAGTGGTGACAGATGACGCTATCAAATACGAATTGCGTCTTTTGAGAGGTTCAAGTAACCGGGCCCGGATGAAATCTTTCCGGCTATGCTGAAACAAGGTTTTAGTCAGCTGATGCCGACGCTGAAAAGAATGTTCACCGCTAGCTTGGCCTTGGCCTACATACCTTCTCCTTGGCGTATGGTTAAAGTCGTGTTCATACCAAAGAAAGGTAAGACCGACTACACTCTCGCCAAAAGTCTGTCTTTCTTCCTGCTGAAAAGTTTGGAGCGACTGGTTGAGCTGCACGTGCGCAGTGTTCGATCGCATCCTCTTTCTTTGATGCAACATACCTATCAGCGTGGAAAATCCTGTGAAACTGCGCTTCAGAATCTTGTTGGTAGGATTGAAAGTGATCCTGATCAGAAGGAGTACGCGCTGGGTATTTTCGTCGATACTGAGGGTGCTTTTGATAATTCGACTTTTGATAGCATGTGCAATGCACCCAGACATCAAGGTGTAGATGAAACATACGTTTTGTAGATTAAAGCAATGCTAATGTACAGGACGTTGACTGCCGAGGCGGATTGTGGCAAATGCGTCATGACTGGGGTAAACAGAGGCTGCCCTCAAGGTGGTGTTCTGTCTCCCCTTTTGTGGTGTATGGTAGTAGACTCTCTGCTAACGGTTCTCAATCTTCCTGGAACCTACACACAAGCCTATGCGGACGATGTCGCCGTACTGTCTGTCGGTTCAGACCTAAGGACCGTCTGCTCTCAGGCGCAGAGATCCTTGGGCCTAATCGATGATTGGTGCACCAGAAATGGGTTTTCAGTGAATCCTCTATCCTCTCAAAACTATGGTTGTTCTCTTCACGAGAAGGAGAAAGGTCACTGGTCTGACTAAACTTGTGCTAAAAGGCGTCATTATCCCGACCTCCAATGAAGTCAAATATCTGGGATTAATCCTCCATAGTAAGCTTCTTTGGTCCAAGCATGTTGAATCAAAAGCCGAAAAAGCGCTGTCAACTTTCTGGCAGTGCAAAGGCGCTTTTGGCAAGACATGGGGCTTATCTCCTAAAAGGGTCCTTTGGATCTATACGGCAATGATAAGAATAGTTCTCTCATATGCATCGGTTGTATGGTGGAACAGGCTTTAGCGAAAATGTGTTACTATGTACCTCTTTTGCCAAACTTCAAAGAACGGTTTGTCTTGGATGCACGGGGGCCTTCCAAAGCATGCCGGGCTCTGCTCTAGATGCTACGATGAACCTCCCCCTCTTGATATATTTATCATGGGGTGTACGCTGAAAACCATCTCTCGGTTAAAGAGAGGTGCTTTTGGTACCACGCGCATTAAGATTTTGAGGAACTTGTGCGAGAATTATCTTTTGACCCCTGTCTTATGGATATGAATTCTGACGCAATGACCCCAGAAATCCTACAGCGACAAAACTGTTGTATAATGTTTATAAACACATACTAGCTGACTGGACGAACTTCGTACCGCCTAAAATTGATTAAATTTTTTTAATTAATCCCTCTTGATAGTTGAACCTCTCTATTGAACGATTGGAACTTCCTTGGAATTAAATTAAGTTCGAAGCATAGAAACGACTTCATAGATTTCCAGATGTCAGCTTCTTGATCATCTTTTTCCGCGCTATCGATTGAATCGAGTTGGTCCGGTCAGATTTACTCAATCAACCAAAGCAGAGTGTAGGCAATCGGCAATCCTCGCTTCTGCCATTCGACAGAGTACATCCAGAAACGCGATTGTCCAAAAACACTGTGCTTAACAATAAAGTCCATGATCGTTTTGAGGTTTTGTTTAAAAAATCGTGCGTGATGTCATTACCGTGTGTATGACATCAGCACACGCTCATAGGCACCTAGGTTTTTAGTTTTATATGGACAAAATCAGATGTTGACATAACTCACCAACGTGTTGACCATGCAAACAAACCCTTAAAAATTGATCGAATTTGGTTTGACTGTTCGTGAGTTATAAAGTCACAACGCTTTTGCAACTCTTTTTTATATAAATACGGTGACTCCTTGACGGGCCAGTCTTTGTGTCAATGCATTAACTCGAAGGCGTTTATTGCGGTGCTCTTGACTTTCATTAGCACGTGTGATTGCAGTCGGATTTATTACATTTCCATTGTCCGTCTATTGATATTTCCAATATTTCCTCCTCGTCCACGAAGACGTGGCATTGTTTCAGTTACGTAACTTATATGTGAATGTAATACACTTAATATTCACTGAAAATGGGACACCAAAAATATCCAAAGATACAAAAAAATTTAAATATGAAAATAACGAAACGCACTTAATGCAATACACTTAAATTAGAATACCTACGTGTGGCCGTAGTTGTTGCTTGATTCAAGTTTGTGTTGTTTTCAATGACACCACACTCGTTATCTTGCAATTCGAAATAAAACAAAGCACTATGTGGTTTATGTTCACTCAACGGAAATACCAACTGTTAGCAGGAGCAGAAATATTGGATTTTTAATTTGTGGTTTGTATGGGAGGTACCACGCCCCATTGTCCAATTGGACCCAATTGTAAATCTAAACCACCCGGGGCGCAACCCAAACGCATACAAAGAAATTTATGCAAATCGGTCCAGCCGTTTAAGAGAATTTCAGTCACAACACACGTACAGTAGAATTATATATAGAAGATGTATAATTGTATACACACACATTGCGCTCTCATACCGTGTTCTTGTATATGTATTATACTCTGTAGATATAAGCCTTCGATTCTATTCTAAAGTGTCTTCGACCAATAGCTGTCTCTTTATAGGCAGTCGTTAATAAACATTGAAACTTAACAAACGTCTTTTAATAATCTTACATGGTGTCAGATGAAACTATATAATGGCTATCAAACTACAGAGTGCTGCACCTTCCCAAAGTTTCTCTTCGTCAATCCCAAACATTAATCTTAAAAGCACAAACTTAGCTACAGCCTGGAAGCACTGGTTTGATCAGTTTAAAGTTTTTATGCGAGCTACAAATCTTGAATCGCAGTCAAGTTCCCGCAAAGTCGCTCTCCTATTACATCACATGGGCCCAGAATCATTGGAAATATTTAATTCCTTCAACTTAGACTTGGACCAGGTAAAGTACGAAGACCTAATCAAAAAATTCGATGATTACTTCTTGCCAAGAAAAAACATAGCGATGGAGCGACACAATTTTTTTGCTCGCTCACAAAGATTGGACGAAAGCATCGACTCATATATCACAGCGCCATGAGATATTTTTATCAGAGACAATACTGAGACCCCCAACTTCGGCCAATTTCCCGTTACTTAGCCTACAAGCTATATTTTTTCGGAGTGGTCACGATTTACTGCGCTAGTATTGTTACATAGAAATTCGTATTGATAAATGTCACGAAACTTCAAAAATTCTGAGTCACCAATACACTCCCAAAAAATAAGAGCCACTTCCGCTGTGGGCAAAGTTGCTGTCAGTGTTCAAAGAATTTTGTCCGTTAAATTTGAAATTGTTCGTTATGTGTGAATAAAATTTTTTTTACGAAAAAGTGTACATTTGCTTAAAATATTTACGAAAAATTAAGAATGTATGTTGGTTGAGGGAAAATAAAAACATTTTGAGCAAATTTTCTTTATTATTTAAGAAAAAATTACACACGAAACCGAAGTTAATTATTTCCAAAAGCGGGAAATACACAACCATATTTGTCCCAATATATTTCTAGTATATAAAACATCTCCTTAAGATAGCTTTATTAACCACACAAATAAAATTATTCACCTTTAAAAAATTTATAATAACTAACCAATGGCATTCAGTTATTCTAAAATGTGGTATTCCCGAACTCTTTCACATTTCCCCACTGCTGCCGAGGTTGGCAGCATTTATTTTTGTATTTTTTGTATGTTTTTGCATGTCATTCGGATTCCGAATTGACATAACACCGATAGGAAAACAAAATGGCGAATTTGGAAAAAAACTGAGGGGGCCAGCGGCAAGAGGATTGTGGAGTTTGGGGTTTGTCTATGATTTTTATCATTTACAATTCCAACTGATTCGTGTTCGTGTTATATTTAAACTTTGTTTATATTTTTGCTTTTCAATCGAAATTTTATTCACATAATTTTTAAAGTGTCTTTAATTGTTGAGCTAATGGAAAAGGGAAGTGACAACGAAAGTGGATCAAGTACAAATAGTACAACTGTGGCACAAACGATCACTAAAAAGCGAAAAAAACCAGAATGGGAAAAACAATATGTTTTTATTTCAAAAGATCCCCAAAATGTATTCAATCGGAAAAAGTGGTATTGGCCAAGTCAGTTCCTTTATGTCAAGCTTATGTCATCCTTCGTTGACGTTTATTTTGAATTGATTTTATTGAATGAAATTTTAGACTGATTTGAATGAATTGTGGTGTTTTATGAAGGTTTATAAATTGTTGCAGATCAAACAACATAGCGAAACAAAGCAACATAAATTAAAAGTTGAAACAAACAAGAACACTGCAACACTAGATCGCTTCTTTGGTTCATCGGACGCTTCTTCTTATGTTTCCCACACGAACACCTGTGATGACAAGATAACAGCAAGTGAACTTGCTCTAACTTACCATACTGTCAAGCACAACCTTTCGTATAAAAGCATGGATTGCACTGTGAAACTGAACAAGATTTTATATGTCGAATCTAAAACTGCTTTAAACCAAAAGTTAGGGCGAACGAAAATGGAAGCTTTAGTTGAGGAGGTTTTAGGACCATATGCCAGTAGTATGTAAAAGGCGGGTTTCAGGACAGTTTTCAGACACGGATAAAATATAGGATAAAAAGCCAATATTTAAAAAAAATATTGGTAAAACATCAATAAAAAACAAGTAAAACTGCTATCATCGGCCTGGCCGATGCTTTGATACCCTCCGCTGCATACAAGTCATGCAAAATTGGCTTTGCGAGGGAGGTCCCAGAACTACTTGACCGACATAGCCCATTTTTAATAGTAACTTGACGACAATAAAAATAAGTTTTCTCACAAAATTTCACTTGTCTAGGTAGATTCTTTTCGACGCTATCGTGTTTTTAACATAATATGTTTTCTAATATTGGTTTTGTATGAGAGGTACCAGAACTACTTGACCGACATAGCCCATTTTTTATACCAACCTGACGCCGATAAAAATAATTCCTTTCACCAAATTTCGTTCACCTACGTCAATTACTTTGAGCGCTATCGTGCTTTCAACAGACAGAGAGACAAATGGGTCCAATATTGGTTTTGTATGGGAGGTACCAGAACTACTTGACCGACATAGCCCATTATCAATACCAACCTGACGCCGATAAAAAGAAGTCCTTTCATCAAATTTCGTTCACCTGCGTCAATTACTTTGGGGGCTATCGTGCTTTCAACAGACAGAGAGACATGTGGGCCCAATATTGGTTTTGTATGGGAGGTACCAGAACTACTTGACCGACAGAGCCCATTTCTAATACCAACCGAACGATAATAAAAGAATTTCATTCACAGAACTTCATTCGAGTAGGTTGTTTCCTTTGGACGCTGTCGTGTTTTCAACAGACAGAGAGACACGTGGTTCTAATACTGACTTTGTATAGGAGGTACCAGAACTACTTGACCGACATAGCTCATTTTCAATAGCAACCTGACGCCAGTAAAAATAATTTCTTTCACAAAATTTCGTTCACCTACGTCAATTACTTTGAGCGCTATCGTGCTTTCAACAGACAGAGAGACACATGGGTCCGATATTGGTTTTGTATGGGAGGTACCAGAACTACTTCACCGACATAGCCCATTTTCAATACCAACCTGACGCCGATAAAAAGAAGTCCTTTCACCAAATTTCGTTCACCTACATCAATTGCTTTGGGCGCTATCGTGCTTTCAACAGACAGACAGACGGACGGACATGGCTAAATCGATTCAGAATGTGATCCTGATTCAGAATATATATACTTTATGAGGTCTCCGGTGACTCCTTCTTGGCGTTACAAATGTATTGGCAAAGTGAATATACCTTCCTCTGGAGGGTATAAAAATAAAAAGATTGCAAGGGGACTTGAAGCATTATCATAATTTGCTTTCTCCTGAAAATAATGATAATAATATTGAGGACGGTGATTTCATTCAGTATAGAAAGCTTTTATCCAAAAGATTTAAAAAAGACACATTTTTTGATGTCATAACTGTATTTCATGCAGTTAGTAAAAGATTACGATTTACTTTCTATGATAATGGTGAAATACAAAATAATAACTATTTATATTTAAAAGATATTAATGAAGTTAACAAATGTTTTATGAAACTTATGAAAGTAAACGAAAAAAAAATTAAAGAAATTGAAAGAAAATATAAAACTACTGTTGAACCACATAAACAAATTAATTATACTTATATAAATAGTTATTATTTATTAAATACTCTATCAGCTTATTTAATAGAAAAATATGAAAACGAAGATGATAAAGAAATGTGTGTAAATAAATTATTTGAATTAAATCTTACAAAATTAATAAAAGATCCAATATTTATAAAACATTGTGGAAAATTTAATAAAAATGAAAAAGATAATAATTATAATTTATTGTATTAAAAAAAAAAAATATTTATGATACAATTTTACTTTAAAAATTATATTATTATATATACAATAGATAAAGTTTACTACTTTTTTAAAAAGGTTAACACTTTTTTATTTTTCTTTATAAAAATTTAAATTAATAAATAAAAGAAAATATGATGAGGTCCAAAATTTCTAAGAAAATTACTAAAATACAAAAGGTTACAAATATTTTAGATAAAGTAGTTATAGACACTATGGGTGAAGAGGCAAAAGAAGAAATTGATGAAGTTATTACCAATACTGAATGCTTTCAAGATTTAAAGGAAAATTTCTAATCGTAATATTGATATAAATAAACTAAAAGATGAACTAAAATCTTTTTGATGAAGAAATTATGGATATTCTAACCGATGCGTTACGTAAAATGTGTAATTATTGTACAGTTACACGATCAAGTTTTAAATTTCTTTTAGATAACTACACAGAATCGTAGAATCAATAAAAAAAATATTTTTTTTAATTTATATTAAAATTCAGTTTTTTGTAATTCAAATTTGTAAAATTTACCTAAAATTGGTTCATTATTCAAATCTTTGATTGAATAAGTAATAGGATAGGTAGGTAGGTAAAAGGGTGCTCTTGTGGCGACTATGCCACAGCTTCACTTAGACCATCAGTTGGGTCCATTGTGTCCAGTTACGGGAACCATCCAGTGTGACCTGTTGAAAGACAGGAAAGAAGACCGCTTTTCATATTAGAGCCACATAGATTAGTATGAATCTCATGGGTTCTTAAAGCTCCGTTTTAAACATGACCCTCTAGTACCTCCTACGAGTAGCCAATGATATTGAAGTTTGTTTATCTACTAGAACCACCCGGATTTAAGTATGAATCTCAGGAGAACTTTGAGATCAGCATTCTTCAAATCATCTAGGTCTTCGAAGAAGTAACTGTTGAGGATCCTGTGTCTGCTGTTCTTGAGGGCTGGGCATTCGCAGAGTAGGTGGCGAACAGATTCTATTTCTTCAACTTCCCTACAGCTTCTGCAGAAATCATTATGCAGTATCCCCAGCCTTCCCGCATGAGCGCCTATCGTACAGTGTCCAGTAATGACCCCCGTGAGTATGCGAATCTCTTTGCGGTTTAATCCGATCATACATTTAGATCTCTTTTTGCTCACCTCTGGCCATAGTTCTCTCGTATGCCTGCAGGTATTGAGATTGGTCCAACGTAGGTTAGTTCTACTCCAGGATTCAATGTCAATCCTCCTCGTGAGCGTACTTAGCGGAGTTCTTACTGATTTTAGGGCCATACCTTCAGGCATCTTAGACCCGTCTCTTGCAAGCTCGTCCGCCTGTTCATTACCTGGAATATCCATATGCCCTGGGACCCAGCATACGGTCACCACGTTGGCTTGAGATATTTCCTCTAGATATTTCTTGCAGCGACTTACTGCCCTTGACTTCACCACGACAGACTCCATGGCTTTTATGGCCGCTTGGCTGTCCGAATAGATAGTGATTTGTTTGCCGACAATGTGCCGTCTCTTAAGGTCTTTCGCCGCTTGGGTGATAGCGGCTACCTCTGCTTGAAATACACTGCAGTCATCGCTGATTCTGTATGATTCTCGCAGGTCCAGTGTTTCGCAGAAGATGCCCGCGCCTGTACCGATATCCATCTTAGAACCGTCGGTATATACGGCTAACTCCTCTTCTACTGTTACTTCTTTGTTCACCCATTCGCTTCTGTTTGGAATTCTGGTATTGAACCTCCTCCCAAAAACGAGGGTGGAGGGAATGTAGTCAGTAGTCATCCCCTCCTTCGTCGCGTCCCACTGGCTTTCAATGGCGGCGTGACCATAGGGTTTAGATGACCACAGTCCAGATTCTCTTAACCTGATTGCGGTCTTGACCGCCTTGCTGCTGCAGTAGATGTCAAGAGGGGTGAGGTTTAGCATCACCTCCATAGCTGCGGTGGGAGTGGTCCGTAGGGACCCCGTAATCCCGATGCATGCTGCCCTTTGAACTTTAGTTAGGCTAGAAAGATGGTATTTCTTCTCAGTAGCCTTCCACCATACTGTTGTACCGTATGTTAGGATAGGCCGCACTATAGCTGTGTATAGCCAGTGTACCATGTGTGGCCTGAATCCCCATGAGTTGCCGAATGCTCTTCTGCAGGCATATAATGCCACGTATGCTTTTTTTATACGATCCTCTACGTTTTCCTTCCAGCTAAGTTTGGAATCTAGAATTACGCCCAGATATCTGGCTGTCTTTGAAATTTCCAGATCCACGCCACCCATCCTTGGGGGATTGAAAGCGGGGATCACCCTTCTTCTCGTGAACAGGAGAATTTCCGTCTTCGATGGGTTCACTCCAAGTCCACGGCCCATAACCCAGTTATTGACTAGCAGGAGTGCGTAACTAAGTCTTTCGCTGAGGACTGAGGTGAATTTACCTGGAATCAGAATAGCGACATCGTCTGCGTATGCGCTCACAATAAAACCTTCTTTTTCCAGTATTTTCAGCAGTTCGTCAACCACCAGGAGCCATATGAGCGGTGAGAGAACTCCGCCTTGGGGTGTTCCCCTACTGACCTTTCGTTCAATGCTCACGTCCCCTAGTTGTGACTTGATTTTACGTGTGCCTAGCATGAGTCCGATCCAGTCACAAAGACTGCCATTTAGATGGGCCCTACGCAGACTGCGTAAAATTGCATCAGATTCGATGTTATTGAATGCCCCCTCTATGTCTAGGAAAGCACTCAGTGTGTATTCCTTGTGTTGTAGTGATTCCTCCACTACCGATACTACTCTGTGTAGCGCCGTGTCAACAGATCTGCTTTTCATGTACGCATGCTGTGATTTTGATAGGTAATTATCGCCGATCACTTGCCGTACGTACAAGTCGATTAGTCGTTCCAATGTTTTTAGCATAAAAGATGATAGGCTAATTGGTCTATAATCTTTGGCTGTAGTGTGACTGACTTTCCCTGCTTTTGGGATGAAAATCACTCTTACCTCCCGCCAAGCCCTAGGAACGTAGCATAGCCTTAGACAGCACGTGTAAATGCATTTAAGCCATGGAATAATAGCTTCCTCAGACTTCTGTAACATTATGGGTCGAATATTATCTATTCCGGGTGCTTTGAAGGGGGCAAATGTGTTGATTGCCCAGGCTATCTTTTCCTCGTCTATTATTTCGGCGATTGTTTCCTGCTCCATTCCCTCTCTCGTGACTGGTGTTACTACATCGTAGCCATCAGACACGTCAGTGCAGCTTGGGAAGTGAGTTTCCGTTAGTAATTCCAGCGTCCTTTTGTGCGATTCAGTCCATTTGCCGTCAATCCTCCTTAGCGAGGATATCGGCACCGGTGCTTTTGAGAGGACTTTCCTCAGCCTAGATGCTTCCGTTGTGGATTCAATTGATTCGCAGAATGCTCTCCAAGAGGTTTTCTTTGCGAATCTAATCTCCTTTTTCAGGATTCTAACGCTCTCCCTATAGGTAGACCACTCGATGAGTCCCTCTTTAGCGAGGTTCCACCTAGACCTTGAGCTCCGTATTAACTCCGCGATCTTTGGGTTCCACCAGGGAGGGCGTTTTTTCCCACTTGTACCACTTTTTGGGCAGGATTTCTCAAAAGATCTGGAGAGCACATCTGTTAAGGATTCAACTGCAGTGTCAACCTCTTCAGCAGATGTGAGATCTTTGGCCGGACAGAGATTCCTGTAACTCTGCATTTCTTTGTTAAATTGTTCCCAGTTCGTTCTTTTAGGATTTCTGAACTGTTTCCTGCCCTGGGAGACCATCTGCAAGTCATAGAGTATCCAGCAGTGATCCGATAGTGATGCCTTGCTGGACACTCTCCAGTTTGCAACTTGGACAGAATTATTTAGGGATGCAAAGGTTACATCTAGAACTTCCCTTCTACTCGCCGTAATGAAAGTGGGATCACTTCCCCGATTACAGATAAGAAGATTGGAGCAAAGAAGATAATCAAACAAAGCCTCACCTCTAGCATTAATATCTGAGCTACCCCAAATAGTATGATGGGCGTTAGCATCACAGCCTAAGACTAAGTTTTTCTTACCTTGTTCTGACGCTGTCACTAGCGCCTTTACCGCATCGGGGGGGACTGATGTGTCGTCTTCGTTCGGCATGTAGACTGACGCCACTCTGCAGCTCTCACCCTTGCCTTTTATCTCCACCACCGTAACGTCACCTGTGCTGAAATGAAGCAATATTAGTGCGTGAAGTTCTTTTTTTGCCATAATGCACGATCTTACTTTACCTTTGTTTTTGACATAAAGTATGTCGTGCTTTCGCGACCCTAATCCCATCACCTGATCCTTATTGATCCATGGTTCTTGGATTAGGGCCAGGTCCAGCTGCTCATTCTCCATGAACAGCTTCAGGTTGCTTGAGGCTACCTTACTGTGATGGAGATTGACTTGGACTACTCTCATTTCTGGGTGTAGCCATCTCCTCCACAGCCTCAGGTGCTCTTGCAGTATCTGCAGTCCGCTTAAGGAGCTTGAGCGTTACCTCGCTCGCAGCAAACGATAGCGGCATCTGCAGGTTCTTCTTTAATGGTGCAGGTGGTTCATCAAATAGGATGATGTAGCCTCTTGCACCATTCTTTGGCTCTTCCTCGGACACAATCTCCCAATCCCTCATCGGAATCTGGGGATTTTGTGCCTGAAGGACGCTAAGGATCTCTTCGCGCTTAACGCCCATCTCTGGGATCGATATTCTACCCTTTGCCTTTATAGGGACCTCTTCTATGGGTACAGCTTTTAGCATTGCTCCTTCCCATAGTTGTGCGCCGTTTAGCACGGTCTTGGCAAAGTCATTCGATGCCTGGTCTTTGCAATCAATGTAGGTGATGCCCTTCAACCATCTCATCCTGCCGTACGCGGGGGCCTTTGCACCAGTTTTGGCTCGGATATGGGAGATAATCGCTACACCTAGCGTGTTCTCGATTATCTTACCGCATTCCGCAGGGTACTGACCACTTCGTTTCCTTGAATCCACCACAGCTAACTGAAGCGGATTTCTGGTCACCTCGTTGTATTTCCCCCTTGTGCTGGTTCCCCACATGGGTGTCCTTTTGGGGCTACCCGTGTGTGTGTCATTCCGCTTTGCCTTCTTCGGAATATTGGGGGCGTCCTCTGGCGACCTCAACCTCTTCAGGGCTAGCTCCTTGTTTACAAGCCTCTCAGCGATGGGTTTCCTCTGGAGTCCACTCGGGCCCGGCTTATTGTCGGCCTCCCGGTGTTCCGTCTTTGGTAACCCTCTCGTTGAGGAGCTACGTTGGGCTTTGGGGTCTGTCTTAGCGACATCGTCCCTCGGCCGTTTTGCGCCGTGTGGAGTGCTTTTTGGGCCTGACTTGTTAGTCAAGACTAAAGCGGTGGATGGTCTTTTAGGCTCAGGCCTCGTAAGAGCATCTTTCGCTATAGTCTCCTTGGCCCATTCCAAGGAGGCTTGCTCCTTCTCTGTCAGGGAGTTTTTATCCTTGGCGACGAGAATGCCAAATATATGTTTGGCCTTTTGGTATTCCCGCTTCCTTAGCAGACCCGGGGGCACCTTCTTTCTCTTCGTCTTTTTCTCGCTGGTAGTCTCGGTTGAGGGTTCAGCCAAAAGCTTCTCCTCTTCTTCTCTCGAGATCTCTTCCTCGGTTGATCCGGCTTCTAGAGCCTCCTGAATTTTTGTGAGGTCGTATGGCTCCACGATTATAGTGTCGGCCACCGTCTCACCTATTGTACTTATCGTACACTTTACTCCTCCATCCCTGGTTTTTTTTTCTTTTATTGTCTCAATTTTGTTCCCACGAGTATGGCCGGAAAGTATGGTCCGCCCCGGCAGCGCCGCCATACCGGGGTAAGGCATTATATTACCATCAGGTCTTCGCCTGGGCACCTGAGGGAGCTCGTATTCGGTTGGTTTGACCTCCAACCTTTCATCCTTCGGCACGGTTTGTGTGCGCTCACGCCACCACTGGAGTTAGGTTGGCAGTTCTTAGTTCGTCGCTCTTCAAAACAGCCTGTCTGTCATGGGTGACCCTTCAGACGACTACCGCCTCCGACAGCATAGCCTGCTGAATCATTGCGACTTAAGCCTCCGCACCACGTCAAGGTGACTGCTCTTAGCGGAGGAAGTAATAGGATAAGTTAAATGAATTTCATTAATTACAAAAATTTCATGAGTCCAATTATTTTTGTATTTATTTTTAAAAATTTTTTTAAAAGCAGAAATTCTTACTCTATCTCCTATGCTAAATATTTGGTTTTCATTTAATTCTATAACAGGATACATTTTATTTAAAATTTATTTTTCATTATCTTTGTTAACTTCACATAGACGCATCCCAATAGTTCTATGAACATTTTTATAATTATATTCATGTAAAATGTTATTAATAACATCAATCCAATTAGTATTTTGTTGAATTTCAAATTGAATTTTCAGTTTTTCATTTATTGTTCTATTAAATCTTTCAACAATTGAAGATTTGTTCTCACTAAAAGTTTGATACATTTTTATATCATAGGATTAGGAGCTTCTTTAATAATTTGGGAAAATGCATCTGCAACACACTTCCCATCTTTAATTTTTAATGGTTTTATCCAAGCAAATTTTGGAAACGTATCAATAACATTTAACATGTGTTTATACCCTTTATTTATTTTTATACCCTCCAGAGGAAGGTATATTCACTTTGCCAATACATTTGTAACGCAAAGAAGGAGTCACCGGAGACCTCATAAAGTATATATATTCTGAATCAGGATCACATTCTGAATCGATTTAGCCATGTCCGTCTGTCTGTCTGTCTGTCTGTCTGTCTGTCTGTTGAAAGCACGATAGCGCCCAAAGTAATTGACGTAGGTGAATGAAATTTGGTGAAAAGACTTCTTTTTATCGGCGTCAGGTTGGTATTGAAAATGGGCTATGTCGGTCAAGTAGTTCTGGTACCTCCCTCACAAAACCAATTTTGCATGACTTGTATGCAGTGGAGGGTATCAAAGCATCGGCCAGGCCGACGATAACACTTTTACTTGTTATACCCTCCAGAGGAAGGTATATTCACTTTGCCAATACATTTGTAACGCCAAGAATTAGTCACCGGAGACCTCATAAAGTATATATATTCTGAATCAGGATCACATTCTGAATCGATTTAGCCATGTCCGTCTGTCTGTCTGTCTGTCTGTCTGTCTGTTGAAAGCACGATAGCGCCCAAAGTAATTGACGTAGGTGAACGAAATTTTGTGAAAGGACTTCTTTTTGCCGGCGTCAGGTTGGTATTGAAAATGGGCTATGTCGGTCAAGTAGTTCTGGTACCTCCCATACAAAACCAATATTGGACCCATATGTCTCTCTGTCTGTTGAAAGCACGATGGCGCCCAAAGTAATCGACGTAGGTGAATGAAATTTGGTGAAATCACTTCTTTTTATCGGCGTCAGGTTGGTATTGAAAATGGGCTATGTCGGTCAAGTAGTTCTGGTACCTCCCATACAAAACCAATATTGGACCCATGCCTCTCTGTCTGTTGAAAGCACGATAGCGCCCAAAGTAATTGACGTAGGTGAATGAAATTTGGTGAAAGGACTTCTTTTTATCGGCGTCAGGTTGGTATTGAAAATGGGCTATGTCGGTCAAGTTGTTCTGGTACCTCCCATACAAAACCAATATTGGACCCATGCCTCTCTGTCTGTTGAAAGCACGATAGCGCCCAAAGTAATTGACGTAGGTGAATGAAATTTGGTGAGAGAACTTCTTTTTATCGTCGTTAGGTTGGTATTGAAAATGGGCTATGTCGGTCAAGTAGTTCTGGTACCTCCCTCACAAAACCAATTTTGCATGACTTGTATGCAGTGGAGGGTATCAAAGCATCGGCCAGGCCGACGATAACACTTTTACTTGTTATACCCTCCAGAGGAAGGTATATTCACTTTGCCAATACATTTGTAACGCCAAGAATTAGTCACCGGAGACCTCATAAAGTATATATATTCTGAATCAGGATCACATTCTGAATCGATTTAGCCATGTCCGTCTGTCTGTCTGTCTGTCTGTCTGTCTGTTGAAAGCACGATAGCGCCCAAAGTAATTGACGTAGGTGAACGAAATTTTGTGAAAGGACTTCTTTTTGTCGGCGTCAGGTTGGTATTGAAAATGGGCTATGTCGGTCAAGTAGTTCTGGTACCTCCCATACAAAACCAATATTGGACCCATTTGTCTTTCTGTCTGTTGAAAGCACGATAGCGCTGAAAGTAATTGACGTAGGTGAACAAAATTTTGTGAAAGGACTTCTTTTTATCGGCGTCAGATTGGTATTCAAAATGGGCTATGTCGGTCAAGTAGTTCTGGTACCTCCCATACAAAACCAATATTAGACCCATGTGTCCCTCTTTCCGTTGAAAACACGATAGCGTCCAAAGGAATCAACCTAGGTGAATGAAGTTTTGTGAAAGGACTTCTTTTATCGTCGTTAGGTTGGTATTAAAAATGGGCTATGTCGGTCAAGTAGTTCTGGTATTTTGCATGACTTGTATGCAGTGGAGGGTATCAAAGCATCGGCCAGGCCGATGATAATACTTTTACTTGTTGTATCTACAGTTGTCATAATAAGTAAATCAGCTGCCCATAATTCATTTATACCTTTAATTATTATTTTTCTTCGTTCAAAATTTTTTCGAACAGGTTTATGTAATTCTTTAGCTATTTGTAATTCCTTATCCATTATAAAAAAATTATTAAATTCATTTATAAATAAATGATGAATAATAAAATTTCGGATTCGGATTTAAAAACATATCTTAAAACTACAATAGAATTGAAAAATAAATTCAAAGAACAAAATCTTAACAGAGTAATAAAACATGATAAATGCAAATTTGCCATAATTTAGCCATAATTTAAATGAAGGATTAAAAAACTTGAAAATGAGCTTAAATGAAGCCCTACCATCAGCAAATAATTACTTAAGAGCTATTAAAGAAAAACAGGATAAACAAAGTGATCAGGTAAAAAAACTGCAATATGATTTTTCAAAATTACTACCATCAACATCAAAACAGCCAGAAATTGTTATATCTAGCTCACAATGTATTGAAAGTAAAGAATTTTATTCACCATTGTCTAGTACTCCAATTTCAAAGAAAAGCATTGAATTTGAGGACGCTTCAATAACTCCAATACCATATATTGAAAATGAAATCGGAACTATCGCATTGAAATATTTGACTTTAAATTCTTCCCGTGAAAAAGTTTGTGATAATATATATGGGATAAGAAGTGACATTGATGGAAAAGATCTTTTAATTGGAGATTCTAAAATTAAAATAAATGGTAATGATATTTACATAATTGGCAAAAAATATATAGGTACTAAAGGTTTGTGGGAATTAATAACTTTAAAAGAACCTTCAGCAGCAATAACAAATGATGATTTTGAAAAATATGGGGAAATTATTTTAATCAAAGAGAACTAACGCAAATGTTGGTAGTAAATATATGAATTATATAAGGCCAATATTAATAGAAAATAATATTTTAAAAGATAAAACCGGATGAGGAATCGAACAAAATTTTAAAGTTTTTGCAAAATCTCCAGTTGAATATGTTTATTGGAATGATATTGATGAATTAAAAGCTAGATTATTATTACTCATTGGTGAAAATGAGGCTGGTAATGATAGTCCTAAAATCCATAATGAAATTATGAATATATTTGATGAATTAAGAGAAGAAAATATAATTTAAATTTTTATATATAAATGGGTATTGATAAATTCGGCAGAAAAAATAATAATTCGAATAATCCAGGTACTTCTATTTTGAATAATAAAATAAAAATATTGGAAAGTGAATTTTCAAATTTAAAAACAGATATTAATAAAGACATTGAAATTTTAAAGAGCAATACGCAAAAATTAAAAGTAGATATTAATAAAGACATTGAAATCTTAAAGACAAATATTCAAAATTTAAAGGTAGATCTTGATAAAAATATTAAAGATATAAAAAAAGATGTAATTGATAATATTGATAAAGTAAACCATATTTTTTCAACCATAGAAAAATTGGAAATAAATATTCCAAGAGGTATTACTGAAAATAAATATTCAATTACAGAAATTGAAAAAAAGAATAGATGACATGGAACAAAATATAAATAAGATATCTAAATTTACACTATTATAAAATTTTATCTTTGTTTAATTATTAAATGAGAAACGTTCTTATTAAATGAGAAACGTAAAATGCAGCGTACATATTAAATGAGAAACGTAAAATGAAACGTCTTCTTAGACGCTTGTTATAAAAGTGGGTTCTAGCTTAAGATTTTAGTTTTATGATCCTTGACATTTTTTCTAATTCTTTTATTTTAAAATGCCCGTGTGCTAATTTCAAAATATTGTTTTCATTATCCCTATATAAATAAAATTTATCATCATACGGGGATAAACCAATTTTTTCTTCTTGTATAGTATATAACTTCAATTTAATCGATCTTATGCCAAGAATAGTTTCCTTTTTAATTTCCAAATTGGTTAAACAATTTTTATAATCATCAAATTTCAATGCTTTTATATTCAATTTCTTAATTCCTTTACATATTTTTATATCACTATTATCAGTTCTAAATGAATACATTTTTGATCTCAAACCACAAAATTCTCTAATAGGTACTCCATTATATTCGTCTTTGAATTTTCCTGATGTTTTCTTATTTTTGTTTGATTTTAATCCATCTATAGGGAAATTATCTATTAAATCACTAGTATCATACAAATCTTTTTCTTCTTTCATATCTTCATAAATGTCAAATTCAGTACCGTTTAATGATTTAGCTTCAAAATAAATAATAAATGAATCAGTATCTGTACCTAACAATTTCATTCTATTTCCATATTTTTTCTTTAAGTGAACATAATATTTAAACATTAATAATTTTGCTAGATCAAGAATAGCCATTCCTCCAAATAATGGTTTATTTAATTTTATACTAGTCTTTTTTCCAAAAACGATTACCAAGTCATTATCAACAATTTTTCTATTTTGATAACTACTTATTAATTTTTGCATTATTTTTGAACTCCTTACAATTCTTATATTTAATCTATTTCTTACATTCTCCATTTGTTTTCCAAATACTGAATTGTTCATCAACTTAAAGAAGTCTTTATTTATAACATATTTTTCTTTCTTTTCCAAACTACAAATAAGTTTTTGAATTCTCTGACTAGGTTTTGAACCAATTTTTTTAGCTATCATTTCATGCTGTAAACTTGATAATATTTTAAGAGTTTCATGATTCGGTGCTGGTGCATAATCATTAAAGAAATTATGCAATTTTTCTGGAATTTCTAAATCAACTTCAAGATCAATAGAAATTTAACTTTTTTCAAAGTCTCCATTTTTAATATATTTCTTTGTGATTGATTGAAGTGCTCCATTAGATAACCATTGGTGTCCTCCAATAGATAATTTTTGGCTCATCGCCCAACCATACAAATTATTTGCATCCAAATACATTATAAAACTGGTTAATTTTCTCGAATCATAAATACCTTTTTCTTCAGCATCTTTTTTACATAATTTATAAACTTGTTCTATTTTATCATTATAATAATAACAATTATTTGCTTCTGCATGATCGTGAATAATTTGCGATATACCTCCTCTTATACCTTTTTCATAAAATTCATACATCTCCAAATCAGACAATAATTTTTGTCTAGTAAATTTTAAAGCAGCATTAAAACTTAAATGTGGAGCGCTTACATAATGAATGGGATCTAAATTGTAGTTTTTGTGGCACATTTCTCTAAAATTATCAAAAACATCTGCCAATAAAATTACATCTAATTTTAGATATAAATTATGATAATCTTTAAAACACCAAGAATCTCCGTTTTTGTTTTTAAAATAATTCCATAATTTTTGATCAAATTTATAACTTTTCTTCGATATATTGCCGGATAATTTTGATTTAAATTCTTCATATTTAGGTAATTCTTTTATTTCTAATTTACTTATATCATCCATAAATTCATAAGGATAAACACCTTTTCTTAGTTAAAAACATATTTCTTCTTTCGGAATATCTTTAAATACATAATTTACTTGCTTTTTAATTTCACATTCATTACAATACATACAAGAGTCATATGCATAGATTTTATCAGTAATTACTTTAAAAGATGGTTCCTTTAATCCCCTTATTTTTTACAATGTGAACAATATGCAGAGTTTATGTTTAATAAATTTTTAATTGTTTTATCTAAACTACAATTCATAAATTCTAAAGAATCTATAAATCTTAGCCGGTGTTGAAGGGTAGTGATGCGATGTCATGAGAACACAAGCGTTCTCACCTAGCCTCTCACTATCAACTCCTACTCTCACCTCCACGTGGTGACTGGTGGGTGCCTAGTACCTCGACTGGAGATTGGGTAACCAACCCCTTTGGAAGGTCGTTGGTGGTAGCAGACGAGAGAGGGGGGAGGAGTGTTGTTTTCTCACTAAGACACCTCCTCTGGTACCAGACGGCAGCGGAGGAGTTCCCTAGATGGAGCCAACGGTGGCGTCTACAGTTCCAGTCAGGCCGAACTATTTAGTGTAATCCCTATAGAGCTGCTCTGACATATTCGGATACCAGGTCTATAGGGATTTCCAATACCGAGCCAGGGTGTTGGAGAAGAGTTGGTGGCGGATGAACCCTTAATGGGCCAACGGCAGCGCTCACATCCCAAAGTGGGTTACTGGCACCGGAGTAACCGGCCTGCTGTCCTAGGGTCAAGGGCCTGGCCCTCCAGGTTGGGGGTTGTGCCGTCGGGGTAACTTCCCGACCATGTAAAAAAAAGAATAGTTTTGAGAGAGACACGAGGAGCCTCGGATAACAATTTCCCTCAAACGGCAACTTGACCCGGAACGTCAACGGACAACGATTTGAGAGTATGTACCTGGAACGTGCGAACGCTGTACACCCCAGGTGCTACTCAAAAACTTGAGTCTGTCCTCACGCGGTACAAGGCAGATATTACCGCGATCCAGGAGATACGATGGATAGGATCAGGTATGATGAAAAGGAAAAATTGCGATATTTATTACAGTTGCCATAAAAGATTGCATGTATTAGGATGCGGATTCGTCGTGGGAAATCGGCTTAGGACAAAAGTCATTGACTTTAAGCCGATAAGTGATCGCCTAGCTGTGATTCGCATCAAAGCTACTTTCCAAAACATAAGCCTAATATGTGCACACGCCCCTACCGACGAGGCTGAAGACCCTATCAAGGAGGAGTTTTATGACCTCCTGGATGGAGCCTACGGAGCCTGTCTGGAGTACGATGTCAAAGTTGTGCTCGGGGACTTCAATGCTAAAATCGGAAAGGAAAACATCTTTGGCGGGTTAGTTGGTAAACACAGAATCCACGATACGACCACAGACAACGGTTACCGACTAACTGACTTCGCGGCAGCTCGTAATACGGTGATAAGTAGCACTAGGTTTCCAAGGCTAAGGATCCACACAGCAACCTGGCGCTCTCCAGACGGTCGAACCGCCAACCAAATCGACCATGTGCTAATCGACGCGAGGCACGCATCCAACATCCTCAACGTGCACACATTCCGAGGGGCAAACGTCGACTCTGACCATTTTCTTGTTGCGGCTAAGTTCAGAGCTCGACTATCCAACGAGAAGAAGCTGCGTTCCGCCCAGAAGAAGAAATTCAACGTTGGACGCCTTAGCACACCTGGAGTAGCCAGAGTCTACAAAGAGCGCCTGAGTGAGAAACTCTCCGCAGTGCATTCACCTACCACAAATGCCAACACCCAGTGGTCCAAGTATCGCGACATCATCAAAGAGGTAGCCGAAACCACCTTAGGGTACCAGCCACCCCAGAGAAAGAGCCCGTGGTATGATGATGAATGCGTACGCAGGAAAAAGGTGACAGAAGATGCACATATAAAGGCGCTGCAGCGCAAAACAAGGGCAGCGAGGGAAGAGTATCGAGCCAGGAGGAGGGAGGAGAAGAAAATCCTGCGTAGAAAGAAGAGGGCCTACGCAGTCTCCCAGCTCAAGGAGATCGAAGAGTCCCGCGATCGAAGCAACATCCGGAAGTTCTACAAGAAAGCCAAGCAACTGGCTGCTGGCTTCAAGACCGGAACGCAGGCTCTTCGAAACAGTGATGGAAACCTAGTCACCGAAGCGCAGGGAATAGTAGATGTTTTTAAGCAGCACTTCCAGCAGCTGCTAAATGGGCATCATGTAGAGAGAGTGATAGGGCAAGAAGAGAACCCACGTCCAGTCAATGAAGATCCAGTTCCACCGCCCAGTATAGAAGAAGTTGGCTTAGCAATAAAAAAGCTAAAGAACAACAAGGCCGCCGGCTCTGATGGTTTACCAGCGGAGCTCTTCAAATACGGTGGTGATGTTTTGGTAGGGCGCATGCACCAAATCATCAACCAAGTATGGGTGGAGGAAAGTATGCCCGATGACTGGACTATCAGCTCCATATGCCCCATCTACAAAAAAGGCGATCCTATGTCTTGCAAGAACTATCGAGGCATATCCCTGCTTAATGTCGCATACAAGATCCTATCCAACGTACTGTGTGAACGTCTCAAACCGTTCTGCAACACACTAATCGGCACGTACCAGTGTGGCTTCCGGCCCGGCAGATCGACTATAGACCAAATTTTCACACTGAGGCAAATCCTGGAAAAGACCAATGAATTTCAAGTCGAGACTCACCACCTATTCATCGACTTCAAAGCCGCATATGATAGCATTCATCGTCAGGAGCTTTATGTGGCGATGGCCGAATTCGGGATCCCGGCAAAACTGATCCAGCTATGTAGCGTGACGCTGGAGAACACACGCTGCAACGTGCAATTTGGAAGTAGCTCCTCCGAGCTATTCGAAACATGCACCGGATTTCGGCAAGGAGACGCATTATCATGTGACTTCTTCAATTTCGTGCTAGAGCAGATAGTGCGCAGGGCAGGTGTCAACACGGAAGGCACTATCTTCAACAAATCCGTCCAGCTACTGGGGTATGCAGACGATTTTGACATCATCGGTCGCTCCCAGCGTGCCGTGATAGAGGCTTTTACGGCGATTGAAGAACAGGCGAAATTCGTTGGTCTTGTAGTAAATGAGGACAAGACTAAGTACATGCTATCAACAAACAAACAAGCATCTGTCCACCGCCTAGGACAGAACGTCACTATTGATAGCAACAATTTCGAGGTAGTTAAGGAGTTTATCTACCTCGGAGTAAACATGAACTCCACAAATGACATCCTAGTGGAGATCCGGCGAAGAATTACCCTAGGAAACCGCTGCTACTTCGGTTTGGCAAAGCAATTGGGTTCAAAACTCCTAACTCGAAGGACACAATGTATGCTTTACAGAACCCTTATCCTGCCAGTTCTGCTTTATGGCGCCGAGTGCTGGACGATAAGCAGGAAGGGAGAGCTGATACTGGGCTCCTTCGAAAGAAAAATTCTTCGGCGGATTTTTGGTCCTGTGTGCGAGGAGGGCGAATGGAGGAGAAGATACAACCGCGAACTCTATGAGCTGTACCAAGATGTGGATGTAGTCCAAAAGGCCAAAATACGTCGACTACATTGGCTCGGCCACATCGAGCGAATGGACAATAATGCTCCAGCTAAGAGGATCTTCGAATCCCAGCCGCCAGGTTCGAGACGACAAGGAAGACCGAACCTCCGTTTCAAAGACCAAGCCATCGCGGATGCCAGAGCGCTTGGTCTGGATAACTGGAAGCAGAGTGCCCGGGATCGCAGAGGATGGAAGGCTGCAGTGTCTCAGGCAGAGACTCTTCACGGGTCGGGAGCCCGTTAAGTAAGTAAAGTACTATAAATCTTAATTCAATCAGATCATCAGTTATATATTCTTTTAAATTAGTTGATTTGCATTTAAAACAAACTTCACTTTTTGGAAAATTATATTTATATTGACATTCCAAGAATAACCATTTTTTCCATTTAATTTCACCAACTTTAATTTTTTTTTTAAATTGCCTAAATTTGTCAGTACCTACTAGAAGCAAAACCAACAATTTCCTTAGCTTTTCTATCATCATCATCAGAATCAGATTTTATATTATCATTATCTATTTTATCCAAATTTGATAAAATAAATTTACTATCATACCCCTTTAAATTATCAACTACAATGTTAAAGGCTTTCGGTAATTTACATGCAAAATTACATTCTAAACATAAAGGCATTCTATAGGCCCCCGTTAAATGATCATGATCCCACATTTTAACAACATTTTCATCATTAAAATTTGCATAACAAATTTCACAATTTGTAGCCTTTTCAAATTTTTCTATTCATTCTTTAGTTTTATATGCTGGTTTGTTGATTTTAATTATTTTGCTATATACTTTAGCTATTAATTAAAGATGACTATGAAAATTTTCTACCAGCTCTGACCCTTCTGTAATGTAAGAATGAAATTTTTTGAAATAATTATCATAAATTCCAAAACTATTTGGTACATGCTCATTAATTAATTTTGTTTTCTTTTTAGCAATATCGCATTTTTTTAATAAACATTCAAAATCAAGATATAAAGTAAATGGATAATATATTTCTGCTCCATATGTTTTATATTCTAAAATGTTATTTTCTTCTGTTGGTAATTTACAACGTTGAATTATATCATTTGATGTATTATCAAAACAATCTCGCTTATGAGTTTCCAGTGCAGTATCAGATTTAAACTTTGTAAAACATTTCTTACAAATAAATAATTGACGTTTCGCATGATGAATTTTTCCACTCAGAAAACCTGATAAATTTTTAATGGGAATAAAATGACATTTATTATCTTTTTCTAAATACAATACATCAACATGTAATTTATTAACATTTGGATCAAAAGATTTACTTATGTATAAACTTTGAATTTGCTCAAAATCCTCATATGATTCATCATCCTCAAAATGATAAAAATTGATAGTAATATTAAAATAATCTTCTAATTTTTTTATATTTTTCATCATTTTCTATTTCCCTCAAATAATTTTTGTATTTTGATGATCTTTCAGGATGTTCTTTTAATTCATCTTGATGTATAAAATAAAGAATTGTATATAAAATACATTTATTATTGTTCAATCGGAGCCTTTTCCGACTGCTCCGCAGAAAAAACTGCTGCCGTGAAATAAGTTATGACGACAAGTATGAAATTTCCCGGATTGAATATTGTCTGCTAAGTGCGACGTTAGCTTTTAAAAAAACGAGACGACGAAAGGAGCAACGAAAGAAAAAAAGCTGGGGTGGAATCGCGACCTCCGTGAACGAGTAACTCGTTTTCGTAAAATGTTTATTTGGCATTATCGCATACGTGAACGTATATTCGTAAACGTAATTTGGCATCACCACTTGGCTGAACGGATACCTAAACGTATACGTTCAATTCAAATGTCATTCGATTGGTTTTTAGTGTTCGTAATTTGTGTTGTGGAAAAAATAATAAAGAAAAATGTAAGTTTTATAATAATAAATCTATTTTATTTCTTTTTATGAGCTAACATATAAATATACACTTAAAACAAAAAACATATTTTTAGGACAAATTGCAACAAAATAAACCCAACACAGAAATTCGTCTTGGCAGAATTTATGAAAGATCACCCGAACTTGGCCAAAAACATGCTTCCAAACACTGGCCACAAACTTGGCCACAAAATTAAATACTGTCGGACCTCCGGTCAAAGAAGTAAAAGCGTGGAAGAAGGTTAGAAAACTCTTGTTTTATTGTATCTATATTTATTGTTTGATTTTTTGTTTTAAGGTTTTTGCAGACCAAAAATTTCAAACAAAAAAAAAACTTTCTTTTAACAAAGCTTCGAAGAACAGAACAGGAGGCGGGCCATATGAAGGAAAATATATTACGGAAGAAGAAAATATGTTAATTGAAGCAACTGGATTGGAAGCATCAGTAAAGGGACTTTCAAACGTCAAAAGAATCATGAGCAGCTCCTCCATATTGTGCATTCAACGCATGTATGACATACTCATGATCGCAGATCTGTAAATTAACATAATATAAGGTATTAATAAGATATATTTTTTTATATTCATATGAACTTACAATCATTGCATTTAAGCTATGGAAACCCTTGCGATTCAAAAACATATGTTCATTTTGAGTTGGTCGCTGCAGCCCAATATGAGTACCGTCGATGCACCCAATGACTGAAATACAATTCAGAAGGGTGAATTTATATAATAAAACGTTTTGCAAAAGATCAAACAATCTTACCACCCGGTATTTTATACTTTTGGAAAAAGTGTTCCTTACATCTAGATGAATTCGCCGGAAGGAACAATATGTGAGTAGGACATATTTTGTCCTCAATTTCTTTCAGTACACTGGAGGTTATTTTGGATACACTGCTTTGGCACACCCCAATAAGATAATCACCTCCGACGGTGTGTTGGTATCCTCCACTCCCTAAAAGAGATAATGTCGCCGCTAATTGCAAAACAGGAGGTACTGCCGTGGATAATTGGGCACAGAAGTTCAGTTTCGTAAAAACATAATGAAACGCTTTTTTATTTAAACGAAACCGCTTAATAAATCTATATAAAATACACCGTGTTCATAAATTAACAAATAGTTTTTGATTGAACTCCCGATTTGCTTTGTAAAGAAAGCGGATTGCTCTTATCCTTTAGCTGTTTGCGAATAATTTTTTCATTGTTGTCACTACTTTCGTCCGAAGAACTTAAGTAAAATAACAACGTCGGGTCCATTGAAGCCTCTTAAATTATTTCTTTGAAATATAAAAACTAATTTTTGCGAAATTTTACTTCTGAATGACATTTGTTTGACGTTTAAACTATTACCATTTTGATTTTAATCTATTACAACTACTACGTCAAATCCAAAAATTACGTTCCGTCAGCATTCGTGTGACACAATCTCAATACGTTCGTTCGTATGACGAAACACGTAATTGCTGTTCGTACGATTGCTGATCCGTTCACGGAGGACGCGATTCGACCCCTGTTCTCCGATTGGAGTTGACCACGATAATGATTTAATTTTCTAGCATTAGTTTTCTTGTTACATGTTTTAGTACAAAGAGTAGTTTTTAGTACAGCAGAAAAATATGCAAAAGATGGCCGACCTTTATTTTGGTGGCGCCAGATTTGAATGTTACAATTGGTATAATTCATATTTCAATTACATTATATTGGAAGAAATGTTGATACAAGGTAAGTAGATTAATTCACAAATTTAGGTAATTAATTTATGTTTTTTGTTATTTATTATTTATTTTTTTTAAGCGTATGTGTGCGATGTGTTGACGAGTTCCCCAACATTCCGCCTCCTTTGAAATCACCTGATTTCAACACGGAAGTAAAGCCAGTTTATGGATTGGTCGTTTGATTATGCCCTTGGGTGTTCGAATTTCAGCTACTCTAACGAGTCCATCCTTGCCCGGAAATGTTTGTTGAATTCTTCCCAGCAACCATCTTTGCGGAGGTTTATTGTCGTCATAAACGATGACCATGGAATCGGTTAAGAGATTTGGCGTTTTGGACACCCACTTTTGTACGCTGTGGAAGTTCTTGAAGATACTCGTCGGTCCAACGCTTCCAGAAATGCGTTTTAACGTTGTTGATTCGACGCCAATATTCCAAGTTGCTCGTAATTGGCGCATCGTCTGCAGGTTCTGGAATTGCCTTGAGTGAAGAGCCGATTAGGAGATGACCAAGAGTTAAGGCTTCGTAATCGTTCGGGTCATTTGTAAGTGGTGTGATCGGTCTTGAGTTCATCACGGATTCACAAAATATGCTTTGCGGAAGTCCTCGTCGACTTATCATGCGCTTGAGTGCGGCAATAAACGCATTTGCCGTGAGGTCGGAAACCGGTTCTAGATGAACCGCCTTGGACGTAAAACATACAAACACGGCAATGTACGATTTGTAGGGCACTTTACCCCGGATCCTGTGGTATGTGTAGATGGGTCCGCAAAAATCGACACCACATCGTAAGAAAGGACGACAAGCGTTGATTCTTTCGGCGGGCAAATTTCCCATTACCTGTTGCAATAGTTTGGGCTTATTACGCACGCAGTGTATACAATTACGGACAATTTTGCGCGCAAGATCCCTAGCGTTAACAATCCACATCCTTTGCCGTATTAATGAGACGAGGGATTTCGGTCCAGCGTGAAAATGTTTCTTATGTAGGTAGTGCGCAAAGCAAGTTGCAAATTGTGAATTTTTTGGTAATAAAGCCGGGTGCTTCTGCTCAATTGGCATTAAAGCGTTCTGTAATCGTCCTCCAACCTTAAGTATCGGATATCCTGTGGTTGTGAAGCATTCGTTACTACAGTACATTTCAGTACGTCACTCCATTTCCCTATGCCACTCTCTTTCCCCCACAACCGCCACACAACCAAAAATGATACACCTCATCAGTATCAAATATACACTTTCGCATGTGATCAGCCATCTGGCCGCGCCCACCTCGCCAGTTTCCTTTCGTACACTGTTCTATACCTTCCGATACCCCACCACCACTCGCTGTGCGCAGCCACTACGAAGGCAATGCATGTGCATTACGCACAACACACTGTGGCTGTTGCTGACTTCGCCCAACCAACCAACGAACGAGCCGAGGCTACCCCCCCCCATCACCAGTGCTCCCGCTCTCCACGTCGGTGTGGTGACGTGTGCACGCAACGAAGCAAATAATTGTGGTACAGGTCATTTACATCAGGGAATAGAATTCACACCGGCTTGTCAAATGAAATACTATAAGACCACAAGTAAAATTACGAACAATCGAGCAAGACAGCACAGTTGACAGTACCAATCCGGTGTACCGCTGATTTTTATCCGCAAATAGTTTTGCACTATTTTGCTAATTTTTGGTTGCTAGCAAACCTGCGGGTAGCTGGCGAATTGCCGAGTCCTTCGTTTCGAAAGACTTAGAGTGCCGGGACTGCCGCAAGGCGGACCTGTAAATTGCCGGGACTGCCGCAAGGCGGACCTGTAGATTGCCGGGACTGCCGCAAGGCGGACCTGTAGATTGCCGGGACTGTCGCAAGACGGACCTGTAGATTGCCGGGACTGCCGCAAGGCGGACCTGTAGATTGCCGGGACTGCCGCAAGGCGGACCTGTAGATTGCCGGGACTGTCGCAAGACGGACCTGTAGATTGCCGGGACTGTCGCAAGACGGACCTGTAGATTGCCGGGACTGTCGCAAGACGGACCTGTAGATTGCCGGGACTGCCGCAAGGCGGACCTGTAGATTGCCGGGACTGCCGCAAGGCGGACCTGTAGATTGCCGGGACTGTCGCAAGACGGACCTGTAGATTGCCGGGACTATCGCAAGACGGACCTGTAGATTGCCGGGACTGCCGCAAGGCGGACCTGTAGATTGCCGGGACTGTCGCAAGACGGACCTGTAGATTGCCGGGACTGTCGCAAGACGGACCTAGAGTGCCGGGACTGCCGCAAGGCGGACCTGTAGATTGCCGGGACTGCCGCAAGGTGGACCTGTAGATTGCCGGGACTGTCGCAAGACGGACCTGTAGATTGCCGGGACTGTCGCAAGACGGACCTGTAGATTGCCGGGACTGCCGCAAGGCGGACCTGTAGATTGCCGGGACTGTTGCAAGACGGACCTGTAGATAGCCGGGACTGCCGCAAGGCGGACCTGTAGATTGCCGGGACTGTCGCAAGACGGACCTGTAGATTGCCGGGACTGTCGCAAGACGGACATGTAGATTGCCGGGACTGCCGCAAGGCGGACCTGTAGATTGCCGGGACTGCCGCAAGGCGGACCTGTAGATTGCCGGGACTGTCGCAAGACGGACCTGTAGATTGCCGGGACTGCCGCAAGGCGGACCTGTAGATTGCCGGGACTGCCGCAAGGCGGACCTGTAGATTGCCGGGACTGTCGCAAGACGGACCTGTAGATTGCCGGGACTGTCGCAAGACGGACCTGTAGATTGCCGGGACTGCCGCAAGGCGGACCTGTAGATTGCCGGGACTGCCGCAAAGCGGACCTGTAGATTGCCGGGACTGTCGCAAGACGGACCTGTAGATTGCCGGGACTGCCGCAAGGCGGACCTGTAGATTGCCGGGACTGTCGCAAGACGGACCTGTAGATTGCCGGGACTGCCGCAAGGCGGACCTGTAGATTGCCGGGACTGCCGCAAGGCGGACCTGTAGATTGCCGGGACTGTCGCAAGACGGACCTGTAGATTGCCGGGACTGTCGCAAGACGGACCTGTAGATTGCCGGGACTGCCGCAAGGCGGACCTGTAGATTGCCGGGACTGCCGCAAGGCGGACCTGTAGATTGCCGGGACTGTCGCAAGACGGACCTGTAGATTGCCGGGACTGCCGCAAGGCGGACCTGTAGATTGCCGGGACTGCCGCAAGGCGGACCTGTAGATTGCCGGGACTGTCGCAAGACGGACCTGTAGATTGCCGGGACTGTCGCAAGACGGACCTAGAGTGCCGGGACTGCCGCAAGGCGGACCTGTAGATTGCCGGGACTGCCGCAAGGCGGACCTGTAGATTGCCGGGACTGCCGCAAGGCGGACCTGTAGATTGCCGGGACTGTCGCAAGACGGACCTAGAGTGCCGGGACTGCCGCAAGGCGGACCTGTAGATTGCCGGGACTGCCGCAAGGCAGACCTGTAGATTGCCGGGACTGTCGCAAGACGGACATAGCCACCGACCGGGACTGTACCACGCCCAACCCAGCCGCCAGGAAGGAACGAGCCGCTGACCACACCAGACGACCGAGGACCAGTATAGCCGTGCCGATTAAGCTAATAAACTAGTAGAGTTGGCCAGTATAGCCGTACCGAGTCAAATAATAGACTGTCATATTGTATAATTCTTTATATTGGAAATAAATTGTAATAAGAGGAACTGCTCAACCTAAAGTTCGTGTTTCTTTGGGAAGGACCTTGGCGAACCGACGAGCTAACCTCAGCCTGAGATAAAAAGCACATCACATTGGCGCCCGAGCAGGGACTTCTACAGAAGGAGGACCAGAATTATTACGTCCGGACCGAAGCCGACCAGAAGATGAACGAAGGAAACCAGCTCACCGTCCCTGAAGGATCCTCTGGAGTGATGACCATCGGATGGATCTACCTACTGAAGAAGACAGAATTAATAGAGGCGATGGAAAACAAGGGGTTAAGAACTGAGGGAACAGTTGAGCAGCTACGATCCCGAATGAGTGCTTACCTAAAGACCACGCGGGCTAGATCTTCCACGCAGAACCTCTATGAAGAGTTAGAAGCGAAAACCGCTACCCGAGAGTACAGGGATACATCATCAGAGGATGATGAGAAGTCCACCACGACCGAGGGGACCGTAAAGAGCCCCGAGTTCGTGGAGATACCCGTAGCTGTCAACCACCCGATCCCCGATCAACCGTCGCCTACCCTGTCCGAGAGATACCCGATGAACCCAACCACATCCTCGTCGAGTCGAACCACCGAACCGCCAGCCCCGACCATTCCACACCGAGCTAAGCCTACCCTAAGCTATGAAGCCGAGGTAATGGACACGGTCCGGAAGTGGGGTCTGAAATTTGACTCCTCGGGGAATGCCCTCGAATTTATGGAGCGGATCGAAGAACTGACCCGCTGTTATGACATCCCAGCAGAGTATATGTTGCGGCCTCTACCCGAGATCTTCCGAGGTACGGCACTGGAGTGGCTAAGAATCAACCGAGAAGAGTTTCAGACCTGGGATCAATTCCGTCAGGCATTCTTGCGCCACTTCCTGCCAGCCCGCTACATCCATAAGCTTGAAGAAGAAATTATGAGAAAAAGACAAGGACCTAGGGAAAAGGCCAAGGACTTTATCCGCGCCACCCAGTACCTTATCCGACAACACCCTCGGATGAACATACGGGATAACATAGATCGGATCTATGACAGCATGCGGCCTGAATACCGCCTCTACATAAGACGTAGGGATTTCAATACGCTTGACGAGCTTATGGAAATGGCCGAGGAATTTGAACACGTAAAAGGGGAAGAGCGAGGCCTCCGCCCCACCAATCCGGTCACGGCCCCTGCACCCCGACCCCAAGTACCGAGTGTCCCGTACAACAGAGATACGCACTGCTGGCGCTGTAAGCAGAGAGGGCACCGTCAGCAAGAGTGTCAACGACCGTACCGTCTATTTTGTTCGTACTGCGGGGAAGACGGAAGACAGACGAGAGATTGTAATTGCCACCGCAATCAAGCAGCCTCCATGTCCAATGCCAGGTGGACCGACCCTCGGTATTTCATTCCGACCACCATTCAGGGCCAAACCTTCCATTGTCTCGTGGACACCGGCGCCTCGAAATCCTTCGCCGGCCCGAGAATGCGACAAGCTCTACGTAGCATGAAGGCACCCGTCCGGTATCAGGGGCAGAGAATCCAACTAGCCAACGGTGACACCATTACCACCCGTGAACACTATACGGTGAAGTTACAGCTGGGTAGCCAATCCCTCACTAGCGAACTCACCTATATGAAAGCGTTGGCCGAGGATGCGATTTTCGGGATGGATTTACTCGATAAAGCTAAGTTCGAAATCACCCTAGGGGGGCAAAGGTTGACATATAAAGAAGTTCTACGTACCAGCCCCTCCACCAATATGTGCGCCCTACTTAGAGAAGGAAATCTAAGCTGGGGGGAGCAACAAAGTCTAGCCGAGTTCCTGGAAGAGGAAGTACCGAAATTTAAGGAAGTGGCAGGCACCACTAATATCACAGAGCACCGAATCCGACTCACCACCGATCACCCATTCAAGCAAAGGTACTATCCACGCAATCCGGCAATGCAAAAGGTGATTAACGACGAAATCGACGAACTCCTAAGGGAGGACAGGATCGAGCGATCTTGTAGCCCCTATAGTTCGCCTATAGTCCTCGTTAAAAAGAAGTCCGGTACTTGGAGGCTATGTGTGGATTTCCGGCAGCTCAATGAGATTTCGGTCAAAGATGCATACCCACTGCCCCAGATCAATTCGATCCTTGATAAACTCAAAGGGGCACAGTTCATCTCCACCATAGACCTAAAACAAGGATACTGGCAAATCCCGATCCATGTGGCATCAAGACCATATACCGCCTTCACCGTTCCCGGCCGAGGGTTGTTCCAGTGGAAGGTCATGCCTTTCGGCCTCCACTCCGCCCCAGCAACATTCCAACGTGCCCTGGATGGTGTCATCGGCCCAGACATGGAACCCCATGCATTCGCCTACCTCGACGATATCATTATCATTGGGGCCACATTTGAGGAACACCTCCGGAACCTACGAGAAGTATTCTCACGGCTACGCAGAGCGAACCTGCAGATCAATCTGGACAAATGCGAGTTCTGCCAACAAGAACTAAAGTACCTCGGCCACGTAATCAGCCACAAGGGAATCCACACGGACCCAGACAAAATCTCGGCGATAAAAGAGCTCCACCCCCCCCCCGCAATATCCGAGAGCTACGCCGCATACTGGGCATCACTTCCTGGTACCGCCGGTTCATCAAAGATTTCTCCACCGTAGCCTCACCGTTGACCGCTCTATTGAAAAAAGGAAGCCACTGGGAATGGGGCCAGAAACAGAAAGACGCGTTTAAGCTACTGAAGTCCAAGCTCACAGAGGCCCCCATTTTGACCTGTCCAGACTTCAACCAGCCGTTTGTACTACAGACCGACGCCAGTCAAGATGGATTGGGCGTCGTCCTGTCCCAAACGCCAAATGGGAAGGAAAATGTCATCGCTTATGCCAGCCGCACCCTGACACCATTAGAACAGAAATATGCGGTCACGGAAAAGGAATGCCTGGCAATACTGTGGGGAGTTCGAAAAATGCGTCCGTACCTCGAAGGCTACCATTTCACGGTCATTACAGACCACCACTCTCTGAAGTGGCTTCACTCGCTCGAAAACCCGTCCGGTCGATTGGCCCGGTGGGCAATTGAACTGCAACAATATGACTTCGAGATTAAATACCGTAAGGGATCTCTAAACGTCGTAGCAGACGCGCTATCCCGAGACCCCCAGCCCACCAAAGAGGTTAACCCACTTCACGCCTGAACCGAACCGAACCTTGAGTGGACCCAGAAGAAGGCTCAGATCCTGCGCACCCACCCCGAAGAACTCCCGGATTACAAGCTCGTCGAAGGAAAGCTCTACCGCCACTTTCAAACCACCGATCCCCTGGCCGATCCCCACCATGGGGTATGGAAATGGTGTGTCCCGAAGCCCGACCGCCGAAGCGTGTTATATGAGCACCACGATCACGTGACCGCGGGACATCTCGGAACGGCGAAGACCATAGCCCGCATCCAAGAAAAACACTATTGGCCGGGCATGTACCGTGACATCATTAGATATGTCCGACAGTGCGACACCTGCAACCGATATAAGGGGCAACAACAGAAGCCCAGCGGTCTAATGCACAGTACCACGGATAAAGCCCCATGGGAAACCGTATGTATCGACTTCATGGGGCCTCTACCCCGTTCCGCAAAGGGAAACACCATGCTCTTGGTATTGGTAGATAAATTCACCAAATGGGTAGAAGCCGTCCCCATGCGCGCCGCCACTACGACGTCACTCATCACGGCTCTACGGGAACGCGTGCTTGCACGGTTCGGGTACCCAAAGACCCTAATATCCGACAATGGGGCCCAATTTACCAGCTCCGCTTTCCGTACGTTCCTCAGTGAAATAGGAACGCAGCATCAGCTGACCGCTCCGTATACCCCTCAAGAAAACCCAACAGAGAATGTGAACCGAGTACTCAAAACCATGATCGCCCAATATGTGGCGGATAACCATCGACGCTGGGATGAACACCTACCGGAATTTTGCTTCGCCATCAACACCAGCAAACATGAATCAACTGGCTACTCACCGGCGTACCTGAACTTTGGCAGACAGATGAGGCGACCGGACCACCACGACGACGGGACACTCAACGATCGGCCGCGCACTGATTCACCCGAGGGACTGACCATCCGAGGGGAACGTCTGAAGGCACTATACCAACTGGTCCGACAGAACCTGCGAAATGCCACCCAGAAGCAAAGTAAACATTACAACCTTCGCCGCCGGGCATGGCGACCCGACATCGGAGAGCGGGTGTACCGCAAAGTCCGAGTACTCTCCTCAGCCACGAAACACTTCACCGAGAAACTGGCCCCCAAGTATGATGGGCCATATGAGGCCATTCGATTTGTCTCACCAGTCATCGTACTGCTCCGACGCCTGGGCAAGACCGAGAAAAACAATGTATACCGTTGCCACGTAAGAGATCTAAAAGGACATCACAATAATGATATACTGCAGTCCATCAGTCGTCAATCAACCATGGAGCCGTCAACATCGTCCGGCACAGCAAAACGAACAATTATTTTCTCCGCCGAACCGTGGACACGACGCGCCACCGTCCCAAAGAAGGTTCCCACCACACGGTCGGCCCCAAAGCGTGGAATAACCAAGAGGCCACCAGCACCACCATGACCAATTCTCCCCGTACCACCCCGTCCCAGCCCGCTAGACCAACTCGCAGTCACCCGGAGCGTCCGCGAGAAGGCGAGCTCCATGTGGTTCCAGCGCATAGCCACCGTGCAATGTAGCTCAACCAGCACCAACCACGAGAAGGTCTCCGCCACCGCCACCACCACTTCCGCCGGCCCTACCGACAGTAACACCACCGAACCCTCCGATCTCGTCGCCATGCCCATCACCACGACAACCCGCACCCTGCACCGGACCCCGTCGGCCATCCCAGTCCCAGTCCCCATGACCACGGCCACGGAAGGACAACCAACCCTCGGGGAACTCGTCGGCCGCATCAACCTGGATGCCAAGAGGAAGCCCAGGAAGAAGAAGAAGAAGAAGAACCAAGCCGGCAAGGTAGCTCCACCAACCGACCCCTTTGAGGGGATCGATGTGCAGGAGCTGGCCAAAAGAAGACACCGCATCATCATCATCAGGAAGCCATGGGGACCGGTTAGGATGGTCTTCACGAGGAAGGGAACAGCCGTGCTACAGTTCGAGGATCGGCAGAAGGTGATCGCCATAAACATTACCTAGTTTCTTACCCAAAAAAAAAAAAAAAAAAAAAAAAAAAAATTAATTACGAACCGATACCGAGATTGTTTAAGTTAGATTGAAGAAGTTTTCATGGTTTTGTTTGTTTTCCTTTGCCCTACACATGTAAATAAATAAAAAAAAAAAAAAAAAAAAAAAAAAAAAAAAAAAAAAAAAAAAAAAAAAAATATATATTTTTAATGAATTACGAACCGATACCGAGGATTGTTTAAGTTAATTAAATTGAAGAAGTTTTCATTGTTTTGTTGTTTTCTTACACATGTAAATACCTAAAGGAAAAAAAAAAAAAAAAAAAAAGGCAAAAAAATCTTTTGTTTAATAAAACCGATTATCGAATTTCGTCTAAGCAATTTGTTCTTTCCTAAGGTGGGGGACAGACGAGAAGGTTCTCGTCTGAGAAAGAAGGAGGGGAATGTAACGAAGCATTCGTTACTACAGTACATTTCAGTACGTCACTCCATTTCCCTATGCCACTCTCTTTCCCCCACAACCGCCACACAACCAAAAATGATACACCTCATCAGTATCAAATATACACTTTCGCATGTGATCAGCCATCTGGGCGCACCCACCTCGCCAGTTTCCTTTCGTACACTGTTCTATACCTTCCGATACCCCACCACCACCCGCTGTGCGCAGCCACTACGAAGGCAATGCATGTGCATTACGCACAACACACTGTGGCTGTTGCTGACTTCGCCCAACCAACCAACGAACGAGCCGAGGCTACCCCCCCTATCACCAGTGCTCCCGCTCTCCACGTCGGTGTGGTGACGTGTGCACGCAACGAAGCAAATAATTGTGGTACAGGTCATTTACATCAGGGAATAGAATTCACACCGGCTTGTCAAATGAAATACTATAAGACCACAAGTAAAATTACGAACAATCGAGCAAGACAGCACAGTTGACAGTACCAATCCGGTGTACCGCTGATTTTTCTCCGCAAATAGTTTTGCACTATTTTGCTAATTTTTGGTTGCTAGCAAACCTGCGGGTAGCTGGCGAATTGCCGAGTCCTTCGTTTCGAAAGACTTAGAGTGCCGGGACTGTCGCAAGGCGGACCTGTAGATTGCCGGGACTGTCGCAAGACGGACCTGTAGATTGCCGGGACTGCCGCAAGGCGGACCTGTAGATTGCCGGGACTGCCGCAAGGCGGACCTGTAGTTTGCCGGGACTGCCGCAAGGCGGACCTGTAGATTGCCGGGACTGTCGCAAGACGGACCTGTAGATTGCCGGGACTGTCGCAAGGCGGACCTGTAGATTGCCGGGACTGCCGCAAGGCGGACCTGTAGATTGCCGGGACTGTCGCAAGACGGACCTAGCCACCGACCGGGACTGTACCACGCCCAACCCAGCCGCCAGGAAGGAACGAGCCGCCGACCACACCAGACGACCGAGGACCAGTATAGCCGTGCCGATTAAGCTAATAAACTAGTAGAGTTGTCCAGTATAGCCGTACCGAGTAAAATAATAGATTGTCATATTGTATAATTCTTTATATTGGAAATAAATTGTAATAAGAGGAACTCCTCAACCTAAAGTTCGTGTTTCGAAGCATTCGTTACTACAGTACATTTCAGTACGTCACTCCATTTCCCTATGCCACTCTCTTTCCCCCACAACCGCCACACAACCAAAAATGATACACCTCATCAGTATCAAATATACACTTTCGCATGTGATCAGCCATCTGGGCGCACCCACCTCGCCAGTTTCCTTTCGTACACTGTTCTATACCTTCCGATACCCCACCACCACTCGCTGTGCGCAGCCACTACGAAGGCAATGCATGTGCATTACGCACAACACACTGTGGCTGTTGCTGACTTCGCCCAACCAACCAACGAACGAGCCGAGGCTACCCCCCCCATCACCAGTGCTCCCGCTCTCCACGTCGGTGTGGTGACGTGTGCACGCAACGAAGCAAATAATTGTGGTACAGGTCATTTACATCAGGGAATAGAATTCACACCGGCTTGTCAAATGAAATACTATAAGACCACAAGTAAAATTACGAACAATCGAGCAAGACAGCACAGTTGACAGTACCAATCCGGTGTACCGCTGATTTTTCTCCGCAAATAGTTTTGCACTATTTTGCTAATTTTTGGTTGCTAGCAAACCTGCGGGTAGCTGGCGAATTGCCGAGTCCTTCGTTTCGAAAGACTTAGAGTGCCGGGACTGCCGCAAGGCGGACCTGTAGATTGCCGGGACTGCCAATTTCAATTCAGTTTCAATTTCAGTTCAATTTTATTTCAATTTTTTCAATTTAAGTTTACATTGGTTTTTCTGCAAAGCCGGAAGGGCTTGTCTGCAGAAGACTGTTTACAATTTTGTTATACATTTGTTTATTGCTGAGCTCATATAATTAATAAAAAGTTATACAGCAAATTAACGTGCAAGAATATATTTTAACATCAATTAATTTTCACAATATTTTCAAAAATAATTTAATAACATTTACATTATACATATTATTTATGTTTTTTTATGAATACATATAAAATTCTTTGGCTTTTTTAACAAATTCTTTTCTGGAAAGGTTGAGAAGTTCTCTTGGGAGTTTATTAAATACAGATGGGACTGCCACGTTGTACGTCCTTCTGCCATAATCATTCCAGAACCTCGGAATTTGGTACATGTTCTGTTGTCGTCTTCTTGTATTCACTCTCTGCTGCGTTTGTACTTTATAGGTGTTGTCGCTGTGAAAAGTTGCTAGTATTTCCAGTTCATAGATTTTGGTAATATTTAACATATTAACTGGTTCATTTCTGTGTGCTCTCTGCACAATTTTTTGCAGTCGTGTTTGCAGCCTTTGAAGTTGTTGCATGCATGAGGCTCTTCCCCATGCTAATATGCCGTACCTTAAGTGCGACTCCACAAGTCCAAAGTAGCATTGTTTTAGTACACTGTATGTGTAGAGATTGCTCAGGTGGAAGAGAGCGAATGCTGATTGGCACAATTTCTTTTTCAGTACTTCAATATGGTAATTCCATTTGAAGTTATAATCAACCACGAGTCCCAGATATTTATAAGTTGAAACGTTATCTATATATCTGCAGTCGTCGTCTTCTTTTATTGTTCCGTTATTGCCAGTTGTGTGCAAACAATCTATGTCATGCATTTTTATCTTTAGTTTAGTTTTTTGGATATGCGGCGGGCGAATGTGCATTACCTTAGTCTTCAGTGCGTTGATAATTAATCCGTGGTCGTGACACCAAGCTATCACTCTGTTGCAATCTTTTTGCATAAGTTTTTCAGCTTCGTCAACGATCCTATGGCTAACTACGATTGCTGTGTCGTCCGCATAGGCATATCCCGTACTGTACTTTAACACAGACAGTAGATCATTGACGTAAATAATAAAGAGAAGTGGACCCAACTTTGATCCCTGCGGGACCCCATATTCAATCTTTTCATCTTCACTTACATGTTCACCAATCTTAACCCTTAAGGTTCTATTGTTTAGGTAATTTTCAAACCATGCTAATATGTGTCCACGAATTCCAATCTTTTCAAGCTGTCTCAGGATTTGTTTGTGGTTCAGAGTGTCGAAGGCCTTTTTGAAGTCAATAAATAGAACTACTGAGCTGTGATTTTTGTCCAGGCTGTGGTACATTTTGTTAGCGAAGTCTCCAAGCAGTCTATTTATACTTTTGCCTTTGCGGAAGCCAAATTGATGTTTGTTCAGAATATTGTACTTCTCGATGAATTCGTACAGCCTATTTGCTAGAACATCTTCCATTATTTTATCGACAGCTGATAGGATTGAAATTGGTCTGTAGTTTTGTATTTCATCTTTTCGACCACCTTTGTGTATCGGTCGAACTATTGATGTTTTGAGCATGTTCGGAATTAACCCTTGCGCTATACTCATGTTAATCAGCTTCGTTAAAATTGGGGATAGAGTTAGTGAGTTATTTTTCAAGTCAATCGGCCTTATTCCGTCTATCCCCGCCGATTTATTGCCTTTCAACGAGTTGAGAATATTATACACCTCTGCAACAGACGCATGCTCGGCGTAAATGGAATGTTGTATGCTAGTTGATTGCCCGTAATAAAATTTATGATTACATTCATGTACAGTGTTTCTTATTTCTGCAGTTAGAGTCTTAGCGAATCTGTTGGCTAGTTCATTTATGTTCTTTTCTTTCGAGAAGTTATTTTTTAAGATGTCATCTAGATTGCTTTTCTTCTTGCCCAAAATAGAATTTACAAGTTTCCAAGTCTCCCTGGGGTCGCTTTTGCAGCTTAGGAACTTTTGTTTATAGAAGCTAGCCTTTGTTCTAGCTATTTTCTTGTTTAGTTCATTTCGATACACTTTGTATTCTCTGTGGTAATCTTCGTTTTGTCTGTTGTTTTTGTACCGCCTGTAAAGTCTGTCGCGTTCTTTGCAGTCGTTCTTCAACTCAGCGTTTATCCAACTATGTTCCGTGCTCCTTTTTTTTCTTATCACCGTTGATGTTGTAGTCAGAGTATTCATTGTCTCTTTGAATTTTTGATAAAGCTCATTTACATCTGTACACTCATTCAATTCTTCCCAATTGAATTCTTGTATTTTTTGTGCCAAAAGGTGGCTCGAAATTTGCTTTTCTATATAAGGTTCTTTTTGATTTTCGGTGTCAGTTTTGACTCCGCAATACAGGGCATAGTGGTCTGAGATACATAATTCTATAACCGCTGAGTTGATTTCCGCCTTGCTTGCTCTTAATAGATTATGGTCGATCAGTGTTCTTGTATTTTTTCTTGGATCAACACGAGTATGTGCGCATATACAATTACACAGACCTTTTGACGATATCATCGATAGGTAGTCCGATACACCTGCGTTAGTTTTGTCCTTAACGTTAATATTGATGTCCCCCATTATTATGAGGTTATTTCTCGTTTCGACTTTGTCAATCTGTTCACCCAGTTCACGAACGAAACACTTAACATTTCTCTTTGGCGGCCTATACACACAGATGATCGACGCCACAAAATTACCACGTTTAACATTGATGGAGACGTTTTCATACATGTAAGTATTTTTTTCTATTTTTTCAAATGCAACATTATTTTTAACATAAACAGCTATTCCGCCTCCTCCTGAATTGCTTCTATTGAAGAATTCGCTACTGTATCCATTAATTTGGTACAAATGGTTTTCTTGTTTTGAGATATTAATTTCACACAACATAATTACATCTATATTCGACAGAAAATCGTCGACGTATAACATGAATGCATTCCAATTTGTTCTCAAGGATCTTATATTTAGCGACATACATGAGAATTCAATTTTATTATTTTTAATATATGCACAAGCATCTTCGTGTGTTTTTATATTTTTAAAATTTATTTTTATTATTTCATTTAATTCCTTAGTTGATTTATTCATATTGTGGTGAGTTCTTTTTGAGCACTAGTGTGGTTACAATTTGACATTTGCGTTTATGACATTCTGTCTAGATCGTTGATGGATCGTATCTCGATTATACGGTCTCCTTCTGTCATTCTCGCAAGTACTTTATTGTTTTTAAACCACACGAACTTCCAGTTGACAGCTTTTGCTTTATTTTTGGCTAACCAAATAATATTTTTGAAGTGCTTTGTTAAATGTTCATTAATATATACGTTTTGATTTGTATAAGCCGGGTTGGCTTCTTTTTTCAGTTGGGTGCATACTTCACCGTATTTAACATTTCTCTTTTGTTTTACTCTCTCGAGGAAAGTGTTTTTTGTGTTCTTTCGCGTGAAACTTACAACAATGTTTTTCATTTGCTTGTTTTTTCTATCATTATATGTGTATATATCTTCAATGTCGTCTTCTGTTATTTGTGTATTAATTGTTTCACCTATTGCCTTAACTATATCCAAAGCATTTTCATTGTTGGACATTGGAACGTTACGTATTTCGACATTTCTGTCAATTTGCTTTTGTTCCAAAGTGTTGACCTGTGTCTGCAAAAGTGAAATTTGTTCGTCTTTGGATTGAATCTGCTTTTTGTAGTCTTCAAGTTCTTTCATTAGGGATTGCAGTAAGCTATTGTTCGTTTCAAGTGTTTTGTTTATTTCATCATACTTGCAAGTGGTGAAATCTACCGCTCTTGCATAATCCTTTAATAGTGCCTTTATTTCCTTCAGTTCTTTGTTTACAGCACTGTTATCTGACTGCACAATCACGGTTGAGCCGGTCTTTGAGGACTCTGCTGTCCTAGATCTTTTGGCACTTTGGACCTCTTCTAGCTCGGCCTTGTTCTTTTCCCTGCATGAAGAACATATCCAGTTTTTCCTAGACTGCTGGGACATCTTACGGTAAGAGTTTTGGGATATTGAGGTGCACTCAAAATGTAAATCTCCATTACAGTTAGAGCAAGTAGCAAACTCGCCATCAAGTGGTAACGGATCATTGCATCTACTGCACTTGTTCATCTTACCAGTTGTTTTTTGGATTTTCCCGCTTACCACTTTTTTTATATGAAAAACAATATATATGTAACTCAGTGATTAATTAAAGTTAATAAATTTGTTTTTGTTTGGGCTTTTATTTTAATACTTAATTTCACACTGCTTTGTTAAAGCACGTCTGCACGCAACCACGGCTCAGAATACCTCTGAGCCGCAAGGCGGACCTGTAGATTGCCGGGACTGTCGCAAGACGGACCTGTAGATTGCCGGGACTGCCGCAAGGCGGACTTGTAGATTGCCGGGACTGCCGCAAGGCGGACCAGTAGATTGCCGGGACTGTCGCAAGACGGACCTGTAGATTGCCGGGACTGCCGCAAGGCGGACCTGTAGATTGCGGGGACTGCCGCAAGGCGGACCTGTAGATTGCCGGGACTGTCGCAAGACGGACCTAGAGTGCCGGGACTGCCGCAAGGCGGACCTGTAGATTGCCGGGACTGTCGCAAGACGGACCTAGCCACCGACCGGGACTGTACCACGCCCAACCCAGCCGCCAGGAAGGAACGAGCCGCCGACCACACCAGACGACCGAGGACCAGTATAGCCGTGCCGATTAAGCTAATAAACTAGTAGAGTTGTCCAGTATAGCCGTACCGAGTAAAATAATAGATTGTCATATTGTATAATTCTTTATATTGGAAATAAATTGTAATAAGAGGAACTCCTCAACCTAAAGTTCGTGTTTCGAAGCATTCGTTACTACAGTACATTTCAGTACGTCACTCCATTTCCCTATGCCACTCTCTTTCCCCCACAACCGCCACACAACCAAAAATGATACACCTCATCAGTATCAAATATACACTTTCGCATGTGATCAGCCATCTGGGCGCACCCACCTCGCCAGTTTCCTTTCGTACACTGTTCTATACCTTCCGATACCCCACCACCACTCGCTGTGCGCAGCCACTACGAAGGCAATGCATGTGCATTACGCACAACACACTGTGGCTGTTGCTGACTTCGCCCAACCAACCAACGAACGAGCCGAGGCTACCCCCCCCATCACCAGTGCTCCCGCTCTCCACGTCGGTGTGGTGACGTGTGCACGCAACGAAGCAAATAATTGTGGTACAGGTCATTTACATCAGGGAATAGAATTCATGTAGTGAATTCTGGAGTTATTCCCTACTTTTGGTATTTAAGCGTACCACGCTGAATAGATAGGCGATTACTCGCCGCAACTAAAGGAAAAAGGGACAACTGTCGACTCTGGTATCCAAATCAAATCATGTCTTTATTATTAAAATTGCAATTCTTAAATACTATTTACAGTGACTGTTATACTTATCTTCTATCTTATTTCTACTCACAATAGCGATAGTGAATAACTTATTCTAAATTCTTATTGGCTATGCGCCATTCAATAGGATCTTGTTTCTATTGAGTGACATTCAGTTCAATTGAGTGCATGACACATCTAGCTATGTGATATGCTGTGCATATCAACCTGTGTGACACATTGTACTCGATTGAACTATACATTCTGTCGTCACTTTGTTGTCGTGTGAAATCTAATCTATGATTAATGTGTTGTGGACAGTGGTGTCTACAAGTGGCTACACTACACCCTTGCCCTTAAGAAAAATTTTTGGTTGTAAATTATTTATGAACAAAAAAAATTTTAAGTACATTGGTTTGGTTTATATGGTTTCAGGAGATTATTATGTATTTCTTTATTTATTCCGTTAAAATCTATAATGGAGTTCACTCCTTTTCTTTTTATTATTTTAAATGGACCTATATATGGTGCTTGATTTTTTTTCTTATTTTCTACTTTCAGTAATACTAGGTCATCTATGTCTAAATCTAATTCTTTATTATACTTCTTATTTTCATGGAGTGTTCTTTTCTCTTTTGTTTTTGTTGTCATTTCTTTTGCTTTAGCGAGAGCATATTTTAACCTAATTCGTAGCTCGCGAGCATAATTGTCGTAGTCATAGATTTTTGTTTTATTGTTTATGGTGTCGGAGGGTAAACATGGTAATTTCCCATAAACGAGTTCATATGGTGAATACCCGGTATCTATATGTGGTGTCGTATTATAAGCGAATGTGAAGTACGGGACCCATTTGTCCCATTCATTATCGTCGACAAATGATAACAAAAATTCGTTAAGTACCCTGTGATTTCTTTCAAGTGCACCTATCGTTTGATGATGGTATGGGGAGGAGAATGTTTGCTTGATTTTTAAAAGTGAGCATATATTCGTTATCAGTTCGTTATTGAATTCTGACCCTCTGTCTGATTTTAAAATTTTGAAATGTCCATATTTAAGAATGAATTCCTCTACCAAAGTCTTAGCCGTTGTTGTTGCATCTTTTGATGTCATAGGATATGCAATAACGAATTTCGTTAATTCACACTGCATTGTGAGAATGTATCTTTTTCCATTCGATAATCTTAATGGTCCGACAGTGTCGATTGACACAACTTCAAAACTGTTGTTGGGGGTGTCGGTTATTGTTTGTGGTTCTTTCGTATGTTTTGTTTGTTTATTTCTTGCGCATGAGTCGCAGTTTGTTATGAATTTCTTCACCATTTGGCTCATTTTTCGCCAGATGTATCTTTGTTTTAGTTTTGTTAGGGTTTTTCGAATACCTAGATGTCCTCCGTGCAAAGAGTTGTGGAATTCATCGATGAGTTTGTATTTGGTAATGTCATCAAATATTTGTTTGGGGGCGTTGTATATTATGATTTTCAGCATAGGATTCTGGCCGTTTATTTTTATGTTTGCGTACGCTTCTTTTAATTCTTCTTTATCAAAATGCTTAAATATCTCATCGTCGTTTATTATAGCAAGTTCATTTATATTTTCTTTCTTCATTCTGGATGCTAATTTCTTCAGTGTCGACTCTAGTGTCGCTGAGTTATCGTTAGATCCTCTATGCATAGTATATGTTTCCGTATCTGATGTATGCTTCCTCAAGGTTGAATCTGGATTCGTTGATTTGTCGCTACATCGCACGTGCACAAAATTCTTATCAATCGTAATTTTTGAATTCCTAGCGTTTTTATCAATATTGAATTTTAATTTCTTCATGTTTTTGACATCATTAATAGATATACATTCCCAAATTTGAAGTTGATCAGGCTTCTGTTGAGAGTTGCATTTCTCCTTGCTATTGTTTGTATTATTTTTATTTGTCATCCCCCTTGTGATGATTAGTGTTCTCTTTGCGTTTTCATCGATTTCTGTTGGTATCATATTTTTAAGTATGTCAGAGTCTATTTTGATTCTAGATAGAGCATCTGCGTTTGAATTCATTTTTCCTTTCTTGTATATTATCTCAAAATCATAGTCACATAAATCCAGACGAATTCTAGTCATTTTTGATGATGGATTTTTATGTGAGAATAGTGATACCAAAGGTCTGTGGTCTGTGACAACAGTAAATTTGTTTCCGTATAGGTATGGTCGGAAAAATTGTATTCCCCAATGGATTGCAAGCAGTTCCTTTTCTATGACAGATTTGCTTAGGTCATGTTTTTGAAGTGATTTGCTTGCGTAGGATATAGGTAGATCTTTACCTATTTCGCCTTGCGATAGTATTGCTCCTAGTGCATAATTCGATGCATCTGTAGTTAGAATAAATGGTTTTTCGAAATTCGGGTATTGTAGTATTGGGGGCTCAATAAGTTTATTTTTTAATGTATCAAGTGCTTGTTGACAGTTTGTACTCCAATTAAATTTTGTGTTTTTCTTTAGTAGTGCATTCAAACTTTGTGCGATTTCAGCAAAATCTGGTATGAATCTTCTGTAGTAGTTACAGAAGGCTATAAAGCATCTTACTTCATCTGAATTTTTTGGGGTTGGATATTCTTTAATTATTTTGTGTTTCGCTGGGTCAGTTTTTACTCCGTCTCGCGTGATGAGATGTCCCAAGTATATTACTTCTGGACAAAGGAAATTGCATTTTTCTGCATTTAGTTTTAGGTTATACCGTTTGAGTCGTTCAAGAACACGTACTAAGTTTTCATTGTGATGGTTAAGACTACAGCCGTAGATAATGATGTCGTCTACGTACAAAAAGGCTTCGGTGTCTAGTCCTGCTAGAGCGATTGTTAGCATTCTTTGGAAACTGTTGGACGAAATTTTTAGTCCGAATGGAAGTCTTTTAAATTGGTAGTGACCATTGCGTGTGGAAAACGCAGTTAGTGGTCTTGAATCCTTGTGGAGTCCTATTTGGTGAAATGAACTAGTCATGTCAAGTGTGGAAAACCATTTAGCTCGTCCTAATCTGTCGAGTATGTCTTCTAAACGCGTCAGTGGAAATTTGTCGTTTACAATCTTATTATTTAGTTTTCTAAAGTCTACTACGACTCGCCATTTCTTTTTGTCTGCGATGTTTTTCTTTGGTACCAGCAATAATGGGGCGTTATAAGGACTTTTTGAATGTTCTATTATGTCGTTTTTTATCATTTCTTCGACTTGTTCTGATACGATGTCTAAATGAGTGTGAGGGAGTCTATAGTTCTTAATGTAGACTGGTGTGTTGTCAACGATTTCTATTTTCTGAGTGTAGAAATTGTTTGTTGTTAATGGTTCGTTTGTTAAGTGAAATACTTCTTGGTATTCTTTGAATATGTTAGTTAATGTGTGTTTTGCATGTTCGTCTTTGCAATCAATTTTTATTTTATCTAAAATTGCCTGAAAGCGGTTTTTGTCATGTTTATTTTCATCTTTGCATAAAAGTATGTCATAGTCTGTAAGTTTTTCTGTGTTTAAAGAGACATTATTTAAGGTTACTTCATAGTCGTTTGTGTTTAGCAACTTTATATGTGCCATTCCACATTTTGGTACTATTGTATTACTTATGAATACACCTTGTGCTATTTCTTTGTTGGTAATGAGAGTGTCGTTGTCTAATTTTAGTCTTAATGGTTGTATCATTTCTGTTCTTGCAGGCACTTTTATTGTGAGAGTGTGCGAAATTCGGAGAGTGTGCAAGGGTTTGGTTTGCATTGGCAATGTTATGGTTTTTTCTTCATCATTTAGGGATATTGTGAAGGTTTCGTAATCTATTTTGCATAGAAATTTTTGTAGAAAATCTCTGCCTAGAATGCCGTCTGTATCAATTGGGAATTTCTCTTCTACTAGTTGAAATTCGTGATAATACTTGGTTTCACACAGTTGGAGATTCAATTTTATAATGCCTAAGGAGTATATTTCTTCATTTGTTATACCAGTTAGTTTGCATCTATGTTCGGGAAAGTATTCTTCGTCTGCAAGTTTGTTTGAACTTTTGCAAATTGAAATGTCGGCACCTGTATCGATGAGAAAAGTCATAGTTTTGTGATTATGCTTTGCTATGATGAAATTTGTATTGGTATCCGATATCTTGTACACTTTTAATTTTGGCTGTGCGGAATATTTATGTATTCCGAGCCGCATTCGTTTCCCTGTTCTTGTTCGTTGTTCAATATCCGTATGCGATGTGTCATATTTCTGTTGTTGCGATTGTTGTTTTGGTTTCTGTTGTTATTGTTTTGGTTACTTGAGTTGTGCCAATTATTTTGGTTGCGATTGCTGTTGTAATGCTGGCGATTGTTGTTCCGATTATTAGTAGGTTGATGGGAATTGTTGTTGTGATTATAATTTCGTGTTTGGTTATCGTTGTTGCGTCTATTGCGGTTATTGCCTTGGTTTGTGTATGTAGGGATAGGTCGGTTTGTATTTTGTCTATATTGCATTATTGTATTTGTGCTCGTTTTTTCTAGTTCGATAGCCAGGTTTGATGCTTCTGTTAATGATTTGGGCTGAGAGGCGAAAATGGTTTGTTTGAGAATATCATTTAAACCGTTCTTGAAGATGTGCAATGCGTATATCTCATTCATTTTGGTCTTGATGTAGTCGTTTCTTCTCGTAGTCTTCTGATCTGCTGTTTACTTTGCTCTTGTCGTCTTCTGTATTCCGTTATGCTTATTGGTTTTGGTCCGGCGTTGATTGGAGTTGGAGAGTATACTGGGATGTCTTTATTGGTGATCTTGAGGATGTATTCTTCCGTTGGCAGTTCTCCTGTTTTTAAAAATTCTTCCCATTTATCTGCTATGTCGTCTATTTGTTCGCAATTCATCTATAATCAGATGTCTGGCAGGATCGCCATGTAGTGAATTCTGGAGTTATTCCCTACTTTTGGTATTTAAGCGTACCACGCTGAATAGATAGGCGATTACTCGCCGCAACTAAAGGAAAAAGGGACAACTGTCGACTCTGGTATCCAAATCAAATCATGTCTTTATTATTAAAATTGCAATTCTTAAATACTATTTACAGTGACTGTTATACTTATCTTCTATCTTATTTCTACTCACAATAGCGATAGTGAATAACTTATTCTAAATTCTTATTGGCTATGCGCCATTCAATAGGATCTTGTTTCTATTGAGTGACATTCAGTTCAATTGAGTGCATGACACATCTAGCTATGTGATATGCTGTGCATATCAACCTGTGTGACACATTGTACTCGATTGAACTATACATTCTGTCGTCACTTTGTTGTCGTGTGAAATCTAATCTATGATTAATGTGTTGTGGACAGTGGTGTCTACAAGTGGCTACACTACATTCACACCGGCTTGTCAAATGAAATACTATAAGACCACAAGTAAAATTACGAACAATCGAGCAAGACAGCACAGTTGACAGTACCAATCCGATGTACCGCTGATTTTTCTCCGCAAATAGTTTTGCACTATTTTGCTAATTTTTGGTTGCTAGCAAACCTGCGGGTAGCTGGCGAATTGCCGAGTCCTTCGTTTCGAAAGACTTAGAGTGCCGGGACTGCCGCAAGGCGGACCTGTAGATTGCCGGGACTGCCGCAAGGCGGACCTGTAGATTGCCGGGACTGTCGCAAGACGGACCTGTAGATAGCCGGGACTGCCGCAAGGCGGACCTGTAGATTGCCGGGACTGTCGCAAGGCGGACCTGTAGATTGCCGGGACTGTCGCAAGACGGACCTGTAGATTGCCGGGACTGCCGCAAGGCGGACCTGTAGATTGCCGGGACTGCCGCAAGGCGGACCTGTAGATTGCCGGGACTGTTGCAAGACGGACCTGTAGATTGCCGGGACTGCCGCAAGGCGGACCTGTAGATTGCCGGGACTGCCGCAAGGCGGACCTGTAGATTGCCGGGACTGTCGCAAGACGGACCTGTAGATTGCCGGGACTGTCGCAAGACGGACCTGTAGATTGCCGGGACTGCCGCAAGGCGGACCTGTAGATTGCCGGGACTGCCGCAAGGCGGACCTGTAGATTGCCGGGACTGTCGCAAGACGGACCTGTAGATTGCCGGGACTGCCGCAAGGCGGACCTGTAGATTGCCGGGACTGTCGCAAGACGGACCTGTAGATTGCCGGGACTGCCGCAAGACGGACCTGTAGATTGCCGGGACTGCCGCAAGGCGGACCTGTAGATTGCCGGGACTGCCGCAAGGCGGACCTGTAGATTGCCGGGACTGTCGCAAGACGGACCTGTAGATTGCCGGGACTGCCGCAAGGCGGACCTGTAGATTGCCGGGACTGCCGCAAGGCGGACCTGTAGATTGCCGGGACTGTCGCAAGACGGACCTGTAGATTGCCGGGACTGTCGCAAGACGGACCTGTAGATTGCCGGGACTGCCGCAAGGCGGACCTGTAGATTGCCGGGACTGTCGCAAGACGGACCTAGCCACCGACCGGGACTGTACCACGCCCAACCCAGCCGCCAGGAAGGAACGAGCCGCCGACCACACCAGACGACCGAGATTTGCCGAGTCCTTCGTTTCGAAAGACTTAGAGTGCCGGGACTGCCGCAAGGCGGACCTGTAGATTGCCGGGACTGCCGCAAGGCGGACCTGTAGATTGCCGGGACTGCCGCAAGGCGGACCTGCAGATTGCCGGGACTGTCGCAAGACGGACCTGTAGATTGCCGGGACTGCCGCAAGGCGGACCTGTAGATTGCCGGGACTGCCGCAAGGCGGACCTGTAGATTGCCGGGACTGTCGCAAGACGGACCTGTAGATTGCCGGGACTGCCGCAAGGCGGACCTGTAGATTGCCGGGACTGCCGCAAGGCGGACCTGTAGATTGCCGGGACTGTCGCAAGACGGACCTAGAGTGCCGGGACTGCCGCAAGGCGGACCTGTAGATTGCCGGGACTGTCGCAAGACGGACCTAGCCACCGACCGGGACTGTACCACGCCCAACCCAGCCGCCAGGAAGGAACGAGCCGCCGACCACACCAGACGACCGAGATTTGCCGAGTCCTTCGTTTCGAAAGACTTAGAGTGCCGGGACTGCCGCAAGGCGGACCTGTAGATTGCCGGGACTGCCGCAAGGCGGACCTGTAGATTGCCGGGACTGCCGCAAGGCGGACCTGCAGATTGCCGGGACTGTCGCAAGACGGACCTGTAGATTGCCGGGACTGCCGCAAGGCGGACCTGTAGATTGCCGGGACTGCCGCAAGGCGGACCTGTAGATTGCCGGGACTGTCGCAAGACGGACCTGTAGATTGCCGGGACTGTCGCAAGACGGACCTGTAGATTGCCGGGACTGCCGCAAGGCGGACCTGTAGATTGCCGGGACTGCCGCAAGGCGGACCTGTAGATTGCCGGGACTGTCGCAAGACGGACCTGTAGATTGCCGGGACTGCCGCAAGGCGGACCTGTAGATTGCCGGGACTGCCGCAAGGCGGACCTGTAGATTGCCGGGACTGTCGCAAGACGGACCTGTAGATTGCCGGGACTGTCGCAAGACGGACCTGTAGATTGCCGGGACTGCCGCAAGGCGGACCTGTAGATTGCCGGGACTGCCGCAAGGCGGACCTGTAGATTGCCGGGACTGTCGCAAGACGGACCTGTAGATTGCCGGGACTGCCGCAAGGCGGACCTGTAGATTGCCGGGACTGCCGCAAGGCGGACCTGTAGATTGCCGGGACTGTCGCAAGACGGACCTGTAGATTGCCGGGACTGCCGCAAGGCGGACCTGTAGATTGCCGGGACTGCCGCAAGGCGGACCTGTAGATTGCCGGGACTGTCGCAAGACGGACCTGTAGATTGCCGGGACTGCCGCAAGGGGGACCTGTAGATTGCCGGGACTGCCGCAAGGCGGACCTGTAGATTGCCGGGACTGTCGCAAGACGGACTTGTAGATTGCCGGGACTGTCGCAAGACGGACCTGTAGATTGCCGGGACTGCCGCAACGCGGACCTGTAGATTGCCGGGACTGCCGCAAGGCGGACCTGTAGATTGCCGGGACTGTCGCAAGACGGACCTGTAGATTGCCGGGACTGTCGCAAGACGGACCTGTAGATTGCCGGGACTGCCGCAAGGCGGACCTGTAGATTGCCGGGACTGCCGCAAGGCGGACCTGTAGATTGCCGGGACTGCCGCAAGGCGGACCTGTAGATTGCCGGGACTGTCGCAAGACGGACCTGTAGATTGCCGGGACTATCGCAAGACGGACCTGTAGATTGCCGGGACTGCCGCAAGGCGGACCTGTAGATTGCCGGGACTGCCGCAAGGCGGACCTGTAGATTGCCGGGACTGTCGCAAGACGGACCTAGAGTGCCGGGACTGCCGCAAGGCGGACCTGTAGATTGCCAGGACTGCCGCAAGGCGGACCTGTAGATTGCCGGGACTGCCGCAAGGCGGACCTGTAGATTGCCGGGACTGCCGCCAGGCGGACCTGTAGATTGCCGGGACTGTCGCAAGACGGACCTAGAGTGCCGGGACTGCCGCAAGGCGGACCTGTAGATTGCCGGGACTGCCGCAAGGCAGACCTGTAGATTGCCGGGACTGTCGCAAGACGGACATAGCCACCGACCGGGACTGTACCACGCCCAACCCAGCCGCCAGGAAGGAACGAGCCGCTGACCACACCAGACGACCGAGGACCAGTATAGCCGTGCCGATTAAGCTAATAAACTAGTAGAGTTGGCCAGTATAGCCGTACCGAGTCAAATAATAGACTGTCATATTGTATAATTCTTTATATTGGAAATAAATTGTAATAAGAGGAACTGCTCAACCTAAAGTTCGTGTTTCTTTGGGAAGGACCTTGGCGAACCGACGAGCTAACCTCAGCCTGAGATAAAAAGCACATCACATTGGCGCCCGAGCAGGGACTTCTACAGAAGGAGGACCAGAATTATTACGTCCGGACCGAAGCCGACCAGAAGATGAACGAAGGAAACCAGCTCACCGTTCCTGAAGGATCCTCTGGAGACATGACCATCGGATGGATCTACCTACTGAAGAAGACAGAATTAATAGAGGCGATGGAAAACAAGGGGTTAAGAACTGAGGGAACAGTTGAGCAGCTACGATCCCGAATGAGTGCTTACCTAAAGACCACGCGGGCTAGATCTTCCACGCAGAACCTCTATGAAGAGTTAGAAGCGAAAACCGCTACCCGAGAGTACAGGGATACATCATCAGAGGATGATGAGAAGTCCACCACGACCGAGGGGACCGTAAAGAGCCCCGAGTTCGTGGAGATACCCGTAGCTGTCAACCACCCGATCCCCGATCAACCGTCGCCTACCCCGTCCGAGAGATACCCGATGAACCCAACCACATCCTCGTCGAGTCGAACCACCGAACCGCCAGCCCCGACCATTCCACACCGAGCTAAGCCTACCCTAAGCTATGAAGCCGAGGTAATGGACACGGTCCGGAAGTGGGGTCTGAAATTTGACTCCTCGGGGAATGCCCTCGAATTTATGGAGCGGATCGAAGAACTGACCCGCTGTTATGACATCCCAGCAGAGTATATGTTGCGGCCTCTACCCGAGATCTTCCGAGGTACGGCACTGGAGTGGCTAAGAATCAACCGAGAAGAGTTTCAGACCTGGGATCAATTCCGTCAGGCATTCTTGCGCCACTTCCTGCCAGCCCGCTACATCCATAAGCTTGAAGAAGAAATTATGAGAAAAAGACAAGGACCTAGGGAAAAGGCCAAGGACTTTATCCGCGCCACCCAGTACCTTATCCGACAACACCCTCGGATGAACATACGGGATAACATAGATCGGATCTATGACAGCATGCGGCCTGAATACCGCCTCTATATAAGACGTAGGGATTTCAATACGCTTGACGAGCTTATGGAAATGGCCGAGGAATTTGAACACGTAAAAGGGGAAGAGCGAGGCCTCCGCCCCACCAATCCGGTCACGGCCCCTGCACCCCGACCCCAAGTACCGAGTGTCCCGTACAACAGAGATACTCACTGCTGGCGCTGTAAGCAGAGAGGGCACCGTCAGCAAGAGTGTCAACGACCGTACCGTCTATTTTGTTCGTACTGCGGGGAAGACGGAAGACAGACGAGAGATTGTAATTGCCACCGCAATCAAGCAGCCTCCATGTCCAATGCCAGGTGGACCGACCCTCGGTATTTCATTCCGACCACCATTCAGGGCCAAACCTTCCATTGTCTCGTGGACACCGGCGCCTCGAAATCCTTCGCCGGCCCGAGAATGCGACAAGCTCTACGTAGCATGAAGGCACCCGTCCGGTATCAGGGGCAGAGAATCCAACTAGCCAACGGTGACACCATTACCACCCGTGAACACTATACGGTGAAGTTACAGCTGGGTAGCCAATCCCTCACTAGCGAACTCATCTATATGAAAGCGTTGGCCGAGGATGCGATTTTCGGGATGGATTTACTCGATAAAGCTAAGTTCGAAATCACCCTAGGGGGGCAAAGGTTGACATATAAAGAAGTTCTACGTACCAGCCCCGCCACCAATATGTGCGCCCTACTTAGAGAAGGAAATCTAAGCTGGGGGGAGCAACAAAGTCTAGCCGAGTTCCTGGAAGAGGAAGTACCGAAATTTAAGGAAGTGGCAGGCACCACTAATATCACAGAGCACCGAATCCGACTCACCACCGATCACCCATTCAAGCAAAGGTACTATCCACGCAATCCGGCAATGCAAAAGGTGATTAACGACGAAATCGACGAACTCCTAAGGGAGGACAGGATCGAGCGATCTTGTAGCCCCTATAGTTCGCCTATAGTCCTCGTTAAAAAGAAGTCCGGTACTTGGAGGCTATGTGTGGATTTCCGGCAGCTCAATGAGATTTCGGTCAAAGATGCATACCCACTGCCCCAGATCAATTCGATCCTTGATAAACTCAAAGGGGCACAGTTCATCTCCACCATAGACCTAAAACAAGGATACTGGCAAATCCCGATCCATGTGGCATCAAGACCATATACCGCCTTCACCGTTCCCGGCCGAGGGTTGTTCCAGTGGAAGGTCATGCCTTTCGGCCTCCACTCCGCCCCAGCAACATTCCAACGTGCCCTGGATAGTGTCATCGGCCCAGACATGGAACCCCATGCATTCGCCTACCTCGACGATATCATTATCATTGGGGCCACATTTGAGGAACACCTCCGGAACCTACGAGAAGTATTCTCACGGCTACGCAGAGCGAACCTGCAGATCAATCTGGACAAATGCGAGTTCTGCCAACAAGAACTAAAGTACCTCGGCCACGTAATCAGCCACAAGGGAATCCACACGGACCCAGACAAAATCTCGGCGATAAAAGAGCTCCACCCCCCCCCGCAATATCCGAGAGCTACGCCGCATACTGGGCATCACTTCCTGGTACCGCCGGTTCATCAAAGATTTCTCCACCGTAGCCTCACCGTTGACCGCTCTATTGAAAAAAGGAAGCCACTGGGAATGGGGCCAGAAACAGAAAGACGCGTTTAAGCTACTGAAGTCCAAGCTCACAGAGGCCCCCATTTTGACCTGTCCAGACTTCAACCAGCCGTTTGTACTACAGACCGACGCCAGTCAAGATGGATTGGGCGTCGTCCTGTCCCAAACGCCAAATGGGAAGGAAAATGTCATCGCTTATGCCAGCCGCACCCTGACACCATTAGAACAGAAATATGCGGTCACGGAAAAGGAATGCCTGGCAATACTGTGGGGAGTTCGAAAAATGCGTCCGTACCTCGAAGGCTACCATTTCACGGTCATTACAGACCACCACTCTCTGAAGTGGCTTCACTCGCTCGAAAACCCGTCCGGTCGATTGGCCCGGTGGGCAATTGAACTGCAACAATATGACTTCGAGATTAAATACCGTAAGGGATCTCTAAACGTCGTAGCAGACGCGCTATCCCGAGACCCCCAGCCCACCAAAGAGGTTAACCCACTTCACGCCTGAACCGAACCGAACCTTGAGTGGACCCAGAAGAAGGCTCAGATCCTGCGCACCCACCCCGAAGAACTCCCGGATTACAAGCTCGTCGAAGGAAAGCTCTACCGCCACTTTCAAACCACCGATCCCCTGGCCGATCCCCACCATGGGGTATGGAAATGGTGTGTCCCGAAGCCCGACCGCCGAAGCGTGTTATATGAGCACCACGATCACGTGACCGCGGGACATCTCGGAACGGCGAAGACCATAGCCCGCATCCAAGAAAAACACTATTGGCCGGGCATGTACCGTGACATCATTAGATATGTCCGACAGTGCGACACCTGCAACCGATATAAGGGGCAACAACAGAAGCCCAGCGGTCTAATGCACAGTACCACGGATAAAGCCCCATGGGAAACCGTATGTATCGACTTCATGGGGCCTCTACCCCGTTCCGCAAAGGGAAACACCATGCTCTTGGTATTGGTAGATAAATTCACCAAATGGGTAGAAGCCGTCCCCATGCGCGCCGCCACTACGACGTCACTCATCACGGCTCTACGGGAACGCGTGCTTGCACGGTTCGGGTACCCAAAGACCCTAATATCCGACAATGGGGCCCAATTTACCAGCTCCGCTTTCCGTACGTTCCTCAGTGAAATAGGAACGCAGCATCAGCTGACCGCTCCGTATACCCCTCAAGAAAACCCAACAGAGAGAGTGAACCGAGTACTCAAAACCATGATCGCCCAATATGTGGCGGATAACCATCGACGCTGGGATGAACACCTACCGGAATTTTGCTTCGCCATCAACACCAGCAAACATGAATCAACTGGCTACTCACCGGCGTACCTGAACTTTGGCAGACAGATGAGGCGACCGGACCACCACGACGACGGGACACTCAACGATCGGCCGCGCACTGATTCACCCGAGGGACTGACCATCCGAGGGGAACGTCTGAAGGCACTATACCAACTGGTCCGACAGAACCTGCGAAATGCCACCCAGAAGCAAAGTAAACATTACAACCTGCGCCGCCGGGCATGGCGACCCGACATCGGAGAGCGGGTGTACCGCAAAGTCCGAGTACTCTCCTCAGCCACGAAACACTTCACCGAGAAACTGGCCCCCAAGTATGATGGGCCATATGAGGCCATTCGATTTGTCTCACCAGTCATCGTACTGCTCCGACGCCTGGGCAAGACCGAGAAAAACAATGTATACCGTTGCCACGTAAGAGATCTAAAAGGACATCACAATAATGATGTACTGCAGTCCATCAGTCGTCAATCAACCATGGAGCCGTCAACATCGTCCGGCACAGCAAAACGAAAAATTATTTTCTCCGCCGAACCGTGGACACGACGCGCCACCGTCCCAAAGAAGGTTCCCACCACACGGCCGGCCCCAAAGCGTGGAATAACCAAGAGGCCACCAGCACCACCAGGACCAATTCTCCCCGTACCACCCCGTCCCAGCCCGCTAGACCAACTCGCAGTCACCCAGAGCGTATGCGAGAAGGCGAGCTCCATGTGGTTCCAGCGCATAGCCACCGTGCAATGTAACTCAACCAGCACCAACCACGAGAAGGTCTCCGCCACCGCCACCACTACTTCCGCCGGCCCTACCGACAGTAACACCACCGAACCCTCCGATCTCGTCGCCATGCCCATCACCACGACAACCCGCACCCTGCAGCGGACCCCGTCGGCCATCCCAGTCCCAGTCCCCATGACCACGGCCACGGAAGGACAACCAACCCTCGGGGAACTCGTCGGCCACATCAACCTGGATGCCAAGAGGAAGCCCAGGAAGAAGAAGAAGAAGAAGAACCAAGCCGGCAAGGTAGCTCCACCAACCGACCCCTTTGAGGGGATCGATGTCCAGGAGCTGGCCAAAAGAAGACACCGCATCATCATCATCAGGAAGCCATAAACATTACCTAGTTTCTTACCTAAAAAAAAAAAAAAAAAAAAAAAAAAAAAAAAATGAATTACGAACCGATACCGAGATTGTTTAAGTTAGATTGAAGAAGTTTTCATGGTTTTGTTTGTTTTCCTTTGCCCTACACATGTAAATAAATAAAAAAAAAAAAAAAAAAAAAAAAAAAAATATATATTTTTAATGAATTACGAACCGATACCGAGGATTGTTTAAGTTAATTGAATTGAAGAAGTTTTCATTGTTTTGTTGTTTTCTTACACAAATGTAAATACCTAAAGGAAAAAAAAAAAAAAAAAAAGGGAAAAAAATCTTTTGTTTAATAAAACCGATTATCGAATTTCGTCTAAGCAATTTGCTCTTTCCTAAGGTGGGGGACAGACGAGAAGGTTCTCGTCTGAGAAAGAAGGAGGGGAATGTAACGAAGCATTCGTTAATACAGTACATTTCAGTACGTCACTCCATTTCCCTATGCCACTCTCTTTCCCCCACAACCGCCACACAACCAAAAATGATACACCTCATCAGTATCAAATATACACTTTCGCATGTGATCAGCCATCTGGCCGCGCCCACCTCGCCAGTTTCCTTTCGTACACTGTTCTATACCTTCCGATACCCCACCACCACTCGCTGTGCGCAGCCACTACGAAGGCAATACATGTGCATTACGCACAACACACTGTGGCTGTTGCTGACTTCGCCCAACCAACCAACGAACGAGCCGATTCTACCCCCCCCATCACCAGTGCTCCCGCTCTCCACGTCGGTGTGGTGACGTGTGCACGCAACGGCGGACCTGTAGATTGCCGGGACTGCCGCAAGGCGGACCTGTAGATTGCCGGGACTGTCGCAAGACGGACCTGTAGATTGCCGGGACTGTCGCAAGACGGACCTGTAGATTGCCGGGACTGTCGCAAGACGGACCTGTAGATTGCCGGGACTGCCGCAAGGCGGACCTGTAGATTGCCGGGACTGTCGCAAGACGGACCTGTAGATTGCCGGGACTGCCGCAAGGCGGACCTGTAGATTGCCGGGACTGTCGCAAGACGGACCTGTAGATTGCCGGGATTGCCGCAAGGCGGACCTGTAGATTGCCGGGACTGCCGCATGGCGGACCTGTAGATTGCCGGGACTGTCGCAAGACGGACCTGTAGATTGCCGGGACTGTCGCAAGACGGACCTGTAGATTGCCGGGACTGCCGCAAGGCGGACCTGTAGATTGCCGGGACTGTCGCAAGACGGACCTGTAGATTGCCGGGACTGCCGCAAGGCGGACCTGTAGATTGCCGGGACTGCCGCAAGGCGGACCTGTAGATTGCCGGGACTGTCGCAAGACGGACCTGTAGATTGCCGGGACTGTCGCAAGACGGACCTGTAGATTGCCGGGACTGCCGCAAGGCGGACCTGTAGATTGCCGGGACTGCCGCAAGGCGGACCTGTAGATTGCCGGGACTGCCGCCAGGCGGACCTGTAGATTGCCGGGACTGCCGCAAGGCGGACCTGTAGATTGCCGGGACTGTCGCAAGACGGACCTAGCCACCGACCGGGACTGTACCACGCCCAACCCAGCCGCCAGGAAGGAAAGAGCCGCCGACCACACCAGACGACCGAGGACCAGTATAGCCGTGCCGATTAAGCTAATAAACTAGTAGAGTTGTCCAGTATAGCCGTACCGAGTCAAATAATAGACTGTCATATTGTATAATTCTTTATATTGGAAATAAATTGTAATAAGAGGAACTCCTCAACCTAAAGTTCGTGTTTCTTTGGGAAGGACCTTGGCGAACCGACGAGCTAACCTCAGCCTGAGATAAAAAGCACATCACAGTCTGCAGGTTCTGGAATTGCCTTGAGTGAAGAGCCGATTAGGAGATGACCAAGAGTTAAGGCTTCGTAATCGTTCGGGTCATTTGTAAGTGGTGTGATCGGTCTTGAGTTCATCACGGATTCACAAAATATGCTTTGCGGAAGTCCTCGTCGACTTATCATGCGCTTGAGTGCGGCAATAAACGCATTTGCCGTGAGGTCGGAAACCGGTTCTAGATGAACCGCCTTGGACGTAAAACATACATACACGGCAATGTACGATTTGTAGGGCACTTTACCCCGGATCCTGTGGTATGTGTAGATGGGTCCGCAAAAATCGACACCACATCGTAAGAAAGGACGACAAGCGTTGATTCTTTCGGCGGGCAAATTTCCCATTACCTGTTGCAATAGTTTGGGCTTATTACGCACGCAGTGTATACAATTACGGACAATTTTGCGCGCAAGATCCCTAGCGTTAACAATCCACATCCTTTGCCGTATTAATGAGACGAGGGATTTCGGTCCAGCGTGAAAATGTTTCTTATGTAGGTAGTGCGCAAAGCAAGTTGCAAATTGTGAATTTTTTGGTAATAAAGCCGGGTGCTTCTGCTCAATTGGCATTAAAGCGTTCTGTAATCGTCCTCCAACCTTAAATATCGGATATCCTGTGGTTGTATCTAAAAATGGGACCAGATACTTTAGCGATCCTTTTAATTCCTTTCCCTCTTGAAGTTGTTTGATTTCGTTGGAGTAAAAATTAGCTTGTTCGATCCGCACTATTGTAGAGTATGCAGATTCCTGTTCGTCGGTGCTAAGAATCAAGGTATTGCCAAAATTTCTCGTTCCTAATCTCGATGTGAATCGCAAAATGTAAGCAAATATATGAATGATCTTTACATAGGAACTACAATTGTTGATTTTGTTGAGAAGGTCGTTATTAACGATCTGATTGCAAACTAGCGTTATCAAAAATTTTGGTCCAGTGAGCCATATAGATTCTGTGAGCTCAGTGACTGTGCATCCGCGTGATACTATGTCGGCTGGGTTGAAATCTGTGTGTTTAGTTTTAAGCATGTTATTATAAATAAATGAATAAACAGTAATACACCCTATATGTAAATTACACAACGAACAGCACACCCTATTATAGACGCACTGTTGTTAGGATCTCATATTGCACCACACACGCTGGTGTACTACCAGCAACACAAACGATAGTCAAGATACAAGAATCTTGGTCTGTCAAACCATACATAACGATAAAACAATCGTTACACTGTGGGTACATGTCTCCACGTAATGCCTTCTGTTCTCTCCTGAATTTCAGCGACACGATTTCCAACAAATGTGCTCAATTGCGATGAGTGAGCAGAAAGCCAGTGCAATACAACGGAAGAATCTATCCAAAAATGTACCTCTGAGTATGAATCCTTAAATACCGGTTTGATTCTGGACCATAGTTTTGCGAGAAGATGAGCAGCGCATAGCTCAAGGCGAGGTATCTGCTTTTTCTTGGACGGCGTTACTCTTGACTTTCCTGCCAGCAAGTGAGCTGTAGTTAGACCATCAGAAGTAACAGTTCGAAGGTAGATACAGCATCCATAGGCATCTATGGATGCGTCGCAGAATCCGTGTATCTGAAAACTATCCTTATTAGGAGCAAAAGCAAATCGCGGCACGGATAAATTTTGAATTGATTGAAGATCAATCATGAATTGTCACCATTCCGTGTCTAATGACTGTGGGATTGCGGCATCCCAATCAATTTTTGCTATCCACAGTTGCTGTAGAATTATTTTGGCCTTTACAATGATTGGGCATAATAGACCTAGTGGGTCAAAGAGTGATGATGTGAGCGATAATATTTTCCTTTTTGAGAATGTTTTGTACGTCCGAGTAGGTTTATATGAAAAACAAAATTTGTCATTATAAGAATCCCAAGTAATTGCTCGGGTACTTGTGACGTTTGACTCATTTATATTTAAGTCTTTTGTATTTTTGTGTGGTGGAACGGATGAGTAGTTACTGGGAACGAAAATTTGGTCAGGGAATGTCAGGAAAAGTCAGGGAAAATTCACTGTATTTTTTTTTTAATATTGTAATTTCAAAAAAATTATTTGTGTCGAGCCTTGAAGTCTACCCACACGTTTCCGCAAAAAGATATAAAAATCAATATTCATCAAACCAACAGAAATGAAAAATTGCAGAATCCATCAAGAATTAACAAGACTGACAATAATAACATATATTGTGATTTGTTTCAAACAAGAAAATAATGCCCCTATTATCGTTAGCGAGTCGAACAAAAAAAAAAAGCGAATGTGACTTATTTGTATTATGGTTAGCGAATTGAACAAAATTCATTCGCCTGAACTGTCAAACCGTTGGCGAATTTGAAGTCGTCTTATTGCGGGTTGCGAATTTATGAAAAATCATTCGCCTAAAACTTCAAATTTTGGCGAACAAAACTATTGGGTGAAACCTGAGGCGAATGTAACTTATGAATGAAAATTCAAGAAAAAAGTATAAAACCCATTCAAATCATATTTCTACATACATATACAACAAAACCCAGCTATAGCCAAAGGGTTGGTACAATTTGGAGCTTAAAAAAATTAAATAAAGAATATTTTATATTTAAGGCACACAAATTTTTCATTTTAAATTCCTTTTTTGTTGACATAAATGTTCGAATTGTCGTTTTGGTGCTGTCATTTTCGTTTTTATTATATAGGTAGCCTTTGATTTCTAAGCGAATGAATTAATTCGCCGACCATAATCGTACAAGGCGAGTGTTTCGACAACTGACTCGATTTAAGCGAATAATTCGACTCGCTAATGATAATACGCCTATAAACTAGACTAGTGTTTAAATGCGTTGTTTTTTTTTGTATATTTGCAAAATTTGGTCAGGGAAAACTTCAAAACTGGTCAGGGAAAGTCAGGGATTTTTTTTTTCTAATAATAGTGGCAACCATGATTTTGCCAGCTCAAATCCTGCCGATTGTAGGATGGCGATAACTTCATGTTGTATCTGCCCAAGAGTATTGAGATCATCGGCACCAGTAATCATGTCATCGACATAGAAATCTGACCGAAGAATTTGGGCCCCAAGTTTGTACTTAGACTCCCATTTGTCTCCCAGATATTTTAGACATCGGATAGCCATAAATGGATCAGACGTAGTTCCGTAGGTGATTGTGTTTAGTGTGTAGGTTTTAATGAGTTTTGTCTCATCGTCCCGCCATAGAATGTACTGATATCTACGGTGTTCGGGATGGACTAACACTTGCCTGTACATTTTAACAATATCAGCCGTTAATACAAATCGATGTAGTCTAAAGCGAAGGAGGATTAGAAATAACTCATCCTGAATTGTGGGGCCTGTCATCAGAATACCGTTTAGTGAGATATTTGAAGACGTTCGACAAGAGGCATCAAACACCACTCCTAACTTCGTAGACGTACTATTTGGTCGTAGTAGCACACACTGGTGCGGAATGAAATAATGAGGGAGACTGTGATCTACATGTTTTACTAAAGACATGTGACCTAGAGCTTTATACTAGGGTGGATTGAAATTTTTTTTTTCAATATTTCTTTTTTCCTGTGTTATAAATTGTTGACCCACGGTCTTAAATGTATAAATTCCAAATTTCAGTTTTCTACGGCAACGTCTTCAGGTGGCGCACTAGACTTGAACTTTGAAGTATACGCGAAAAAACGTATCTCAAACTGTCGAAATAAAATGCATTAAAAAAATTGTTTTTTTTTTGTTTTTAGTAAATCTGTGGCAACAAGGAATAACATCATAAGTCGACTTATGTCGAAATTGAGATTTTTACACAATCTGATGCGCAATAAGCCATTCTATCTGTCATATTTTTTTCGTATTTTTATCTCCTACAGTTTATGAACTACACACGAAAGAAAAATGATGTAAGTCTATTTTTACTTGATTTGTAATCGGAAGGCAAACATTTAAATCGCTTTCCTGAAAAGTTGCAAAAACTGACTTATGTCGTTATTCCTTGTTGCCACAAAAATATATACAGCCTTATTTATAAACGTATTATAAAGAGTGTATAAAGTTATGCACGCTCTATAATGCCTCTAAACGCAAAAACCTTATTTATAAAATTTTTTCAACGTTGTACAGAGCTTGTATTTATAAGCTAAACGCACTTGGACGTTGTTTAGAGCTTGTATAGAGGTGGAATAGTATCGAAGTGTCATTTTGACTCAAAAAAATTTGTCACATTTTATTTCAAACAAAATCAAAAATAAATTGAATAGATTGTTTCCAGTTTTTTTTTCAATTTTAAGGATTCTACAAATATTCTCGACAAGAAATATATGCTCATACGAAACATTTTAAGCTTTTTTAAATTTTTCTTAAGATTTTAATATGACCACCATTTCATGGAGTCCCAAATCTCCCATATTTTTCTTTTTGCTTTTCCATTTTGTTATTCCTATTTGTATTTGAATTTGTATTTCTCACAAGCTGCTTAGGTTTTTTTATCATTTCGGACAGATAAATGTAATAGATTTCTCTTTTTCAGTACTTTTTTTGACACAAGCCCTGTATGTGTATAACTAGTATGCATGGAAAAATGTTTTATAAATAAGAATTGTTGGAAGGGTGTATAAGGGCTGTATAAATTCTTATACACTGCATAACTATACAGGTGTATAGGCGTGTTTAGCAAATTCTAAAAAATAAGGCTGATATTATATAAATAGATACAAGAACAGCAAATAAAATCTAAAATAAGTTCAATTGTTTCCATCATAAGTAGTTGGACCTTCGGTACGGTTGAAATATTGGGATTTTGTTTCAAAAAAAGGTAATTCTTGCCTGGATTTGATCTTTGCTCTAATGTAGCCATCTCTTGCCTCTTGTCCACAAACAGATAATGAAGCCTCGGTAACAAGCTTTACGCATCGTTCTACTGCTTGAGTGTGGCAAGGGAACTTCTGCAAAAACATTAATTTGTCCTTTGAAGAAATCATGTTCGATATTTCTGTATCACTGTATTTCACTGTCATCGGTGGTTCGGTTACTTCTTCCTTCGACCAGTCTATTAAGTCGTAGTAATTAGATGCATCTATTTGTAGTTTAGGTAGTTGAAACTCACGAACTTGATTGCCTTTTTTCAGTTGTCTTGCCTTTATTAATCTTCGGAGAGCTAGCTCTCTTATGTGTGATTTGTCATCTTGCAACATAGCTAGCAACAAATTTTCCGGGTGTACGAAGAATGAATTTCTTTGTAAAGTTCTTATAACGATGTTCTTAAGGTCATCCCGCAAGTACAATGATCTTTGAAGCATGTTGAAAATGTGAATCGGACCGTATTTACATGATGGCTTGGTTTTTATGTCAAACCAGGTTGGTGCGTAGACTTTCACAATGAATGTGACAAGGTCTTTGAGGTTTTCCGAAGGATTTTCTGTACCAACATATAACCGAAGAATCCTGTTTGCACAAGTTAACCATCGCGAATGTGCCAGCTTTCCTGGATCCTTGCTTGCTAAAGCGGGCAAAATTGAACCTCTAGAAATAGCTGAGCACATTTGATGCAAATATTTTTGATCTGTGCTTAAAGAGTCAGCATCCACATCCGGAAGTTCTGCATACACTGCTTCAAAATTCACCACTTTGAAGTTCAGGCACTTTTCAAGCATTTTCCCAATGCTTCCGGAAAAACTATTGGGGCCGGTTGTGGTTCCATCGAGATGTGCAAATAGATGACGAAGCGGTAGCTCATTTGCGTGTAATAAGCACACAAACCATTGTAAAGGACGACCGAAATGTTTTTCTAACAATACAATGACGCCGTTCTTATGTCCTGTATTTACAACAGTACCATCACACCCAATTACTACCAAAGACGTTCGAAATTCAAATTTTTTTTCCAGAAAGTCAACTATACTTCTTTCGATAGTAACAGCTTTTCCCGAATCAATTGAAAGATGTCCGATATATTCTGAATCTGGCTCCGATATAAGTGAGATATGTTCTTCAGTAACAGTCCTTCGATGTGATATGTTGTCAGTCTTAGCGATTAATAGTGTTTTATCTTTACGACCGTCAAAATAAAGTGAGGATATATGTTTCTTAAGACCTGCAGCTTCACTTTGTAAACCTAGACGGACTTTTTGACGCTCTCGTCGTAATTTACTGCGATCTATTACTTTCGATGAATTTTCACTACTTATGACGTTTAAATCCAACATAGCAGCGTTTACTATAATAGCTGCCGATCTATCAGAAACCCCGGTTCTATCACAAGCTGTAGCCAAATTCTGCAGGTTGTTTCTCATTTGAAGAGTTTCTTTCTTTTTTTTACTGGGTTTTAAGGGGCAAAATTCATTGTCTTCAGTATCAGTAGTAGCACTGTCAGACAAATATTCCACAGCTTCAGCAACAACAGTAGAAGTGCTTGGAGTATCAGCCGTTGTTTTCAAAAACTGTTGGTATTTCCGTTTCCTAAGATCCTTACGATGCAAAGACTTGGTTGCCACCTGATCAACAGATCCAATATACATTTTACGAGAATTTCGTTGGTCTTTTAAAAAGGGTTCTTCTGCAATGGGTACTTTGGTCTCACATTTACACAATTCTCTTGAAATACATTTACAAGTTGCAATATCAAACAGCTTTTGCACAGAATCTTGATAAAACTCCTGCTTTTTTGTTTCATTGCGTAGTTTCTTTGTCTTCTTATACTTGTTATAATACGAAACCAACCTTGCAACAACTTGTTGATGACTGATGGTAGGAAGTGAAGCTTTATTCCACATATTTTCGACGTCATTAGATACTATTTCACTTACCTCCTTTATTGAGGGATCTTTTCCATTATTCAATACAATTAAATTGTTTCTTATCCACAAATAATGTTTAATAATATCAAAATAAGTTGGCAACATATTATCATTCAGCTTTTGTGGGTCACCAAAAACAGGGCAACGCGAATTTTTACGAGTTTTAGGCATAATAATAGGTCAATGGCAAAGGAATTTATTACTGAAAGAATGATGTCCAAGAAATGTATATGAAAGTGGTGGAACGGGTAACTTAGTCAAATTTATTAATATTAAAATATGTTAATAACCTCAATTAGACTTTAAAGACAGCGATTCAAACACATTACTTAAAAAAAATATCAAAAATTACTCTGAGTTGAAGGAAGAATTATATTGTAGGCCTTGGATTTTTTTTAAATTCAAGTAATTCGCGGCAACTGAAAGTAAAATCATAGGTTCCTGATTTAAAATAACTCTAATTTGAGGGAAGAACTTTTAAATATTAGGTATTATTTTTTTTTAAATTCAAGTCGTCTGTGCCACCTGAAGATAAAGTCATAGGTTCCTGATTTTTTGCATAAATGATGTCCTAATATAGGGTCACCAATTAATAACACAGGAACAAAAAAAAATTGAAAATTTTTTTTTTTTTAATATTCACTCCAGCCTACTTTATACTCTTGCAAAAAATTTATGTAAGACGATTTGAGATTCAAATCTTTACTTAATCGATGAGTGAGCAGAAAGCCAGTGCAATACAACGGAAGAATCTATCCAAAAATGTACCTCTGAGTATGAATCCTTAAATACCGGTTTGATTCTGGACCATAGTTTTGCGAGAAGATGAGCAGCGCATAGCTCAAGGCGAGGTATCTGCTTTTTCTTGGACGGCGTTACTCTTGACTTTCCTGCCAGCAAGTGAGCTGTAGTTAGACCATCAGAAGTAACAGTTCGAAGGTAGATACAGCATCCATAGGCATCTATGGATGCGTCGCAGAATCCGTGTATCTGAAAACTATCCTTATTAGGAGCAAAAGCAAATCGCGGCACGGATAAATTTTGAATTGATTGAAGATCAATCATGAATTGTCACCATTCCGTGTCTAATGACTGTGGGATTGCGGCATCCCAATCAATTTTTGCTATCCACAGTTGCTGTAGAATTATTTTGGCCTTTACAATGATTGGGCATAATAGACCTAGTGGGTCAAAGAGTGATGATGTGAGCGATAATATTTTCCTTTTTGAGAATGTTTTGTACGTCCGAGTAGGTTTATATGAAAAACAAAATTTGTCATTATAAGAATCCCAAGTAATTGCTCGGGTACTTGTGACGTTTGACTCATTTATATTTAAGTCTTTTGTATTTTTGTGTGGTGGAACGGATGAGTAGTTACTGGGAACGAAAATTTGGTCAGGGAATGTCAGGAAAAGTCAGGGAAAATTCACTGTATTTTTTTTTTAATATTGTAATTTCAAAAAAATTATTTGTGTCGAGCCTTGAAGTCTACCCACACGTTTCCGCAAAAAGATATAAAAATCAATATTCATCAAACCAACAGAAATGAAAAATTGCAGAATCCATCAAGAATTAACAAGACTGACAATAATAACATATATTGTGATTTGTTTCAAACAAGAAAATAATGCCCCTATTATCGTTAGCGAGTCGAACAAAAAAAAAAGCGAATGTGACTTATTTGTATTATGGTTAGCGAATTGAACAAAATTCATTCGCCTGAACTGTCAAACCGTTGGCGAATTTGAAGTCGTCTTATTGCGGGTTGCGAATTTATGAAAAATCATTCGCCTAAAACTTCAAATTTTGGCGAACAAAACTATTGGGTGAAACCTGAGGCGAATGTAACTTATGAATGAAAATTCAAGAAAAAAGTATAAAACCCATTCAAATCATATTTCTACATACATATACAACAAAACCCAGCTATAGCCAAAGGGTTGGTACAATTTGGAGCTTAAAAAAATTAAATAAAGAATATTTTATATTTAAGGCACACAAATTTTTCATTTTAAATTCCTTTTTTGTTGACATAAATGTTCGAATTGTCGTTTTGGTGCTGTCATTTTTGTTTTTATTATATAGGTAGCCTTTGATTTCTAAGCGAATGAATTAATTCGCCGACCATAATCGTACAAGGCGAGTGTTTCGACAACTGACTCGATTTAAGCGAATAATTCGACTCGCTAATGATAATACGCCTATAAACTAGACTAGTGTTTAAATGCGTTGTTTTTTTTTGTATATTTGCAAAATTTGGTCAGGGAAAACTTCAAAACTGGTCAGGGAAAGTCAGGGATTTTTTTTTTCTAATAATAGTGGCAACCATGATTTTGCCAGCTCAAATCCTGCCGATTGTAGGATGGCGATAACTTCATGTTGTATCTGCCCAAGAGTATTGAGATCATCGGCACCAGTAATCATGTCATCGACATAGAAATCTGACCGAAGAATTTGGGCCCCAAGTTTGTACTTAGACTCCCATTTGTCTCCCAGATATTTTAGACATCGGATAGCCATAAATGGATCAGACGTAGTTCCGTAGGTGATTGTGTTTAGTGTGTAGGTTTTAATGAGTTTTGTCTCATCGTCCCGCCATAGAATGTACTGATATCTACGGTGTTCGGGATGGACTAACACTTGCCTGTACATTTTAACAATATCAGCCGTTAATACAAATCGATGTAGTCTAAAGCGAAGGAGGATTAGAAATAACTCATCCTGAATTGTGGGGCCTGTCATCAGAATACCGTTTAGTGAGATATTTGAAGACGTTCGACAAGAGGCATCAAACACCACTCCTAACTTCGTAGACGTACTATTTGGTCGTAGTAGCACACACTGGTGCGGAATGAAATAATGAGGGAGACTGTGATCTACATGTTTTACTAAAGACATGTGACCTAGAGCTTTATACTAGGGTGGATTGAAATTTTTTTTTTCAATATTTCTTTTTTCCTGTGTTATAAATTGTTGACCCACGGTCTTAAATGTATAAATTCCAAATTTCAGTTTTCTACGGCAACGTCTTCAGGTGGCGCACTAGACTTGAACTTTGAAGTATACGCGAAAAAACGTATCTCAAACTGTCGAAATAAAATGCATTAAAAAAATTGTTTTTTTTTTGTTTTTAGTAAATCTGTGGCAACAAGGAATAACATCATAAGTCGACTTATGTCGAAATTGAGATTTTTACACAATCTGATGCGCAATAAGCCATTCTATCTGTCATATTTTTTTCGTATTTTTATCTCCTACAGTTTATGAACTACACACGAAAGAAAAATGATGTAAGTCTATTTTTACTTGATTTGTAATCGGAAGGCAAACATTTAAATCGCTTTCCTGAAAAGTTGCAAAAACTGACTTATGTCGTTATTCCTTGTTGCCACAAAAATATATACAGCCTTATTTATAAACGTATTATAAAGAGTGTATAAAGTTATTCACGCTCTATAATGCCTCTAAACGCAAAAACCTTATTTATAAAATTTTTTCAACGTTGTACAGAGCTTGTATTTATAAGCTAAACGCACTTGGACGTTGTTTAGAGCTTGTATAGAGGTGGAATAGTATCGAAGTGTCATTTTGACTCAAAAAAATTTGTCACATTTTATTTCAAACAAAATCAAAAATAAATTGAATAGATTGTTTCCAGTTTTTTTTTCAATTTTAAGGATTCTACAAATATTCTCGACAAGAAATATATGCTCATACGAAACATTTTAAGCTTTTTTAAATTTTTCTTAAGATTTTAATATGACCACCATTTCATGGAGTCCCAAATCTCCCATATTTTTCTTTTTGCTTTTCCATTTTGTTATTCCTATTTGTATTTGAATTTGTATTTCTCACAAGCTGCTTAGGTTTTTTTATCATTTCGGACAGATAAATGTAATAGATTTCTCTTTTTCAGTACTTTTTTTGACACAAGCCCTGTATGTGTATAACTAGTATGCATGGAAAAATGTTTTATAAATAAGAATTGTTGGAAGGGTGTATAAGGGCTGTATAAATTCTTATACACTGCATAACTATACAGGTGTATAGGCGTGTTTAGCAAATTCTAAAAAATAAGGCTGATATTATATAAATAGATACAAGAACAGCAAATAAAATCTAAAATAAGTTCAATTGTTTCCATCATAAGTAGTTGGACCTTCGGTACGGTTGAAATATTGGGATTTTGTTTCAAAAAAAGGTAATTCTTGCCTGGATTTGATCTTTGCTCTAATGTAGCCATCTCTTGCCTCTTGTCCACAAACAGATAATGAAGCCTCGGTAACAAGCTTTACGCATCGTTCTACTGCTTGAGTGTGGCAAGGGAACTTCTGCAAAAACATTAATTTGTCCTTTGAAGAAATCATGTTCGATATTTCTGTATCACTGTATTTCACTGTCATCGGTGGTTCGGTTACTTCTTCCTTCGACCAGTCTATTAAGTCGTAGTAATTAGATGCATCTATTTGTAGTTTAGGTAGTTGAAACTCACGAGCTTGATTGCCTTTTTTCAGTTGTCTTGCCTTTATTAATCTTCGGAGAGCTAGCTCTCTTATGTGTGATTTGTCATCTTGCAACATAGCTAGCAACAAATTTTCCGGGTGTACGAAGAATGAATTTCTTTGTAAAGTTCTTATAACGATGTTCTTAAGGTCATCCCGCAAGTACAATGATCTTTGAAGCATGTTGAAAATGTGAATCGGACCGTATTTACATGATGGCTTGGTTTTTATGTCAAACCAGGTTGGTGCGTAGACTTTCACAATGAATGTGACAAGGTCTTTGAGGTTTTCCGAAGGATTTTCTGTACCAACATATAACCGAAGAATCCTGTTTGCACAAGTTAACCATCGCGAATGTGCCAGCTTTCCTGGATCCTTGCTTGCTAAAGCGGGCAAAATTGAACCTCTAGAAATAGCTGAGCACATTTGATGCAAATATTTTTGATCTGTGCTTAAAGAGTCAGCATCCACATCCGGAAGTTCTGCATACACTGCTTCAAAATTCACCACTTTGAAGTTCAGGCACTTTTCAAGCATTTTCCCAATGCTTCCGGAAAAACTATTGGGGCCGGTTGTGGTTCCATCGAGATGTGCAAATAGATGACGAAGCGGTAGCTCATTTGCGTGTAATAAGCACACAAACCATTGTAAAGGACGACCGAAATGTTTTTCTAACAATACAATGACGCCGTTCTTATGTCCTGTATTTACAACAGTACCATCACACCCAATTACTACCAAAGACGTTCGAAATTCAAATTTTTTTTCCAGAAAGTCAACTATACTTCTTTCGATAGTAACAGCTTTTCCCGAATCAATTGAAAGATGTCCGATATATTCTGAATCTGGCTCCGATATAAGTGAGATATGTTCTTCAGTAACAGTCCTTCGATGTGATATGTTGTCAGTCTTAGCGATTAATAGTGTTTTATCTTTACGACCGTCAAAATAAAGTGAGGATATATGTTTCTTAAGACCTGCAGCTTCACTTTGTAAACCTAGACGGACTTTTTGACGCTCTCGTCGTAATTTACTGCGATCTATTACTTTCGATGAATTTTCACTACTTATGACGTTTAAATCCAACATAGCAGCGTTTACTATAATAGCTGCCGATCTATCAGAAACCCCGGTTCTATCACAAGCTGTAGCCAAATTCTGCAGGTTGTTTCTCATTTGAAGAGTTTCTTTCTTTTTTTTACTGGGTTTTAAGGGGCAAAATTCATTGTCTTCAGTATCAGTAGTAGCACTGTCAGACAAATATTCCACAGCTTCAGCAACAACAGTAGAAGTGCTTGGAGTATCAGCCGTTGTTTTCAAAAACTGTTGGTATTTCCGTTTCCTAAGATCCTTACGATGCAAAGACTTGGTTGCCACCTGATCAACAGATCCAATATACATTTTACGAGAATTTCGTTGGTCTTTTAAAAAGGGTTCTTCTGCAATGGGTACTTTGGTCTCACATTTACACAATTCTCTTGAAATACATTTACAAGTTGCAATATCAAACAGCTTTTGCACAGAATCTTGATAAAACTCCTGCTTTTTTGTTTCATTGCGTAGTTTCTTTGTCTTCTTATACTTGTTATAATACGAAACCAACCTTGCAACAACTTGTTGATGACTGATGGTAGGAAGTGAAGCTTTATTCCACATATTTTCGACGTCATTAGATACTATTTCACTTACCTCCTTTATTGAGGGATCTTTTCCATTATTCAATACAATTAAATTGTTTCTTATCCACAAATAATGTTTAATAATATCAAAATAAGTTGGCAACATATTATCATTCAGCTTTTGTGGGTCACCAAAAACAGGGCAACGCGAATTTTTACGAGTTTTAGGCATAATAATAGGTCAATGGCAAAGGAATTTATTACTGAAAGAATGATGTCCAAGAAATGTATATGAAAGTGGTGGAACGGGTAACTTAGTCAAATTTATTAATATTAAAATATGTTAATAACCTCAATTAGACTTTAAAGACAGCGATTCAAACACATTACTTAAAAAAAATATCAAAAATTACTCTGAGTTGAAGGAAGAATTATATTGTAGGCCTTGGATTTTTTTTAAATTCAAGTAATTCGCGGCAACTGAAAGTAAAATCATAGGTTCCTGATTTAAAATAACTCTAATTTGAGGGAAGAACTTTTAAATATTAGGTATTATTTTTTTTTAAATTCAAGTCGTCTGTGCCACCTGAAGATAAAGTCATAGGTTCCTGATTTTTTGCATAAATGATGTCCTAATATAGGGTCACCAATTAATAACACAGGAACAAAAAAAAATTGAAAATTTTTTTTTTTTTAATATTCACTCCAGCCTACTTTATACTCTTGCAAAAAATTTATGTAAGACGATTTGAGATTCAAATCTTTACTTAATCGATGAGTGAGCAGAAAGCCAGTGCAATACAACGGAAGAATCTATCCAAAAATGTACCTCTGAGTATGAATCCTTAAATACCGGTTTGATTCTGGACCATAGTTTTGCGAGAAGATGAGCAGCGCATAGCTCAAGGCGAGGTATCTGCTTTTTCTTGGACGGCGTTACTCTTGACTTTCCTGCCAGCAAGTGAGCTGTAGTTAGACCATCAGAAGTAACAGTTCGAAGGTAGATACAGCATCCATAGGCATCTATGGATGCGTCGCAGAATCCGTGTATCTGAAAACTATCCTTATTAGGAGCAAAAGCAAATCGCGGCACGGATAAATTTTGAATTGATTGAAGATCAATCATGAATTGTCACCATTCCGTGTCTAATGACTGTGGGATTGCGGCATCCCAATCAATTTTTGCTATCCACAGTTGCTGTAGAATTATTTTGGCCTTTACAATGATTGGGCATAATAGACCTAGTGGGTCAAAGAGTGATGATGTGAGCGATAATATTTTCCTTTTTGAGAATGTTTTGTACGTCCGAGTAGGTTTATATGAAAAACAAAATTTGTCATTATAAGAATCCCAAGTAATTGCTCGGGTACTTGTGACGTTTGACTCATTTATATTTAAGTCTTTTGTATTTTTGTGTGGTGGAACGGATGAGTAGTTACTGGGAACGAAAATTTGGTCAGGGAATGTCAGGAAAAGTCAGGGAAAATTCACTGTATTTTTTTTTTAATATTGTAATTTCAAAAAAATTATTTGTGTCGAGCCTTGAAGTCTACCCACACGTTTCCGCAAAAAGATATAAAAATCAATATTCATCAAACCAACAGAAATGAAAAATTGCAGAATCCATCAAGAATTAACAAGACTGACAATAATAACATATATTGTGATTTGTTTCAAACAAGAAAATAATGCCCCTATTATCGTTAGCGAGTCGAACAAAAAAAAAAGCGAATGTGACTTATTTGTATTATGGTTAGCGAATTGAACAAAATTCATTCGCCTGAACTGTCAAACCGTTGGCGAATTTGAAGTCGTCTTATTGCGGGTTGCGAATTTATGAAAAATCATTCGCCTAAAACTTCAAATTTTGGCGAACAAAACTATTGGGTGAAACCTGAGGCGAATGTAACTTATGAATGAAAATTCAAGAAAAAAGTATAAAACCCATTCAAATCATATTTCTACATACATATACAACAAAACCCAGCTATAGCCAAAGGGTTGGTACAATTTGGAGCTTAAAAAAATTAAATAAAGAATATTTTATATTTAAGGCACACAAATTTTTCATTTTAAATTCCTTTTTTGTTGACATAAATGTTCGAATTGTCGTTTTGGTGCTGTCATTTTTGTTTTTATTATATAGGTAGCCTTTGATTTCTAAGCGAATGAATTAATTCGCCGACCATAATCGTACAAGGCGAGTGTTTCGACAACTGACTCGATTTAAGCGAATAATTCGACTCGCTAATGATAATACGCCTATAAACTAGACTAGTGTTTAAATGCGTTGTTTTTTTTTGTATATTTGCAAAATTTGGTCAGGGAAAACTTCAAAACTGGTCAGGGAAAGTCAGGGATTTTTTTTTTCTAATAATAGTGGCAACCATGATTTTGCCAGCTCAAATCCTGCCGATTGTAGGATGGCGATAACTTCATGTTGTATCTGCCCAAGAGTATTGAGATCATCGGCACCAGTAATCATGTCATCGACATAGAAATCTGACCGAAGAATTTGGGCCCCAAGTTTGTACTTAGACTCCCATTTGTCTCCCAGATATTTTAGACATCGGATAGCCATAAATGGATCAGACGTAGTTCCGTAGGTGATTGTGTTTAGTGTGTAGGTTTTAATGAGTTTTGTCTCATCGTCCCGCCATAGAATGTACTGATATCTACGGTGTTCGGGATGGACTAACACTTGCCTGTACATTTTAACAATATCAGCCGTTAATACAAATCGATGTAGTCTAAAGCGAAGGAGGATTAGAAATAACTCATCCTGAATTGTGGGGCCTGTCATCAGAATACCGTTTAGTGAGATATTTGAAGACGTTCGACAAGAGGCATCAAACACCACTCCTAACTTCGTAGACGTACTATTTGGTCGTAGTAGCACACACTGGTGCGGAATGAAATAATGAGGGAGACTGTGATCTACATGTTTTACTAAAGACATGTGACCTAGAGCTTTATACTAGGGTGGATTGAAATTTTTTTTTTCAATATTTCTTTTTTCCTGTGTTATAAATTGTTGACCCACGGTCTTAAATGTATAAATTCCAAATTTCAGTTTTCTACGGCAACGTCTTCAGGTGGCGCACTAGACTTGAACTTTGAAGTATACGCGAAAAAACGTATCTCAAACTGTCGAAATAAAATGCATTAAAAAAATTGTTTTTTTTTTGTTTTTAGTAAATCTGTGGCAACAAGGAATAACATCATAAGTCGACTTATGTCGAAATTGAGATTTTTACACAATCTGATGCGCAATAAGCCATTCTATCTGTCATATTTTTTTCGTATTTTTATCTCCTACAGTTTATGAACTACACACGAAAGAAAAATGATGTAAGTCTATTTTTACTTGATTTGTAATCGGAAGGCAAACATTTAAATCGCTTTCCTGAAAAGTTGCAAAAACTGACTTATGTCGTTATTCCTTGTTGCCACAAAAATATATACAGCCTTATTTATAAACGTATTATAAAGAGTGTATAAAGTTATGCACGCTCTATAATGCCTCTAAACGCAAAAACCTTATTTATAAAATTTTTTCAACGTTGTACAGAGCTTGTATTTATAAGCTAAACGCACTTGGACGTTGTTTAGAGCTTGTATAGAGGTGGAATAGTATCGAAGTGTCATTTTGACTCAAAAAAATTTGTCACATTTTATTTCAAACAAAATCAAAAATAAATTGAATAGATTGTTTCCAGTTTTTTTTTCAATTTTAAGGATTCTACAAATATTCTCGACAAGAAATATATGCTCATACGAAACATTTTAAGCTTTTTTAAATTTTTCTTAAGATTTTAATATGACCACCATTTCATGGAGTCCCAAATCTCCCATATTTTTCTTTTTGCTTTTCCATTTTGTTATTCCTATTTGTATTTGAATTTGTATTTCTCACAAGCTGCTTAGGTTTTTTTATCATTTCGGACAGATAAATGTAATAGATTTCTCTTTTTCAGTACTTTTTTTGACACAAGCCCTGTATGTGTATAACTAGTATGCATGGAAAAATGTTTTATAAATAAGAATTGTTGGAAGGGTGTATAAGGGCTGTATAAATTCTTATACACTGCATAACTATACAGGTGTATAGGCGTGTTTAGCAAATTCTAAAAAATAAGGCTGATATTATATAAATAGATACAAGAACAGCAAATAAAATCTAAAATAAGTTCAATTGTTTCCATCATAAGTAGTTGGACCTTCGGTACGGTTGAAATATTGGGATTTTGTTTCAAAAAAAGGTAATTCTTGCCTGGATTTGATCTTTGCTCTAATGTAGCCATCTCTTGCCTCTTGTCCACAAACAGATAATGAAGCCTCGGTAACAAGCTTTACGCATCGTTCTACTGCTTGAGTGTGGCAAGGGAACTTCTGCAAAAACATTAATTTGTCCTTTGAAGAAATCATGTTCGATATTTCTGTATCACTGTATTTCACTGTCATCGGTGGTTCGGTTACTTCTTCCTTCGACCAGTCTATTAAGTCGTAGTAATTAGATGCATCTATTTGTAGTTTAGGTAGTTGAAACTCACGAACTTGATTGCCTTTTTTCAGTTGTCTTGCCTTTATTAATCTTCGGAGAGCTAGCTCTCTTATGTGTGATTTGTCATCTTGCAACATAGCTAGCAACAAATTTTCCGGGTGTACGAAGAATGAATTTCTTTGTAAAGTTCTTATAACGATGTTCTTAAGGTCATCCCGCAAGTACAATGATCTTTGAAGCATGTTGAAAATGTGAATCGGACCGTATTTACATGATGGCTTGGTTTTTATGTCAAACCAGGTTGGTGCGTAGACTTTCACAATGAATGTGACAAGGTCTTTGAGGTTTTCCGAAGGATTTTCTGTACCAACATATAACCGAAGAATCCTGTTTGCACAAGTTAACCATCGCGAATGTGCCAGCTTTCCTGGATCCTTGCTTGCTAAAGCGGGCAAAATTGAACCTTTAGAAATAGCTGAGCACATTTGATGCAAATATTTTTGATCTGTGCTTAAAGAGTCAGCATCCACATCCGGAAGTTCTGCATACACTGCTTCAAAATTCACCACTTTGAAGTTCAGGCACTTTTCAAGCATTTTCCCAATGCTTCCGGAAAAACTATTGGGGCCGGTTGTGGTTCCATCGAGATGTGCAAATAGATGACGAAGCGGTAGCTCATTTGCGTGTAATAAGCACACAAACCATTGTAAAGGACGACCGAAATGTTTTTCTAACAATACAATGACGCCGTTCTTATGTCCTGTATTTACAACAGTACCATCACACCCAATTACTACCAAAGACGTTCGAAATTCAAATTTTTTTTCCAGAAAGTCAACTATACTTCTTTCGATAGTAACAGCTTTTCCCGAATCAATTGAAAGATGTCCGATATATTCTGAATCTGGCTCCGATATAAGTGAGATATGTTCTTCAGTAACAGTCCTTCGATGTGATATGTTGTCAGTCTTAGCGATTAATAGTGTTTTATCTTTACGACCGTCAAAATAAAGTGAGGATATATGTTTCTTAAGACCTGCAGCTTCACTTTGTAAACCTAGACGGACTTTTTGACGCTCTCGTCGTAATTTACTGCGATCTATTACTTTCGATGAATTTTCACTACTTATGACGTTTAAATCCAACATAGCAGCGTTTACTATAATAGCTGCCGATCTATCAGAAACCCCGGTTCTATCACAAGCTGTAGCCAAATTCTGCAGGTTGTTTCTCATTTGAAGAGTTTCTTTCTTTTTTTTACTGGGTTTTAAGGGGCAAAATTCATTGTCTTCAGTATCAGTAGTAGCACTGTCAGACAAATATTCCACAGCTTCAGCAACAACAGTAGAAGTGCTTGGAGTATCAGCCGTTGTTTTCAAAAACTGTTGGTATTTCCGTTTCCTAAGATCCTTACGATGCAAAGACTTGGTTGCCACCTGATCAACAGATCCAATATACATTTTACGAGAATTTCGTTGGTCTTTTAAAAAGGGTTCTTCTGCAATGGGTACTTTGGTCTCACATTTACACAATTCTCTTGAAATACATTTACAAGTTGCAATATCAAACAGCTTTTGCACAGAATCTTGATAAAACTCCTGCTTTTTTGTTTCATTGCGTAGTTTCTTTGTCTTCTTATACTTGTTATAATACGAAACCAACCTTGCAACAACTTGTTGATGACTGATGGTAGGAAGTGAAGCTTTATTCCACATATTTTCGACGTCATTAGATACTATTTCACTTACCTCCTTTATTGAGGGATCTTTTCCATTATTCAATACAATTAAATTGTTTCTTATCCACAAATAATGTTTAATAATATCAAAATAAGTTGGCAACATATTATCATTCAGCTTTTGTGGGTCACCAAAAACAGGGCAACGCGAATTTTTACGAGTTTTAGGCATAATAATAGGTCAATGGCAAAGGAATTTATTACTGAAAGAATGATGTCCAAGAAATGTATACGAAAGTGGTGGAACGGGTAACTTAGTCAAATTTATTAATATTAAAATATGTTAATAACCTCAATTAGACTTTAAAGACAGCGATTCAAACACATTACTTAAAAAAAATATCAAAAATTACTCTGAGTTGAAGGAAGAATTATATTGTAGGCCTTGGATTTTTTTTAAATTCAAGTAATTCGCGGCAACTGAAAGTAAAATCATAGGTTCCTGATTTAAAATAACTCTAATTTGAGGGAAGAACTTTTAAATATTAGGTATTATTTTTTTTTAAATTCAAGTCGTCTGTGCCACCTGAAGATAAAGTCATAGGTTCCTGATTTTTTGCATAAATGATGTCCTAATATAGGGTCACCAATTAATAACACAGGAACAAAAAAAAATTTAAAATTTTTTTTTTTTTAATATTCACTCCAGCCTACTTTATACTCTTGCAAAAAATTTATGTAAGACGATTTGAGATTCAAATCTTTACTTAATCGTCGCTCTAGTGCAAGAAATCGACGAAGGGCTATATCATAAGAGCAAGAATTGATGGGTCTTCTTTAAAGGGCAGTCTCAACATCATCCTTCCGCTTGGTAGGACCTCCACTGAACGATTAAAATGATCCTCACATTCAGTTTGTTCCTTCGTCCATTCCAATTTTCTCCCAGAGACTGATTCGAGTTCCCAGAATCTTTCGACGAACTCATCGAGGTTGGCTTCTGTGTAGCCCGTGCAGCAAGTTTCATAATTGTTATGCGTAAGAGACTTATACTTCCCGGATACAATCCATCCAAGGCGAGTATTTTGTAGCGATGGCAGCTCTGGCCCAAGTTTAATTTGCCCAACCAGAAGAAGATCAAAAAAAGCTTCTGCTCCTAGGAGCATGTCGATCGGAGCAAATCGATTAAATTGTTCATCTGCCAGTTCAATATTTCGTGGCAATTTCCACGTACTGACGTTGACCGACGAGTCTGGTTGGTACCCAGTGATGGAAGGTGCAACCAAAAATTCCAATGAAAGTTCAAAATTTGAATACCTTGACCTAACAGTAGTTTGAGTGAAAGAAGTAACCTTTGTTGTTGTTGTACCAATGCCTAGAATGTCCACATTCTTTCGCTGAGTGCGAAGTTTTACAATTCTAGCAAATTGATCCTTGATGAAATTGACCTGTGATCCTGAATCAAGTAACACCATTCCCAATTAAAATGCTCCTACAGAGTCCTTAACAAGTACCAAGGCTGTCGCTAGTATGACTTGAGATTTTGAAGCCACTGAGTTCTTTTTGACTGCTGAGTTAGCAACAGCTGTTGAAGACGAAGAAGTTTCAAGTTAGGTTGAGGCTATAGCAACTGTTTGGCTTGAGCGATGAAGCAACGTATGATGTGATTGCTTGCAAGTTTTGCATTTGTATGACGACGTACATCTGGAATCGTTATGCCCCTTTCGCAAAACAGTTGATGCATAACCCCAGTTTCTTTACGCTGGCAAACCGATCAGCAACTGCTAGTTGGGTAAAGGAGGAGCACCCACTTATATTGTGAGAATTATCTTTGCAGAAAATACATGCATGCTGTGTCACAGCAAGTGCCGTATGTGTGTAGTGCTCATGCGATGGTTTAAATTTGGTTGCTGATTTCTTATTTGTGTCATATCGTATCGATTTACTTTCACGTGCCTCTAAATATTGGCAATGTCTGCTCAATACCTCTGAGCACTTTTTCCACGTAGGAAGATCGTTATACTGCAACTGCTCATCCCATTTTGCTTGTGATTCTTGATCAACCTTTGACATGGCTATGTGAATAATTATTGGTTCACGATTTGTTGTGCACTTCCCAACGACTGTAGAGAGTTAAACAGTGCAGTAATGTTATCGACTAGATCTCGCAATTGTGTAGCAGACGATTTTTGCACCCTTGGTAGTTCGAAAAGTTGGGATATATGCTCAAGAAAAATGAGGCAATCATTATCATATCGCTCTTTTAACCTTTCAAGGGCTTTTCCTGGTACCATTGAATGCGCAATACACATCAGCTCAAATGTGTTTTTGACCCGACTGTAATCGTATGAATAGTTTACTTATAAAAGCTCAAGCGCACCGATGTATATGTAAGGAATGATTGAACTACAGAATGTTACTCCTCCAGCTAGCAACGAGTAATAGATGGTGAGAACTTTGAAAGCTCAAGCAGCAGAAGCAGAGTATTGGCGATAATAAGTATCATCAACAAAGGAATTCCAACGCTAAAGCAAACAGCAACAACAGTCAATTATTATCAATAGGAAGATGAATCAGCAATTGCGACAGCGAATCAAGTGACGACGAAATTTCTTTCTTTTTTTAACGATGATTTTTGTTGAACCTGTTTCCAAAGTACAACAGGTGGACAACGACTGTGAATGCGAATACGCGCGATTAAATGCGTGCAACCGAAAATGCAAGTGCCGGCTGCTGCTACTAGTGTCGAGTGTGACGAAAAGCTTCGAACTTGAACGAATGTGGATGTGAAGAAGACGATGTAATTTGTTGTTATTGTTTTAATGCTGTGGGTGGCATAGTCAATATGTGGAGGAATATGTACATTATTCTTTTTTCTCTTCTAACGGGGTATATATGGGATTTCTATTTCAGGTTTATAGCGGTATGTTGTTTCGCAAGTATTTTATTGTATGTATGTGTATATAATTTAGTTAGATATAATTTGGCATGCAATTTTCCTTATAGCAAATGTGCGTTTGCGAATTAAACTTAATTTTTTTTTTTTTGAGAATGTACTTGTATGTAATTATGTATTTATTTATTAACTAGATGATAAGTTAACGGTTTTTGCAACGCACGTTCGAATAAGATAATTATGACTATGACCATACCTTGCAGGAAGAAGTATACTTAGCTTCCTTTTTCTCACTGCTTTTGTGAATCCTTCTTCCGGACTAAATCTTCCTCCTGGTCAACTGGATACTTTCTTGCTGAACTGGATCTCCCCTTGGCACTTGCACTCACGCGAGAATAACCGACACCGTTACCGCACCGTCACCGTTACCGTTTGGTTTATTTTAATATGTATTTGACCTTGTCTTTGAAATCACTTGAACAGTAATTATTGAGTTTTTAATTGCCTTGTTGCACACTCTATTAAGCAAATGCACTAACGAAATGTTCTTATCAGGATAAGTCCTGTCACGGTCGCCAAAATGTTCAATCGGAGCCTTTTCCGACTGCTTCGCAGAAAAAACTACTGCCGTGAAATAAGTTATGACGACAAGTATGAAATTTCCCGGATTGAATATTGTCTGCTAAGTGCGACGTTAGCTTTTAAAAAAACGAGACGACGAAAGGAGCAACGAAAGAAAAAAAGCTGTTCTCCGATTGGAGTTGACCACGATAATGATTTAATTTTCTAGCATTAGTTTTCTTGTTACATGTTTTAGTACAAAGAGTAGTTTTTAGTACAGCAGAAAAATATGCAAAAGATGGCCGACCTTTATTTTGGTGGCGCCAGATTTCAATGTTACAATTGGTATAATTCATATTTCAATTACATTATATTGGAAGAAATGTTGATACAAGGTAAGTAGATTAATTCACAAATTTAGGTAATTAATTTAGGTTTTTTGTTATTTTTTTTTTTTTTTTTTTTTTTTTGAAGCGTATGTGTGCGATGTGTTGACGAGTTCCCCAACAATTATGATTATTTTTAATATTTATACAATTTTTATTTTTGAATTCAATAAAATCACCCCCAATAAGTGGTTGAGATACATCTCGTTGAACACCTGATTCAACAATATAACAAAATTCATAACTTGCGTTTTGTGATATTCTACCCTCAAACTTCTGAATAATATCTGCAACCATTTGATCAAACACTTCTAAATAATTTTGTTTATTTACTAATCTTATAAATTATTGAATATAGAAATCTTCATCTTGCTCATTTCTAGTATTTTGTTTTATTATACGAATAAATAAACAAACTCTAAAATTTGTATATCTATTATGATCTCTAAAAACATAGTTTGTATAATTATAATAGTTTCTAATTCTTTGAAAATGCAAAAATAAATCCCTATTTTCATCATTTCTAAAAGTAATATCAGTAACAATATTCCCAAATGCTCTTCGTTGTTCTGGTACACGTACTTCAACATTACGAATATTTTCCGCTGGAAAATCATATGAATCAAAATTATTAAAAAAAGATTGAATGATGGATTCATTATGATTAGTGATACAATTTTTAATAAGCATTATTAAATCATTTTTTCTCAATGCAGCCCACCCCGAAGGCGGATTAAAAATATTTTTATATCGTCTCAGCACTTCTCTTAGTTGGGAGACTGTCTTGTAAGATGTTAAATTTGGTTCTATAAAATTTTTCTCCATTTATTATAGAAAAAATTTTATAAAAGAATTAGGGTTAACAACCATTTTAAAAAAATATAAATAAATTTTCAGTAAATTGTGTAAATTAAAAGAAAAATGTGATGTTTATGCCTCTGTGGTATTCTCTTCTTTCTTACACTTAGCTTGATGATATTTTGTAGAAAAGTATCTTGCTTTAGAATATCTAAAATATTCTCTTCCACATTCACAAGGAATTTTTTCTGTATTATATTTTAAATATCTACATTGCTTACAATACCCCTTACCATAAAACTCAGATAAATCTTTTTCAATTAGACATGTTAAACATATTTTTTTGCCATTCATCGGAGATAATAGAACTTTTTCCCCATTTACAGTTCGGTAATGTAATCGTTTCTTAACTGTTTTGTCTTCCATTTTATTATTTATTTATGTTGTATATTTTTTGTAAATACAAAAAATTTTAAACTTTTAAAAACATTTTTAAAAATAATTCATTCTCCTAATCAAATATTTCTTTAGTAAGAAATATAAAATTTTTAAAATACTAATGATTATAAAAAATATAATTAAAAATAATTTATGCTCATAGCCAAATATTTCATTATATAAAATTATATCAATATAATCAAAAAAATTTAATAAAGTCATTATATATTTTATTAGTAATCCAAACATATTAGTTTAATTGGTAAAAAATGTGAAATTTAAATATAATTTTTTTATCTAAAACTTGTGAGCCTCCCTTTGAACTTGGTACGTTAATTGTAGTTACTTTATTAATATTATTGAATCGTGGACCAATTTTACCAGACTTCATTTTCTTTAATTCTTCTGCTGTATATTCCTTTACACCTTCTTTAGAAAATAAAGGTTTAAAATCATCATAAAATTTAATATCATTCATTGTTTTATTTATATATTTAGATAATTTTTTATCTTTAGGTTCAACAATAATTGTAGAAAACATTGAATTACCATTACACCAATAAAAAATATTCATTAAATAAAAAAAATGTCTAGAGAAGAAGAAATAAGAAATAAAATAAACACATATGATTTTAAAGAAGGCTCTGTTAAAAAATTTTGTAATATTAATAATGTTAGTGAAACATATGTTTTTAAAAAACTTAAAGAATGGAATATTGAATACAATAAAAAATTATCAATTAAAAGGAATAAAGATGCTTTAGGAAGATTTACATTTAAAAATAACTCCTTAGATAAAACCCCTAATTTTAACAATTTTAATAAACCTGAATCATTTAATAAAAATAAATATACATCATGTATTGAAATGAAAAACAAAATGATTAATAAAACTAATGGACAATAATCTATATTAAATTACTTATTTTTTTTATTCAATAAATGGTAAGACATTACGGAAGCCGTATTTTAAATAGTTTTATAAATAATCTCCCATTTGAATTACATAGTCCAGGTTATAATTATTTAGGGCCTGGTACTAATCTTCATTTGAATGAAGAGAAAGATATACAACCAATTAATAAACTAGATGCAGCTGCAAAAGAACATGATATTGCATATTCAAAACATAAAGATTTAAATAAAAGACACGAGGCTGATAATATTTTAGAAGAAAAAGCTATGAAAAGAGTTTTTGGAAAAGATGCTTCTTTAGGTGAAAAAGTAAATGCTTATTTAACAGCTAACGCAATGAAAGTAAAAAGAAAATTTGGTATGGGAATTGATACTGAAAACTAACAGTTTAAACAAAAACATGGAAAATATTTTAAACATCCTATTTCATTAACTGATGATCAACAAAATAAAATTTATGATGCAATTAAAAATAAAAAAAATATTGAAATAAAACTAGAACCAATTCAATTAAAAAGAACTAAAGAAAGTGTAATGAATGAAACTTATTTACCATTATCTAATCAACAAATAAATGCAATTAACAAATATATTAAAAACGATATGAAAACTATTTTCTACCGGCATTAATTCCTTTAATTCCAGCTATAGGAGCAGCAGTAACAGCTGGTACTTCTTTGTATAGAGCATACAATGATAAAAAAACTAATGAAAAATTATTAGAAGAAAAAATTCGTCACGATAAAGCTTTAGAAGAAAATGCTAAAAATGGGAAGGGTTTGTTCCTTAAAAAATCTGGTGAAGGCATGTTACTAAAAAAAAATTTTAAATAGATTCAATTCCAGTAAGGCCTTTAAGTAATTATGATTTAAAAAAATATGCAAAAAAATTAAATATTTCTAATTTTCGAGGTGTTTTTATGAAAGATAAACTACCTAAAAAAATTAAAGATCGAGAATCTGGTATCATAAATTTAGATAATTTTTCTGCAAATGGTACACATTGGGTTGCTTATAAGAAAAATTTTAATTGTATTGCTTATTATAGGCGTTTTTCTTTTTTAGTTCAGAGCTGAGCTCTGAACTGAGCTCGAGCATTATGAGCGAGCTCTGAAGCGAGCGTGCTCAGATTGTTCTGAGGTATTTATGAAACACACTTGAGCACATAGTTGTCATAAATGCATAAATTAAAATTTATTAATTGCTATTTATTAAATTGGTTAATTTTCAGTTCCAAAACAACAAGGTTCGTCCACCATTTCAACTATTTTGCTTATTCTGTGTCTTTTTTCTGTCAAATGTGACTGGACGTGTGTACTCAGCTATTCACTCAGCCTGCTCAGTCAATTTATTCTGAGCTCATCGAGCGCGCTCTGATAGCGCTCTGAACGAAAAAAGAAATACAAATTCTGAGCTAAAAAGAAACACGAACTTTTTGTATAACAGTTCAGGTTGTGCTCTGAACTAAAAAAGAAAAACGCCTTATGATTCATTTGCTTTAAATAAAATTCCAATTAAAATTGAAAAATATTTTGAAACAGATAAAAATACTATTCTTTTAAATAATAATATTGATCAAAAAATTAATGAAGTTATATGTGGTCATCTTTGCCTAAAATTTTTGTTAGAATAAATAAATAAAAAAATATGGCAACTATTTCTTTGGATGAAAATTCTTTGAGAATATCTTGTGAATTTGATGAACCCATAAAATTAGATAAAAATTCAAATTATGAAATATGTTTATTAAATTTTAGTACTTATAATTCAATTCCAAATATATCTGAATTATTAAAAAATAATGTTTTGACCTATTTAAAAAATGGTCAATTGATTGATATTATTTTCCCAACTGGGTCTTATGAGATTGATGATATTAATGATTTTATTGATGTTGATTTGAAAATTCTAATAAATCCAAATATGACTACTCTAAAAGTTGAAATTTTTAGTCAATATGAACTAGATTTCACAAAAGATCAATCAATTGGTTCTCTATTAGGATTTAGTAAGCAAATTATTCCAGCAAATACAGTAGTAGAATCTGATTTACCAGTAAATATAATGAAAGTTAATTCTATTCGAATTAAATGTAATATTTCCACTGGCAGTTATGAAAATAAAAAATTAACAAATGTAATTCATGAGTTTTTTATATATTATAAACCAGGTGAAAAAATTCATGAAATTCCAAATAATTTAATTTATTTTCCAGTAACTAATAATTCAATAAGAGAAATTGATATAAGAGTTGTTGATCAATATGATGATTTAATTGATTTTAGAAATGAAAAAATTAGTATTAGATTACATATTCGTAAAATAAATAAATTACAATTTTAATTTTTTTATTATTAAATGAAATCAAATATTGTAAGCGAAGAAAAAGATATCGAGAGTTATCAATTTTATGATAATATCCCAGCTAATACTACCCAGCTTAATACACCTGGTAGATCAATTATAATTGATATTAATAATCAAGACATAAAAACATTTTCTCATAAGAGTCTGAGTTTGATTATTAGGGGACAATTAATTGTAAAAGATGCCACTAAAAAGATTTTAGATAAAATTGATATGAAAAACATAAATTTTGTAAATAATGGATTATTAAACATGTTTAGTAAAATTTCTTATTCAATTAATTCAATTGAAAATCCAGCTATTACAACTACTTTTAAAGGATTATCATCTTTTTCTAATGATTTAGCCTTAAATAATTCAGGTTGGCAAATATGGAATAAAGGAGCAGTATTTAACAAAAAAGGTTATTTTTCTGTCTGTATACCCTTGAATACTGTAATGGTATTTTTTTGAAGATTATAAAAATTTTATTTGTAGAATTAATCAAAAACTAGAACTTATTAGATCGAATGATGATAATAATTGTTTATTTACCGATCTTACTGATCATACATTTGAAATTAATTTTTCTGAAATAATTTGGAGAATGCCTCAAGTAAAATTTTCTGTTGAGCTTGAACATAATATAAATAAACAAATTTCTAATAATACAAATTTCAACATGTATTTTAGAAATTGGAAATATTTTTATACAATCTCTATTCCAAGTGTAAAAGAATATACTTGGAGAATTACAACCACAAGTTCAAAACTATCTAGGTTTTTTGCTTGCTTTTCAAACAGATAGAAATCGTGATATTAAAAAAGAAAATAGTAAATTTGATTTATGTAATTTAGAAAATGTACAAGTAAATCTTAATACTACTAAATATAATTATTCTGAATTGCGGCTATCTTATGAACAAAATAAATGCGATATTTTATATGATATGTTTTCAGAATTTAAAAATTCTTATTACGGGCAAAATGAGCATAATAATATACAATTATTAATTATAATAAATTCTTAAGTGAGTATCCTTTTATTATTATAGATACTTCTTAACAAAATGAAGTAATTAAAGAAGCAGTAATTGATATTAAAATTGATTTTAAATGGTGTAATACTTCTCCAGCTAATTCTATAGTTCATTGTTTAATAATCAGTGATGATAGTTTTTCATATAATCCATTAACAAATCAAGTCATGCATACGCAAGTATAATTTTTTTTATTATTAAATGAGTTCAATTAAAATCAAATCTTTAGACAAAAATTCTAAATTAACTATTAAAAATTTTGACAACTATAAACCACCTGAAAGGGTTAATATTTTATTTCCAAACATTATTAGAGCAATTATTTGTGGGCCAAGTAATTGTGGTAAAACTAATGTTCTATTAAGCATTATTACAAAAATTTACCATACAGATATTATCATTTGTTCAAAAACTTCTTATCAAGACAAATAAAAATATTTAGAAAATTTAATTGAAAATTATAATAAAGTATGTGAAAAACATAACTTAGAGTCTAGAAAATTTCAAGGCTAACATTAAATTCACTCCCTCAACCTGAGAAAATTCCATCTCATTCAGTTGTAGTTTTTGATGACATTTCCACTGAATCTCAATTTGCCTCTCTCTAATTACTTTGCCTATGGCAGACATAACAATATTTCTTGTTTTTATTTAAGTCAAACATACTCTAAAATACCTAAATAACTCATTAGTTACTTACTTACTTAACGGGCTCCCGACCCGTGGAGAGTCTCTGCCTGAGACACTGCAGCCTTCCATCCTCTGCGATCCCGGGCACGCTGCTTCCAGTTATCCAGACCAAGCGCTCTGGCATCCGCGATGGCTTGGTCTTTGAAACGGAGGTTCGGTCTTCCTTGTCGTCTCGAACCTGGCGGCTGGAATGAGAAGATCCACTTAGCTGGAGCATTATTGTCCATTCGCTCGATGTGGCCGAGCCAATGTAGTCGACGTATTTTGGCCTTTTGGACCACATCCACATCTTGGCACAGCTCATAGAGTTCGCGGTTGTATCTTCTCCTCCATTCGCCCTCCTCGCACACAGGACCAAAAATCCGCCGAAGAATTTTTCTTTCGAAGGATCCCAGTATCAGCTCTCCCTTCCTGCTTATCATCCAGCACTCGGCGCCATAAAGCAGAACTGGCAGGATAAGGGTTCTGTAAAGCATACATTTTGTCCTTCGAGTTAGGAGTTTTGAACCCAATTGCTTTGCCAAACCGAAGTAGCAGTGGTTTCCTAGGGTAATTCTTCGCCGGATGTCCACTAGGATGTCATTTGTGGAGTTCATGTTTACTCCGAGGTAGATAAACTCCTTAACTACCTCGAAATTGTTGCTATCAATAGTGACGTTCTGTCCTAGGCGGTGGACAGATGCTTGTTTGTTTGTTGATAGCATGTACTTAGTCTTGTCCTCATTTACTACAATACCAACGAATTTCGCCTGTTCTTCAATCGCCGTAAAAGCCTCTATCACGGCACGCTGGGAGCGACCGATGATGTCAATATCGTCTGCATACCCCAGTAGCTGGATGGATTCGTTGAAGATAGTGCCTTCCATGTTGACACCTGCCCTGCGCACTATCTGCTCTAGCACGAGATTGAAGAAGTCACATGATAATGCGTCTCCTTGCCGAAATCTGGTGCATGTTTAGAATAGCTCGGAGGAACAACTTCCAAATTGCACATTGCAGCGTGTGTTTTCCAGCGCCACGCTACATAGCTGAATCAGTTTTGCCGGGATCCCGAATTCGGCCATCGCCACATAAAGCTCCTGACGATGAATGCTATCATATGCGGCTTTGAAGTCGATGAATAGGTGGTGAGTCTCGACTTGAAATTCATTGGTCTTTTCCAGGATTTGCCTCAGTGTGAAAATTTGGTCTATAGTCGATCTGCCGGTCCGGAAGCCACACTGGTACGTGCCGATTAGTGTGTTGCAGAACGGTTTGAGACGTTCACACAGTACGTTGGATAGGATCTCGTATGCGACATTAAGCAGGGATATGCCTCGATAGTTCTTGCAAGACATAGGATCGCCTTTTTTGCAGATGGGGCATATGGAGCTGATAGTCCAGTCATCGGGCATACTTTCTTCCACCCATACTTGGTTGATGATTTGGTGCATGCGCCCTACCAAAACATCACCACCGTATTTGAAGGTAAACCATCAGAGCCGGCGGCCTTGTTGTTCTTTAGCTTTTTTATTGCTAAGCCAACTTCTTCTATACTGGGTGGTGGAACTGGATCTTCATTGACTGGACGTGGGTTCTCTTCTTGCCCTATCACTCTCTCTACATGTTGCCCATTTAGCAGCTGCTGGAAGTGCTGCTTAAAAACATCTACTATTCCCTGCGCTTCGGTGACTAGGTTTCCATCACTGTTTCGAAGAGCCTGCGTTCCGGTCTTGAAGCCACCAGCCAGTTGCTTGGCTTTCTTGTAGAACTTCCGGATGTTGCTTCGATCGCGGGACTCTTCGATCTCCTTGAGCTGGGAGACTGCGTAGGCCCTCTTCTTTTTACGCAGGATTTTCTTCTCCTCCCTCCTTCTGGCTCGATACTCTTCCCTCGCTGCCCATGTTTTGCGCTGCAGCGCCTTCATATGTGCATCTTCTGTCACCTTTTTTCTGCGTACGCATTCATCATCATACCACGGGCTCTTTCTCTGGGGTGGCTGGTACCCTAAGGTGGTTTCGGCTACCTCTTTGATGATGTCGCGATACTAGGACCACTGGGTGTTGGCATTTGTGGTAGGTGAATGCACTGCGGAGAGTTTCTCACTTAGGCGCTCTTTGTAGACTCTGGCTACTCCAGGTGTGCTAAGCCGTCCAACGTCGAATTTCTTCTTCTGGGCTGAACGCAGCTTCTTCTCGTTGGATAGTCGAGCTCTGAACTTAGCCGCAACAAGAAAATGGTCAGAGTCGACGTTTGCCCCGCGGAATGTGTGCACGTTGAGGATGTTGGATGCGTGCCTCGCGTCGATTAGCACATGGTCGATTTGGTTGGCGGTTCGACCGTCTGGAGAGCGCCCGGTTGCTGTGTGGATCCTTAGCCTTGGAAACCTAGTGCTACTTATCACCGTATTACGAGCTGCCGCGAAGTCAGTTAGTCGGTAACCGTTGTCTGTGGTCGTTTCGTGGATTCTGTGCTTACCAACTAACCCGCCAAAGATGTTTTCCTTTCCAATTTTAGCATTGAAGTCCCTGAGCACAACTTTGACATCGTACTCCGGACAGGCTCCGTAGGCTCCATCCAGGAGGTCATAAAACTCCTCCTTGATAGGGTCTTCAGCCTCGTCGGTAGGGGCGTGTGCACATATTAGGCTTATGTTTTGGAAAGTAGCTTTGATGCGGATCACAGCCAGGCGATCACTTATCGGCTTAAAGTCAATGACTTTTGTCCTAAGCCGATTTCCCACGACGAATCCGCATCCTAATACATGCAATCTTTTATGGCAGCTGTAATAAATATCGCAATTTTTCCTTTTCATCATACCTGATCCTATCCATCGTATCTACTGGATCGCGGTAATATCTGCCTTGTACCGCGTGAGGACAGACTCAAGTTTTTGAGTAGCACCTGGGGTGTACAGCGTTCGCACGTTCCAGGTACATACTCTCAAATCGTTGTCCGTTGACGTTCCGGGTCTGGTTGCCGTTTGAGGGAAATCGTTATCCGAGGCTTCACGTGTCTCTCCCATAACTAGTGTTTTTTTTACATTGTCGGGAAGTTACCCCGACGGCACAACCCCCAACCTGGAGGGCCAGGCCCTTTACCTTAGGACAGCAGGCCGGTTATTCCGGTGCCAGTAACCCACTTTGGGATGTGAGCGCTGCCGTTGGCCCATTAAGGGTTCATCCACCACCATCTCTTCTCCAACACCCTGGCTCGGTATTGGAAATCCCTATAGACCTGGTATCCGAATATTTCAGAGCAGCTCTATAGGGATAACACTTAATAGTTCGACCTGACTGGAACTGTAGACGCCACCGTTGGCTCCATCTAGGGAACTCCTCCGCTGCCGTCTGGTACAAGAGGAGGTGTCTTAGTGAGAAAACAACACTCCTCCCCCCTCTCTCGTCTGCTGCCACCAACGACCTTCCAAAGGGATTGGTTACCCAATCTCCAGTCGAGGTACTAGGCACCCACCAGTCACCACGTGGAGGTGAGAGTAGGAGTTGATAGTGAGAGGCTAGGTGAGAACGCTTGTGTTCTCATGATATCGCATCACTACCCTTCAACACCGGCAAAAAAAAATAACTCATTAGAGATAACGTAAATTATATCATATTATTTTCTCAAGATAAAACTAACTTGAAACATATTTTTGATGATCATATAACTGATCTAAATTTTGAATGTTTTAAAAATTATTGTAATGCCTGCTGGAATAAAAAATATGGCTTTCTTACAATTGATAAAGAAAAAGAAACAAATTCTGGAAAATATAAAAAACTACTTGAAGCATATTTATTGACATAGATATGACATCACATAATTGAAAGAGAATGTGAGTGCAAGCAAGCTCAGTTATCAGTTCTATTTTTAGATTTTTGCAACCGCAAAATATTTCCTTTACATATTTGTATGTATCTGATGAATGCATTTACGATTTGTATGACCTAAACTGTTAGTCGAGAATCCACCAAAGTGGTGGTTCAAATCCTATACCGAACAACATTTTTTTTTTCAATTTTATTAAATTTGTATCTGATGATTGCATTTACAATTTGTATAACTCAAACTGTTGGTCGATCATAGCACAGTGGTTAGCGTTACGACTACGAATCCATCAAGTGGTGGTTCGAATCCTATACTGAACAAATTGAAAGTTTCTTCAATTTAAGTAAAAAATAGGATTACTCTTATAGAACGCAGTATCCAGAACATTATTAGAGTCTGAGATACACCCACTGCATGCAAAAATACTATGAACACTTTTCATAATTGAAAAGTTCAATTAGTAATAACGAATACTGAGTAAGTCCATAACCAATCGATATTGGCTCTCCTCTTTAAGAATTAAAGAAGGTTGATGCTGATGATTGGTATAGCTACTCAACACTGAAACTGGTAAAGTAATATTAGCCGGTACAATAAAGAATACCTAGCTATAATTTGCCAAGCGAACTCTCTTTACGTAACCGCGCGTCGATATTGAAAAACAATCTCGAATTCACTCTACTCGCATGTCTGAGCTGCCAAATGACCAGTCCTATAGTGTTACCAACTACTTAAGAACTGGATATGTTCTACTAAAGCCTTCGAAACATACAATACAATTCCGCTTACAAGTAAATCTACAAAAGAAAGAAGTTTAGGACAGCCCCCATCTCAAAGGATAGAAAGATACAGATAGTTACTTGGAATAAAATCTAACGTTCCGGAAATTTCCGGGAGCGTAGGTGTAATACAATTTGGAGAAGACCTATTATTAATTTCTTTTAAGGACTTTCTAAAAAAAATTCTGCTAAATACGTACTCTTGATAAATTTGTTTTTTTTTCATGATAAATGGGAGACAATCTGTCTCCCAACTTTCCATTTTTAAAAAAAAATTTTGGGTATTTAAAATTGTAGGCATATTCTATAGGTATTGGAACAATAATGGCAGTTTCATTTTTTATTGATAGGCTTTTTATCCTATATTTTATCCGTGTCTGAAAACTGTCCTGAAACTCGCCTTTTACATACTACTTATGCCCAAAAAACTCTTATAACTGACTTATGTAACCCAGAGTTGCAAACTGATGCAAGCAACAGGAAAAACATAAAACATTTTCCATTAGTTGTTCAATATTTTGATATTGAAAATGGTATCCAAAACAAAATGCTGGATTTTTACGAAAATTGCGATGAATCAGCTAATGGGATGTTTGACGCAATTAATAATTCATTGTCCCAACACAAACTTCCCTTTGAAAGAGTGTCTGGTCTGAGCGCCGACAATACCAATGCAAACTTTGGTATTCATCATTCTCTGTATACAAAAATTGAACATCTAGTTCCTAATTTAGTGAAGGGTTATTGTCACGCACACATACCTAGTTCACAACACAGTCAAACATGCAATGAATTTTTTACAAATTGATGTTGAAAATATAATTTTAAAAACCTACAGCCATTTCTCTTCGTCCGCAGTTCGAAGAGAAGAACTGAAAAAATTTGTTGCGGCTGTTGAAGGTGAATGGCATGAGCCAAAACGACATGTTGGCACTAGCTGGCTCTCATTGCTGCCTTGTGTGGGCAATATACTTTTATATTGGAAGCCTTTGACTGATTATTTTAATAGTTTAGGGGAAGAATGTCCTACCCATGTCAAAAATATTTTGTGTATGAATGAAACTGATGGAAACGTTAAAGATAAAATCTTTTTGAACTTCGCTAGCCATTTTTTGCATAATTTTAATAAAGCTGTCAAACAACTTGAAGGTAATAACATCACCGTCTTAGACTTGTACAATGTACAACATTATGTCATCCTTAAAGTTTGCACTTGAACAACGTAAGAAAGATTGTTTCTTTGGTTATGAAACCAAAAAATTGTTGCAATCCTTTGAAGCTAAATCTCCAGAAGAAAGTTTTTAAAATCAAAAAAAATTTTATAGCCATCGCTGATAAATGTCTGGAATGCCTTAATAAATGGTTTAACTTTAAAGAAGACAATTGGTTATACAAAATTCAAAGATTCAATTTGAAACAAGAGCTTTCTTTTGATGACTTTGAGATGGCATTAGAGGTTCTTAACTTACAACAACGAATGAAAATCAAGATGGACGAACTTTACTCTGAAATACAAATTCTCAATAAAATCTTGCCAAGAGTTAAGAATTCAAGTGAGTTTGCAGACAGAACAACAGATCAAAAATGGCTCAATATTTTTCAAAATGCCGAAAACAACATACCAAATATTTTTAAGCTTATTTCATTCCTACTCTCTATTCCTGCCACTTCGGCGTTTACGGAAAGGATTTTTGCAATTATGAACTCAAAATGGCGAGAAGAAAGAAACAGAGCGAGTCTCTCATTAATTAAAAATGAACTTTTGGTCTCTATTAATTTAAAAATTTAATGTGATAAGGCTTACGAAACTTTTATGGTTAACAAAAAATTGGTAAATGATGCAAGAAGTGCAAAAAAAATACAGGTTTTATAAAAAATAATATGTGGCAAAAATAACTTTGGCTTTTTCTTACTCTTTTCATAAATAACTATATTTTTTGGTATTGTACTATATTTTTCTACAGCTAATTAAAAAAATGCTATAATCAGTTGGAAAAATGTTGGGAACCCTAGCTGCACGCAAATTATCTATATACCTATACATAAAAGAGTAGCGTGATTGAGTTGACAGACATCGTACAGGCCAAACCGCTAATTGTAGGTTCATGAAACTTTCAGGATATGTTCCACTAGCTGTGTAGACGCTCACTAAGAACGGATTTTTCGATACGACCCTCCCTGCCCTTTTTAGAGAGGTTTTTCTGATACGTTAATCGTATAAACTTGAAAATTTCTAAGTTTAGAGAAACTAAAAAATCATCGAACACCTATTTCGCCTTTTTTCCCAAATTCTAGTTATAAAGGTTGAAAAAGAGGATGCAAACTTTTTTATTTAACCTTACTTCACTCAACCTGCTATTACATTCACAAGGCTTGGCCAATCCAAAAATGCTTAAAATGCTCTTTAGTCAATACTTCCCCGAGTATTCTAAGCCATCATTTATCTTTCTGCTCCTTCCAGAGGCAGAGCTAAAAGAAATTAAAGACAGATCTATTTGATCAGCAAGAAATTTAAATTGATTTCTCGATTGCCAGCTCTGCTTGGGGATGAGTGGGTTGAGTATATCGTACCCATGGAAAGAATAACAGATGGATACACATATACATACCCACACCCACAATGCGTTCGGTTTTACTTTCGTTCTTAATATTGTTACGACTTGCCGTTCCATATTCCATTCCGTATCGGTTTTTGACTTTGGGTTGTGTGCGACGGGCATGCGAGTAAGCATGACTAAAATTAATAATAATCGCAGTGCAGTCTACTCTACGTACATAGCAACCTATGCGTGCGTACATGGCTATTTGCTGTGAGCTGTGCCTTTGGTGTTGCTGGATTGGTGAAGTCTGAGTGAGAATGTGTTGATAAAGCCGTTAACTATCCGGTAGAGTTTTGAAATTCCCTGAAACCATCGGGTATTTCATACCATAGACATAGGTTAACTCTTCGAAAGGGCACACCCGTAATGCTCCTTCGGAACCTAAAACCACCAAAACTATGTAATGGCACTAGACTGCAAATCAAAGCTTTGCATACAAATTTAATCGAAGCTATTATATTGAACGGGGTTGCTCAAGGGGAAAAAGTATTCGTGCCGCGCATTCCTCTGATACCTAATGACCTTTAACTTTAAGAGATTACAATCTCCCCTTAAAGTGTGCCTCGCCATGACGATCAATAAGTCTCAGGGCCAATCTCTGAAATACGCTGGTATAGATTTAAGGGAAGATTGCTTTACGCACTGTCAGTTTTACGTAGCTTGCTCTCGTGTAAGTTCACCTTCAAGTCTGGTAATGTTACTGCCGCCCAATAAAAAAAACAAGAAACATTGTCTATAAAGAAATCCTTTAAAAATAAAAACTATTTAAGTAACAATTTTTCTAAAATTGTACATTTTAATAGAGTCCCACGCGGACGAAGTCGCGGGTAACTGCTAGTACCTACATAAAGGAACGTCTACTCAACGAAGGAGACATCCCGTTGGAGAAAGCCGTTGAAATCTCAAAAACATGTGAAATAACTAAAGAACACTCACAACAACTTCTACAACAAAACAGCCCCAATACAGTCATAGGTGCTCTCAACAAACAATACGGTAAAGTTAAACAAAACAATATATACCAGCAGCCACAGTCACACACACACCACCAATCATACCAACAGCAACAAGCAGGGGAAGATTACAGTCATCTCGATTCCTCCCACAACCGTCTCAGCCAGCACGTTACAATTATCAAGCCGATAACTCAAATCTTTGTCCGAGGTGAAATGCACAAATGCAGGTGCCCTGCTTCAGGAGTTACATGCAACAAGTGCGGAAAAAAAACCACTACGCCAAAATGTGTCGGTCCAATCTATATATTCGCAATGTCGAAGCTGAGCCTAACACATCATCATCAGAGTCCGAAACGCTGTTCATGGGTCTTCTTGAAGCGTCACCGTCGTCATTATCTTGGGATATATACCTAAACATCAACGGTACAAAACTCAAATGTCAATTGGATACCGGCGCACAAGGCAATGTGATGTCGAATAAAACATTTGGCCTACTTGGAATAAATTATTGTAATATTCAACCTACATCGAGTCGTATTCTAACATTTATTAAAGGACCTCTTCCAATTATTGGACAAATTGAAATCAAATATGTTTATAAGAATGAAGAAAGTGTGATAAACTTTTATATATCTGAAATTGATTGTCATACAGTATTAGGATTACCAACTTGTATCAATATGAATTTAATTAGACGCGTGAATGAGTTACATTTTGAAGAAGGTAAAAGTAAAAATAATTTGTTTCATCCTAGTAACAAAAAAATATGATTTCTTAATGATTTTAAAGATTTATTCAATGGTTTTGGCTGCTTAAAAAAGAAAATTCATTACAGTTGAGACCCGATGTCGAACCAGTGATTGATTGTCCGCGCCGAATACCATTCAGTCTCATGAAGCCACTTAAAGAGGAGCTCAAAAGAATGCAAGATCTAGAAGTAATTGTCAAAGTCGAGGAACCAACTGAATGGGTAAGTTCTATTGTGTTAGTTCAAAAATCCAATGGTAAACTGCGATTGTGCCTGGACCCTCGAAATTTAAATAAGGCGTTGCTAAGGTCTCATTTCCAATTCCCGAACATTGATGAATGTAAAGCTCGTGCCTCTAATGCAAAATTCTATTCCATTCTTGATGCTAATTCAGCATTCTGGGTTCTACCACTTGATGAAGAATCTTCAAAACTATGCACTTTTATGACTCCTTATGGAAGATATCGATTTTAATTTTAATTTTTAATTTTAGTGGGGGCAATACCCCCATATATTTGGCTTAATACAAGCTAAAATTAACATTTAGGCTTAAGGTAACAGCTTAAATCTAAGACACTTAAAAATAAGACATGAAAAGACTTAAAGATAAGGAGAGTGGTGAAGGAGATCGAGTTTCAGGTGGGCAGCGCTGCGGTTAAAATCGAAAACTGAAAGCTTGGAATTTACCTTTCGCAGCATACGGGATATCGGTTCATTGGAGCCATATGAGGTACGATGGTGTGGTGGGTAAAAGAGCCGAGGGCAACGTAAATTACGGGGGTTAGTGTTGAAGAAAATAGAGTAAAGAGAGGCGCAGTCGACGGAGCCGGAGAAAAGACGAAAAATGAAAAGAATGTCTGCAGCGTCTCTGCGTTCCTCTAGGGTATTCAGGTTAATGAGATTGAGCCGGTCAATATAGGGTGGCAAGATCAAATTATCGTCCCAAGGCAGACCTCGAAGGGCGAATCGAAGAAAGCGACGTTGGACGTTCTCAATTCTGTCTACATGAACTCTATGAAAAGGAGACCACACTTGACTAGCGTATTCAAGGAGGGGGCGAACTAAAGAGATGTAGAGAGATCTAGTCACGTAAGGGTCGGAGAATTCTTTAGACCAACATTTAACAAAGCCGAGTGATGAGTTGGCCTTACAAATTATTTCGTCAATATGCGAATGAAAATTTAGCTCCCTGTCATACAATATGCCAAGGTCGCGAAGAGAATGAACGAGAGAAATTGGTTGACCATGGAGAAGGTAACGTCGGCTAGGGGACTTGTTGCGCTTGCGTGATAGGGTAATGAATTATCATTTGTTGATGTTGAGTTCTAAGCAGTTTTTGAGACACCAGGTCGAAAAACTGTCAAGGTCTTCTTGAAGGAGGCAAGAGTCTTGAGGTGAAGAGATGGTTTTGAAGATTTTAGCATCATCTGCGTAGAGAGAGAGAGATGAGTGTTTGATGATCTTCTCAAGATCATTTACCGTTAGGATGAAGAGAAGGGGACCTAAATGGCTGCCTTGTGGGACACCAGATGTTGCTAAGAAAGAGGACGAATGTACCGAGCTAAAGCGAACGCTGTAATATCGGTTTTCAAGGTAGGAAGATATCCATTTTATCAATATAGGTTCATAACCAAGGGCAGACAATTTGAAGAGAATTAATTGATGTGATATCTTATCAAAGGCCTTGCTGAAGTCAGTTGCGATGACGTCAACTTCATTGCCATTCTCTAGGGATGATAGGGCATATGAAACAAATTCGACGAGATTTGTAGTAGTAGATCTACCTTTCAGAAAGCCATGTTGGTAGGGTGAAAAAAGGGACTTGCTCCGAAAACTTAAGACTTCATATACAATACTTTCAAAAAGTTTGGGTATATGCGAGAGTTTGGCAATTGGGCGGTAATTAGTAACTTCATTTTTTGATCCTTTTTTGTGTATCGGTGTAATGAACGAGGTTTTCCAAATTTGGGGAAATTCTCCATTCGAGAGAGAAAGATGAAAGAGAGCAGAAAGTGGGAGCGAGCGATTGGAAGAACACTTCTTAAGGAAAATGGCTGGAAGAATCTGGGCCGGGTAGGAATTCGTCATTAAGCAGTTGTAATTTTTTTTCAATAATGGAAGGGTCAACAATTTGAGAGAGTAAGGGACCGATAGAGAAGTTAGGTAGGTAGTCAAAGTAGGAGGGATCCGGTGCGAAGGAGTCGTCGGCAAACGATAACTTAAAAAATGTGGCAAAAAAGTTGGTAATGGTATGTGGGTCGGTGGAAGATACGTTTTCGTAAGAGAGCGAAGGAGGGTAACCGTCGGATTTTTTTTTATAGTTTACGAATTGGAAAAAGGACTTAGGGTCGTTTATTAGATTGGTATGTGCATCATTTAGATAGCGTTGGTAGAGGGAGTTATAAAGCTGGGTAAAATTAAGATAAATACCGAGGTAGTCGGAATAGTCGGAAGAACAACCAGTGCGGAGAAATACTGCTCATAGCTTATTCCTTTTGATACGTAAGGAACGAAGTTTTCGGTTATACCACGGGGGGGAATTGGATGAAGTTCTATGGCGAGAAAAGGGAACATAGGGAGAAATAGAGGTAAATAGCTCTCTGTAGAACATGGAAAGCGCATCTCTTAATGATAGATTGGCAAAATCGAAAGTGCATCTACTGAGATAGGCATTAATTTTTTGGAAGTTAGCTTTGTGAAAGTCGTACGAGGAGATGACTGCGTAGGAACTGGACTGTAGTGGAGAGTTGAGGAAAAATGAAAGTGTTGTATCGCTAATGTTCACCGTGCTTTCCTGTCACCACGAGAAGAGCAAACTAGCGGAGAGGTTGTAAGAAAAACAAGAGATTATTTTGTTTTATATTAGTAAGACCTTTGCCAATGTATTTTATTTGTTTACTTATAATTTTTAGTTTATTCTTAATGAACAGTAAGGCCCGCTGTCTATGCGTGGCTGCGACCTTTATTGTTTGAAATTTCTTTAACAACTCTCTGCCTGACCTTTCCAACCACTCCTTTTTATACTGATTTTAGTTCAGTTAAATTCCCCTCCAATCACTTAGAAGCAGCAACCCAAGGCATTTCTTATCCCAAAAACCTATTTTCGTAATCATAGTGTCCAACAATATATGCTATGCCATCAATGTGTCGCAACATGTCATTGGCACTTCAACCATTCTGAGTTGTACCCAAAATGAGTCAATGCGCTATCAGCATTACCCATGTCATTAGCGCCTGTGTTCCTTTTCGCGTTCCCAGCGGTCGCCATACGTCACCATTCATTGATACACGATACTCATAGTATACTCGTACTCGTAGTATGTAGTATTTCGTATGAGTGTGCCTGATGAGTATGTTGCTTGGGTACCAATATGCAAGGGTTGCATTTTGATGTTTACGGAATTGAAGTGGATTGCGCAAGCGAAATACAGTGGTCTGATAGTGACCTAGTGCCGACACATTATGTGTCGTTATTGAAGAGGTTAATTTTCTGTAGAGTCATAGTGGGTGTAAAGGTACAGGTCAGTTGATGATTAGATTTTACTTATTTTCTATTACAATGAGGCATGAAAACTTTGCATGTATTTATTTATTTTTTTTTTTTTTTTAATTATTAGGTACTTAAACAGGATTATAAATTATTAACTATTTAGACAGGAATTTTTCACTTAATTTTAACATTCAAAATTTATTACTTAAATTTTTAAAATTATTAATTTACACAATTTTAGTAATATGATATGTATTTAAAATAAAAGGTAAGAAGTAATTTGTCTGTTTATTATTATCAGATGTTATTATTACATATAAATATAAAAATCCCTTTTTTTTATATATATTTTTATAAAGATATTTGACTTTTTTTTTTTTGATCTATACATACTTTTAATTTTAAAGTACAATAATAGGAGTTTAAATTTTTTTAATTTTTTTGGTATCGGATGAGGTTTTGGGTGGGTATCGGAACAGGTGGTGTGGTTGTATATATATTTTTTTTTCTTTTTTTTTTTATACTGTTAGAACTTATAAGTAGATACATAAAGTTTTTTTTTTTGTTTTGTTTATTTATACACACATTATTAATTGCTTTTAATAATTTTTGAGTACGATAGTATTGGTTGCAACGTCATTTACTATTATTTTTTTTGAATTGTTTGTGATCTCGGATTCGTTTTTAGGTGTAATGGAATCATGTTTGAGTTTATATTTGGTGTACTGTTTTTAACAGAATAGGGTTAGGATTAGAGCAATGATAATGTATATTGATGCGTAATGGTTGATATTATGCTTGTCTAGCGATATGAGGATGTTGTTTTCTATATTTTTCATGAAGTTTATGCTTTCAGAGAGTGATTTTAAGTCGTTTTGACTTGAAAATTTTATGAATGTGATTTTATCTATCTTGTTCCATGTTCTACTGGTATAGTTTGTAAGGATGTTGGAAATGTTAAGGGATGGTATAAAGGTGTTATGAATGTACGTGCTTTTTTCTTTGTTTGCTCGTATTGTCAATTCTTTCGTTTTGAGGTAACAATCGCCTGAGAGTTCGACAGTGGCTGTGTTTTTTAGAGAGTACGTTGTAAGTGTGTCTTGGCATATTTCATCGAAAGAGTATTCGTTAATGGAGGAGAACAACCATTTGTTAGTGTGTGATAATTGTATCCATACTGTTGGGATATTTGATTCTCTTATATCGCAGTTGTCCGGGTATGTATTGGTACGTTTGAGTATTTGAATTTCACATGGGGGATTGTTAATGTTGGTATTAAATAAGAGGTGAGCTATTTCACATAAGAATTGGTTTCCTTGGGTTTTGCATCGTTCCAATTCTTCCTCGTCGAGATTATAGAAGTGTTCTTTTCTATAATCGATGAGTATAATATTTCATACTTGGTTGTATAAATACGAAGTTTGTCTTGAAACGGGTAGGTAATGGGGTAACTTTGTAAATGTGATAATTTTGGTTGGACGGAAGAGGGATTATAAATTCGTACATCACCTTGTGTTCTAGTATAGTGGCACTCATTTTACTAATTCGGTACAGGAGAAGTATATTGTTGTTGTCTATCAAAGACGAGAGTCTCGTGTCACTGGGTAGGTTTTGTTTAATGTTTGTTAATGCCGTGCTTAACTGGTCGGACGTAATTATGGAAGGGTGAGGTAGGCCGTTTTTTGCGTTGGTAAGTATGTCCAAAATATCTGAAATCGTGCTTTTATATCTAATTATTAGGAGTGTGACTAATGATATAAGGGATTCCATTTTTATAAGGGTGAATTGGTCAGAAGTTTGATTGATAAGATTTTCGAGCATATACTTGACGTCGTCAAATTTTGAGTTTATTGCCTCTAATTGGTTTTGAATGGTACTTTCAGTTTTTTTGAATACATTCATTGTAGTTCCTATGATCAATGTTTGATTTTTTATTAGTTTTAATAAGTGTTTTTCATTTGTCTGAAGTTTGTCTATCTGTCGGTCATAGTATTTAGCATCATCGTCATCTAGTGTGCCAAACAGGGATTTGCTTAATGTTCCTATCATGTTTATTAATGCCCTCTTGTTTCTGTTTCTTGGTTGTAAAATACTGTATTTGAATTTGATATCCACCATTAAGTGAGTTATTTCGGTTACCGAGCTGTTGCATATGAGTTCGAAATTTGCTATACCTGTTAGTTGTTTACATAGTGCGTTGATCTCGCCCACATAGTGATCCGCATAATCTAAAGCTTGCGTGAATTTCTCTAGATCGTAGTAGACTATCAGTTTCCATTCGTTGGAAAAGAGTTCTGCTTTTCCCAGTTCTTCGAAATCATAAACTAAGTATGAAATAGACTGACAGCTTTACTACGTCTCACCGATTCCCCCCGCAAATTTTTTTTAATTTAAGCTCCTCCCTCCCGCTCGCAATTTTACTGTCTGTGAATACGTGTGAATTCAGCAGTGTTCCTACATCGTTGTATCTCAACCTTTTTGAGGGAATTTAATATTTTCGAAAAACTTTTTGTGCGTAAAAGGAAAAAACCTCAAAATTGTGGGCCACATTTGACCATGAATATAAACGCACTAAATGCACATAAAAAGAAGATTTGCCTATAGCAACAATTTCTGGTACCAAAAAATAATCATTAAAGTGTTAGCGAATTCAGATTTTTATACTGAAGATTAATTAAGTGTGATTTTTGTCCGAACAATACAAATTTTACTTTTATTTTATATAAGTTTAATGAAAAAGGAAAACGAACACACTTCGTGGGAAAAATAAAGAGAGACGTCTAAGAACACTGACTGATAGTTTGTGTGTTTGGTGATTTCTGTCTGCTGATGGATGCGTTCTGAGAGTTCAAATTCGTTGTTTTATTTCACAACGAATACACGCTCATATTCTACAAATTGTATAATAACGAATGTAATATAAATAATATAAATAATAAAGGAAAAAATTCATTCGCTCAAATAAAATATTTTTGTTCCTGTAATTATAATTGAGTCTGTTTTCGTTTGTTGTTTTTGGCGAAAAATTACTCCGAAGTAATGTCCGAAGAATTTAAAAAGAAGAATTGGTTACGAATATTAAGATTTGAAATATTTTTTAGTAATGATCTCTTCGTAAAAATTCCGTTTAATTGCGGAAAACAAAAAAAATCATACGAATTACCTACATCACATTCAAAATGTCTGATTACTAGATGTTTCATTATTAATAAAGTCCGTATGACACAAATTTTTTTTTTTTTTTTCATTTTTTCTGCTTTTAAAATGAAACTAGAGCAGTACGAAAAATTAAAACTAAAATTTCCAATGGGAGTGAGTGCGTACACACCAATTTCATTAATGTAGACACATCAAAAAATGCATTCAAATTATATTTTCCAGCTGCTGGCAGCTTATTTTTGACATTTCAAGATTATATGAAAATAAAGGATTAAAAATTTACGGTTGCTTTACAAACAATTGCTATCCCTTTTAATATACCTTTAGTCTCTTTTACACAGCGCTGACTTTTCAAAACATTTAAATCTGCAGAGGAATAACTAGCGAATATTCAAGAAAAAATGGGAGGGAAAAATTCATAGAAAAAGTGCTGGCGAAATTCAAATATCAATAATGAGAACATTAAAAAGAAATCGGACGGTGATAAATTAATTGCAATAAGTATTTTGTTATTACATACGCCGGAAAAGGTCTCAAGAACAAACAAAAATTGGCATTGAATTGAAATTTTATCTTTTGGCTAATATAGTTTCGTTGTTTACAACAATTGTTTATATCATGGTGTTCTAAAATAATATAATAACTTGATACCATCGAACAAATAAGCAAGTCGAATATTTTTATATAATTATGCTTTAATGACGTTCAAAATATAACTAACGAATTCGAACAGGAACTAAGAACAACTTTAATTTGCCCAACACAGCCGCAATACACGATAATGAAATGACCCCCCACCACAGGTTATCGACATCCGGTCTAAACCGGAAGAGTGTAGGCTGGTTTTTTGTCAAGTATGAGTGAGTCCCTTTGATTAACATTGGCACTAATACATGAATTCAAACTGGGCTACATCAAGGTCAAATTCAGCTTGTAGGCAATTTCTCTTTTTTGGCTGAAGCTGTCAGTCTATTTAATAGTTAGTTTATGTTCGAAATATATCCCTGGGTTTTGTTGTATTTGTGTGATTTGGAGGGTTGCATTAATAATGGTTGGCAATAATATTATAAATAGGCGCGTATCCATGTTCTGGAATTTTTAAACAATGAGAGGCTTGGTAAAATGACGCTATAATGATGGTTCTCGAGTGTGTCGTGTGTGTGTAAATGTAAAAACGTTTGTTTAAAAAAAAAATTATGTTGTTTTTTTTTTTTTTCTTTTTTTTATTGTCGTTTATGTATGTATGTTTCACAAAAAACTAATTATCATCCGCCTCCCATACAACCGTGTCCGTAGACTCGTACCCATTATTTGATTCATCATCGTATTCGATTTGATGCGGTGGGGTACGTATCATGGGGTTCCAGCGTCGTTCGATTGGACCCTTCAGTATGTAAGTGGGGCAGAAGTCTAGTTCGTAATCTTCTTCCCATATTCCAAAACTTATTGTGTCCCCGAAATGGAGCTCTCTTATGCTACAGGGGGCTAGCCTTTCTCCATTGATATACGTTCCACGTGAGAGATGGCAATCCGCTATGTGTACTTCTCGATCGTTCAGATCTACGTGAATTGCTGACTGACCAGGGGACACAAGCGGGGTCGACAGTTCTATATCATTTGGATATCCTCTGCCTACCTTCGTGGTTCCGTGACGCAGACGGAGTTCCTTTTGCGTTACTATGTTAAACAGTCTCCATTCTGAATCGGGCACGAAATATATCGACTCCATCTCTTAAAAGAAGATGATGATGATGGGAGTATTAATTTGGAGTCTCGTCAATGTGTATGTATGTGTTAAGCCTATCTGTGTGTATGTGAATGGGGTAAGTATTTTTACTCGTAGTAAAACTGTAAATTATTGTTGTGTATTAGTTTGGACTTGTTCTTTATCTTTACTATGGTGTTTTCATTGGATATGATCTTGATCACTTCGAAAGGACCTTCCCATAGTGGGGATAGTTTGTTCTTTCTAGCGTTATTTTTTAGCAAAACCTTGTCAACGACGTTAAATATTTTGGGATTGGTTTTTGCATCAAAATATTTCTTAGAGCTTTCCTTTCGTTTGTTGAGTATTTCCCTAGCTGCTTGGTACCCATGTTGCAATCGTGCCTTCAATTCGTTCGCATAGTTATCATAATTGTATGAAATGCTTGGTTGTTGTGCAAGCTTTTTAGGTACGTTGGCTGGATAACCGTAGAGCAGTTCGTATGGCGTAAAGCCTGTACTTGAATGGGGGGTTGTGTTATACACAATCATTGCGTAAGGAATCCAGGTATCCCATGTAAGTTGGTCATGATTGACGTAATGTCGTAAATACTCAGCCAAGGTTTTGTGGCTACGTTCTAGCGCTCCATTTGTTTGGGGGTGATATGGCTTTGTGTTTATCTTTTTTATTTTCATAATTGTGCACACTTCCAAAAACATTTTGTTAGGAAATTTGCACCTTGGTCCGTTAGCAATGAAAATGGAATACCGTGTCGACAAACAATGTTTTCGACGAAAACTCTTTGACGTTGAAGCTTCTGTATTGGATATAGCATATGCTTCAGAGTATTTAGTAAGGTCATCTTGGAAGGTGAGAAGATAATTATGGTCGCCATAACTTGTTGGTAAGGGTCCAACTATATCTAGTGCGACCCTTTCAAATGGTTTTGAGCTAGTGATTTTCATGGGTATGGGTGGATTTCGCCTGTTTTTATTAACCTGACAGGAGGCACATTTTCGAATGTACTCAGCTATGTTTGCTGCGATTGTAGGCCAAAAGTATTTGGACTTAATTCTTTTGAGTGTTCGAGTGACTCCTTGGTGTCCTCCGAAAGGTGAATCATGATATTCTGCGAGTAACTCTTGTATGGCTTTGGCGTCTGTTAGAAAGATCCTGTCGTCAACGAAAATATGGATCTCTATATCAAGGGTTTGAAATGTATTTTCAAGAAGGTTTTTAAAAGTTTTCTTAAATTCATTCCCTATTATAGGTAAAGAGAATCCGATACATTTTAAGCATTTTTCAAAACATATTTCTTTAATGTCGTTTAGACATGTGCTCACGATTTTCTGGTCAGTTGAGCTTCGGAATGGTACTGGGAGAGTTATAACAAGGATTTCTTCTTGGTTATTTAGCTGTAACAAAGTCTTCTGTCCTAATTGAGGTTTTACAAACTGTGGTGACTTCTCTTGTAACATCTCTTCATCAAGTGTATGTATTAGAGGTAATATTATTATTTTGAGTTGGGCTAGTTTGTCAGCAAATATTGATCCTGTGTGTTCGTGTAGAGTAATACTGGAAAGAACCTGAATGTCTGAGAGGTCAGAACGTATGTTTTGTAAAGGTTGTTTGTTTTTGTTTTGGCTACGTGTAGTTACCATGATAGCCTTGGAAGTTTCAGCTATATTTTCCGGGTTCTCGGGTATGCGACTTAATGCGTCGGCATTTAAATTGGTTTTTCCTGCTTTATAGACTATTCGGTATTCATATTCAGCTAATAATATTCTCCAACGAGATAATCTCGATGTCGGATCTTTAAGATTCATAAGCCATTGTAGTGGTTTATGATCAGTGCATATTGTAAATTTTCGGCCGAAGATGTAGGGACGGAATTGTTTGACGGCGAAGATGATAGCCAATAATTCCTTTTCTGTAGTGCTATACCGAGTTTCGGCGTCGTTTAGAGTTCGACTGGCAAAGCAAATTGGTTTATCTTGACCGATAATTCCCTGTGACAAAATGGCGCCTAGTCCGATATCACTGGCGTCAGTGGTTATTATGAAGTCTTCTTCGAAATTGGGGTATGATAAGATAGGAGGTTCTATGAGTTTATGTTTTAGAGTTTGGAATGCTTCGTCGCAGAATGCATCCCATTTAAATTCTACGTCTTTTTTCAACAATTTTGTTAGGGGTTTTGCTATCGTGGAAAAGTTATTTATAAATCTTCTATAGTATCCTATGAATCCTAGAAATGATTTTACTCCCTTTACTGATTTAGGTACGGGGTATGTTTTTGCAGCTTTTATTTTCTCAGGGTCGGGCTTTAAGCCGTGTTCCGAGATTATATGACCTAAATATGTTAATTCTTTCTTCATAAAATTACATTTTTCAGGCTGAAGTTTTAGATTATTTTGGCGTAATCGATCAAAAACTCTTACTAGTTTGTCGTTATGGTCCTTCAAGTCGTATCCGTATAGGACGATGTCATCAACGTATACGAAGCAATCAAATCCTTGTAAACCTATTAGTACTGTATTCATCAGGCGTTGAAAGGTTGCTAGGGCGTTTCTCAGGCCAAATGGCATACGATAATATTCGTAATGTCCATACGTATTTGGTGGAAACCATTAGCCAAATCAAGGGTGCTAAAATATTTTGCTCTACCAAGTTGATCCAGTGTATCCGTGATATTTGGTAGCGGATATGCGTCAGCGATTGTTAGTTCATTTAGCCGACGAAAATCTACCACGACCCGCCACCGCTTATTGCCTTCTTTGTCCGGTTTCTTGGGAACCAGAAGCAAGGGGGAGTTCCATGGGCTTGCACTAGGCTGAATTATTCCATCCTGTAGCATGTCGTTAACTTGCCTATGGATCTCACTTGTATGTGCATTGGGCAATCTGTAAGGCTTGACGTATAATGGTGGTTTGTTTTGGTCAGTAATGATCCTGTGACTTATGGCGTCCGTGAAGGTAAGCTGATCACCTTCGAGGAAGAACAAATCGTTGAATTCTCTGTAAATTTTGCGGATTGATTCTTTTTCTTCTTGGTTACAATGTTCGAGGTCTATGACTGACTTTAGTTTGTCCAGTCTGCCTTTGATCTTGTCGTTGGTTTTATTGGAGACCAAGTTGAAATTATCTAGAGTATCCCACTCGAGGTTAATATCTGCGGTGTTTAATCTGTGCTCTGTGTCCAAGGTATTCATCATTAATACCTTTATCTTGGAGTCCTTGGATTGAGTCAAGCTTTCACCGAGATATATGCCTGGAACAATTTGTTTCTTTTTTATAACTAAGTCAGCATTACCGGGTTCAAAAAATGGAATTTCTACAACGTTTTCAATGTGAGTGTTCTGGTGGGGGCACCTTTCTCATCTTTAGTTTGGTTATTATATATATTTTCCTCAGTCTTACTGTTTGCTAAGTTCTCTTTTGACTTAGTCTTACGGTTGGCTGGGTTTTCATTAGGTAACTCAGTCTTATTGGCTATTGCTGAGTCCCTTCTATTTAGCTCAGTCTTACGTATAATTGCTGAGTCTTTTATATTCTGCTCAGTCTTACTTACTGTTGCTGAGTCTTTTATATTCTGCTCAGTCTTACTTACAGTTGCTGAGTCTTTTATATTCTGCTCGGTATTACTCACTAAACCGTTTGTTTTTATTTCTACCTCCCTAGCTTCATAATCTATGTAGCAATGATACTTTCCTAGAAAATCGTTACCGAGTATGCCATCATATGCTAAGCTTAAGTGCTTAGGTATTACTTGGAACGGATGGTCCAGAAGAATCAAATGCTCTGCCGTTTGGAATTCCAAAGTTCCTGAAATTTCTCCTATTGTGGAGAATGTTTCCCCTGATATTGAGGATATGGTGCATTTGTTTCTATTAGATATTTCAGTTTTGAGATTTGTCGAGTTTACCAGGCTGATGTCGGCACCTGTGTCGATCAAGAATGTAGCTGTCCCTTTTTCTGATGGGTAGAACCTGATTTGTACTACTGGCTCCAAATTTTCGGGGCAGAATGATATATATATATTATGATCTAATTTGGGGTTCTGTGGACGTCGGCTTGTATTTGTACTCGGGGCTGACTGTCGACAGCATCTCCCCGAGTCAAGCCGTTTCCCGCGTTATTTTCGCTTGACGTGGTATAATGTCGAACATCGCGGCGTGTATTTCGTGAGGAATTCTTGTAATTGTTTCTATTGGGTTGTATTTGTAAGGGGTTGGGTCGATATTGATGTTGGTGTGATGTAGATTGGGAAGGAGCTTCAATTTGAGCCAAACGGGTCCTACATTCGTTTTGATGATGGTTGGGTTTGTTGCAATATGTGCATCTCAAATATTGTACTTCTTTTTTTATTGTTTGTGGGACAAAATTGGGGAGGTTTTGATGCCTTTCCTTAGATCGCCTTCCGCGTGTGCTTGTACCATGAATTTGAGATTCTGGTTTTGAAGACCGTCTTCGAAAACCTGTATGGCTAACCTATCGTTTTCGAGGGAGAGAAAGTTTCTTACAGCTTCATCGCTAGTGCTAGCCAAAGTAGCAGAGTTTAAGGAGGTTAATAATCGGTTCATGCGATCACCAAATTCCTTAACACTTTCGGTAGTTTTTTGTTTGGCATTCAGCAACTCATTTTGTGCTGAGGAACGAGATTTTTGTTCCTTGAATTGCCTCTCTAGTTCCGAAACTAATTCACTCCATTTTGTGAAGGATTTTAGCTGGACCAGCCCAAATGCCGGTCCTTGGAGCCTTGTTTTCACAACCTCCAAAAAAAGTTTGTGTTCAGGTTCGGTTTTGACGGAAGTGAACAATATATTGCCGCAAGCAATGAATTTGTTCAATTCCTCCGGAATTCCGCTGAAAGTCGGTATAATATTGTAGATGTCGTTAAGACTAACTTTATATTGTGACATGGTGATGTCTGAATTGGAACTTTCGTTTAAATTTAAGTCAAAGGGTAATTGCTCGAAAAGCTGCGCTGTCGCAGCTTGCCTTCTTGTGACAATTTTGTAAGTAAAAAAAAATTCAGGGTCTTATCAAAAAATTTTTTCTAATGTGTAATGATGAAATTGAAATTATTCTTCTTGTGATAATTTTGGGAGTAAAAAAAATTCAGGGTCTTATAATGAAATCAAAAATTTTTTTCTAATGTGTAATGATGAAATTGAAAAATTTTTTTTTTGATTTAATTAAGAAGGTGTGAGAGAGGTGTGTGAGAAGTATTATAGTCTTAAATACTTTAATACCTTAATTACTTTTGTGGTGATGGTGACTGCTGATGTTGTGTGCTGCTTCTGATGTTGACGTTGCTGTATGATGATGCTTCGCGCCCTATAGATGTGGTGGCCTGGTCTTTTCTTCTACTTTTTTTTGTATTTTTTTTTTCACTATCACTTCACTGTCTTTACTTGCTGGTGTATAGCCCCAGTACGCATCGAGTGCAACGTTGACTCGTTCTTGGTTGGGTTTGGTAGTTGGGACCTTTAACGTGGATCCCACCGCTGCCACCAAATGTTGTATCGCTAATGTTCGCCGTGCTTTCCTGTCACCAGGAGAAGAGCAAACTAGCGGAGAGGTTGTAAGAAAAACAAGAAATTATTTTGTTTTATATTAGTAAGGCCCGCTGTCTATAGCTGGCTGCGACCTTTACCAATGTATTTTATTTGTTTACTTATAATTTTTAGTTTATTCTTAATGAACAGTAAGGCCCGCTGTCTATGCGTGGCTGCGACCTATATTTTTTGAAATTTCTTTAACAACTCTCTGCCTGACCTTTCCAACCGCTCCTTTTTATACTGATTTTAGTTCAGTTAAATTCCCCTCCAATCACTTAGAAGCAGCAACCCAAGGCATTTCTTATCCCAAAAACCTATTTTCGTAATCATAGTGTCCAACAATATATGCTATGCCATCAATGTGTCGCAATATGTCATTGGCACTTCAACCATTCTGAGTTGTACCCAAAATGAGTCAATGCGCTATCACCATTACCCATGTCATTAGCGCCTGTTTTCGCGTTCCCAGCGGTCGCCATACGTCACCATTCATTGATAAACGATACTCATAGTATACTCGTACTCGTAGTATGTAGTATTTCGTATGAGTGTGACTGATGAGTATGTTGCTTGGGTACCAATATGCAAGGGTTGCATTTTGATGTTTACGGAATTGAAGTGGATTGCGCAAGCGAAATGCATTGGTCTGATAGTGACCTAGTGCCGACACATTTGTAGGTCATTTGTTTTATATTTTATGTGGACGTATGACATATTGGAATTACGAAAGATAGAGTTTAGGGTAAAGATAGCACAATGGATGTTGCTGTGAAAGGAGTTGTGTGGGAAAACAGAGATAATATGATGGGATACTGTGGGGTATGTAGCGTGGATACTACAAAAGAAGAAGAGGGGGATGAAGGTTATCAATAGTAGATAGAGAAAGAGCACAAGGTGAGACTGAGGAATTAATGGGGTCAGTTGTGAATATTAGGTCTAATTGCCTACCCATGAAGTTTGAGACCCCGCTAACTTGAAATAGATTAGAGTCTGTCAGGCTATCTGAACAGAACTGGTTTTGGAGCGAAGGCCTCTTACATTCTGGTAATAAAAAGTAAAAGGAATTTTGTTGGGAGATGATTGGTGAAGAGATGGTCGGAATGGCAATTTAGGGACGAAAAAATGAGTTCTGGTCAACCCGACTCCGTTGGCGGTGTGATATTCTTTTGGAGTGAACAAAGTTTCCATATGCAGTAAGGTCTTCCACTACTCTTTGAGGAGATATATTGAAAGATTCATGGAACTTGGTGTAAATGTTCATAAGATTGGTAAGGTCGGTAGGGAGACCTTCCTGCTGGATGGAAACCATGACGCTAGTTTTTGTTTTACCCTCGTAGCAAACTGAGTCAGATTAATCATGAAGATATGCAAGAAAGAGACGAGTATTATCGTAAGTCTTTTTTTCTCTAAGCCTAGAGAGCGCATATCGACATTCTGTGGAGTCAAAGGTTTGCTGGGTTAATTTAACTTGGGGAGGCAAAAGGGGATCAAGAAATGGGATAGAAGTGGTGGTCGTTGTAGGGGAAGGAGTAGACGAAGGCAAAGTAGATGAAGAGGGTTTAGCTGAGATATTAGGTAAGTCATTAGATGTGGGATTTATGAAATGGGAACTAATGAAATTGGGGTATTTGGCACCTGTTGTTAAATCAAAATTCGGGAAAGAATTATTAGTCGACGGTAATATAGAGGATGGGGTATAGGAGATAGTGCTAGATGTTGGAGTAAGTCTAAAAGAGACACGGTTATGCGGGGCCTTAGATGGCTTAGATACATTTAAAGAACTAGAAGGTGGATTGTTAGGGATATGGGTAGGAGGGGCAAAATTAGGGAAACGCTTGGTTTTTAGGCTCCAATTCGGGTCAGGTTTAGGACGGGAATTGGGAACAGGTCTTGGTATCTTATTACTAGGTTTGTTATTATTGAAGGAGGGGACAGATTTTGATAACTTATTACTATGAGCGTTGGAGGGCTTATCCGTCCACTTGCATATACTCATCGTGCCGAGGTTGAGTATATCTCCAGCAGACCTTAGGAATAACCATTCATACTTAGTGGGGAGGTCTAATTTAAATTTGCGATTACTTTTATGGCTAAACATTTTGCAATGGCTGATCGTAATGCCATATCTTTTACAGAAAAATGTCTTAATCCATGAAATATCTGCATTTGGGGGGGCGCCTTTGATGAAAAGGGTGGTAAGGTTTTCAGACTCCAGTTTATCGAGTCTGCTTTGCCAATCGGAGTGTGTCTATGTAGTACCAAAATGTTTTAAAAGCTTACGTGGAGCGACAGTGGGAGGAGCAGGCGTAGTATCAGGTGCAGAAGATATTGAAGGAAAAGCTGGCGATGTCGGCGACAATGATATGGGCACTGTTGATGATTTTTTGGGGGCTGCTATTGTGGTATTGCTGGTGGTTGTTGTTGTTGCTGTATTCGTCGTTGTTGTTTGTTGATTGATGGGTGAAGTTTGGCATTCAGTAGATTCACTGATTTCCGCAAGTATTGAAGTATTGTATACAGAGCTTGATTGTGGTTGAATGAGCTCTGGTATGAAATCAATCTTGTTTGAGGTCAGTCTAATGTTCTCGTCGATATCACCCATAACTACGCGGAAAGCAGCGACATCGTTACTTAAATCACTGATTTTGCTAATTAAATCAAACAACAGTGGGTCGACGGGTTGATGAGGTGGAGCAGTTGGTTTAGATGAGCATTGTAAATAGGTATCAAGGTAAGAGCGAAATGAGTCGAGATGTTCTTTGATCGTTATTAACTGCGGGTTCAGAAGTGAGACGATATCCGATTTAATATCACCTTTTAGATTCGAAAGTATAGATTTGATTTCAGCTGGTGGTTTTTTAATTGATTCGCTAAGACTTGCCAGCTGCTTGTCTATATTTTTGAACTTAGACTTGCAGAAGGAGGTGGAGAGATCTATGCTGGTAGATACTTCTTCTACACACTTAAACAGATCATCATAGTTTGCGAGTTGGGTCACGATTTGCTTGTGAAGCATTTTAGAATCAGAGGAATTTTCGTTAATGGTGTCACTAACACATTTTATCGCGAGCATAACATGCGTTACGGAGATGCCCTTGCACTCATCGCAGAAAAAAAGGAAATTGTTTTTAAAGTCACTAAGGTATGTAATGGAGCGCTTGCTTAACCCAATGCAGAGGGCATGAAACGATTTACCGCAAAGACCACTACATTTCACCCAATCAGCACTAATGTCGTGCGATGGTAGCATACAATCACTATTACCGCACTGCTTTGACATAGTTTTATTTTATTGGGTCAGTTATTATGGTCGAACTTCAAAAGGGAAAAATGAAATTGCAAGTATGCAAATAAATAAGTTGCAATTAAAATTTTATTTGAACTCGCGAAGCGGAAGCGGGAGCGAAAGAAAAACACGTCCGAACGGTTGGAGGTTACAATAAAGACTACCATATGGCATTAACGTAGCGCCCGAAATCTTTCAATCCCAAATGGAAGAAAGCTGTAAAGATATTGAAAATATTTTCATATACATGGACGATTTTCTACTATTGGGATCAACTATCGAAGAGCTCGAGAGAGCAAAGTCAATAGGGCTAAAGTTTAACCTATCCAAGTCGAAATTTCTCCAAAACGAAGTTAAATTCATTGGCCATGTGTTCAGCCCAAAAGGGGTGCGTCCCGACGAAAACAAATTAGAAGCCATTTGCAAAATGCCACGTCCTGAAAATGTGTCTGATCTCCAAAGACTTTGGGAATGGTCAATTACTTCAGTCCTACGATTTAAAGGTTGTCTATAAGCCAGGAAAATATCTTTTTGTTGCCGATACACTGTCAAGAGCAGCTCTTCCTGAAAATACATTAACAAATTTTGATCAAGAACTACGTCTACACTGCAATCTTCTCACTAAAACCCTGTGCGCAAGCGAGTCAAAAATAAACGAAATTCGCTGTGCGACTTTGAATGATAAAGTTTTCTGCCTAGTCAAAAAATACCATAGAGATGGCTGGCCTGTCTGTAAAAAGTCGGTTGATCAGTTAGCCATGCCCTACTTCAATATAAGAAACGATCTTCAAGTCATAGACGAATTAGTTTTCAAATGTAACCGTCTGGGCATACCAAAGTCTATACGTCATGAAATGCTATTACTTCTACACGAAAGCCATATGGGCATCGAGCGTTCTAAAAACCTCGTTAAGGACTATATGTTCTGGCCAAACATAAATCAAGATATTGAAAATGTCGTCAGCAACTGTGAAACCTGTGTTCGCCATAGGAATGCAGTGCCTAGAGAACCACTAAAACCTCACGAGGTCATCTCGATTCCTTGGTTTAAAGTCGGAATTGACTTATTTGAATTTAAAAAGAAGATCTACCTATTAGTAGTGGACTACTTTTCGAAGTATATAGAAATTGCCCTTTTGAATAATGGCTATACAAGTCGCTTCGTTATAACCCAACTAAAGTCCATTTTTGCCCGCCATGGCATACCAGAGGTTATGATAAGTGATAATGGTCCACCATTCAACTCGCAGGAATTTAAAATATTTGCTCTGGAATGGAACATTGATCACTTAACATCAAGTCCATATCTGCCTCGTTCTAATGGACTTGCCGAAAGGTCTATCCAAACCATTAAAAAGTTATTTTTAAAAGTTGAAACAGGTTCAGATCCTTACATAGCACTTTTGCATTATAGAACCACCTAAAAATTAAATATGAGTTCCCCGTCTGAGCTATTAATGTCGCGAAAACTACGAAGAAAACTTCCGGCTATTCAAGACACTTTCAAGGGCCAGTTAGTTGACATAACAAAATATGAAAAGCTTGCGAAAGAAAAACAAAAAAAGGCACATCGTTTAATAACCAAGGCACAAAAGCACTAAAACCATTGAAAGAAAACTTTAAGTTCGTAATGGTCTCCGGGTACAGTTTTATCTAGATGCCGAGAACCTCGATCTTATGTGGTTAGTGATGGGGATGGTACTCATTACAGGCGATCTCGTCAGCATATTTTTGAATCTCCTATCGATGTTGAAGAAATTAACAGTAACAAACAAAACAATCAATCATCGGAAGAAACATCGGGTACGCAAAAGGAAACTATGTGTTCTCCAAAAACCATGGGTTCTCCAAAAGCATCCGCGAATAACAATTTTGTTACAACTCGTTATGGAAGGCAAGTAAAACCTATTGATAAATTTACTCATTCCGATTATTGTTAATTATTATTATCTACAAATCTTTAATCTTTAATTCCATCTAATCTATTTATAACTGTTTTCCAATTCGTTAAAGTAAAGTGAAATAACTCTTATACTAAATATATTGTATAATTTAAAATATTATGAAATATTATAACTATGAAGATTAATTTAATTTGATATCATTAATAACATATAAAGGGAGATGTTGTATAATGTTTATATACACATATGTATACACACACATTGCGCTCTCATACCATGTTCTTGTAAATATATGTATATATACTTTGTAGATATAAGCCTTCGATTCTATTCTAAAGTGTCTTCGACCAATAGCTGTCTCTTTATAGGCAGTCGTTAATAAACCTTGAAACTTAACAAACGTCTTTTAATAATCTTACAAAAACTACCAAGTCAACATTCCTCAGGAAACGGAATGGCTTCGGTCAGACTCTGAGCCTGAGAAAGAATGCCATCGTGTATTCAGGGCTCCAAAACCGGACAAGGGTCTGGTTCTAGTGTCTTTGTGGAAAGCGATACCATTAAACTACACTACCCCTTAGGTAACCATGCGTCTGTCTTCCAAGCGGAGATTTTCGCTATCCGTATGGCTATGCGCTATAATGTGGCAAACAGGTGGAGGGCTGGAATCATTTTTTTTTTAATATAAATTTATTATTATACAAATTTAAAGTACATTAAGATAAATATGTTTTATAGTACATAGAGTTAAGACAGTATGAAATTATTTAATTAACCAATGTGTAAGTCTTAAAGCTAAGTTTAAAAAATACGGCCTTACTAATAATCAAACATTACTGTCGACGATTAGCTGGTTGCCAGCTTTAGTAAAAATGTACAGCATTACTGAAACGGTACCAATAAACAATAAGACCTCCACATTTGCTAGTGTGACAACTTTCTTAGAAACTATTACATTTTTTGTCATCGCAGAATTCAAATTTCATAATTCGTTTTCGTGAAAAACAAAATCAATGGTTTATTTCACAACGAGGATTTTATTCAAAAACAAGTAAAAGTGTTATCGTAGGCCTGGCCGATGCTTTGATACCCTCCACTGCATACAAGTTATTTAAAATTGGTTTTGTATGGGAAATACCAGAACTACTTGACCGAGATATCCCATTTTGAATACCAACCTAACGATGATAAAAGAAGTCCTTCCACAAAAATTCATTCACCTACGTTAATTACGTAGCTATCGAGCTTTCAACAGAGAGAGAGACACATGGGTCCAATAATGGTTTTGTATGGGAGGTACCAGAACTACTTGACCGACATAGCCCATTTTCAATACCAACCTGACGCCGATAAAAATAAGTCCTTTCAAAAAATTTCATTCACCTGCGCCAATTACTTTGGGCGCTATCGTATTTTCAATAGACGGAGAGGCACATGGGTCCAATATTGATTTTGAATGGGAGGTACCAGAACTACTTGACCGACATAGCCCATTTTTAACACCAACCTGACGCCGATAAAAATAAGTCCTTTCAAAAAATTTCATTCACCTGCGCCAATTACTTTGGGCGCTATCGTATTTTCAATAGACGGAGAGGCACATGGGTCCAATATTGATTTTGAATGGGAGGTACCAGAACTACTTGACCGACATAGCCCATTTTTAACACCAACCAAACGACTATAAAAAGAAGTCCTTTCACCAATCGTCATCCCTCCAGTGGCGTGGCGTGAACATTTTAAAATGGGAAGTCGAAGCAAAACTAATCACATACAAATGTAAAAAACTCTACATCTGTGTACCTTGAAACAAAATCATACATTGTTCATTTGCTTTGCATCAACTAAGCAAAATCAATTCAAGCGACCTTTTTTATATATCAAGTCAATATTTATTCAATATTTAAAATTTACAATTTGCGCACTGCAATCTGCCAACTGTATTTGTAAACCAAAACACTTACCCTACCTACCTCAACATAGTACCTGCAATTATCCACACAAGATACAATAAGAAAAGAAGAAGTAAAAGAAAATCGAATAAGTCGAAGAAAAGCGTATTATTTTGTTCATATCAAAACCAAGCGGGTGTAAAACACATACCCCAAACCCAATGCAGTACTCGGGGAAGAAAAAAAAGGATAGTTACAAATGTTCACTCAGCGCTAGCACTCAAAATTAACGTAATAAGAACTGAGAATAACTCGAAGAAAAGCGCGTTATTTTCTACATAACCAAGTGGGTGTTGAACAAAGAGGTGTCAGACACAGTGGTCAGGGAAGAAAAAAAGAGATAACAAGCTAATATTCTCTCAAAATCAACTATCAAGTGAGAGATTTAATAACCCGACATATTTTGGGTTCCCTTCGCTTTGTCGTGACGAGACGATGACGATATTGTATGAAAATGGATACACACAATATTACTAAAATGACTTTTTGTTTGCGGGGTTATGTGTGTGTACCATTTTGTGAGTAAAAATTAATTTGTGTTTCATGTATAGGTATATTTGGTTTTTGGTAGATAGATAGTGTTGACTGGTGGAGATTGGAAAAGGTAAGTCGATAGGAATCGGGTTATATGGACGCCACGCCACTGCATCCCTCTAGGTTGATTCCTCTGGACGCTATTGTGTTTTCAACAGACAGATAGACACGTGGATCTTATATTGACTTTGTATGGGAGGTACCAGAACTACTTGACCGACATAGCCCATTTTCAATACCAACCTGACGCCGATAAAAATAAGTCCTTTCACAAAATTTTATTCACCTACGTCAATTACTTTGGACGCTATCGTGCTTTCAACAGACAGAGAGACACATGGGTCCAATATTGGTTTTGTATGGGAGGTACCAGAACTACTTAACCGACATAGCCCATTTTCAATACCAACCTGACGCCGATAAAAAGAAGTTGTCTTACGAAATTTCATTCACCTACGTCAATTACTTTGGGCGCTATCGTATTTTTAATAGACGGAGAGGCACGTGGATCTTATATTGACTTTGTATGGGAGGTACCAGAACTACTTGACCGACATAGCCCAATTTCAGTACCAACCTGACGCCGATAAAAATAAGTCCTTTCACAAAATTTCATTCACCTATGTCAGTTACTTTGGGCGCTATCGTGCTTTCAACAAACAGACAGACAGACGGACATGGCTAAATTAATTCAGAATGTGATTCTGATTCAGAATATATATACTTTATGGGGTCTCCGGTGACTCCTTCTTGGCGTTACAAATGTATTGGCAAAGTGAATATACCTTCCTGTGGAGGGTATAAAAAGGAATATATAAATTGGAAATTAATTTGCCCAACAGATTTCTTTTAAAGGATTTTTGAAGCTTATTATAAGCAAAAAACAAAACAGAAAATATGAAATGCACAAAATATCCGCTGATCTGTCAAATATCGTATGCAAATCAGTAATGCCCTATTGTTCGATCGGATACAATTTTCGGTACTTTTTATAGTACGCTTTCCTTTGTTTTCTTATGTGGTATTCGATTGGGCTTCTTCAGATTTGATCTCAGATTTCAGATTTCGTGTGGCTAATCGAGCACAAAAACGTCACTTGCTCTTTTTTTTGTTGATATTTGTGCGACTGCTATATGTGTATGTGTAGCCTTCGACACTTTTCTAAGCGTTTTCCATTCACTGGTTAAATTTTATATGAAAACATTTAAAATGATCGCCTGGATTGATTTCTAAACATTTGTACATAAATAATTAACAAAAATAGATCCACCCGATGCAATGCGTTTCTTTGCAGTTGAAAAATTTCACTAAAATTTAAACAAACTCCACTATTTGTCAAACTCAAACACGTGTATTGGTAAATCTAAAGCAAACCTGAGAAAATATCCAGATTCGCAAAAATGCCCTGAAATCTGAAAAACGTTGCTTTTTTTGTACCAAACGAACATAAAAATTGCTCTGAGCAAAAAAAGTGCTCTGAGAGCGCCCGATCGAATACCACATAATACTTCACGATTGATTTATGAGTGAATTTGTGTCGTAATAAGGTCTCTTTAAAATTATCCAATAAACAGATCACAGTTTATTAGAATGCTTTGATTTATTCGTTGGCTGATAATACAAATCAAAACTTATTGGTAGGTAGTCTAAAGCATAGACAAACCATACTGAGACCCCCAACTCACAATCCTCTTGCCGCTGGCCCCCTCAGTTTTTTTTCAAATTCGCCATTTTGTATTCCTATCGGTGTTATGTCAATTGGGAATCCGTGTGACATGCAAAAACATACAAAAAAATACAAAAATAAATGCTACCAACCTCGGCAACCGTGGGGAAATGTGAAAGAGTTCGGGAATACCCCATTTTAGCATATCTGAATGCCATTGGTTAGTAATTATAAATGTTTTGAAGGTGAATAATTTGATTTGTGTGGTTAATAAAACTATCAAAAGGAAATGTTTTACATACTAGAAATATATTAGGACAAATATGGTTGTGTATTTCCCGCTTTTGGATATAATTAACTTCGATTTCGTGTGTAATTTTTTCTTAAATAATAAAGAAAATTTGCTCAAAATGTTTTTATTTTCCCACAACCAACCTACATTCTTAATTTTTCGCAAATATTTTAAGCAAATGTACACTTTTTCCTAAAAAAATTATTATTCACACATAACGAACAATTTCAAATTTAACGGATAAAATTCTATGAACGCTGCAAGCCACTTTGCCCAAAGCGGAAGTGGCATATGCAAGGTGCGAGTGTATTTGTTTCTGAAGTTGCGTGACATTTGTCAATACGAATTTCTATATAACAATACAAGCGCACTTAGCATTTGCCACCCCATAGAAATATAGCTTGTAGGTTAAGTAACGGGAAATCGGCCGAAGTTGGTGGTCTCAGTATTGTCTCTGGTCTAAAGCATAGACAAACCATACTGAGACCCCCAACTCACAATCCTCTTGCCGCTGGCCCCCTCAGTTTTTTTTTTCAAATTCGCCATTTTGTATTCCTATCGGTGTTCTGTCAATTGGGAATCCGTGTGACATGCAAAAACATACAAAAAAATACAAAAATAAATGCTGCCAACCTCGGCAACCTTGGGGAAATGTGAAAGAGTTCGGGAATACCACATTTTAACATAACTGAATGCCATTGTTTAGTAATTATAGATTTTTGGAAGGTGAATAATTTGATTTGTGTGGGTAATAAAACTATCTAAAAAAGATGTTTTACATACTAGAAATATATTAGGACAAATATGGTTGTGTATTTCCCGCTTTTGGATATAATTAACTTCGATTTCGTGTGTTAATTTTTCTTAAATAATAAAGAAAATTTGCTCAACCAACCTACATTCTTAATTTTTCGTAAATATTTTAAGCAAATGAACACGTTTTTCTAAAAAAAATTATTATTCGCACGTAACGAACAATTTGAAATTTAACGGATAAAATTCTATGAACTCTGCAAGTCACTTTGCCCAAAGCGGAAGTGGCAGATGCAAGGCGCGAGTGTATTTGTGAGCCGGAATTTCTGAAGTTACGTGACATTTGTCAATACAAATTTCTATGTAACAATACAAGCGCACTTATCATTTGCCACCCCATAGAAATATAAATATAGCTTGTAGGCTAAGTAACGGGAAATCGGCCGAAGTTGGTGGTCTCAGTATTGTCTCTGGTCTAAAGATCGAATTTAGATCGTTAGCAAGTGAATATTTTCGAAAGAAATATTAACCTAATTATTCATTTTCGTTTGGAAAACAGTACTTGCAAAAGTACATGGAGGTGTAAAAATAAATACAATTTGATCTTATAAAAATTGCATAGCTTATATAACTTAATTCGGGAAAAAAATATAAAGCCGTGGACATTCTGCTACACGAAAGCTGTCATGTTTTCTCCTAGATGAATTGGACCAAGTAATACAGAACTTTGTATATCTTAAATTCGCACATACTACCTGATATTCCTCCAGCAGGTCCAAAATTTATTATTTCGCGTGGATTTTGCTGAACGCTGACATTTCTTCTATCTATATTTTTCGCGAAATCAACCTTTTCACAACAACCATTTCCACATCAATCTTTAAGATCTTCATTCAAAATCTACCTGGCGCCTAAGGTACTGAGAATTGTAAAAAAAAAAAAAGGTATTCAGGTATAACCTGTCCAATATTAAATGAACAGATATTTTATTCTCTTAGCGACTACTCTCAAGAAATTCTTGGAAAGACCCCAAACTTATATCAAATTTATTTTTTACTCAGTATTCGTTACACACTAAAATGAAAATCAATCATAAAGCAAGCACTAGCGGTTAAACAAGATAAATCAGAGAAAAGCACTAACCATTTCTTTTAAATAAAATATTCGAAGTACATATTTTAACCCACATATTAATAAACGCTGCGTAAAAGTTATCAACTCATTATTCAGCAGTTAAGTCAAATTTTTGTATGCTATCTGATGCCAACTAGCTAACTTACTTGTGCACATTTTTGTTTATTAATACGGGGGTAAGTGTTTAGAAATAAAACAAAAGTGCATTAAGTATTTTGTGCATACATTTGTACAAATTTGTGTTTGCTAAAACTACTTGCATTGTTGTATTCCAACGAATAAAATCAGAAAACATTTACAATTTACTAAAATTAGTTCATAATTATAAACGTTCAGGCTGAACAACAGCGTATGTATATTTGCTCCTAATTACGAAATTCCATACCATCATTTAGGAGGGTTGGGCAACACTCCTCTCCAAAATGACATTTCGGGAGGATTTATTTAGCTAATACCCGAGATAAACATGGGTTTCTGAACATTTATCCGTACAGTTAGCGATATTCTGGCAACTATATTAATTTGTTTATTGGTAAAGGGATTTTGGAAAGAATGGGGTCTTTGCATAAACTGCCATACTAAAGTTAATTATTGGTAAGGCCGATAGTAATATATAGTGATAACGTGATGGAATCAGACAAAGGGTTCTGAAAGAACGAGAAAAATTAAGTTTTTCATATAAATACATAGGAGTCTTAGTTGTTATTATGTTATGTAAAAATATACAATTTCTGCCGTTAATAAAATGCTTAAGGGTTGTGCCTAAAAGGCTTCGTGACTGTAGAGAAATATGGTCATACCTGCGTAGTCCATGAATATATCTTACCGTGTCGTTGAACGCAACTTGAAGCTTGCGCTGGGATAAGGAATCAACGTTACAGTATACAACCTCAGCATATATAATTAAGGAAAGTATAAGGCTTAAAACCAGTTTCCGCCTGTTGTAAAACTTGCACTTATCCACAACTTTCGAAGACGTACATAAATTCTTCTTATTACATAGTTGATATGGTCATATCCTGTTAAGTTTGAGTTGATAACAAATCCCAGGCTAGTGGCAGTTTGAACAACTTTGATCTTATGATTAGAGAGTACTATAGGAATAACCTGCGACTTGTCTGGATTTAAGAGTAAACCATTAGCTGCAGACCAGGAATAAATGCGGGAGAGGTCATCATTTAGGTTGTTTACAAGTTGTTCTGTATAATTGGATGGCCTGGATAAGTTGAGCTAACCGTCATCAGCATAAATATGAACCGAAGTATGTTTACAAACAGATGGCAAGTCATTAATAAATAAACAGAAAATAATGGGACCAAGGATTGATCCTTGCGGTACACCCTGCTTCACTGGTAAAAGAGCCGAAGATGAATCAGCAATTATAACTTTCTGAAATCTATTGGAAAGAAAGCTTTCAAAAAGTCGAACTGCACTGTTGCCAAAACCAAAAAGATTTTTTAATTTCCAGAAAAGAATTTTGTGGTTAACTTTGTCAAAAGCCTTGGAGAAATCAAGCAGACAGAGAAGCGTTATACAACCGATATCGAAATCTTTTCTTATCTTCCAATATATTAACCATCGCTGTGGAACAGCTGTGGTTAGACCTAAAACCAGATTGCCTCACATACAGAAGACATAGGGATCGAAGGCAACGAAAAGGCGGACTCCCTTGCAAAACAGGGGTCAACTGAAAAGTTGCTGGGACCAGAATCATTCTCTTCAATTGGCAGAGGAATGGTAGAACAGCTGATTCACAAATGGATCACGGCAGAACACCTGAGAAGGTGGTCAACCGTGGAACAATGTAGACAAGCTAAAATGGCAATAAAGTGGCCGACCTGCTCCACTCAAAGAAGGGTTCTAAGTATGAGTCGAGGAACATTGAAATGGGTGGTGGCTTTGTCTACAGGACATGGTAATTTCGGGTATCACTTAAGGAAAATGGGCCTTAGAGAGGATGATACTTGTAAACTATGCCTGGAGGAATCTGAGACAGCGGCACAGATACTGTGTCAATGTCCGGCGTTGGCTAGCAGAAGAATGAGGATCTTGGGACATCATTGGGTCGAGGCCCAGTCGATAAAACAGATCTCTCATAAACAGATGCTAGCGTTAACACTAGGAATCGAACTCAGAGAAGAACTGTGGAGAAATCCAGAGAGTCTAGCTGAGTAAGATTTACAGTGGTAGAGAGACGAAAAGAGACCCGACAATGGTGGTTTGATTCGAATATCTCTCGAAATCTATATATATACAGAAGGCTATTTAGAGTTAAGTGTTCAATAACCTGTACTGCTATGAGCTTCTCAAAGATTTGGGGAAAGTTGACGTAGTAATGCAGTGGTTAATAATGTGTGTCAAGTGGGATAAGATATAGGGAAGAATTTATTAGTTTTATAAACAGAAGTGGTACCCCATCTTCACCTATAGCATTTGATTTGATTGCTGAAACACATTTTACAATATCATTTTCTCTTACAGTTTGAATTTCGAAACCACTTTCAGGATGTAAGGGCGGGATAAGATTGTCATTAAAATTGAAAGTTATCCCTTCAGATCTATTATCGAGAAAGCAATTATTTAGCACATCAGGATCAATTTTACAGTCCAAATTGCTTTTAGCATTAGAAATACCAATTTTTCTCAGATTGCTCCAAAGCTTTTTAGGGGGAAGAGACGTATTCAGTTTAGAAGAATAGTAGTTTCTTTTGGAGTTTCGTATCGCTAGAGTCGAAAAATTACGCATTGCTTTGTAAGCGAACCAATTTGAGTTAGAGGGACTGTGTTTCCATTTACTGTAGAGCTTATTTCGAGCTTTGATGGTGGTAACAACGTCATTAGTGAACCAAGGACAGACGCTATTGCGACCACTAACTGTTTTAACAGGTACATAATGATTGTATAACTCAGTAATTACTCATTGAAAATAGTTTAACTTGGCATCCGGTTTGGAAATTGAGCGGCAGCCTTCCCAGGGGGCTGAAAAAGCAGCGTCTTGGAGATTTTCAATATTTACTGACTTAAAATCCTTAAATGTAAAAGTCAATGGAACAGTACAGTGATTAAAATTAATATTGTATGTACAAAAAAGAAGGTTCTGATCGGATATTAAATCGAGCGAAAGCTGGTCGAACAAAAGAACAGACGATCTATCAGACACAATTGCCAGATCAAGAAGGCTAGGAGTACAATCTTTAGCAAATCTCGTTGGATAATTGACATTAACTATTTGAAGTCCTAAAGAAGAAGCGGAATCTTTTATTTGAAAGGCTCTAGAATCATTTCTGAACAAATCTGTATTGAAGTCACCACATACTATTACATGTTCATAAAAAGGATTCGAGAAAAACGGCTGTAGAGAACAACTCCGGTCAGGAATATATGCAAGCAATCAGGCATTTAGTACAACCATCATGGACCTCAACAATCAAGAACTCGGTATCTAAATTAACAGATTTGCTAATAATTTTACATTTAAGAGAGGATCTGCAGTATATTGGTATTCCACCTCCCCAAGTGTTTCGACGAATGATTAGGTTTTTGTTTTATGATTAGGGTTCTTTCTTTAACAAATTCTATGGAATGATGATGTATGAAACTAAACGGAAATAGCTAAAATTGTTTGATACGTTCAAACGAAACGTCTTTAGTCACCTTTATTTTGATAGAAAAGGCAGTGTAAGAAGCCTGAACAAAATAAAACAAGTAGATTAGTTGGAAGTTATGTGCATCCGCTTTACATGTCCTAACCGACATTGGCGACCGATATGCAATTTTTGACTTGGTCTATTTCAATGTACAGCTAGTATATTTCGTTGTTGAAGCGATCGATGGTACCTTCACCCGGTTAAGATATATTCCAAGCTGCGGCTCCATTGAGGAGGACTGGGATGATAAGGTCTTATACAGAATATTCCTTAGGATATAACTCTTATAATAATTGACATTCTGAACCCAAAGAAACAGCGATTATTAAGTTGATTAATTAATTAGTTTCTGAAATGTTGATATTGTAATTTATGTCAGAACCGAGTCTTATAAAAAGTTATATCTAGTGATGGGTCGACTCGAGTTAAACCGAGTTTCATTTATATCAAAACGATGGAACGAACCGACCGAATTATAAAATATCAATGCATTTAATCGAATTCAACAAACAACTCGTCTTCGGTTGGCTAGCTAGGAAGAATGAGATAAGTGAACATGTAAAGTCCAGTTGGAAAGATGTGCCCTTTACTCCTGGGTCGGTATTTTGTAAGGCGAAAAGTTTAAACGTTTTCGCCTTACAGAATCTGAACCCTTTTTTTTCACTTGAGACATGAGGTTCTGTAGGTAAATCGGTTTGAATGAATCGTACCCGTTTATAAAGTCGAGTTAGATTAGATTATTGTTGTTATACAACCAAGTTAACCTGAATAAAATCAAGTAATCGAGTTGCGGAAGAATGAGATAAGTGAACATGTAAAGTCCAATTGGAAAGATGTGCCCTTTACTCCTGGGTCGGTATTTTGTAAGGCGAAAAGTTTAAACGTTTTCGCCGTTTTGAAAGGTTTTCTTTATATCCTCGTTAGGTTGGTATTGAAAATAGGCTGTGTCGGTCAAGTAGTTCTGGTACCTCCCTCACAAAACCAATTTTGCGTGACTTGTATGCAGTGGAGGGTATCAAAGCATCGGTCAGGCCGATGATAACACTTTTACTTGTTTCTATCAGCCCTATTCTGCTATTCACGTGAATCGTAGATTCGATTCACCCATTCGATTCCCTTTCAGTCTGTCTTTCCATTCTGCTATCCATAGGGTGAACTACCATATCCAAACGAATTTGACATTCAAGTTAACAGCTGTTCACGTGAAATCCATAAGAACTTTGTTTTTTTGTTTTGAAAATTGAAATTAATGTATTCAATTTGATCTATATTCATGAAAATCTTTGTAAAATTATCCGACTTTGGTTAATATTTTAAATAAAGCAAAAAATATGAACAAACAGGTATGGATATTGTTGGACTTTTTTTCCACTGGAATAAGAGAATCATCAAACATCAAAAATTAAAGCAGTGAACTCTGTTTGGTTTTCTTCTCCTTAAAATTAATAATCTTATTTACAAACAAATAATCAAGCAACAAATAAGTTTTTACTAACATTTTATCAATCACCAACCAGAAATACGATCCATTTAATTTCAAATCCGCAACATTTGATATGCGGATCTGAATTGTATAGAATGTATGCGTTCACGTGAATAAGAGAATACTACACAGAATAACCGACGTTACCGACACTAACGAGGTGAATCCACATTCGATTCGAATGAATAGTAAAATAGTGTTCACTGGCAGGGATGCCAGATTACAAGATATATCTTTTTTTTTCAAGATTTTTGAGCTCCAAAATAGGTGCAAGACTTTTTACCTCAAATTCATCAAATTTCAAGATATTTGATATCAAGAATTTTCGATTTTTTTTTACATTAAAACAACCTTTTCTATTGGAGAAAACCGTTTTCTCTAAACTCCATAATTATGAGTAATATGAGTCGACAAGAGCCCATGTACAATTTCTGTTTTACTAACGTTTCCATCAACTCTAAATAAACATAAATTTCAACGAATTTGATAAAATAACCGATGTAATAGGTTTTTGGAAAAAATTGTTAGTAAAAACAGCCAATGGAAACTTCGCATATCCAATTTTTAAAGATTTTATTTTCAATATATTGTCGCTTCCACATTCCTTCGCTCTGCAACTGTTTAAAGAATATTTGTTATGCTGTATATTTAAATAAAACAAAAATTCGTAATCGTTTGAGTACTGAAACAGTTGAAAGTTTAATCTTTACAAAGGATTTGTTGCTCTTTAATGGAGTAAGTTGCTATGATTCTAATATAAGCATTTGAATTCTGAGTCATTTTAATTCAAATATTTTTCAAAATTAAAAAAAAAAATGCATTATTGGGTATACCTACATTTATACGATAAACCAATATAGCTAGGTACCTACTGCAATTTTGTCGAAAAAAATTTATAACAGTTTATTTTTAGTACTTCAAAATTGCATTTTATATTTCGTTCTTTTTCTATTTTGAAAAAAAGATTTTTTATTTCGGAAAACAAGATTTTTACATTTTTCATCTGGCAACACTGTTCACTAGAAATTAAAGAAAAATTACCCCCCCCCCTGTATAGCAGAATAGGGCTGTATATTAATTTTATCGTTTTTTTCCTACATTTTTGTGAAAGTTTATACGTACATATTACGAAGCAAATAATGACGGGAGCAAGAAAATAATCTCAAGTGTGGCAAGTTTCCAATAAACCGGAGAAAGTAAAAGTCTTATGCAAACAAATTTTTTACTGACATGCAAACCGAATTGGCTATCTCAGTTTGCAACTCGGATTAACAGTGGTTTGATAAATTGTCGGTTTGGCACATCCATAGGTTTGACGTTCTGTCCGATTCGTTGATGTTGGATGTCTCTTGTTGACACCTTTATGCTTATACCTCTATTCTAGTTATCTAGCTTTTTAGAGAATAACATTTTGTCCCCCTTTATTTCGGTGTTGATAACTTTTTCTGAAACAGACATTTTAAATGCTAGTAAACACGTACAAAAAGAAATGAATTGTTAAGAAAAAGGAAATAATCCGAGTAGATATAGATTAGATATATACAACGTCATATAACCTTTGTAGGTATATACATTCCTATAGTAGCGCCAAGAAGTCTAATAAATATGTTGTACCAGTATCCCACAGAAGCTTTGGCGCTTCAATCGCTCAATAATGAAAACTGGTTTTTGTCCTTAATTCATTTAGACGGAGCTTTAAGTTTTTATCGGTGTTTCGTCAAAACAAAAGCTATATTCAAACGCAAGTAATTTGATGTGATGAACAAAATGTGATATCTGCCTTTTATTGGGGATGTTGTCAAAGAAAATAATTTGTATTTTGGACTGGTTGCCATATTTAATTTTTCCTCACCGATTACTACCTAAGATTTGTTACCAAATGTATAGATCAGCCAACATAGCAATGCTGTGTTTTCAGCTGCTATATTATAACTAGGTAGGTATATTATGAAGCGGGAGTGCCTTCGAGGGGTTCTGGCACTGCGGCTTCTTATCTTCTTATCTTGTGTAGGTGCATAAAACATAATCATGTAGGTAGATATTCAAATGCAAGATGCAGACGCTACTCCTATATTATGTTTTGCATTTAACTGCAAACACTAAATTGTGTTTGTGTTTGTTATTCCAACTAATTTACGACGACTAGTCTTTGGTGGATTCCAAAGATCGCGTGCATTTCTTTCTTTGCATGGGTGTTTGAGCATGAGAATTTTCTACGGAAAGTTACTGGACAATCATGCCGCAAAGTCCGATTTAAGGAGGGTTTTGACTTAAAAAAAAAAAAGAAACTTGGTCATTAGGTATCTTTTGCGTTTTATTGGACATTTTGGTTTAAAATTAGACTTCAGATTTTCACAGCTTTGGTCAATGTTTTTATCTGTGCATACGCATATTTTACTACACGATTTTGGATTTGACCCTTTTTCCAAATTCGTCCTCACATTTCTAAGAATGTCCTTTTCGTAAGAGTCTTCTTCGCAGAAAAATTTGTTTGATGGTAAACGACTGAATACTTCACTATTTACCGAATGTTTAACCCAAATAGGTCTTCGGCAGTCAATAGATAGTTGAAAAACCTACCTACCTAATTTAACTTTCTCCATTACGTAGTAAGAGAAAGATATTGCAATCGTCTGTCTGTCTGTCTCGAGGCCTACAGCTTAAACAGCTGCCCCGATTTCGTTCAAACTTCGGATTTGGAGTTTGGGGGACTACAGTCCGGTTTTTAATGGTACCTACTTCCCATATAAAATTTTCATACCAGTTTGATTTGTTCGAAAATGGCTTCAACGATTTGAACCAAAATTAATATTTAAGCTTAAATAGGTGAGGTTAATATGACCTTATACTCAATCGAATAGCGATACTTTTGAAATTTTGATATATGTATCTCGAAAACGGTCCAAACGATTGTAACAAAAACTCACTTCTAAGGTAATATGGTCATTTCTAACTTAATGGCGAATTCAGTTCTTCTCTGTATCGTAAAATGGATTTATGAAAAATGTCATTTTGACAAACTTACTTTTCTTTAGTTTACCTGAAAACGGCAATAATGATTTAGACCAAAAAACAGACTTAGGGTAAAATTTATGTTTTATTGATTTTATGAAATAATATAGAGTGGATGGATGTACATACTCATATATGAAAATAGATCGGCAAATATGAATAAAATTAAGAAAACAGATTTTTTTTTGCTTAACTATTTAGCTGAAAACTGAGTACAAATTTTTTTTTCGGGATGTAAGCGTTACTCGGTTTTGAAAGTTTAATAGAAATCGAAAATTGGGTTTTCGAGATACCCAAGGAGCATTTTGCGACTTTATGTGTCATGAGCGACGTCGTTAAGACGGTTCTGTTACCAGAAAATATTCCCAATAAGCATATTCCTATCTTTGGATTTTATATCTTAACAGGTAGGTTATTGTGTCCAAACTGTTTCTATAATGAAACATTATGTCCGCAGCGTGTAAAATGTGTGGAGATGTGTATTCATGCACACAATTCCTAGGAACTTACTGTCAACACAGATTAAACGCGATTCCCGATTGGGAAGTTTGTGGCACACAGAATAAACACAATTCCGAATAGATTTTGTACTACACAAATAAGAACGAATTCCTAATTGGGAATATTTAGTTAGGTATCCATTTTGCATTGAAAAAAAAAAATTAACTATGTGGAAAAAAAGAAATTTTAAATTTACAGTTTTCGTGGATATGGTGTAATTATAAATGTCACTATTATGTCCATACAGACATCGTAGATTTATTTTATACTGATTGTATAATGCTCCTTATCAGCATTTAAAATACGACAAATAATTACAAAAGAGGCTTTTCATTAAATATAGCATATTTTGTAAGGATCATGGTTTTTTTCGAAGTACATTAGTAACATTTCAAGGCAAAATGATGTTCACCATAAAATTTAAGTAGTTATTTTTTGTTAAATAATGAAATGTTTGATGCAGTGAGAATATTATTTGGGTGCATGACATAGGTACACAAAATAAATGACATGTCATAACGTCACAAATTATATGGTATGGTATTCTTCCCAATTTGTGTATATATAGGATTTGTGTCAAAAACAATTCCTACTTTGTGTTGCGAAACTTCCGAAACCAAATAGGAACTGTTACTTCGTTGTTTCGAAATATAAGTTCCTAAATGGGATCACGAATTGACACCTCAACGTCGCCAGGCCTAAGATGTGTATTCGAATGCTACTTGGGAAATGATCAGTTTTGTAATTAGCGTTTTCAGTGATTCGAATTGAAAATCAAGGACTCAATAAAACATAAATTTTACCCTAAGTCTGTTTTTTAGTCAAAATCATTATTGCCGTTTTCAGGTAAACTAAAGAAAAGTAAGTTTGTCAGAATAACATTTTTCATAAATCCATTTTACGATACAGAGAAGAACTGAATTCGCCATTAAGTTAGAAATGACCATATTACCTTAGAAGTGAGTTTTTGTTACAATCGTTTGGACCGTTTTCGAGATACATATATCAAAATTTCAAAAGTATCGCTATTCGATAAGTCATAAGGTCATATTAACCTCACCTATTTAAGCTTAAATATTAATTTTGGTTCAAATCGTTGAAGCCATTTTCGAACAAATCAAACTGGTATGAAAATTTTATATGGGAAGTAGGTACCATTAAAAACCGGACTGTAGTCCCCCAAACTCCAAATCCGAAGTTTGAACGAAATCGGGGCAGCTGTTTAAACTGTAGGCCTCGAGACAGATGGACAGACAGACAGACGAATGCAATATCTTTCTCTTACTACGTAATGGAGAAAGTTAAATATGTATAGGTGTGATGTGAGTAGGTTATTAGGTAGGTAGGTTTTTCAACTATCTATTGACTGCGGAAGACCTATTTGGGTTAAACATTCGGTAAATAGTGAAATATTCAATCGTTTACCATCAAACACATTTTTCTGCGAAGAAGACTCTTACGAAAAGGACATTCTTAGAAATGTGAGGACAAATTTGGAAAAAGGGTCAAATCCAAAATCGTGTAGTAAAATATGCTTATGCACAGATAAAAACATTGACCAAAGCTGTGAATATCTGAAGTCTAATTTTAAACCAAAATGTCCAATAAAACGCAAAAGATACCTAACGACCAAGTTTCTTTTTTTTTAAGTCAAAACCCTCCTTAAATCGGACTTTGCGGCATGATTGTCGAGTAACTTTCCGTAGAAAATTCTCATGCTCAAACACCCATGCAAAGAAAGAAATGCACGCGATCTTTGGAATCCACCAAAGACTTGTCGTCGTAAAATAGTTGGAAAAACAAACACAAACACAATTTAGTGTTTGCAGTTAAATGCAAAACATAATAAAGGAGTAGCGTCTGCATCTTGCATTTGAATATCTACCAACGTGATTATGTTTTATGCACCTACACAAGATAAGAAGCCGCAGTGCCAGAACCCTTCGAAGGCACTCCCGCTTCATAATATATTAAGGACAAAAACCAGTTTTCATTATTGAGCGATTGAAGCGCCAAAGCTTCTGTGGGATACTTTTACAACATATTTATTAGATTTCTTGGCGCTACTATAGGAATGTACATATATACAAAGGTATAACGACAAACAATAACTAGAACAGCATGATCGAGTTACCTGGTTAACCAGTTATCAAATTTTAGCCGCTTCCAAACCTATACTAGCAAATGTTACATTGACAGCTTGCGTCAATTACGTCAATTTCATCCGGGTATGTGTAGTGAATTCTGGATGTTATTCCCTACTTTTGGTATTGTTAAAGTTAAACGCTAAAGAAAACGACCGACCACTGTGGAGTACAAAACTACAGTGATTTAATTCATATGATAGAGTTCATTTGGTACATGTATGATGAATTGATGAATATCATTTAGGTAAATAGTAGCTTAGAAAAGAGAATGAGTATATAAAAAGGGAACTATAATTCTATGATTGATTACGTTAAATGTAACATAGGAAATATTGCTGAATTCTCTTCACACTCCCAATTTCATCAATATTTAAACTAATATTAAAATTCAATATCTTCAAGATAACACATAAAAATAGGTGGTTGGGTGTGTATGAATAGGGTAGACACTGATTGGTATCAACTTTGCGATGCCCAGTTGTTGCAACCGGAGTTGAAGGGTAGTGATGCGATGTCATGAGAACACAAGCGTTCTCACCTAGCCTCTCACTATCAACTCCTACTCTCACCTCCACGTGGTGACTGGTGGGTGCCTAGTACCTCGACTGCAGATTGGGTAACCAACCCCTTTGGAAGGTCGTTGGTGGCAGCAGACGAGAGAGGGGGGAGGAGTGTTGTTTTCTCACTAAGACACCTCCTCTGGTACCAGACGGCAGCGGAGGAGTTCCCTAGATGGAGCCAACGGTGGCGTCTACAGTTCCAGTCAGGTCGAACTATTTAGTGTAATCCCTATAGAGCTGCTCTGACATATTCGGATACCAGGTCTATAGGGATTTCCAATACCGAGCCAGGGTGTTGGAGAAGATGGCGGATGAACCCTTAATGGGCCAACGGCAGCGCTCACATCCCAAAGTGGGTTACTGGCACCGGAATAACCGGCCTGCTGTCCTAAGGTCAAGGGCCTGGCCCTCCAGGTTGGGGGTTGTGCCGTCAGGGTAACTTTCCGACCATGTAAAAAAAAACACTAGTTATGGGAGAGACACCTAAAGCCTCGGATAACGATTTCCCTCAAACGGCAACCAGACCCGGAACGTCAACGGACAACGATTTGAGAGTATGTACCTGGAACGTGCGAACGCTGTACACCCCAGGTGCTACTCAAAAACTTGAGTCTGTCCTCACGCGGTACAAGGCAGATATTACCGCGATCCAGGAGATACGATGGATAGGATCAGGTATGATGAAAAGGAAAAATTGCGATATTTATTACAGCTGCCATAAAAGATTGCATGTATTAGGATGCGGATTCGTCGTGGGAAATCGGCTTAGGACAAAAGTCATTGACTTTAAGCCGATAAGTGATCGCCTAGCTGTGATCCGCATCAAAGCTACTTTCCAAAACATAAGCCTAATATGTGCACACGCCCCTACCGACGAGGCTGAAGACCCTATCAAGGAGGAGTTTTATGACCTCCTGGATGGAGCCTACGGAGCCTGTCCGGAGTACGATGTCAAAGTTGTGCTCGGGGACTTCAATGCCAAAATCGGAAAGGAAAACATCTTTGGCGGGTTAGTTGGTAAGCACAGAATCCACGACACGACCACAGACAACGGTTACCGACTAACTGACTTCGCGGCAGCTCGTAATACGGTGATAAGTAGCACTAGGTTTGCAAGGCTAAGGATCCACACAGCAACCGGGCGCTCTCCAGACGGTCGAACCGCCAACCAAATCGACCATGTGCTAATCGACGCGAGGCACGCATCCAACATCCTCAACGTGCACACATTCCGCGGGGCAAACGTCGACTCTGACCATTTTCTTGTTGCGGCTAAGTTCAGAGCTCGACTATCCAACGAGAAGAAGCTGCGTTCCGCCCAGAAGAAGAAATTCAACGTTGGAGGCCTTAGCACACCTGGAGTAGCCAGAGTCTAGAAAGAGCGCCTGAGTGAGAAACTCTCCGCAGTGCATTCACCTACCACAAATGCCAACACCCAGTGGTCCCAGTATCGCGACATCATCAAAGAGGTAGCCGAAACCACCTTAGGGTACCAGCCACCCCAGAGAAAGAGCCCGTGGTATGATGATGAATGCGTGCGCAGGAAAAAGGTGACAGAAGATGCACATATGAAGGCGCTACAGCGCAAAACAAGGGCAGCGAGGGAAGAGTATCGAGCCAGGAGGAGGGAGGAGAAGAAAATCCTGCGTAGAAAGAAGAGGGCATACGCAGTCTCCCAGCTCAAGGAGATCGAAGAGTCCCGCGATCGAAGCAACATCCGGAAGTTCTACAAGAAAGCCAAGCAACTGGCTGCTGGCTTCAAGACCGGAACGCAGGCTCTTCGAAACAGTGATGGAAACCTAGTCACCGAAGCGCAGGGAATAGTAGATGTTTTTAAGCAGCACTTCCAGCAGCTGCTAAATGGGCAACATGTAGAGAGAGTGATAGGGCAAGAAGAGAACCCACGTCCAGTCAATGAAGATCCAGTTCCACCACCCAGTATAGAAGAAGTTGGCTTAGCAATAAAAAAGCTAAAGAACAACAAGGCCGCCGGCTCTGATGGTTTACCAGCTATTTCAAGAACTATTGAGGCATATTCCTGCTTAATGTCGTATACAAGATCCTATCCAACGTACTGTGTGAACGTCTCAAACCGTTCTGCAACACACTTATCGGCACGTACCAGTGTGGCTTCCGGCCCGGCAGATCGACTATAGACTACATTTTCACACTGAGGGAAATCCTGGAAAAGAACAATGAATTTCAAGTCGAGACTCACCACCTATTCATCAACTTCAAAGCCGCATATGATAGCATTCATCGTCAGGAGCTTTATTATGATCCAGCTATGTAGCGTGATGCTGGAGAACACACGCTGCAACGTGCAATATGGAAGTAGTTCCTCCGAACTATTCCAAACATGCACCGGATTTCGGCAAGAAGATGCACTATCATGTGACTTCTTCAATCTCGTGCTAGAGCAGATAGTGCGCAGGGCAGGTGTCAGCGCGGAAGGCACTATCTTCAACAAATCCGTCCAGCTACTGGGTATGCAGACGATATTGACGTCATCGGTCGCTCCCAGCGTGCCGTGATAGAGGCTTTTACGGCGATTGAAGAACAGGCGAAATTTGTTGGTCTTGTAGTAAATGAGGACAAGACTAAGTACATGCTATCAACAAACAAACAAGCTACCGTCCGCCGCCTAGGACAGAACGTCACTATTGATAGCAGCAATTTCGAGGTAGTTAAGGAGTTTATCTACCTCGGACTAAACATGAACTCCACAAATGACATCCTAGTGGAGATCCGGCGAAGAATTACCCTAGGAAATCGCTGCTACTTCGGTTTGGCAAAGCAATTGGGTTCAAAACTCCTAACTCGAAGGACAAAATGTATGCCAAAATATATGCTTTACAGAACCCTTATCCTGCCAGTTCTGCTTTATGGCGCCGATTGCTGAACGATAAGCAGGAAGGGAGAGCTGATACTGGGCTCCTTCGAAAGAAAAATTCTTCGGCGGATTTTTGGTCCTGTGTGCGAGGAGGGCGAATGGAGGAGAAGATACAACCGCGAACTCTATGAGCTGTACCGAGATGTGGATGTAGTCCAAAAGGCCAAAATACGTCGACTACATTGGCTCGGCCACATCGAGCGAATGGACAATAATGCTCCAGCTAAGAGGATCTTCGAATCCCAGCCGCCAGGTTCGAGACGACAAGGAAGACCGAACCTCCGTTTCAAAGACCAAGCCATCGCGGATGCCAGAGCGCTTGGTCTGGATAACTGGAAGCAGCGTGCCCGGGATCGCAGATGATGGAAGGCTGCAGTGTCTCAGGCAGAGACTCTCCACGGGTCGGGAGCCCGTTAAGTAAGTAAGTAAGTTGTTGCAACTGGTTCATACACATCAATTGTGCTTATTTTACCTCCGCGTGGTAACCACCGGGTACTGGTCTTGTCCTTCCGGGCATGACTTGTTAAACTTATAAGAGCGAGTGTTGAACACGAAGAAAATAGCAACACTATAATGCTCTGTCGGAATGACTGCCTGATCGAGACTCAGAGGTCTTACATGAGCCCCTCAGAAAGAGGACATACAGCGAATGAATCCACGAGATTGGATCAACGGTGGTGTCAACAGTCAAGAAGACATACCTTGCATGAGCTACTCTGACATATTTGGAGCTAAGGTCAGTAAGGAGTTTTCAGCACTAGTCAGGGTGCTGAAATAGAGATGGTGGCGGATAAACCCTTTATGGGCCAATTGCAGCACTCATATCCCCGAAGTGGGTTACTAACAACGGAAAATCCGACCCGCTGTCCTAGGGTCAATTGAGGGCCTGGTCCTCCAGGTTGGGGGCTGTGCGTGGGGTTAACTACCCAACCACGGAAATTGGTTACGAAGCAACCAATAGCCTACGAAAAACGAAAAAAGGTCAATGACTTTCGGATCTGCACGTGGAATGTTCGAACCCTGAACAGACCGCGTGCAGCCGAACAATTAGCGGAGGCCCTAGACTGCTACAATGCAGACATCACCGCCATCCAGGAAGTGCGGTGGGATGGGCCGGGCAAAAGAAGGATGAAAAACTGTGACATCTACTACGGTGATTGGTACAGGGAGCAGAAGCAGCGTCTATTTGGATGTGGATTCGTTGTAAGCGGCAGACTTAGGCAAGAAGTCTTGAGCTTTCGACACGTCAGTGAATGTCTTACAACAATCCGCATCAAGGCTAAATTCGCCAACATCAGCCTTATATGCGCTCACGCCCCCACAGAAGACAAGGACGATGCTACCAAAGAAAGTTTCTACGAGCTCCTCAACAAAACATACGAGCAATGTCCTAAGTATGACGTTAAAATTGTCTTAGGTGATTTTAATGGCAAAATAGGAAAGGAGGACATCTTTGGTAGCACAATTGGAAAGCACAGCCTACACGACACCACGTCCGGAAACGGACTTAGGCTAATTGATTTTGCTGCGGGACATAATGTTACTATAGCTAGCACACGGTTTCCACACCTCCCAATTCACAAAGGAACATGGCTGTCACCGGACCATCAAACCGTCAATTAAATTGACCATGTTGCGATCGACGCAAGGCACTCCTCCAGTATTCTAGATGTCCGAACTTCCCGAGCGGCCAACATAGACTCGGACCACTACCTTGTTGTAGCCAAGGTACGAATGCGGATATCCCAGACGCCACAACAACGGGGATATGCATCAAGTGCTGAAGACCAGTGGCATCAAACCCAAGAGGCAATCAGAAACGCCGCAACTGATGTGCTTGGTTTCACCAAACCACCCCCACGAAACCCCTGGTTCGATGAAGAGTGCCGGCAAGCACATGCAGCAAAACTACATGCCTACGAAGCGGCGCTGCACAGAAGGACGAGAGCGGCTCGTGAGCCCTACGAGCAAAGAAGGAGGGAAGAACACCGGCTTCTCCGGAAGAAAAAGAAAGAGCATGAGAAGCGCGCGATCGAGGAAATAGAGAGGTGTTACTCCAGGAACAATGTTCGGAAGTTTTACCAAAAGGTAAAAAGGACGTGTCATGGCAACAAGACCCGAGCAGAAACCTGTCGAGACGAATAAGGAAACCTTGTAGTGGAATCACAGTCGGTGCTGAGGACATGGAAAAACCATTTCTGCAGACTGTTAAACGGCGACGATGACATAAATTCCGCTGTCAGGCAGAATGAACCATTCGACCTGGGCGATGTAAGCCAAGACTTCCGTCCACCTGACCAAAATGAAGTGAGGATAGCAATATCCAAGCTGAAGCCCAACAAGGCTGCCGGACCAGACGGCTTACCTGCCGTGCTTTTCAAGGCAGCGGGAGATAATTTGGTAGAGTGCATACACCGATTCATCTCCAAGATTTGGTTAGAGGAAAGTATGCCTGATGAATGGAACCTCGGCATTGTTTGCCCGATCCACAAGAAAGGAGACCCTCTTAACAGCGCCAACTCTAGAGGCATCAGTCTCCTTAACATCGCCTTTAAGATCCTTTCTGCCGTAGTGTGTGATCGCCTATATATATATAGATTTCGAGAGATATTCGAATCAAACCACCATTGTCGGGTCTCTTTTCGTCTCTCTACCACTGTAAATCTTACTCAGGTAGACTCTCTGGATTTCTCCACAGTTCTTCTCTGAGTTCGATTCCTAGTGTTAACGCTAGCATCTGTTTATGGGAGATCTGTTTTATCGACTGGGCCTCGACCCAATGATTGCCCAAGATCCTCATTCTTCTGCTAGCCAACGCCGGAAATTGACACAGTATGTGTGCCGCTGTCTCAGATTCCTCCAGGCATAGTTTACAAGTATCATCCTCTCTAAGGCCCATTTTCCTTAAGTGATACCCGAAATTACCATGTCCTGTAGACAAAGCTACCACCCATTTCTATGTTCCTCGACTCATGCTTAGAACCCTTCTTTGAGTATAGCAGGTCGGCCACTTTATTGCCATTTTAGCTTGTCCACATAGTTCCACGGTTGACCACCTTCTCAGGTGTTCTGCCGTGATCCATTTGTGAATCAGCTGTTCTACCATTCCGCTGCCAATTGAAGAGAATGGTTCTGGTCCCAGCAACTTTTCAGTTGACCGCTGTTTTGCAAGGGAATCCGCCTTGAAGTCAGTGTTACTTCATTTTTAGATGAACACTTATTGAGCTTAAGTACACATTCCAGTACCAATGATGTTGTGATGCTTGTTTGTTCCATGCATCTGATCACCGCCTGACTGTCCAGTGCTATTAGGATATTTCTTCCTTCCACCTGACTCTCAAGCAAGAAGTCCAACGCATGAAGCAAAGCAATCATCTCAGCCTGGTATACTGAAGTGTATTTCCCGAGACTAATGTGACGGGCAAGTTCCAGCTCTTCTGAATAGATACCGGCCCCCGCTCCGCCATCCATCATGGATCCATCCTTGGAAATCACTATTTCACCATTTCTTTTTTCTGGAAGTAATCCGTTCTCAATACGAGTTTTGTGATTTCTTTCCATAATACGCACCCTTGTTATTCGATCCATAGGCATGTTTAGCTCCATAATCTCGTTTTGACAAGTTCCAGGATCTTCCTATGTCCATAGATCGTACCACGATTGTGCCATTTCGCATCTCGATGCAAGCGAAGTGCCGTTTGGGCCGCTGCTTTCTTAATAAATAAGTCTAGCGGTAAGATCCCCATGATGACTTCCAATGCACATGTTGGAGTTGTACGTATTGCACCTGTAATTCCTATACATGCTAAGCGTTGAACCCTATCCAGGTGCTTCCTCACAGTTTTCTGAGAGGCTTTCGCCCACCATACAACCGAGGCGTACGTGATAATGGGTCTAGTTATCATCGTATACATCCAGTATGCTGACCTAGGTGAGAGTCCCCACCTCTGTCCACATACACGTTTGCATTGATGTAGTACCCTTTTTGCCTTCCGGACCTTCTCCTCAACATGGTAGTTCCAAGTAAGTCCAGTATCTAGATAAACTCCCAGATACTTAACCTTCTTAGTCATTGTTAGTTCCGATCGGTAAAGTGTTAAGGGCCGAAATTCCGGATTTTTCCTCCTCCTAGTGAAGACTATTAGATCTCTTTTCCCCGCATTAATGGAGAGTCCTTCTTCCAGACACCACCGCTCAACCACTCTGAGTGTGTTCCTCATGATATCTGCGGTGACGTCCATGAATTTGCCTCTGGCCATTATTGCTATGTCATCGGCATATCCCACTGTGTGAATGCCAGTTGCCTCAAGTCTGTCAAGAAGAGAGTCCACAGTGATATTCCACCGTGTAGGTGAGAGAACACCTCCTTGTGGCAACCTCTGCTAACCCTTCCTCTAAATTTTGAGGTTCCCGTCTGAATATTTATCGCCCTTGTATTTAACATATTGTCCACCCATCTTACTACAAGTGGGTTAACCCTACGTTTTTCTAAGGCTTGTTTCAGACTTTCAAAGCATATCTTATCGAAGGCACCTTCAATGTCCATTTTAGTGGTCATTGCAATGCGCCGGTATTTAGCTCTTCCTCGGCAACGCGTACTACTTGATGTAACGCTGTTTCTGTAGACATGCCTACCCTGTATGCATGCTGTCTACTATTCAAAGGATACGTCCTAAGAGCGGTGCTTTCCATATAGTCCACTATCACCATTTCCATTGTTTTTAAAAGGAAGGATGTTAGGCTGACTGGTCGGAATGACTTTGCCTCGGTGTAGTCCTTTTTTCCGGGTTTTGGAAGGAAGACCACATTTGCTTCCCTCCATGTAATCGGGATATAGCCTATTGCTAGGCATGCAACGTATATATTCCTGAGCCTTGGTGCAATTAAGTCTACACCCCATTGCATTAGACCTGCAAATATACCATCTGGCCCCGCAGTTTTGAAGGGTGAGAATGTTGCTATCGCACCCTCGACCGCTTTTGTTGTCACTATCCGTTCTGCTTCCGTCCTATCCATCCTGTTCGCTCCTTGTTTCCTTGGAGCCCAGGGCTGATCTGACTTATAGCTTCCTGGAAAGTGTACCTCCATTAGGACCTTATTTGTGTGATCCAGTGTTTCCACCATCTCCCCCGCTCTATTACGAATGAGTCCGATCTTGAAAACTGGATCTCTCGAGACAATCTTTTGTAGTCTACTGACTTCATATGTACTCCTCATACTCGAGCAAAAGTCCCTCCATGACTCCCTTTCACGTCGTCGCAGAGTAACATTCAGCTCTTTCTTTTTCGCCTTATATTCATCCCATGCTTCCGGTTCTCCCTCCTCATGGCATGATTGAACGCTTTCCGCATTCCTTAACTTTTCAAGTTCCCGGCACCACCAAGGCGCAGGATCTTGTTTTTCCACTAAAGTAGGTGTGCAAGCCACTCGGTACGCACCTTCAACAGCCGACTTCAACATCGATCACTTCCATTCGCCTCACATCCACGAAAGTTGGCTCTGTTCCCCTGTTTAAGATAGCTAGATCCTTGCATGATACAAATTCGAATAAGGCTTCTCCTCTGTAATTATCGTTAGTGCTGCCCCACACTGTATTATGTGCATTAGCATCACAACCAATTATTAGATCCTCGTTCCTGATCCTGCATGCATTCACCAACGACTCTAACTCTCTTGTCGGAGGAGGTTCTGGAGAATCGTACGGCAGGTACGCAGATGCTATGACAAAGCTTCCCTCACCTGATCCTACTCGTACTGTTGCAAGGCCTGGGGCACAGAGATCCGGCAATTTATATGCTTGAACTCCGTGTCTCACCAGGATACAGGACCTAATTCTTTCGCTGGTTTGCGCATGGTGCAGCTCAGCAACGCTATTTGGGAGTCCTCTAATCTTTCCTCTAAAGATCCAAGGCTCCTGTATCAGGGCTATATCAAACGAATCCTCATCAAAACATTTAGTCATCATTGCTGATGCTGCTTTGCTGTGATGAAGGTTCAATTGAATCACCCTCAGCTTTTCCCGGTACGGGCCCACCTCCCGCCCGACTTGTGTTGATCCCATCTCCATGGTGTCTATCACTTCGTCGCCCTACCGGGTGGCTTTCCAAGTTGAGTCTTTTCCGATGATCCTTGGAACTTCACGAATGCTATGTCCAACCCGCAAAAGAGTCTATCTCCTGCTTGTCTAACCAGCCTCGCTTCCTCCCTCGGGCACCAGATCGTCAGCTTGGTTCCACCTATTTTTTTGTCATCATACCTTCCCACATGAATAACCCTCCATTTCGAAGTGTCCTTCACACAGGAGTTTTGACGACAAAGTCTGGCAAGGATGACATCTTTGCTCACGGGTTCACCGGGAACGAAGATTATCAACCTTTCCACATCCTTTAGTATGTGAAGCCTGTCTATTTTAAGGTTGATTCCCTCCCATAGGTCGGTCATCTTCCCTACAGTCTCACATAGCCAACCCTTGGTTTCTTGGTTAACGCATTTTATTGCTATAATCCCTTCCTCCAAGGTTATCTCCTTTACACCGATATCACCTGCATTTGTCGGAAGTAAGTCTAGAGCCCTCAGCAAAGCATTTTTGAAAATACTCAACTGTGAAGCTTCTATCTCCCTCTCGACTCATGTCGGTAACACCCATTTGGAGATCGTTCGCCGCTGTTTGAGCAAAGGTTTTTACGCCCTTGTCAACTTTGGCTCTCTCACTCCTAGCGTAAGGCTTTGCATCATCTGCTTGCTTTGCTCTCCTTCCCATAGCTTGGCTCAGCTTTCGCTTTACTTTGCCAGGTTGCTCGGCCTTGCACGATTTCTGCTCTTCGGGTTGACTAATAGTCCGTTGTACATTTCGTCCATTCACATAACCACTGGAGTGTGGTACCTGTGGACTGACCCCATGTTGAACAGACTTTCCGTCTTCCCTTCCGTCTTCCGTCCCCTTCTTCTCAGTTTCGGGCGGATTCATGGTCCCGGGACATTGGAACCGTTTCCTAGATCCACCGTCTTCTGGAGAGGTTTCAGTCGACGTCAAGTTGGCAACCATTTCAGTCAATTCCTCGACCGACTTATTTATGCCTTTCGCTGAGACAGATTTGGTCAAGGCCAATCTTTGTCTCTTTCTGACCCTCTTCATCCTTTGCTTCAGTTGTTTGTGCAACTTCCGCTCGGATTCTGGACTTTTCTGCTCTTCCAATCCAGCTTCCGCAGTTTCGGCTGATCTCTTGGCGCATTTCTGCACCGCATTTTCCACCTCCGCTGACGATTGGTCTGCTAACTCTTTTGGTTTCCCATCAGAGTCTACTGACCCATCGAGCTTATTCGGGTTCATGTCAGCGCCTTCCAACGCCTTCTCGACCCCTTCTAAGCCTTCCACCTCGTTTTCCGAAGGAACATTATTATTATTATTTATTTTATTTAGGTCCATATGTGTACCCACGAGTAGGGGAGAATTAAACAGACCGAATAGGCAGAGATCCCCAATACCTATCCTACTCAACTAAATTACAACAGAGGATTGAGCTGCCCCTGAGGAGTCTCCATTAGCGGTTCATTTACCCCTGAACCCTGTGAACCAGTAGTTTTACCTACCTTATCACAGCTCCCTCGACATTGCAGACCAGTCATCTTGGAGTTAAGGGTTGATCGATTGATCGGATTGGACTTAGTTTTTCGATTCACATTCAGCTCTACCAGAGGAGTTGGGCCACTACCCTGATCTAGCATCCTGTTCCTCTACTTAAGCCGCCCCACCACGACAAGGTGCCCAATCTTCGGATAAAGGTAGACGAACTTACCGGCGGGTGTGATCGCCTAAAACCATATGTAAACGAACTGATTGGACCCTATCAGTGCGACCAAATATTCACACTACGGCAGATCCTGGAGAAAACCCAAGAGATCCAAGTCGATACCCACCACCTGTTTATCGATTTTAAAGCCGGATATGACAGCATTTATAGAGACGAGCTATACAGAGCCATGTCTAGTTTTGACATCGCTGCCAAACTAGTCACATTGTGCAGAATGACGATGGAGAACGCTCGCTGCTCCATAAAGGTCGGAAACAATCTCATCGAGACCTTTGGTGTCAATAAAGGATTTAGAAAAGGTGACTCGCTGTCATGTGACTTTTCAATATAATTCTTGAGAAGATTGTGCGAAACTCACAAGCCAACACCAGAGGCACAATTTTCTAGAAGTCTGTGCAACTACTTGCTTACGCCGACGACATCGACATCATTGGCAGAACGGCTTTGCATTCTTTGTATCATGGTCTTCGCAGCACTAGCAATGTGTTGCTCTATCCACGATGGAAGCCGAGTACATGGCGGGTTCCAACGCAGTGAAAGCGATCGTATGGTTGTCACGATCACGACTGATGAACGAACTACCAGAGGAAGGATGCGGCAAACCAGACCTATACTTGGATAACCAAAGTGCCATCACATTGGTGCGCAATCCAGAGTTCCACAAACGCAGCAAACAAATTGAAGTCAAGTTCCATTTCATCCGGGAGAAATTCGCTGAGGGTCTTTTTGAGATAACATATGTTCCGACTGAAGGTCAGCTTGCCAATATTTTCACGAAAACATTGCCTAGGAGTCGATTTGAACTCCTGAGGAAAAAGCTTGGTATTATTAACTTAAAATGCACTTAAGGTTCTAATAATTTTTCTATCCTACACTAAGTAAAGTAAATTCTCCAAATAGATATCTTGAAGTTTATTTATTTTATTTATTATTATTTAGATGGCGCTACAGTCCGGGGTTGAACTGGGCCTCAACCAATACGCCTCTCCAGTTAGCGCGATCGTTGGCTAACTGCCTCCAGTTGCGCACTTTAAGTTGATTGAGGTCCCCTTCCACTTGCGCGCTGCAATTGGTCTTCCTCTACTGCGTTGTCCCTCCGGGTTGGAATCCAAGACTCTTCGGGCCGGGGCGTTGGTGTCCATTCGCTCTACATGTCCCAGCCATCTTAGACGACTGATACGTACTTTTCTGACTAGGTCGATGTCGCTGTACAGCTCGTAGAGTTCGCTGTTAAATCTCCTCCTCCAGAGCCCGTCAACGCAAACGGGACCAAAAATCACACGAAGAATTTTGCGTTCGAAACGACCAAGGAGCTCTTCATCCGACTTTGATAGGGTCCATGTTTCTGCACCATAAAGCAGGACTGGGATGATGAGGGTCTTATATAGAGTCTCCTTAGTATTTCTCGACAGGGCCTTACTAATCAATTGCCTTCTAAGACCAAAGTAACAGCGGTTGGCAAGTGTGATTCTTCGCTTGATTTCTGAGGTGATGTCATTCGCAGAGTTAATAGCGGAGCCGAGGTAGACAAAGTACCGAACTACCTCAAAGTTAAAGCTGTCTATCGTGACGTTCTGTCCGATTCGTCGATATTGTGTGTTCCTTCTTGTTGACAGCATATATTTTGTTTTGCCCTCATTCACCACTAAACCCATTTTTGCCGCTTCTGTGCTAATATTTGCAAACGCACCAGTGACAGCTCGCTCAAATAAGTATAACAGTCACTGTAAATAGTATTTAAGAATTGAAATTTTAATAATAAAGACATGGTTTGATTTGTATACCAGAGTCGCCTATCTATTCAGCGTGGTACGCTTAAATACCTGTGAAGAGAATTTAGCAATATTTCCTATGTTACATTTAACGTAATCAATCATATAATTATAGTTCTCTTTTTATATACTCACTCTCTTTTGTAAGCTACTATTTACCTAAATGATATTCATCATACATGTACCAAATGAACTCTATCATATGAATTAAATCACTCTAGTTTTGTACTCCAAAGTGGTCGGTCGTTTTCCTTTGCGTTTAACTTTAACAGGTTATGGGCCCAGTCCCAAGTCCATTGTATTAACAGTTCCTTTTTATTTAACAGTTATTCATACTAAAGCGTTGAATATACATTTACCTTTTTGCTTGTACAGTGAGCGGATAGCGGATATTCGGAAGCGCGGTTATTTAGCTTGGGTATATAGTTAATATAAAATATCGTAAAATGGAAAGCGATTTAATGAAAATTGATAAGCTTTTGAAGGCAGACCAGTGGAGTACACTGAAGTTCCAGATAAGAGTCATGCTTAGTGCCAGCGATATGTATGACATCGTTAATGGAAAGATGGCAAGTCCTGGTGAAAGCGAAGCAGCCAAGATGTTGGAATGGGAAAAACTAGATCGGAAAGCACAAAAGGTTATAGTAATGAGTGTAGGTTCCCAAGCTGCATATAATGAACTGTGCTACATCACATGCTATGTGGAAGATATTAGAATCGGTCTATGAACAAAAGGCCGATACTAATATCCATCTCATTCAGCAACAATTTTATAGTCTCGAAAGATCCCTCAGATGATATTTCAACACATATCTCAAAGCTTGAGTCGACTGCCCAACAATTAAAAGATTGCGGTGAACCAATTTATGAGATCATGTTAATTACTAAAATAATTATGACATTGCCAAAGGAATATAACTATTTTTTTACTGCGTGGGAGTCAACGACACAAAGGAACAAGACAATTGAAAATCTAACGGCGCGTTTGATAATGGAATAGTCACGTTTAAATTTGCAGGTGCATGGTGGTGAATCGACGACAACGAGTGCGCTGGTTGCCAAAAGGGGTTCACAGTTTTCGAGGGACCAACGAAAATTCAAGGGCAAGCCAGGGAAATGTTTTCTTTGCAAAAAGCCAGGCCATTGGAAAAAGGATTGTCCATCAAGATATGGACATGTTGCTCAAAAGGAATAGCATCGTGATGCTTTTCTATGCACAAGCACAATGGTTGCTTCAACTGAAAGCAGGTGTGAGGAATGGTATTTGGACTCCGGAGCAAGCGACTTTACTTTTTTTTTTTTTTTTTTATAATTGACACGCGCTAAAGAGGTTATGACTACTCTTATAGTGCAATGTGATTTACACAGCGCGGGCATAAAGGAAATTGGGATAGAGAAGATAGGAGATACCGATGCACATTGGTTTTAAATGTCTGCAAACTGCACTGAGGAGGAAAGACAGAGCCGGGCAAGGCATTCCACATTCGTGTTGTACGGCTTATGAACGAGTCTCTATATTTCATGGTACGTCCGAAGATAGGCTGAATGGTAAACTGATGGGCATTCCTAGCAAGGCGAGTATTGCGGTTGAATTGCTGAAGGGGCGGAATGCAGCTGGCAATTTCATTTGAGCACTGTTTGTTAAAAAAGCGATAAAACAGTGTGAGACACGTAACGTTTCTTCGATGTTCAAGCGAATGAATAGAATTCGCGATATTCGTATCTCCGATTAGTTTCAACGCCCTGTTTTGGATCCTATCCAGTAGGTGCAATATGGTTTTCGGCGCACCAGACCAGATATGGGAATTGTACTCTAATTTGGAGCGAATGAACGCCTTGTAAATTGTAGCCAGATCAGAAGGGGTAAAATATTTCTTGCACCGTTTGAGAAAACCTAGACATTTCGCAGCATTCTTAGCGACTTCGTGTATGTGGTCATTCCAACGAAGGTTGTCATGAACGCACATACCGAGAATGGAAAGTCTTTCGGTTTCGGTGATGCAAGTGCCATTCATGGATAATGGCTGTAGGATCCGGTTTCGCTTTAGAGACAGCAGACAGCATTGTGTTTTTGAAGCATTAAATTCTACTCTATTGGCTGAACCCAATTTTAAAATGCTGTCAAGGTCGGAATTTAATGAGCTTAACATACGTTGTCGTTCCAGTTCTACGGCCGAAGAGCAGGGACGTGAGTCCTGGAAGGAATATGAGAAACTAAGAGTGCTGTCATCAGCGAAGGAATGGATTGGATTAGAAGTTGCAGACAAGAGATCATTTATAAAAATGAGAAAGAGAGTCGGAGACAAAACGGAGCCTTGGGGGACACCAGCATTTATATGGTGAGTATCAGATTTGAAACCATCCAAAACAACTTGAATTCAACGGCCAGAAAGGTAGTTTCTAATCCATTGAACAAGAGACGCATCGATCCCATAAGCACGCATTTTCGACAAAAGAGCTTGGTGCCAAACTCTGTCAAATGCTTTTGAAATATCAAGCGCAACAATCTTCGATTCACCGAAGTGATGGAGAGATTGGTTCCACTTCTCGGTGAGATAAGTCATCAAATCACCAGTGGACCTGTTGCCACGAAAACCGTACTGCCGGTCATTGAGGAGTTTCCGAGATTCGAGATATTTCATAAGATGACGATTTATCAGCGTTTCCATGACCTTAGAAAGAATGGACGTAAGTGCTATGGGTCGGTAATTGGTGGGAGAAGAAGATTCGCCTTTTTTGGGGACGGGCTGGACAAATGCTGTTTTCCACCTTCTCGGGAAGAGTCCAGAAGAATAGGAGAGATGAAAAAGCTTACGCAGTGGTTTTGCCAGTGTGGAAGAACACCTCTTCAGAACGATGGGGGAGATACAGTCTGGACCAGCGGATTTATATATGTTGAGATCATATAGTACCCTTGCAACTGTGCGAGTGCGAAAAAATGGATTTGTCCCATGGTAAATTCGACGCTCTCGAGCACAGGTGGAGGCAAAGCGCAATCTGGGAGCACAGAGCTGGCTGCAAAATGTGCAACAAACAGATTAGCTTTGTCTAAAGAGCTGACAGCTGGAGTGTCATTGTAAATGAGAGTGGGGATCGATGGAGAGGCCGAATTCTTAATATTTTTTACAAATGACCAAAAGTTTTTACTACGCTTGGGACATTGTAGTATTTTTTGCCTCAGCTTTTGGTCGTACGAGAATTTGACACGCTTTATGAGGGCATTGCAGTCATTCCTGGCTCGTTTGAACTTTTTTCGGTTTTCCTCAGATGGGTTGGCCTTGTAAGACCGAAAACTCAACTTCCTTAGTCTAATAGCCTCTTTACAGCTCGAGTCGTACCACGCATTTTCTTTTGGTTTGATACTCTTTATCCTGTAAGGGATAAAGGATTTCATACCTAAGGTGATTATATTTGTTACCATATCAGCGGCGGCATCCACGTCGTTATCGAGGAAGCATAACGACCAGTTAAAACTCCTAAAGAAGCTGTTAAGTCCGCTCCAGTTGGCTTTCTCGTATTGCCATACGGTTCTTTTCGGAGTTTTTTCTTTAACTTTGAGGTCGGAGTACGAGAAATTAGCTGATATGGTACAGTGGTCTGACGAGCCTAGAGGCGATAATACTTCAATGGAGTATTTATTAGGGTGGGAGGTGAGAAACAAGTCCAGTGTGTTGGCATTTTGACCGTCAATGTCTGGTACACGTGTTGGCGCATTTACAAGCTGGGTTAATTGGTTTACCTCAGCAAAGATCTGAACATAAATTCCATCGGGTGTTGACTGTCCAGAATGTCGAAGCCAGTCAGAATTGTGAATATTGAAATCGCCCGCAATGACGATTTCAGTATGAGGGTACAAGGAAACAATTCTAGTTATGGAATCAGACAACACATCGAACTCGGTAAAAGTCGAGTTGCTGTCAAAATTAGGGCTTCTATAAAGAAAACAGTAATGAATTACTTGCCTACGGACATGGAATTTAAGCCATTTGAAATTAAATTCCGGGTTGGAACACTGGCCATAATCTTGAGGAACTTGGTAGGCTACATCATTACGCACATAAATGGCGAGACCTCGATGTAAGAAGAATAATGGCACTAAGCGATATCCAGGTAGATCAAATTCTGATGAGTCAGACTTTCCACCCACCTGGGTCTAACCCAGTGCCAAAACAGCTGGTTTGTGTTTGGAAACATGAGCGTACGCCGAAAAGAGATTCGATCGCAGCCAACGAATGTTGCACATGTCAACCCTAAAATTCCTCATCAGAACAGAAAACAGACACAAGAAAACACAACTCCGACGCTACAACTAAGCGCAGTTGTGAAGTGAAGATCCAAAGTTAAATCCAAATTAAATTACCGTAGGTGTTATGCCCATACGATAATCTCTTTTGGTCCACCAACAAAACCTTCACCTACAACCCGCTATCCGCCAGATGATGCTCTCACTCAGTCATTGCAAACCCTCAAATGAAAAAAAATATCATAGGGCGCTTGCAATGACTGAGAGAGGTCAACAGCAAACGAATTGGAGTGGGACGAGAGGGACTATTTGTTGCACTTCACACTGCACTGAGAATATAATTCTTTTTTTTTATTTTTATTTTGTTTGTTGGTTAATTTATGCCCGGAACGCGAGGGATTATTTAATTATGGTTGGACTATTTTTGTGGGGTGTTTTATAATATTGATACTAATTACGCGCGATTATTGAGGGTCGGTCGGTATTGTTGAACTTGCGTGCGTGCGCGGCGGGATGCAGATCGGAACTGGTTTGTCGATTATGTGCCGTTCAAGAATTGTACGCGTAGGTAACGGAGAGACTATTAGTGCACTGGGCAGTGGAAAGATTAACATACTCTTATTTATCGGTGCAATATGGTTGCGTAAATTTCTTTCTAACGTTTTGTATGTTCTCGGTAGTCACATAAATTTATTTTCCTCAAATGAAGCAATGGATAAAAACCTGAAACTAAAATCAAATAAAGCCAAATGTCAACTTTTGCAGGACGGGCGTATTGTGGCAGTGGGAGTACGGAAGTCCACACTATTTAAGATGATATTCAAAATTACTGTCCCTGCAATCGCAAATGTAAGCGAAAAAATTTAAGAAATTAAAATCTGGCATGAGAGATTTGCATGTTTTTTATTGAAGCGCACAAGACCGACAGATAGGAATGGAAAAAGCCCGATCGATTTGTGGGCTGGAACTGATCAAAAACCTGATTATAAGGGCATTAGGGTATTCGGGGATGAATGCTACGCTCACATTCCTTCGCAAAAACGTCGAAAATGGGATCCAAAGTCTCAGCGAGGAATTTTTATTGGATATCCGGAAAATACAAAGGGATACCGTATTTATTTCCCAGCAAGTGATAAGATCGAGGTAAATCGGGATGTTGTTTTCAAAAGTCCATGTATCTGTGGTTCTGCATGAAGTCAGTAAACATCCGGAAGACGACAAAAAGGAGCACCTCAAGACTGAAGTACCAAATTCACCAGCTGAGGATGCTGTGAAAGCTGAGTGTTCGCTGGACATGTACGACAAGAGCAATGTGGAACCAACTACTGAAAAGAAACAAAATGAAGAACCTAATCCAGAAGATCACATTAGTATGCGTTTGAGAAGTGCCAACAAGGGAAAAGGAAACTCGTTGGCAGTGGCGGATTTGCAGTCCTAGCCGCTCTAGGCCCCAGGCCATGTGCCGCCCCTTTCTCAGCACCCATCATTATAGACTAGATACATATAATTCATGAATTTACTTAATTTCTATTCAGAAAATTGTTTAGCTAAAAGCTAGCTTATAAAGCTAGTTTAAATATTTTCCGAGGTTTCAGGGATGTTGGACATTTACATAAAACATTTAATTAAATGTTCGCAATACAATTTGCTTAAAAAATCAGCTTCTATGTTAAGCAAATCAAGATCGCTTAACCTAGGCTCCGCCATTGTTGTGCGTAAATAGTTTTTAACTCTGCGCAAACAAGAAAACGATCTTTCTCCTGTACAGTTACTGACGGGTGTACACACACACATACGAAGAGCAACATCCACGTTTGGGTAAATGGTTTGAAAACCTTCGGTTCGTAACCATTTCAACAAACTGACTGCACTCTTTCGCTCCTCATTTTTTATGCTGCAGTGAGAACGAAAATGAAGACATTCTTCTGTAAAGTTGTCTTCTAAGTCAGTAGAATAAATCGTTTGCAATGCCTTGGCCTTATCTTCGACTTCTGAGATGCTTAGATTCGTCAGGTTGGTTATAAAGTAAAATTTATTGTAGAGTAATTTATAAGCATCCCGGCGTCTTTCCAGTTCTTCTGACAATGTATCAATTACTAGCAAAAAAGTATTTATTCTAAAAAATTCACTGGCATTTTTTTGTTGCATCTCTTCACCTCTATTTGTCTCGCCAGGAAGCAGCTTACGATTTCGATTGCGTCGAAAATCTTTTTCATATTCTTGTAAGATGAACAGTTTTTTTTCGATTTTTCGAAATCATCGAAATTCTCTCTTGTTTCGCCAACAAAATATATGTGGCGGGGGTTTTAGGCCCACTGGACAACTACGCCTGGCAACGCCGGTCATGCCAAAAAACTGACAGATCGGCGTGATGATAGAAGCCGCCTGCACCAGCCAATCAGCGTGCTCCACGTCGACGCCGTCTCGGCAACGTGGAAAAGTAAAAACCGACGAACCAGTCAGTGCAGAACGAGAGTTAAAGCCGAGAGGTCATTTTTAGGATAAGAACCCACGTTTTAATAAAGCTTACTTTACTTAAGAAATAAAAACCGCGTTATTCATTTCCGACTACCAAAGTGGTGACCCCGACGTGGTGTCCACCGAAGAACAAGAAACCCCAAGCGTTAGCGGCAAACAGAGCGCTCCACAACCAGACGCAAGCGAGCACGCGGATGTTGCCGCAAACTACTACGCTCGTCTCCAAATGCCACCATTCGTGGAATCCGACATCGACAATTGGTTCTTTCTGCTAAATTTTTTCTTCCGAGCATCCGGAATCGCACAGGATGGCCGTAAATTCGACACCGTTTGCTCGCAACTCCCGCTTGCTCGGATTACGGAGCTCCGCCCAATAATCGATGCCGCCCCGGAGCGCGACAAATACGACTATATTCGCACACAGCTCACGGACTATTTTGCCGACAGTCAGCAAAAACGATTTCGCCGCGTGCTTCACGACATGCCCTCGGCGACAAGAAACCGAGCCAGCTCTATTATGAGATGGTCCAGGCAGCCAAGGGATCGCTAAGCGAGCCAGTCTTACTCGACCTATGGGCATCGCGCCTACCGCAATCCGTCCACGCGGTGACCGTCATGGTAAAGGGCTCCGCGGCAGACAAAACGCAGATCGCCGACACTGTAATGGAAAATGTAGAGCTCCGGCAACTTAACGCTGCCGCATGCAGTTCCTCAACGCCAACGCCCTCGCCCACAACCGAAATCGCTCACTTGGTGATGGAGTTCTCAAAGCTGCTAACAGAACAACGCCAACAACGACCATCACGCCCACGCACTCGCACACCTTCACGCCCCGCTCAGCCCCGGGTCTCGAGCCAGCGCAGACGGGAGCAATCCATTGACCAGTTCGACGACTGCTGGTTTCATCGCAATTTCGGCAACAAAGCGACCAACTGTCGTCAACCATGCCGCTTCCGCCGGAAGATTCCCGCCACTCCGCCCCCGCAGCCGCAAGCATGACTCCGCTCGGCCGCCTCGGATAGGGCGACGGAACAACGACCGTCCCCAGCCTCTGTTAATAGACTATGTTTACGTGAAAACAACACTAATCTTTCCTTTTTAATCGATACAGGTGCCGAAGTCTCCTGCATTCCGCCATCGTCATCCACAAAAAGGCCGCGCCCTACCGCAATGCAGCTGTTCGCCGTAAATGGTTCGCCCATAAAGGTCTATGGAGAGGTCACCCATGAACTCAACTTGGGTCTTCGCCGTTCATTCGTTTGGACGTTCATTGTGGCCGACGTCACCTCCCCAATCATCGGAGCCGATTTCCTACAGCATCACGATCTAATGGTCGACGTAAAGGGAGCTCGTCTCATCGATTCGCGCACCAAGTCGCTTTCGAGATCACTTCGCGCGATAACCAGCAACCAACCGTCCCCGCAGCTCATCGACCGAAACGCACCCTTTGCGGACATATTAAGGGCATTCCCAAACATCACACGCCTCGCACCAGCGGGGGCGTCCACCAACTCAGAAGCTCTTCATTATATCGAAACAAACGGCCCACCATGTTCAGCACGAGCACGCCGCCTCCCCCCAGACAAGCTGATCGCCGCCAAGAAGGAGTTCGAGCTACTCATGCGGGCTGGGATTTGCCGCCCCTCGAAATCAAACTGGTCGAGTCCCCTTCACATGGTGCGCAAAGCTGACGGGTCGTGGAGGCCCTGCGGAGACTACAGAAGCCTCAACGCGATAACATTACCTGATCGATACCCCCTTCCGTACCTGCACGACTTTGCCAATATACTCCGAGGTAGGTCCATCTTTTCAAAAATAGACTTACAAAAAGCTTTTCACCAGGTCCCTATCAACCCCGACGACATTCCTAAGACCGCCATCATTACGCCTTTCGGTCTATACGAATTCACCCACATGACGTTCGGCCTTCGGAACGCAGCCCAAACCCTTCAGCGGCTGATCCACGAGGTACTACGCGGGGTGGAATACGCATTCCCATACATGGATGACATCTGCATCGCCTCTTCGAACGTTGAAGAACATCGTCAACACTTATTCGAAGTGCTAAAGAGACTCACCAATCACAACTTGGCAATCAATGTAGCCAAGTGTGTCTTCGGACAACCGCAGCTGGAGTTCCTTGGTCATCTTATCTCAAGGCAAGGGATTGCTCCCCTTCCGTCACGAGTAGACGCCATCCAACGCATCAAACGACCAGACACAGTAAAACAACTGAAGGGTTTTCTCGCGACACTTAACTTTTACCGCAAATTCGTCCCACACGCTGCCGCCATACAAATCCCTTTGTTGGCACTGGTGCCAGGGAATCGACAAATCTGTACTGAACTGGACGCGATCTACTGATGAAGCGTTCCAAGACTGTCGAAAACTTCTCGCCCAAGCAGTACGTCTGGCACACCCCGTGGCAGAAGCGGAGTTGAGCCTGGTTACAGACGCATCGAACTTGGCAGCAGGCGCCGCTCTGCATCAACTGGTCGACAACGTAGCAGAGCCGCTGGGATACTTCTCTAAGAAATTCTCCTCGACGCAACAACGCTACTCCACGTATGACAGGGAACTCACAGCGATGTACCTAGCCGTACGTCACTTCCGAGATTTGTTAGAAGGTCGCAAATTCCACATCTTAACGGATCACAAACCGCTTACGTTCGCCTTCAGACAACGACCGGAGAAATCGTCGCCGCGACAAACAAATTACTTGTCGTTCATCAGCGAATTCTCCACTGACATCCGATACATCAAGGGGGAAGACAACCACGCAGCAGACTTGTTGTCGCGTATGGATGCCGTCAACTCCAAGGTGGATCTTTACTCAAAGCTGGCGGAGTCGCAGGGAGAAGACGTTGAGCTTCGGCAGCTCCTCGAAGGTAATCCCACTCACTCGATGCAACTAACATTGTTTTCATTCCCTCACATAGACAAGCCAATCTATTGCGATGTGTCGCATAACCGAGTTCGGCCGTTCATCACAAAAGATCTTCGTAAGTCATTCTTCGACGCGACACACAGCCTGTCACACCCAGGCCGTCGCGCTTCAGCGCGCCTTATGACCGAGCGATTCATTTGGCCTAACATCCGCCAGGACTGCTCAAATTTCGCCAGAACGTGCATACCGTGCCAACAAACGAAGGTACACCGCCACTCGAGAACGGAACTCCAGCGTTACGCTCCACCCGACGAACGCTTCGCCAACATCAATATAGACATCCTCGGACCGTTCCCGCCGTCCGACGGGTATCGCTATCTATTGACAGTCATCGATCGTTACACTAGGTGGCCGGAGGCATATCCAATGGTAGACATGTCAGCCGTTAACTGCGCAAGAGCCCTCATCAACGGCTGGATCGCCCGATTCGGATCCCCAGCGCAAATTACGTCCGACCAAGGAAGGCAATTCACCTCATCAGTCTTCACCGAGCTATGTAGGTGTATGGGGACGAACCACACGATGACAACTTCATACCACCCCCAGTCTAACGGAATCGTCGAGCGATTCCACCGAACCCTGAAGGCCGCTATCAATTGCAACGACTCCACAAGATGGGCAGAACGCCTCCCGCTCATACTACTCGGCCTCCGATCAACTCTGAAGGAGGACATCAATGCCACACCAGCAGAGCTGGTCTATGGCACAGCTCTCAGACTTCCAGCCGATTTGCTAGCACCGACGATCGATAACCGCCCGCAAAGTAAATTCATCAAAGACCTCCGACATATGATGCGGCAGACAAGACCCCAGCAGACAGCTTGGCATACCCAACACCGCCCTTTCGTCCACCCGGACCTACAAACGTCGAGTCACGCATTCATTCGCAACGATTCTGTAAAAGCTTCGATTGTCCCTCCATACGAAGGACCCTACAAAATTACCGAACGCCACCCCAAGTTCTTTACCCTCAACGTTCGAGGAAAGCACACGAAAATTTCAACGGACCGCTTGAAACCCGCATACTTGGACGTCGCCCAGGACGTAGAGACGACACAGCCTACACCCACGCCGTGCAAAATGCAACCGGCACAACCTACAATTACTCATCCTTCCCGCACCCGTATAGGTCGCCGCGTCCAGATTCCTGCACGCTACCTATAAAGAGCGGAAGTCTTCTGGGGGGCCTCTGTGGCGGGGGTTTTAGGCCCACTGGACAACTACGCCTGGCAACGCCGGTCATGCCAAAAAACTGACAGATCGGCGTGATGATAGAAGCCGCCTGCACCAGCCAATCAGCGTGCTCCACGTCGACGCCGTCTCGGCAACGTGGAAAAGTAAAAACCGACGAACCAGTCAGTGCAGAACGAGAGTTAAAGCCGAGAGGTCATTTTTAGGATAAGAACCCACGTTTTAATAAAGCTTACTTTACTTAAGAAATAAAAACCGCGTTATTCATTTCCGACGACCAAATATATTAAAGCCTGGTACAGTTATATGACAATGGTTATGTCAATTTAAACACTCTGAAGTTTTTTACTTGTGACGTTAATGTGATCGAGTAAAGATCACCAAAAAACAGCCATGAGGGCCGTTTCCAAACATTCCAGTTTCAAACGAATATCTCTTGCTTCGCATACATCGGTTCTCTTCTGTTGTGTGCCATTTTCTATGGTGACTAGCGCTTTATGGATTTCATTCCATTATTCGCGTAAACTATTGCATGCGTCTGCACGAGCTGACCAACGAGTCGTTGATAGACTTTTGACAATGAAATGGGTTTGAAGGAGTTTCCAGCGCAGAGTTAACGCTGCAAAGAAATTGTATAACGAAATTAAGCGAGTGTGTTGAACAGGAAACATAGTCGGCAAGGGGTCAAATTTCCTTTATTTTAGCTTGCAGGCCGTTGTATATGCATGTTATCGGCGTTGTCATATGATTGCCCGCAGCAGTTTGAAATGTCAATTTCCAATTGAGTTAAAGTTGAGGTGACATCTGTCATTTGGTTTCATTCTACAGGTGATCCATTAGGCAGGACATAGCTGATTACATAAGTGAGCTGGTCTACATGAGATATATCCAATACAATTACAATTGTCTCCAAAACTTTCTTTCCCATAAGTCGAATGAATTCTTCGCATGTTGTTGAAGAAAGATAACTCGTAAATTCTGAGCTTGATTTCATCGAACTCACCGATAAGCTCTAAGGACATCAAATAATTTCCATTGTGGATTGATCCAAATTTTTCGTCGTGTCCTCTGAAAGGCAAACCACGTGATGCAAGCGCTTTTACGCATGCAACTACTCTTTTCAGAATGTTTTTCCAGTAATTTATTTCTTCATCTAATTGCATCGTTAATGCGCGGTAAATGCGACCTAACACGTTGCTTCGTTCTTTCATATGCAGAACAGATAATTTGTGAGTAGGCGAATTCTCATGACTTGACACTCGATGATATGAATTTTTCCAATCATTGAAACCTTCATTTTTTGTCGAACTGACTCTCCTCGCCATTAAAAGGCAGACAAGGACAAAAAACACATCCAGTACTTTTGGAATAAATTAGCCACTTTCGCGGAACTTTTTTACCATTTAGAAGCTGATGTTGGAATAAATGTCTCGACAACTGTCGCGCTTTATCTTTAGATGAGTGAGCGCATTTATAAAGATAAAGCGCGGAAAATCTTTTTGGATGTTTTGATTGGCTCCGTTCTTGCAAATGTGATCACGTGTGAACTCGTCGATTGCCCATTTAGCTGGATCGTTGCTGATTTCGTAGAGCTCCATGTCCGGAGGTTTGGGCTGCACTCCTACTCCCACCAATCCTGGTACTAGTGGGACAGCTTCGGCTTGTTCTTTTGATATGCTTGCCAAATCGATGAAAGTATTTTCACTTGAAGGCACTGCAGAATCATCAGTTGACGGAGCGCCACTACTACTTGGAACGTCGAGTGTTGGATCAATGATAGGATCTTTAATATCTGTAGACGGTTTTCCAAAGAAATCGTCTAATTTCCTCGTTTTTTAATCGTATCCTTTTGTTTAACATCCTTTTCTTTAGCTCGCTTGCGATACTCTGCCCCACTTAACCTTACCCTTTGAACTTGAACTTGTTCACTGGATAATTGTAAAACACGAAGAGGTTTGATGGATCAGAAATGATTGATTTTATTATTGGGACGAACGCCTCTTTTATACTTATAATTAATCACAAAAGTGCCAACCTAAACAATATAGTTCTTAATGCTATAATAACCTAAATTACTTAATGCTATGATGCGTCAGCTTAACCAGCCATTGTTGCTTCTGGTATGCTGACGGTGGTTTGTTTGTTATTTGTGACTGAGTGGGTCACTAGGTGCGGTGTTCGTTGCACTTAATGTGTTGCTTAACATTCTCCCCGCGTTGAACTGCGTTGCATTCAATTATGCTTATATATTTTGCTGACCTTGTACTGCGCTCGAGTTTGCGGAACCGGTGCAGACCCTGTAGATGACGTCATTCGGCTGCGCAGTTTACAGATGATCGTAACTCCGATGGAAATTGATAGTATCAAGGCTAAGTAACTAATGTCGTTTTCCATTGGACAAAAAGAAGCGTCCGGGAGAGTCCGGAATCGAAAAAATGCTGTTCCATTGGTACAAAAATACTCTTCTGGTGATTCTGAGAAGAGAATTTTGCTTCTCGATTTGAAGTCAGAATCCACTCAAGAAGCACTCACACAAGTGCAATTTATGTATTTATTACAAGTTAGCTGACAGCAGCCGTAGATTATTTTTTGACATTTCACCAATACTTTTGTGGATTCTGTCAGAAGCAGTTTTGCTGTTCCATTGGATTTCAGAATGAGTGGATCCCCGAGTGAAACCAATGGAAAACGACATAATTAAATGGTGATGAATGCTGTTTGTAAATACGGTGTCATTCAGTTGTCATTAAAGTAACATATGATGTCTTCCTTCGTTTCGTGGGTGCTTCTGTTGAATCAGTCGCAGCCGACGCGGTTGTCTTTGGTGCTTCAGCTGTGCCTGCGTTACTATCATCTGGTTCGTTTAATAGTGGGGCTAGCCGGTGGATTGGTCGCTTCCATATTCCTGATTTGGTTTTGACGTTGACTACTCGTATCATATTGTCGTCCCCCTTAAATGTTTGAGTCACTCTTCCGATCGGCCATTGAAGTGTTGGCGTGTTGTCTTCCTTGATTATGACCATGTCGCCAACCTTGATATTGTTCTTTTTCTGGTTCCATTTGTGCCTATATTGTAGTTCATTTAAGTACTCGGTTGACCATCGTTTCCAGAATTCATGTTTCAAATGACCAACCGCCTTCCAGTGGGTTAGCAGATTTGCCTTTGCTGGAGCGGTGTTACTATCGACTTGAGCAACCAAAGGCTCGCCAATAAGAAAATGCCCAGGTGTTAGTGCAGATAGGTCGTTTGGGTTCGAAGAAAGCGGTGTAAGTGGTCTTGAGTTCAAAATGCCTTCAATTTCGACGACTATAGTTTCCAATTCTTCGTGTGTCAATGATGCCGGTGAGACTGTTTTTACCAGGAGGTGTTTTGCGGATTTTACCGCTGCTTCCCATAGGCCGCCAAAATGAGGAGCTCGAGGTGGGATAAATTTGAATGTTATGCCCTTGTCGCTGCTGGCCTTGATTATGGCCTCCTTTGCTTCTGGAACATGGAGGACATCGAGCAGCTGGTTTGTTGCTCCCACGAAGTTGGTTGCATTATCGCAGTAAAGAGTTTGAATGCGTCCGCGTCGGCTAATAAACCTTCAAAGCACTCCAATAAAGGCTTCCGTTGTTAGGTCAGTGACAATCTCTAAATGTACGGCCTTGGTTGTAAAACAACAGAAGACTGCCAAATACACTTAGTGCGGCTTTTTTCCACTGATCTTATAATGCACCCAGAGCGGTCCACAAAAGTCAACGCCGGAATTGATAAATGGTCTGTTAGGAGAGACGCGATCTGCTGTTAGGTCTCCCATTACTTGATTCATTAATTGCGGTGTAGTTTTGGTTCACTTAACGCAATTATGAACTGTGTGACGAGCCATGATCTTTCCATTGATAGGCCAGAATTGTTGTCTCAGGATCGTGAGGAGCGTCTGTGGTCCACAATGGTTGTGCTCGTCATGTTTTATTTTGAACAGCATTTTTGTTATTGATTCATTGTATGGCATCAGTATGGGATGTTTGGCATCGAAGGAAATGGATGCGGCTTCTAGTCGGCCTCCGACTCGTAGAATACCCCTTTCGTCGAGGAATGGTGCTAGTGTGACCAGTGTATTAGATCTGCATAAGCCCTTGTGACTCTTGAGGTCTTGTATTTCCTTTCCAAATTCAGATCTTTGTACTTGCCTTACCTTGACCGTAAGAGCTTCGTTGAGTTCCATCGGTGATAGTGCAGTATGGCTTACTTTATTTGTGTCTAATTTTCTGGATCTTCTGATGAACCGAAGAACGTAACCAATAGTGTGCTGAAGGAACTTGAAGGAATTTCGATGTTTGATGTGGTAAATCGCTTGCTCTGTGCTGTTTTGTGTCAATGCTACAGCAATTGTATGCTTTCTCTTTCTTTCCAGATTGGGGCCATGATGATTCGTTACCATGCAAGAAGAGTGGTCCATAAAGCCACATACTGCACGACATAAAGCTGGCTGCTGATATTCCACGAGATAGGAGAGATAGGAGATGCTGGGTTTTCCTTGGATGGGACGTGACGCCATTGGTTGGCGAAGGAGCATTCCTGTATTTTTGCCACTCGATTTGCCACAAAAGTGTGAAGTGATGAGGAAGTTGAATTAATCCATGATAAAACAATTTGTGAATCGGTCCAGAAAAAGACTGGAGTGTCTTGAAGTCTTAAGTCTTCTCGAACTCTATTTGTGAGTTCAGCTCCTAATACTGCGGCACACAGTTCAAGTCGAAGAAGGGTTTGTTGTTTTACCGGAGCTATACGGGATTTTGCGCAGAGTAGTCTAACGACTACTGTTCGATCCTTATAGATTGACCGCAAATAGACTGCTGCTCCATAGGCTTGCTCTGATACATCCGCAAATGTTGTGATCCGCACAACCATACCCTACTCATGACCTACCCCAATCATCACCTTCTCACTACCGATCCATTCCATACATTACCGGAGCATACGGTTATTAATAGGTCATTTGCTTTGTTTTCATTTGTTTTTCCATTTACCCAAAACGCCACCCAAGCGCAATGAGTGAAGTGCATACCTACCCAATACGATACACACGTAGCCCAACTCCGATTGCACAGCGGCACGCCGACACATGGCAAAACTGCAATAGTTGCATATCGGAGGAATACTACGTTGTGGTATCAGGGGAATAATAATAATTTATGAATGGATGACACTTGACACCAGCGTAAGGTAAATGACACCCAAGATGTCATTTGGGTACTTGTAATGGGAACGGAAAACAATTAAGCAATACCTAAAAGTAGCGCGTATGCACATATGGTAATTGGTAAGGAAACCAATGGTGCGTGGAGGGGGAAGATAGGAGATGGGTCATGAATAATAATTGTATAAAAGGCAAAGGTTGTGACAAGGAAAGGCAGAGCTAATTAAAACACTGAAACTACAAGGTTGCAGCCAGCTGAAGACAGCGGACCTTTATTTCTTTAAAACAATTAAACGACTTATATTTTGAATCTTAATAAACAAACTCAGAGTCGCAGCCCAGCTATAGACAGCGGGCTCTGCAGTTAAAATAAAAAGAACAAATTGTCTTTAATTTATTTCGGCTCTCCGCTCAGTACTCTTCCCTCGGATTATCGAGGAAGCACGGACTGAGACGTAACATTGGTGGCAGCGGTGGGATACCTAAAAAGGTCCCAACTACCAAAAATACAAGACAAAGATCTTGAGGCGTCTCTGGGGCTATACACCAGGGAAAAGTAGTAAAAAAAAAAGATTTTTTTTTTGACAAAGTAGTGAAAATCGTCATTTTAAAAAAGTGATTAGTGAAAAAGCGTACCTGGGGCTGTAACACCAGAACAGTGTAAAAAGTGAAAAAAAAAAACAAAAAAAAAATTTTACCAGCACCAACGACAACGAAACAGTAACAACACAGGAAACGGTGTGGACCAAGGACCAGTGAGACCAGCACTACCAGCATCAACCACAATAGCAGCAGCATCATTAACACCAGTAGCAGTGTAAAGATTAAATAAGGTATTTCTATTAAGATATTTTATTTTTTATACATACAGAACACAACCAATTATTTTTGTAATTTAACACACTCCCCCAATTACTATTTCGTGCTAAGTTCGGTATCTTTTTGTGAGCATTTTTTTTAAATATTCTTGCCAAAATTCTTACCCGTCGAAATAAGCGAATAGCGGAATTATTCGAATTCCTTCCTCTCCATTCTATAGTAGAAGAACCCAAGATGGAATTCAAAGTAAGCATAAACGATATATTCAATATCGTGCCAACTTTCGACGGAAGTCCAGGCGACCTTAACAAATTTATCGCATGCGGTAACATATTGTTTTCCTCTGTCGATACCGACAAACATAAAACCTTCCTTGAGATTGTCAAGACCAGACTACAGGGGGCAGCTTTCGAACTGATTCAGTTCAATTCTTTTACCACATGGAACGAACTCGTTAAAGAGCTCGAAAGCCAATTCAAGCAAGAGAAGTCGCGATCTTCCGCCCAAAACGAACTAATGACCGCCAAACAAGGGGCCAAGGAAAGTGTCTATGAATTCGGCGACAGACTTGCACAACTACTCTCTGCTTTAAATTCAGCCACGTTAGGAACTGTTAGTGAAAAACCAGTCAGGGATTTCTTAACGAAAGAGAACAGCAAATTGGCTCTGCAAACATTCGAAGATAATCTCAGGAATCACACCCTAAAAATTTTGGTTAAAGCTCATAAGGCAGATAACCTCAAAAACGCAGTAGCCTACGCAGTTGAACAGTCATTTCGACTGGACAAATCTCCTCATCATTTTTCTTCACCTACCGGTAGCACATCAAACGCAACCAGACCCATTTGCCGAACATGTAACAAAGTAGGGCATTCGTCTGAAACTTGCTACCAAAATACTAACAGACTCCCACAATTTCCAAACTCAGTTAAAAGAGAAGTGCAATTCCTCTCGTGTACATTTTGCCAAAAACCTAATCATTCGTTCCAAAACTGTAGGACTCGTCTAGCGCAAGTTCGACAAAATGTTCAAAACGAACAAAACAGAGGCAATATCAACAATTATAATAACCATAATCAAAATAATTATCAAAACCGTAATAGCAATAATCATAATCAGAACCAAAATCATTACCAAGACCAGCGTAACAACCCTAATCGGCAAATCAATTACCACCACATACTGGATCATCAAAATCCGTCCAATCAAAGCAACGAAATCGAATTTCAGGGAAACGAACTGTCTCGGGAGGAAAACCCCGGCGATCCTTCCCGAGTAAACATTCAAGCCGAGGTGCACCAAGCAAGGAATTAAACTCGATTTTGATTCAAATTTCCCTTATCCCTCAAAATAATTTAAGCATGATCCGCATCCCATTCGAAAATGGTATAATGAAAACTCTTCTGATAGACACAGGAGCAGAAATTAGCGTAATTAAAAATTATACAAACCTTAAACCATTGAACCATAACGAAATGGTAATAACCTCCATAGTAGGAAAAAGTATCATTAGTCCCTTCACCGCAACAGAAACTTTAGTCTTTCATTCAGGTGAAGGAAAAATTAAATTAAAACATGTATTTCACGTGGTAAAAAATGACTACATTCCAGAGTTCGACGGAATCATTGGCAATGATTTTCTGCAAAAATACTCTTGTTACATTTGTCATAAAACTAGCACTTTAGGCATTCGTCCATACGTTTCGAACAAATCTACAGGTCTAACGTACAAAAATGGGGAAGATAAACTTCCATATCCAAAGTACACCAACGTAGAAACGGAGCGGGAAGAAAATGATGATTCAATCGCTGAAGTAGATAACTCCGGGGGACAGTACAATGCTACATATCCACATCCCGAGGACACAACTGCGGAATCACGTCGGGTAGAACAGCATTTCAATAAAATCTGTATTCCCCCTAGAAGCAGGCTAGTGACAGAGATTGCATTTAACTCAGAACAAGACGTAGTGTTCAGGAAGAAACAGGTTTCTCCTGGGGTCTTTTTGGCCTCTTCCATTGCAGAATCAAACAAGAATCGAGCCAAAATATTACTTCTCAACACTAATGAAAAAGAAGTAAATATCAACACAAAAGATATGGGTTTAGAATGGGACAAGCTAGAAGAATTTGATTTCATTAAGCCAAATCTAGAACAGGATCCAGTATATAAAAGATTGGAAAATCTGGAAAAATTGTTAAACACAGATCACTGTAACCATGAAGAAAAAACTGCTATTATACAGATATGCCGTGAGTTTAATGATCTATTCTTTTTACCGGGTGATAAATTGTCTTTTACTAAAGCAAGTACCCACAAAATAATAACGGAAGTAGGAAAACCACCCATATACGTAAGACCTTATAGGCTGCCCGAAACCAGTAGAAATGAAATATATAAACAAGTAAACGAGATGTTAGACACTAATATAATCAGACCAAGTTACAGCCCGTGGAACTCACCCTTGCTGCTCGTCCCCAAGAAACCAGACGCACAAGGAAATAAAAAATGGCGGGTAGTAGTAGACTATAGGCGCCTGAACGATGCCACTGTAGGTGATGCATTTCCTCTCCCCAACATAACTGACATATTAGATCAGTTAGGCAAAGCTAAATATTTTAGTACGCTCGATCTGGCGAACGGTTTTCACCAAATATTGGTAGAAGAAGAAGATCGAGAAAAGACCGCGTTTAGCACTGCTTTCGGTCACTATGAGTATAACAGGATGCCATTCGGACTTAAAAACGCTCCAGCTACGTTCCAACGGACAATGAACAATGTTCTTATGGGAATGATTGGCATTGAGTGTTTCGTATATGTCGACGACATCGTTATATATGGTTCCAATTTAACAGACCACAATGAGAAATTGCGAAACGTATTAGCAAGACTACGAGAGCATAATTTAAAATTACAACCAGACAAATGTCACTTTATCAGAAAGGAACTTATGTACCTCGGGCATGTCATAAGTGACAACGGTATTAAACCAAATCCAGAGAAGATAGAAGTAGTAAAAACATACCCGAGACCAAAGAAGGCTAAAGATATAAAGGCATTTCTAGGTTTCGTTGGCTATTACCGTCGGTTTATTCCTAATTTTGCTCTCATAGCAAAACCCCTAACGAATCTTTTAAAAAAGGGTATAAATTTCAAATGGGACGCATTCTGCGAAGAGGCTTTCACAAGACTTAAAGAGAAATTAATCACCTCCCCTATATTGATATATCCTGACTTTAAGGAACATTTTCTAATAACCACAGACGCAAGCGATTTCGCAATAGGCGCTGTTTTGTCCCAAGGGAAGATAGGTGAAGACAAGCCTGTTTATTACGTTAGTCGTAATTTAAATTCAGCAGAAACCAAGTATACAACTACTAAAAAGGAACTACTCGCAATAATATTTGCAGTACGACAATTTCGTCCTTACATTTATGGAAGAAAATTCACCATTCTAACAGATCACAGACCACTACAATGGCTATTGAATCTGAAAGATCCTTCATCTAGATTAGCACGTTGGCGAATAGATCTAGAGGAATACGAATACGAAATCAAATTCAAAGCTGGCAAACATAACTCCAACGCTGACGCTTTAAGTCGTATACCGGCAGTAGCCATGACAACTACAACGAAAGAGAGCCAAAACAACGTAACCCCCCATTCCGAACAAAGTAATAAGGTAATGGTAGTAACTCGAAATCAAAGACAACGTCTGGAGGACCGAAATGAAACCAATACCAATACTCGGTCATGCGAAGACGAGTTGCTACAGGTTTCTAGCTTTATTCTGACAGAAAAAACCGGTGATATCCACAAAGATTATAATTTATCATTAAAAACCGTAATTTTGCCTCTAATAAATTCACCAGATGAGGAAGCACTCAAAGAACTCATACCAAGCTTTATTAAACCTGATGTAGGTAAATGTTTTGAGACAGAGTTTTGTTTTGTTGTTACCTTACCGATACCCTTTAGAAGCACGAAGGATGAATCAGTTGCAGAAAAATGTTTGAAAAATATAAAAGAGAAAATTCAAAACCGACATTTTAAAATGATCGGGTTTTCACTACCAAACTTGGGCAACAATGCAAAAAATACTATAAAAATACTACTGGAAAAATTATTTGACAAAGACGATCTGGAAATTCGGCTCTATACTAATGAAAGAATCACTTTGAATGAACCCGAACTTATAAGAAAGGCCCTCTTTGACTTTCATGACTCACCATTCGGAGGACATCAAGGCGTGTCACGAACACTTAAAAGAATCCAAAATAAGTACTACTGGCCTGGTATGAAGAAAGATATTGTTGAACACATACAAAAATGCACATCATGCCAGCTTAACAAAAGTAGGAGGAACCCTCCGGTACCTATGAGGATTACGACAACCAGCTCACGACCATTCGAAAGAATTGCTTTGGACATAGTCGGTCCTTTGCCTGTAAGCCACAACGATCAAAAATATTTGTTAACATTCCAGGACGACCTGACTAAATTTTCCGAAGCTTTTCCTATACCTAATGCTGAAGCCTCAACGGTAGCACGAGTTTTTTCCGAAAATATTATATGCCGACATGGTATTCCGATTTCTTTACTTACCGACCAAGGTACAAATTTTCTGAGTTCTATGTTCAAAGAATTATGCACATTGCTGAAAATAAAGAAACTTACTACATCCCCTTACCACCCGCAAACAAATGGAGCGCTTGAGCGTAGCCATAGAACCCTTTCTGAATACCTACGACACTATGTTCAGCGAGATCCTTTAACTTGGGATACGTGGACCCCTTATGCTATGTTCGTATACAATACGACACCACACAGCAGCACAGGCTTTACGCCATACGAACTCCTTTACGGATTCCCTGCCAATATCCCCAGTATCCTGCAACAAATCCCAAAAACACTATACAACTACGAAAATTACGTCAACGAGTTAAAAGCTAGATTACAGCACGGATACCAGGCAGGGAAAGAAATTTTAAATAAAAAAGAAAGTAATCTCCAAAGAACTGTATGATCTGTCAACAAAAACCAAGAAAATTAATATAGGTGAAAAGATTCTTCTAAAAAAACCAAGCAAGAAAAAATAAGTTTTCATCCCTTTGGGAAGGCCCCTACGAGGTTTTGGAAATATTATCCGATGAGAATACAAGAATTAAAATAGGAAATAAATCGAAAGTAGTACATAATAATAATCTCGTAAATTTCACTACATAAGCCAACATACACTCATACAACGAAAAATCCTCCTCCATTCATAATTCTTATGTACCACCCCTCAATATTTCACATTTTCTAAAAAACAACACATACATAAAATTCAACCAAACAAGCGACGTAGCCTACATAAGGTTCTCTAGTCAAGACGAACTTAAATCAGTATCCAACCAGATAAAGCAACTGGAAACTGCAGAAAAAGAACTACTGACACCGTTAGATTCGCACAATATCCACCACTATATCTCGACCTATGTAATTCTGGCAATAGTAGCTACCTTTATATACATCTTTAGAAGAAATTTAAAAACACAAATAACGAAAGATACCAACGAACTAACAGCACAAATATCCCATCCTATCCCAACTGAACACATAAATCCTCCAACCCAACACATACTAGAAATAAGTAATAATCAAATCAAACCACCATCTCCTAAACCAACATTTGTATTAACTACAGGAGTTTAAAATAAAATAAAAAAAAAAAATATATATATATATTATATCATAATTATCTTACTATAAAACTATGTATTACAAAAAAAAAAAAAACATTTTTTAATTCTTAAAAATAATTTGTATACTAGAATAAGAATATTGTTATAGGTACTTCCTTTGTAATAGGAGCTAAACATTGTATTTAGTCTAAGCACTTCGTTATAAGCATTCAAGCATTGTATTTTGTTTAACAAGGTACTTAAATTTTAAAGGAAAATACCTTTGTAACTCAAAAACAAAAAAAATTGTAAGTTCCTTCCTCGTCACACCCAAGCCTACTTGCAGAAAATTCTAACCCTTCAGGTAAGAATTTTCTTTTTCCAAGGGGGGTGGGATGTTGTGATCCGCACAACCATACCCTACTCATGACCTACCCCAATCATCACCTTCTCACTACCGATCCATTCCATACATTACCGGAGCATACGGCTATTAATAGGTCATTTGCTTTGTTTTCATTTGTTTTTCCATTTACCCAAAACGCCACCCAAGCGCAATGAGTGAAGTGCATACCTACCCAATACGATACACACGTAGCCCAACTCCGATTGCACAGCGGCACGCCGACACATGGCAAAACTGCAATAGTTGCATATCGGAGGAATACTACGTTGTGGTATCAGGGGAATAATAATAATTTATGAATGGATGACACTTGACACCAGCGTAAGGTAAATGACACCCAAGATGTCATTTGGGTACTTGTAATGGGAACGGAAAACAATTAAGCAATACCTAAAAGTAGCGCGTATGCACATATGGTAATTGGTAAGGAAACCAATGGTGCGTGGAGGGGGAAGATAGGAGATGGGTCATGAATAATAATTGTATAAAAGGCAAAGGTTGTGACAAGGAAAGGCAGAGCTAATTAAAACACTGAAACTACAAGGTTGCAGCCAGCTGAAGACAGCGGACCTTTATTTCTTTAAAACAATTAAACGACTTATATTTTGAATCTTAATAAACAAACTCAGAGTCGCAGCCCAGCTATAGACAGCGGGCTCTGCAGTTAAAATAAAAAGAACAAATTGTCTTTAATTTACTGCAAGCATTTGGTGGCCAGGTAAGGTGCTGATAATGTTCCGTATGTTACGGTTTTAAGTTTGTAATACTTAATCTCTTGACCGTCTTCTCCAAATGATAAGTTGATACATTTGATCGCTGTAAAGACGTACTTGTGAAGTCGAAAACGAAGGAGTATGGAGAATAGTTCACTTTGTATTGTGGGTCCAGTGTGAAGAATGTCATTGAGCGACAATCCAGATGACGTCTTTGCGGATGCATCAAACACCACACGTAGTTTGGTTGTGCTGCTGTTTGGTTTCAGGACACAATGGTGTGGTATGAAGAAATGTGATCCTTGGATGACTTCTTGTTTGATCTCTTCCATATGCTGGAGGGAATCATATTCGTCCATAAACCTTACGTAATCCTCTTTTAGGTTTGGGTTTTTGTTGAGTCGTCTTTCCATTGCTAGGAACCGATTCAAGGCTCCCAACTGAACACATAAATCCTCCAACCCAACACATACTAGAAATAAGTAATAATCAAATCAAACCACCATCTCCTAAACCAACATTTGTATTAACTACAGGAGTTTAAAATAAAATAAAAAAAAAAAATATATATATATATTATATCATAATTATCTTACTATAAAACTATGTATTACAAAAAAAAAAAAAACATTTTTTAATTCTTAAAAATAATTTGTATACTAGAATAAGAATATTGTTATAGGTACTTCCTTTGTAATAGGAGCTAAACATTGTATTTAGTCTAAGCACTTCGTTATAAGCATTCAAGCATTGTATTTTGTTTAACAAGGTACTTAAATTTTAAAGGAAAATACCTTTGTAACTCAAAAACAAAAAAAATTGTAAGTTCCTTCCTCGTCACACCCAAGCCTACTTGCAGAAAATTCTAACCCTTCAGGTAAGAATTTTCTTTTTCCAAGGGGGGTGGGATGTTGTGATCCGCACAACCATACCCTACTCATGACCTACCCCAATCATCACCTTCTCACTACCGATCCATTCCATACATTACCGGAGCATACGGCTATTAATAGGTCATTTGCTTTGTTTTCATTTGTTTTTCCATTTACCCAAAACGCCACCCAAGCGCAATGAGTGAAGTGCATACCTACCCAATACGATACACACGTAGCCCAACTCCGATTGCACAGCGGCACGCCGACACATGGCAAAACTGCAATAGTTGCATATCGGAGGAATACTACGTTGTGGTATCAGGGGAATAATAATAATTTATGAATGGATGACACTTGACACCAGCGTAAGGTAAATGACACCCAAGATGTCATTTGGGTACTTGTAATGGGAACGGAAAACAATTAAGCAATACCTAAAAGTAGCGCGTATGCACATATGGTAATTGGTAAGGAAACCAATGGTGCGTGGAGGGGGAAGATAGGAGATGGGTCATGAATAATAATTGTATAAAAGGCAAAGGTTGTGACAAGGAAAGGCAGAGCTAATTAAAACACTGAAACTACAAGGTTGCAGCCAGCTGAAGACAGCGGACCTTTATTTCTTTAAAACAATTAAACGACTTATATTTTGAATCTTAATAAACAAACTCAGAGTCGCAGCCCAGCTATAGACAGCGGGCTCTGCAGTTAAAATAAAAAGAACAAATTGTCTTTAATTTACTGCAAGCATTTGGTGGCCAGGTAAGGTGCTGATAATGTTCCGTATGTTACGGTTTTAAGTTTGTAATACTTAATCTCTTGACCGTCTTCTCCAAATGATAAGTTGATACATTTGATCGCTGTAAAGACGTACTTGTGAAGTCGAAAACGAAGGAGTATGGAGAATAGTTCACTTTGTATTGTGGGTCCAGTGTGAAGAATGTCATTGAGCGACAATCCAGATGACGTCTTTGCGGATGCATCAAACACCACACGTAGTTTGGTTGTGCTGCTGTTTGGTTTCAGGACACAATGGTGTGGTATGAAGAAATGTGATCCTTGGATGACTTCTTGTTTGATCTCTTCCATATGCTGGAGGGAATCATATTCGTCCATAAACCTTACGTAATCCTCTTTTAGGTTTGGGTTTTTGTTGAGTCGTCTTTCCATTGCTAGGAACCGATTCAAGGCTGTCCTTTTGGAGTCGCCCAAGGTTGTTCCATTTTCTCGAAAAGGTAGTCGTACGATGAAGCGGTTGGTTGCAGACTTCGTTACAGTTTGCGTGAAATGTGTTTCACAGTACCTTTCTGTTGATGTCAATGGTCTTGGTGTGGTTTCGAAATCATCAATCCTCCAGAATTTTTCGATGAGTTCATTCGTGGAGTCTTCTTCTTGGTGGTGTCCAGATTTTGAGTGGGTTGAGGTGATACTATGCTTGGAAGTATGAATGCTTCCACCCTGCAATCAAAGTTTCCGCTTGTCGATCGTAGTCCAATGTTGACTCGCTGATTTGAGCTTCGTGTTCTCCTGCCAATGCCTTCGATGCAGAGTGAGGATGGTGTTGGTGACAGAGAGAGGCGTTTGATGAGCCTCTCAGTTATTAGATTTAGGTTAGGTTAGGTTGATGGGTGGTTCCTTGTGGACCCATTGTGATGCCATTGTTGAGGGGTTAGCCGATGTCGTTGGCGATGAAGTTTTCTCCCTCACGTTACTCGACTTTGTCCAGCCATCCTGATAAGTCTATGAACCTGCAAAGATCAGATAAAGAGACATTCGAAAGTTCATATACGTCTTGGAAGTAGTATCTACCAAGTATTCTATATCTCAAGTGACAAAGACTGGGGCATTGACAGAGGAAGTGAGGTGTATCCTCGTATACCTCTTCGTCTTCACACCCCCTACATATGTCGTCATTCTTGAGTTTCAGTTTCATTGTATGGTTTCTTAGGAAGTTGTGACCTGTTAGGGCCAATACCAGTTTATACATCGACGTTCTGTCAAACTGCATGAGTTTGCTAGTCCGACTTGAATTGTATTCCGGCCATAGCTTCCTTGATATTTCGCTGGTAGTTAATGCTTTCTACCTGTTGTTGGCTTTCATTCGGATCTTATCTTCCACCCTCTCTCTGAGATTACAGAGTGGTGGCCTGATGAATTTGATCGCACGATCTTGATCCATTGCGGATCCATTCCTAGCCAGTTCGTGAGCTCTCTCGTTGCCGGTTTTATCCCTGTGTCCAGGAACCCAGCACAAACGCGTGATGTGCTGCGAGCAGAGAACCTTCTTCTATCTTATTTCTACTTACAGTAGCGATAGTGAATAACTTATTCTAAATTCCTATTGGCTATGCGCCATTCAATAGGATCTTGTTTCTATTGAGTAACATTCAGTTCAATTGAGTGCATGACACTTCTAGCTATGTGATACCCTGTGCATATCAAGCTGTGTGACACATTGTACTCGATTGAACTATACATTCTGTCGTCACTTTGTTGTCGTGTGAAATCTAATCTACGATTAATGTGTTGTGGACAGTGGTGTCTACACTACACTCTTGCCCTTAAGAAAAAATTTTTGGGTGTATTATTTATGAAATAAAAAATTTTAAGTACGTTGGTTTGGTTTATATGGTTTCAGGAGATTATTATGCATTTCTTTATTTATTCCGTCAAAATCTATAATGGAGTTCACTCCTTTTATTTTTATTATTTTGAGTGGACCTATATATGGTACTTGATTTTTTTTCTTATTTTCTACTTTCAGTAATACTAGGTCATCTACGTCTAAATCTAATTCTTTATTATATTTCTTATTTTCATGAAGTGTTCTTTTCTCTTTTGTTTTTGTTGTCATTTCTTTTGCTTAAGCGAGAGCATATTTTAACCTAATTCGTAGCTCGCGAGCATAATTGTCGTAGTCATAGATTTTTGTTTTATTGTTTATGGTGTCGGAGGGTAAACATGGTAAATTCCCATAAACGAGTTCATATGGAGAATACCCGTTATCTATATGTGGTGTCGTATTATAAGCGAATGTGAAGTACGGAACCCATTTGTCCCAATCATTATCGTCCACAAATGATAACAAAAATTCGTTAAGTACCCTGTGATTTCTTTCAAGTTCACCTACATATCTTTGGATGATGGTATGGGGAGGAGAAGGTTAGGTTAGGTTAGGTTGGGGGGGCAGTTTTGCATCAGATGCAAATTTTCACCCGGAAGCCGTGCAGGCCCATTGTGAATACCCTGTTCATACATGTAAGGACATGTGGCTAACAAAACCACTTCGATCTGTTGAGGAATAGTTTTATGTCTGATAGAGGTACCCCAGCCAAGTCGTCCAAACTATCGAAGAACCTTGCTCCCATACAGGATGAGCGGCGTTCTTGTAAAGCTGGGCAGTGGCATAGAAGATGTTCTACGGACTCAATTTCCTCTTCGTCTCTGCAGCTTCTGCAGAAGTCATTTGCAAGAACTCCCAGCCTTTTAGCCATGTTTCCTATGGTGCAGTGTCCGGTTAGAACCCCGACGAGCATCCGGATTTGGCTTCTGTTAAAAGAGACCAGGAGCTTTGATCTTTTGGTGTCAACCACAGGCCACAGACTGCGGGTTATGGGGAGGAGAATGTTTGCTTGATTTTAAAAAGTGAGCATATATTCGTTATCGGTTCGTTATTGAATTCTGTCCCTCTGTCTGATTTTAAAATTTTGAAGTGCCCATATTTAAGAATAAATTCCTCTACCAAAGTCTTAACCGTTGTTGTTGCATGTTTTGATGTCATAGGATATGCAATAACGAATTTCGTTAATTCACACTGCAATGTGAGAATGTATCTTTTTCCATTCGATAATCTTAATGTAGTTTATGGAAATGGTTTTCCCGTCGGCTTTTTTTGTCATAGGCGTTTGAATGAAACTGTATTAGTTCATTGCTTTTTCCCGACGTTTCGGCAAGGATTGCTGCCTTCTTCAGGGTATCTTTATTAGGAAACAAAAATTGTTAATAAATACAAAAATGTAGAGACTTACAAAAATTAAAAAGTCAAACTGCTAAACACAGAACAATAATATAAACTTTAGCACAACTTTGAAACCAAAATAGTAAAAGATGACATGAAAAAAATGGACACACTTAGAGTGTTACACTTCAATTGAAGTTTAGTCTGGTATTAGGTTATTTCATCAATTAGAAAGCTATAATTTGCAGATATATTTTGGATGTCCTGTTTTCGGTTCATGTTATTCCTGTTGTTCATTATGTGTAGCGTCTCAAGTGTATACCGTTTCGAGGTATGTCTCTCCGTCTGAAGCACAGTTGCGTTGTCAAAGTCTGGGTAATGACTAGCTTGAATCGAGTGGTTGGTCTGTGCCGTTTTTCCCCCGTTTTTTGACTTGATGCGGGTGATTGGACATTCTTTGGGACAGGAACTGTTTTGTTGTACCGATATAGCAAAGGTTGCAACTTTCACTTGTGTTACCTTTGCAGTTGATTTTGTACACTACATCAGTACATTTATGCTTCTCAGTTGTGGGTTTAAGTTTGGAGAACGAGGATGCCAGAGTCTGATTCGACTTAAACGCAATGTGAAGGTCCTTGGAACTGCTGCTGATCATTTGTTTGAAGTTCTCGGCAAGTTGGGGACATAGACAACACTTCTGTAGATAGGCAATGTGACTTCCGATCCTCTATCACGTGTAGCCTTGCGTTTGTGATTAAGGATTATGTTTCGTATGAAACCATCTGGGTAATTATTGTCCTTAAGGATTTTTGTGACTTTACGTTCATTTATAATATGGAACTTCTCATCACTCAAAGTAAAAACCTTATGGACAAGATTTGAAGCAGTGTTTGTAATGATGTGCTTTGCTTGGTTAGACTTAAAGTTGATGAGTCTTCCAGATGCCGTATCTTTTTGATGCCAGTTAAATGAAAGCTGGTGTTGGTCGCGACGGATTAGAACATCCAAAAACGCTATGGAACTGTTTCTCTCCATCTCAACAGTGAATTAGATTTTTGCACGCAGTCCATTGATAACTACAAAGATATCGTCCACATATTTTGCGATGAATTTCGGCTTTGATGTTATTTTGAAGCATTCATCTAATAAATGATTCATTACCAGATCAGCAATTGTGGGCGAGAGTGGGTTGCCCATCGGCATGCCAAAGATTTGCTTGTATAGGCCCTCCTTGTACTGTAAAAAGTTGTTTTCCTTAATGCAAAAGTCAAGGATTTCGAGAAATTTGGATTGGCTTAAGCTGGTGTTTTCACCTATTAAACCCCATTTCTTTTTAACGACAGCGATGGTGAGTTGGACGGGGATATTAGTGAAGAGTGAAACAACGTCAAATGAAACCAAAACGTCTGTTTCTTCCAATTGAACCACTCTCGCTCTTTCAACAAATTCATAAGAATTTTTAACAGCCTATGTCGAATTCATCGTCGCACACTGTAAAATTCTGCCTACGTATTTGGCGAGTTGATAGCATGGGACTCTTGTCGATGACGTAATTGGACGAAGCGGTGTGTTAGGCTTATGGATTTTGGGTAAACCAGAAATAGAAGGCATCTGTGCTGTGTATGTTGTCATGTTTGCCTTCTCTCTCTGCGTAATGTTATTGTTACGGTGCAGCCATTTAACAATGTTGTTGTTCTTGGTTTGTAATACTGCTGTTGGGTTACACTTTCTTACACTTCTGTATACGGAACTGTCTCCTAATAGTTCTGTCATCTTCTCTTCATATTCCGTTTTGTTCATTGCAACCGTCACGTTTCCTTTGTCAGCTGGTATGATGATGACGTCGGGAAAAAGCAATGAACTAACATAGTTTCATTCAAACGCCTATGACCAAAAAAGTCGACGGGAAAACCATTTCCATAAACTATATAAACATCAAATTGGTCAAGAACTCTATCTACAATCTTAATGGTCCAACAGTGTCGATTGACACAACTTCAAAACTGTTATTGGGGGTGTCGGTTATTGTTTGTGGTTCTTTCGTATGTTTTGTTTATTTATTTCTGCGCATGAGTCGCAGTTTGCTATGAATTTATTCACCATTTGGCTCATTTTTCGTCAGATGTATCTTTGTTTCAGTTTTGTTAGGGTTTTTCGAACACCTAGATGTCCTCCGTGCAAAGAGTTGTGGAATTCATCGATGAGTTTGTATTTGGTAATATCATCAAATATTTGTTTGGGGGCTTTGCATATTATGATTTTCAGCATAGGAGTCTGGCCGTTTATTTTTATATTTGCATACGCTTCTTTTAATTCTTCTTTTTCAAAATGCTTAAATATTTCATCTTCGTTTATATTTTCTTTCTTCATTCTGGATGCTAATTTCTTCAGTGTCGACTTTAGTGTCGCTGAGTTATCGTTAGATCCTCTACGCATAGTACATATATGTTTCCGTATCTGATGTATGCTTCCTCAAGGTCGAATCTGGATTCGTTGATTTATCGCTACATCGCACGTGTACAAAATTCTTATCAACCGTAATTTTTTAATTCCTAGCGTTTTTATCAATATTGAATTTTAATTTCATAATTTTGTTGACGTCATTAATAGATACATATTCCCAAATTTGATGTTGATCAGGCTTCTGCTGAGAGTTGCAGTTCTCCTTGCTATTGTTTGAGTTATTTTTATTTGTCATCCCCCTTGTGATGATTAGTGTTCTCTTTGCGTTTTCATCGATTTCTGTTGTTATCATATGTTTAAGTATGTCAGAGTCTATTTTGATTCTAGATAGAGCATCTGCGTTTGAATTAATTTTTCCTTATTTGTATATTATCTCAAAATCATAGTCACATAAATCCAGACGAATTCTAGTCATTTTTGATGATGGATTTTTATGTGAAAATAGTGATACCAAAGGTCTGTGGTCTGTGACAACAGTAAATTTGTTTCCGTATAGATATGGTCGGAAAAATTGTATTCCCCAATGGATTGCAAGCAGTTCCTTTTCTATGACAGATCTGATTAGGTCATGTTTTTGAAGTGATTTGCTTGCGTAGGATATAGGTAGATCTTTACCTATTACGCCTTGCGATAGTATTGCTCCTAGTGCATAATTCGATGCATCTGTAGTTAGAATAAATGGTTTTTCGAAATTCTGGTATTGCAGTATTGGGGGCTCAATAAGTTTATTTTTTAATGTATCAAATGCTTGTTGACAGTTTGTACTCCAATTAAATTTTGTGTTTTTCTTTAGTAGTGTATTCAAACTTTGTGCGATTTCAGCAAAATCTGGTATGAATCTTCTGTAGTAGTTACAGAAGGCTATAAAGCATCTTACTTCATCTGAATTTTTTGGGGTTGGATATTCTTTAATTATTTTGTGTTTGGCTGGGTCAGTTTTTACTCCGTCTCGCGTGATGAGATGTCCCAAGTATATTACTTCTGGACAAAGGAAATTGCATTTCTCTGCATTTAGTTTTAGATTATACCGTTTGAGTCATTCAAGAACACGTACTAAGTTTTCATTGTGATGGTTAAGACTACAGCCGTAGATAATGATGTCGTCGTTCGAACAAAAAGGCTTCTATGTCTAGTCCTGCTAGAGCGATTGTTAGCATTCTTTGGAAACTGTTAAATTAAATTTAAATTGCTTTTTTATTTCTCTTGAAGTAGAGTTTTGAGTGTATCGAAATCACTTGGCTCTTCACCACCTAGGGCTGTTTTTATGGCTGAACCTAATTTTACATGGAAAATTAACTCAATGAATTGTTGAGTACAAGTAGGTTTTAGTGAATTGTACATTATCTGAACTATTTTAAGAAAACTGTCTAGTTCTTTATAATTCCTGTTTTGCTAACTGTTCCTCTAGTAGGTTTTAGGTTATAGAGGTTTCTAAATTCTAATCTGAGTGCTGAATCAGATTTGTTTTCGCTTAGACTAATTCCAATGAATTCAAATTCTTCTTTTAGTTCATTTAATAAATTTAATTTTGAAATTATAGTATTTTTTGTATAGGGTCTTCCTGAACTCTTTTTAAGGTTGATTAACATTGTTTCTATTTAGGTTTTTATTGATTCCATTTATTATTTGCTTAAACATTTATGCATTTGTTATTGTATTATTTGTCTTATGTTTGTCTACATATTGCTTAAAATATTTCTTTACTTCGTATGCTATCATTATATTAATACGTGAACATCACACACTTTTTAAGTATTTTTAATGAAATGAGGAGAATGGAACTTATGTCATTTGAAAGGTACTGTGCCATAGATGTGCACAAACAAGAAATCGTTGGTATATGTCGCCATTAAGGCTGGTAAAACTAAGTTATGAATTCCCCATACAAAACAGGTAATTGAAAAGATTTTGGTGACAATCGGCCTTACTAATAATCAAACACTAATGTCGACGATTAGCTGGTTGCCAGCTTTAGTAAAAATGTACGGCATTAGTGAAACGGTACCAATAAACAATTAGACCTCCACATTTCATAGTGCGACAACTTTCTTAGAAACTATTACATTTTTTGTCATCGCAGAATTCAAATTTCATAATTTGTTTTCGTGAAAAACAAGGTCAATGGTTTATTTCACAACGAGGATTTTATTCTAAAAAAAGGAATATTTAAATTGCAAATTAATTTGCCCAACAGATTTCTATTAAATCCTTTTTGAAGCTTATTATAAGCAAAAAACAAAACAGAAAATAGGAAATGCACAAAATATCCGCTGATCTGTCAAATATCGTATGCAAATCAGTAATGCCCTATTGTTCGATCGGACACAATTTTCGGTACTTTTTATAGTACGCTTTCTTTGGTTTTCTAATACTTCACGTTTGATTTATGAGTGAATTTGTGTCGTAATAAGATCTCTTTTAAATTATACAATAAACGGAACACAGTTTATAAGAATGCTTTGATTTATTCGTTGGCTGATAATGCAAATCAAAACTTATTGGTAGTCTAAAGATCACATTTAGATCGTTAGCAAGTGAATATTTTCGAAAGAAATATTACTTACTTTTACTTAACGGGCTCCCGACCCGTGGAGAGTCTCTGCCTGAGACACTGCAGCCTTCCATCCTCTGCGATCCCGGGCACGCTGCTTCCAGTTATCCAGACCAAGCGCTCTGGCATCCGCGATGGCTTGGTCTTTGAAACGGAGGTTCGGTCTTCCTTGTCGTCTCGAACCTGGCGGCTGGGATTCGAAGATCCTCTTAGCTGGAGCATTATTGTCCATTCGCTCGATGTGGCCGAGCCAATGTAGTCGACGTATTTTGGCCTTTTGGACTACATCCACATCTTGGTACAGCTCGGAGTGTTGTTTTCTCACTAAGACACCTCCTCTGGTACCAGACGGCAGCGGAGGAGTTCCCTAGATGGAGCCAACGGTGGCGTCTACAGTTCCAGTCAGGCCGAACTATTTAGTGTAATCCCTATAGAGCTGCTCTGACATATTCGGATACCAGGTCTATAGGGATTTCCAATACCGAGCCAGGGTGTTGGAGAAGAGTTGGTGGCGGATGAACCCTTAATGGGCCAACGGCAGCGCTCACATCCAAAAGTGGGTTACTGGCACCGGAGTAACCGGCCTGCTGTCCTAGGGTCAAGGGCCTGGCCCTCCAGGTTGGGGGTTGTGCCGTCGGGGTAACTTCCCGACCATGTAAAAAAAAAGAATAGTTTTGAGAGAGACACGAGGAGCCTCGAAAGAAATATTAACCTGCTTATTAATTTCCGTTTGCAAAACAGTACTTGCAAAAGTATATTTCGGTGTGAAAATAAATACAATTTGATCTTTTAAAATTGCATAGCTTTATTACTTAATTCGGGAAAAAATATAAAGCCTTGGACATTCTTCTACAAGTTAACACTCTAGTTCTCCCGCTGAGATATCCCGAGTAAAGTAACGCCAAACCAAGGAATGCAGGGGGTTGAAACGAGTTCCCACACTATTTTGGGAACAACGGACGACCGTGAGAACCATCGTAAAATAGCTATCTGGCGAACGATCGTAAACCGATGCAACAACCTGCATCATCCAACCCCTACCAGATCAACTCAAAACAACATCTGGTATAGTAACGACCGATCGTGGGAACCATCGAACAACATCTGGCGAACGATCGCATATCGACATGACTATAAAGGGGGCATCAGCGAGAACCAGGGCACTCAGTGATCAGCCGGACATTACGCAGTTACATTACAGTCTTAAATATTTTTGTTGTAAATAAATCTTCTTTTTTTATTTAAAAAACAAAAAAGTTAAATTTTTTAATTGGGGGCTCAACCGGGATACCTCACATCGTATAATTGAAAAAAATAAAGTAAATTGTGTGAAGTGTATTCCCAGCCAAACAACTGCCAAAGTACTCTGCAAGACAGAGGAAAGAGCTCATTCAACAGAAAAGCAGAAGATTCATCGGATCCACAGGACAGAGTATCCAGCTTTGAAAACAACAACCAGAAGAAGTATCCACAAATAAGGAGAAAATAATTGTAAGAAATATTTTTTTTGAGAATTTGTAAAAATTTAAGAGTGAGAAGTTAGTGTTTCATGTTTAGAAAAACTAAAAATAGTTATTTTAAGCCATATAAAACTACTTTAAAAGTATCAGATTCAGAATCTGAAGAAGAAATAAAAATGGCTTTTGGTACTGCTCTAACTCAACAATCAGTTGACGAAATTATAGCAAAAGCTTTAGCACTTAATAACGAGTCAATTCAAAGGTCATTCCAAGACCAAGAGAATAAACACCAAAATGAAATTAATAAATTACAGAAGCTCATATCATCAATGGGAACTACTAGCTCTATTACAGAGTACAAAACGCAAACAATAGATCCATCAATTACTTGCTCAGAATCATTAAACGTGATAAAATCCCTTCCCGAATTCGATGGTGAACAAAAAGCATACGTCAGTTGGCGTGAAGCTGCACAGAATTCGATGGTCCTATACACCATCGGTAGCTCCAAGTATTTTGCAGCTCTGACTATATTCAGGAACAAAATCACAATAGATGCTAACGATATACTCACAAATCATGGAACTGTCCTCAATTTCGAGGCAATCATAGCCAGATTAGATTTCGCGTATGCCGATAAGCGGCCTGTACATATCGTAGAACAGGAATTAAGCGTATTGCGTCAGGGATCATCTTCGTTAATTGATTTTTATAATCAAGTTAACCAGAAGCTCACACTGCTGACTAACAAAACAATAATGACCCATGGATCCAATACCCCTATTACGAATGAATTAAATAATATAAATAGAAGAAACGCCCTACGAGTGTTCATCACCGGGTTGAATGGACAACTATCCAACATTTTATTCTCTTTAAATCCACAAGATCTGCCAAACGCTCTGGCAAAGGCACAAGAATTAGAGAGCAATAATGTCCGCTCTAACTTTGCTCTCCAGTTCTCCTTTCATAGAAGGGATACTAAGGCAAATCAGAATAACAATACTCTTAGATTCCCTAAAAACACGCAAAGCAATACTGAATTTCACCAACAAATACCGCAGCAAAGACAGCACGGCGATTACCGCCAATTGCCCCAAAGATTCGAACCCATGGTTCTCGGTAGTTCGGCCAATAGGCCAATCACACAACATGAATTGCAACATTTCAAGCAAATTCATCAGAATAACCCAAATAATAACAACAATCAGCCAAATAATAATAATCCACGTTGGCAAAAGCCAAATTGTAATTATAACACGTATAATAATAACACTAGGCCTGGATCCAAAAGAGAGCGAGGGCTAAGTACTCAGCATTCGATACAGACACCTCCGGCAAAGATCGAGCGTATTAACAACCTCAACGAAGACAAGGAACATTTTTTAGAGGAAATGTGGGATTGCCCCACATACGAAGATTAATAAATGGCAAACAATTGAGAATTCTCATCGACACCGGGGCTAGTAGTAATTACTGTCAACCCGGTATTCTCAGCAACGAGATCATTCTCCCAATCAAGAAACGCGCACGTACAGTTAATGGTGACATCATTATTGATTCTTGTCATGAAGTTCTTATTTTTGGAACTATAACTCCTTTCTATATTATAAAAAATTTAGAATATGATGCTCTGATCGGAGTTAATTTATTGAATCGAGTGAAAGCTCAAATAGACTTAGAAAAAAGTATCCTTAGCTACGGCAACAAGAAGGAGAAAATTTATTTCAACGATTCGAGCAAAATTTATAATATTCAAGAGAATAATACGGATTTCCTTTGTGAATCAATGATGAAGAAAATAAAAAATATTCATGGAAACATTGATACTACTTTACCATTCAGAACGGACGTTTTAGCAGAAATTCGCACCAATAACGATAGACCGATCTGGAGTAAACAATATCCGTACCCTTTATCCGCAAATAGCTTTGTGAACAGCGAAGCGCAAAAACTATTAAGAGAAGGCATAATTAGACCTTCCAAATCTCCATACAATAGTCCTGTATGGGTTGTACCGAAAAAAGGTACAAGTAAAGATGGCTCGCCTAAAAACAGGCTTGTCATCGATTACAAGAAATTAAATGAAAATACAATTTCAGACAAGTATCCAATACCGGATACCAATGTAATTTTATCCAATCTTGGAAAAGCTAAATATTTCTCCACATTAGATTTAGAATCAGGGTTCCACCAGATAAAGATGAAGGAATCCGACATAGAAAAAACTAGCTTTTCTGTCAATAATGGCAAATACGAATTCGTACGATTGCCCTTTGGATTGAAGAATGCGCCTTCAATCTTTCAAAGAGCAATGGACGACATTCTCCGACCATATATTGGCAAAATATGTCATGTCTATATAGACGACATAATTGTATATTCCCACAATATTGAAGAACATACAGAACATTTGGACACAATAATCCAAGTGCTTAAAAACGCGAATATGAAAATTTCTATTGAGAAGTCGATGTTATACCAAGAAAAGGTAGACTTCTTGGGTTATGTCGTGGGACATAACGTTATCAAAACGAATCCAAACAAGGTAGCAACAATCAAAGAATACCCTGAACCAACGACTCTACGTCAACTCAGAAGTTTCTTAGGTATGATTGGTTACTACCGCAAATTTATAAGAAACTACGCAAGTATAGCTAAGCCATTAACTAAATATCTCCAAAGCGAGAGTGGACAAGTGTCTACCCACATGGCAAAAAAAACAAATATAAAGTTAGACGTGGAAGCGGTGCAAGCATTTAATACACTCAAAGACCATCTTATAACTGAGACTGAACTTACACAGCCCGATTTTTCGAAAAAATTTGTCCTCACTACCGATGCTTCTGACGACGCAATCGGAGCGGTCTTATCGCAAGATGGAAAACCTATTACTTTTATATCCAAAACATTAGGCAAAACTGAGAGAAATTTTGCGGCAAACGAGAAAGAACTCTACGCTATAGTTTTTGCTCTAAAGAATTTACGAAATTATTTGTATGGAGTGACAAATTTAGAGATCCATACGGATCACCAACCCTTAACATTTGCGGTTTCACCCAGAAACCCTAATACTAAAATGAAACGTTGGCATGCTCTTATCGAAGAACATGCACCGAAAATGGTCTATAAACCTGGTACTACAAACATAGTAGCCGACGCCCTATCCAGACAAAACTTAAACCAGATTTCGGACAGCTCTTCTGAAGCCACTCAGCACTCTGCCGAAAGTAGTGATGGGGATCAAATTGAATTGATTAATAGACCTCTTAACCAATTTAACCAACAGATAATAATAGAGAAGGGAGTAGAAACTATTCACGAACATTTTAAACCTTTCCCTACAAAAGTTAGACACATCATCACATATAATGAACCTTCCGACTTGATACCTATATTCAAGGAATTTATAAAAGAAGGTTTAGTAGCTTTGTTTGCTACACCCGAAACAATCTATGATATTAAAAACATTTTAAAAGAGCACTTCAAGAATAAATTCATACAGGCAAAATATTTTGCCCATGATATTTCTAATAAAGATGATCAAGTATCAATAGTGGCACAAACGCACACTCGTGCCCACAGAAACTTCCGAGAAAACCTTAAACAAGTTATTGATAAATATTATTGGCCTGGGATGTCAGACGAATTCCAGCAATTCGCAAGGAACTGCGAGATATGCAACGTAAATAAATACGACAGGCACCCTGTTAAACAACCAATTGGTGAGGCACCAATTCCTGTAAAAGAGGGAGAGTGTGTACATATTGATGTAATGTTTGCAGAAAAAATAAAGATTCTCACATGCATCGACGCATATTCTAAATTCCTAATTATAAAAATTCTAGACAATCGTCAAGAAATGCAAAATAAAGTTCTTGAACTACTGCAAGCATTTCCTGATTGCAAAAACTTAGTATGCGACCAAGATCCCACATTTACCTCCGTTCCCTTCATAACACTAATGGGAAGATCGAAGATTTCTGTATACTATACACCAGCTAACCACAGTACGACCAATGGTCAAGTGGAACGAGCTCATAGTACCCTTCAGGAGATAGCCAGATGCGTTAAAGAGGAGTATAAATTATTAGATCCTGCTGAAATATTCATAAGAGCAGCTAAAGAATATAATAAAACTATTCATTCTTCCACTGAGAAAAAACCCGTAGAAGTTCTGTTTAACAGAATAAATCATTCCGATGTTCCATTAAAACTAGCAATTGCCCAAGATAAAATGCTTGAAGTCCTTAATAAAAAACGAAAGTCTAAAGAAGTCATACCCGATGAAACAGTGTATCAAAAGACTACAGGTGCCCACTGGGGCAAATTGCAACCCAAGTATAAACGTCGGAAGGTATCCGAAGATTTAGGGAACAAGGTTAAACTTAAAAATGGTAAGACTGTCCACAAAGATAATCTGAAATCTTAATTTCAGACAATGGACACCATCACTCTTCTGATAACATTCATCCTTACAAGCCACGCAGAAATCATCGACTACACTCGAGACAATTATGTGCTAATCGAAACTGGTGACGCACTCCTTTACGAAAATACTGCAAGCATTTTCCACGTAACAAACTTGTCCTATTTTCAAGATTTTCTTGACAAAACCAAGGAATCATTGAAACAGCCTCATGACAAGGAAACCTATTCCGACTCACTGCCATATAACGTACATGACAACAATTTCAATATCATACAAATGCTTTTAGACCAACTCATGGTTTCTCGCTCCAAACGAGCAATTGAAACAATAGGAACAATCTGGAAATGGATAGCTGGTACCCCAGACCATGATGATGAGCTTACGGTAGAGAATAAAATTAATGATCTTGTAATAAACAACAATAAACAATTTGTAACAAATTCTAAACTATGAACTTGTGAACTTATTTCCGAAAAATGCAAGTTAATTATCTTTGAACTTCAAAATTTGATAAACACACTCACTCTAGCTAAGTTAAACATTTTAAATCCAGCTATCTTAAATATGGATGATATAAACAAAATTATAAAAAATGAGCCTATTAAAACTTTTACTATAAGTGACCTAATTGATATTTCTAAATTTAAGATTTTGCAAAAAAATGGAATACTTATAATCTACATTAAGTACCCCATCATTCACAAAAATTGTAAACTGTACGAAAGTAGGGCCAAGAGGGTGGGAAATTAATTCTAAGTAAAGAAATTGCCAAATGTAATGAAAAGTTCTTTAATATCCAAAATTGTAAACATGAATTAAGGTACACATTCTGCAAAACAAATAGAAACCAAACATGTCTATCGGAACTATTAAACAATAAGAAAACCATATGTAATAAAATTAAGGAGAAGAACCTGGATCTCGAAATAATTAAAGACGGAACCATTCTTATATCAGGCGAACATACCGTGGAGAATAAATCCTTAAAGGGTGTCTACCTTGTAAATTTTGAAGACAATACAACGATCGATGGAAGATTGTACGAGAATCCTACACGCCTGATCCAGAATTACCTAAAGACCTTCACAATTGACAAATACGAAATTGGCCAATACCTGGAGTCACTTGATGAGCAACTAAAGTTTGACAACATAAATCTACTACGGTCCTTACAGATAGAAGCAACTAAAAGCCCTATTATATCTACTCTTGGACTAGTTTCATTCATTGTCCTCGTAACAACATTTATGGTTATTCTGTACAGACGAAGAACTCCTAAGCTTACCCGAGAACAGCTCTTCGAACAGAGAATCGAAGGAATACAGACGCTTGTACAACAATACGAAGCCGCGGGTCGCGCTTTTTAAAGGAAAGGGGGAGTTAACACTCTAGTTCTCCCGCTGAGATATCCCGAGTAAAGTAACGCCAAACCAAGGAATGCAGGGGGTTGAAACGAGTTCCCACACTATTTTGGGAACAACGGACGACCGTGAGAACCATCGTAAAATAGCTATCTGGCGAACGATCGTAAACCGATGCAACAACCTGCATCATCCAACCCCTACCAGATCAACTCAAAACAACATCTGGTATAGTAACGACCGATCGTGGGAACCATCGAACAACATCTGGCGAACGATCGCATATCGACATGACTATAAAGCGGGCATCAGCGAGAACCAGGGCACTCAGTGATCAGCCGGACATTACGCAGTTACATTACAGTCTTAAATATTTTTGTTGTAAATAAATCTTCTTTTTTTATTTAAAACACAAAAAAGTTAAATTTTTTAATTTACATATACATAAACTGTCATGTTTTCTCCTAGATGAATTCGCACCAAGTAATACAGAACTTTGTATATCTTAAATTCGCACATACTACCTGTTATTCCTCCAGCAGTTCCTTAATTTATTATTTCGCATGAATTTTGCTGAATGCTGACAATTCTTTTATCTATATTTTCCGCGAAGTCAACCTTTTCACAACAACCATTTCCACACTAATATTTGAGATCTTCATCCAAAATCTACCTGCCGCCTAAGGTACTGAGAATTGTAAAAAAAAAGTATTCAGGTATGAGCTGTCCAATATTAAATGAACAGATATTTTATTCCCTTAGCGACTTCTCTCAAGAAATTCTTGGAAAGATCCCAAACTTATATCAAATTTATTTTTTACTCAGCATGCATTCGTTACAAACTAAAATGAAAATCAATCATAAAGCAAGCACTAGCGGTTAAACAAGACAAAGCGGAGAGAAACACTAAGCATTTCTTTTAATCAAAATATTCGAAGTACATATTTTAACCCAAATATTAATAAACGCTGCGTAAAAGCTATCAACTCGTTATTCAGCAGTTACGTAAAAATGTTGTATGCTAAATATTGTAATACGGGGGGTAAGTGTTTAGAAATAAAACAAAAATGCATTATTTTTCAATTTTGTCCATTCATTTGTACAAATTTGTGTTTGCTAGACTTAAAAACCACTTGCATTGTTGTATTCTAACGAATAAAATCAGAAAACATTTACATTTACTAAAATTAGTTTATAATTATAAACGTTCAGGCTGAACAACAGCGTATGTAAATTTGCTACTATTATGAAATTCCATACCATCATTTAGGAGGGTTGGGCAACACTCCTCTGCAAAATGACATTTCGGGAGGATTTATTTAGCTAATGCCCCAGATAAACATTGGTTTCTGAACATTAACATTTAACCCTACAGTTAGCGATGTTTTGGCAACTATATTTGTTTATTGGTAAAGGGATTTTGGAAAGTGTGGGGTCTTTGCGTAAACTTCCAGACTAAAGTTGATTATTGGTAGGTAAGGCCGAATCAATTTTTCGCCGCCATATTAGCATAGCAACCTGCTTTCGATGGATCAGCTCATTTATGTATTGTTCGATATCTAGATGTCGGTCTTTTCGTTTGTAAAAAAAAAAAATACATATACATATGTAGCAGAACGCATAACAAACCGCAGAGATAGCACCCTATGTATTTTTTGCTTCGTAAACCGATTAGTAAGCACAGCCCATATTAACCGTACCGCATATCATATCGAAAACTGTAGCGTTACTAACGGCTTAGACAAGTTTTCGTTTTCACATCGTCCGACAGAATCCAGCTAGTCGATGTCGGTTTATCATTGTAAGCATACGCTCACTCGCTAGAAACGATTAGACCCGTATAATTAGGAAATAAGAATAATCTATTAATAAAGTTAAAAATTGGAATTTACTTGTTTTATTCTTATACCACTAAACATACAATAACGAAAATAATTGTGGTAGGTACGCTTTTTAGTATTTCGTACTTATAAAAGGTATGGTCGATTTTCGACCACAAGCGATACTAGTACATAAAATTATGCCTATTATTATAACTGTCACCATTGATTCTGGGATTAGGGATGTCATCGGGATGTGCTCTTCTATGTTGTTGACTACGGTTGCTTGGGCTGCTGGTTTGCTTTGGGTTTTTCCATAGTTTCTTCTTCTCTTCTTTTATTTTTTCGATGAGTGTGTTTTTTTGGTTTTTATATGTCGTGATTGCTATTATTCGCTGTAGCTCCGCAATTCGTTGTCGGGGTTTGACTTGTGGTCCTCCACGCGTTCTTTTTGGTCTTAATGTTGTCGTTTCTTCTCGTAGTCTCCTGATCTGCTGTTTACTTTGCTCTTGTCGTCTTTTGTATTCCGTTATGCTTATTGGTTTTGGTCCGGCGTTGACTGGAGTTGGGGAGTATACTGGGATGGGTTTATTGGTGATCTTGGGGATGTATTCTTCCGTTAGCAGTTCTCCTGTTTTTAAAAATTCTTCCCATTTATCTACTATGTCGTAAATTTGTTCGCAATTTATCTATAATCAGATGTCTGGCAGGATCGCTATGCAGTGGATTCTGCATGTTATTCCCTACTTTTTGTATTTAAGCGTACCACGCTGAATAGATAGGCGATTACTCTCCGCAACTAAAGGAAAAAATAGGCAACTGCCGACTCTGGTATCCAAATGAAATCATGTCTTTATTATTAAAATTTCAATTCTTAAATATTATTTGCAGTGACTTTTATACTTATCTTCTATCTTATTTCTACTTACAATGGCGATAGTTTTTTTTTTTTTTTGTTATTGAAGGTGAAAATCTCGAAAGACACAATGGGGTTAGAAACCCAGAGTAGTGTGGGACTCTAACCGCACTAAAAACACCTCCTTAATCATGACCAATCAAAGAAAGATCGACAAATGATTTTACTTTCAACGTTCAGTTGCGTTTGAGAAGGTATTACAATTTAGATACGGGTTCTCATATTTTTTAGATTATAAGTTCGTGAGGCTTAGTTCTTCTTAATCTACGAATATTATATCGTACATTTAAGACGTCTATTATTTCGGGATTAATATGCATCTGCAGACAGTCATTGTGACGAATTGCGTACTTTTTAATTACTTCCGTTACAAGTTCAATCTGCAAATCACGATGCAAGTCATTATTTCTAATATACCACGGGGCATTTGGAAAATTTGTATTATTTGTACATTTGTTTTCTTTGTGCAACCCCATAATTGATTACCATACGTCCAAACAGGTTTTAGTATCTGATTATATATTAAAATTTTATTCTCAGTGGACATTTCAGAGTTATGTCCTAGCAACCAATACAGTTTTCTATACCTAATATTTAACTCTTCTACTTTCTTTTTCACATGTTCCTTCCATTTCAGTTTAGCATCTAGATTCATACCCAGATACTTAGCTGTGTTAGAATAAGGAACTACTTGGTTATTAATAACCACAGGAGCGTTTGTTATTTTTTTATTTGTAAAATTGATATGAGTGGACTTTGACTCATTTAGTCTAATTCGCCATCGTTGGGCCCAATCACATATCTCGTTAACAGAATTTTGTAGCTTTTCTGTGGATTTAGTCACGCATCCATCAGTTGATAGAAGAGCAGTGTCATCTGCGAATGTAGCTATCATCACATCGTTTGTATGTGGTATATCCCTAGTATACAATAAGTACAGGGTTGGTCCCAGAACACTTCCCTGTGGAACTCCTGCTTGTAATTCTTTGAGTTCAGAATACGCTGAACCATAGCGAACTCTAAAGAATCTATTTGAAATATAAGATTTAAGTATCTCATAGTATTGTCTTGGTAGATCCCTATGAAGTTTATACTGTAAGCCCTTATGCCAGACCTTATCAAAAGCCTGAGCAACGTCTAAAAATAGTGTAGAGCAAACTTGATTTTCTTCTAACGATTTTTCTATAATATTTGTTATACGATGTACTTGATCTATTGTCGAGTGTTTATTTCTAAACCCAAAATGGTGGGTGGGAATAAGAATTCTTTGTTCTATTATTCTGTCTAGTCTTTTGAGAAGCAGTTTTTCAAAAAGTTTTGATAGTACAGGTAAAAGTGAGATTGTCCTGTATGAGGTGACTTCTGATGGGGGTTTACCTTGTTTAGGTATAACTATAATTTCTGCTATCTTCCAATGATAAGGAACATATCTTAGCTTAAAACAAGCATTAATTAAAAGCTTAAGTTTAACCAATGCTATGAAGGGTAGTTCCTTCAGAATTTGGGCAGTTATAAGATCATAACCTGGCGATTTTCTATTAGAGAGCTTATGAATACATGTGCTGATCTCTTTAAGTAAAACGTAAGGGATTACGTCTTCATCTATCCTATCAAAGAATTCAAGGCGTTCGTTTGCCACACTACTTGGAAAAGGTTTAAAAACATTTGTTAAATGTTCCGAAAATAGTTTGACCTTTTCTTTTGGGTCGCCGATCCATTTCCCATCAGATGTTTTTAACGGGGGATCTTGCGTTTGAGGTCTTTTTAAATATTTGGCAGCCTTCCAAAGGGAGTAGTCTGTGAATTTGTCAGCAGTTAAATTGCAAAGATATTTAGTAAGAGTTCTATTTTTAAACTCACTGATACTTTTTTTAAGTTTATTGTTAAGTCTATTGAATAGAGTTTTATCGCCGGGATATCTTGTCATTTGCCATTTTCTCCGGGCTCTTCTCTTTTCTTATATTAGTTCCCTAATTTCTGTGGGGTATTTTATCGATGCTTGTTTACGTTGCTGAATAGTTGGTGTACTATCTTCTGCCGCCTGTTGAATATCGGCAATGAATTGTTCCACTTCGATGTCAATATGCCTTATTGTGGCCAGTGGAGCTCTAAGGTTTATAAAACCTTCGAGTATTTTTTTAAAATTACACCAGTTTGTTCATTTGCTGGTAAGTCTTTCATTGCTTATCTGCTCTACTGACATGCCATTAATCGTTAAGATTACAGGTGTATGATCCGACGACAAATCATCACTGTTTTCAACTCTTACTTCTTTTCTATTGATTCCTTTCGTTATGAAGAAGTCAATAAGGTCTGGTATTTTTGCTGGGTCGGATGGCCAATAAGTAGGCGATCCAGTCGAAATAAAGTTACAATTAAAATTTCGCCCTGCTTTGTAAAGCTTCCTGCCTTCCGTCGTTACTAATCTGGACCCCCAATAGGTATGTTTTGCATTGAAGTCACCTCCAATGATAAAGTTAGTACCTAGAGCTCGAAAAAGGTCGTTAAGATCATCCTCTGTAGGCGAATGTCTAGGTGGACAGTATATAGCAGCTATGTTAAATTGCTTGCTTTTAGTCGCAATGTTTATTATCGCTACTTGCATGGTTTGTTTTCCTATTTTGGGCATTTCGTAGGGTTTTAAGATACTTTTTACAATTACAGCACTACCTCCCCTGGCACTGTCAGAAGGATGGTGAGAGTGGTAACAGAGGTACCCAGGAATTCTAATTGTTGTTCCCTGTTTAAAGTGGGTTTCAGAAATCAGGCAGACGTCAATGTCTTCATTGCGTAGAAATACCAGAAATTCAGAGATGTGTTGGTGTAAACCATTTGCATTCCAGGTTTACGACTTTTAGGTTTTCAGTCATTGTTATTTTGTTGATTTTTTCCTTTGGAAACTTCTTTGCTCAATAGCCTAATAACTTTATCTTGATTATCCAATCTTTGAATAATAGTAGAAAGCATTTCCTTTACTGATATTTCTTCTTCTTTACGTGTATTTTTCACAATTTGGGAATATGATTTGTTATTCACAACTGGTGTGTTTGTTTTTGTCGCAATTGGTATTTTGTCGACTTCGCTGTTTTCGACATTTACCTGTTTCTTGTTCGTATTTTTAAGAGGGTTCTGTTGGTGTTTGGCAGTACCTCTCTTTTTCTTTTCTTGATATTCTTTTGCTGCCGGACAACCCCTATAATTAGCTGGGTGGTTTCCATGACAGTTGATGCATTTTACTTTCTTATCTTTTTTTTGTGGACAACTATTTGTTGGATGTTTTCCTTCACATTTAACGCACGCAAAATCTCTTTTGCAATAGCTTTGTGTATGCCCGAAAGCTTGGCATCGTTTGCATTGAGTTAAAGAGTTGGATTTTCTTCGAAGAGGCTCAATCTTGACAACAATATTCATTATTGATTTAATAGCGTATACCTTTTCAATATCTTCCTGATTGTGAAAGGAGAGCATAAAAAGGGGTAATTTTCTATTTCTTGTAGTTTTTTCCCCTTCATTACCTGATGTTTTTTCTTTTTTGATTAAGTTTTTGGCTTCTATGATTTTAAATTTTTTATTCGTTAAGTCTTCGACAATATCATGTTCATCACACGAGAAGTGAAGACCTCTGACGACTACTCTAATTGGTCTAGTAGCTTTATTTTCATAAGTGTGCCATTGCAACTTCATTTTTGTTAGCTCATCAGTGATATATCTATAAGTGTCACTGTCATCAACATTTATTTTCCAATTGTTGTTGCTATATGACGTGAGCTTGCACGTTTTCTTAGATTTTTGCTCAATAATACTTTTTAGCTCACCAAATCTGTCTACACCAGAGATCATTATTGGTGGTGGTAAAGGCTGTCTTTTCAAGCCAATGGTTGTCTTTTCAGTCCTTTTATCTTTCGTCTTAGCTTGCAAATTTGCATGTTTTGGCGTAGCGATAGTGAATAACTTATTCTAAATTCCTATTGGCTATGCGCCATTCAATAGGATCTTGGTTCTATTAAGTATTATGTGATACGCTGTGCATATCAAGCTGTGTGACACATTGTACTTGATTGAACTATACATTCTGTCGTCACTTTGTTGCCGTGTGAAATCTAATCTACGATTAATGTGTTGTGGACAGTGGTGTCTGCAAGGGGCTACACTACATATGAATTTATGCAAGTTAATGTACAAACATGTTAAAAATTGAGCAATGCTTGTGAGTTTTGTTAAATTGTCTCATGTAGTATACTGAATAAGTTAAATGTAACCTTGCCTAAATCCTTTTTGCCTTTTTGAAATTCAGCCCTATTCTGCTATTCACGTGAATCGTATGGCGCTTTTCATTGAAGATCCGAGAGAATTGCCCCTAAGTTAAGAATTGTTCTTTTCCATAAAATTCGTTGGAGCACTTTTGCAACAGTGGTGGACACCATATGTGTGATTAGATTTTCTGTTGTTACTTGTTTTTTTGTTTTTTTTTACAGTAAATATGTATGTCTTTTCATAGAAAGGGCAATTCTTCAGCCCTATTCTGCTATTCACGTGAATCATTCTTTAATCGAAAATGCAGTAGATTCGATTCACACATTCGATTCCCTTTCACTCTGCCTTTCCTTTCTGCTATCCATCTGTGCAACCAATTTGACATTCAAGTTAAAGTTACGAGCTGTTCACGTGAAATCCATTAAAATTAATTTTTTTTGTTGTTTTGAAAATTGAAATTAATTTTCAATTTGATCTATATTCATGAAAATCTTTGGAAAATTATCCATCTTTGGTTAATTATTTTATATAAAGCAAAAAATATAAACAAACAGGTATGGATAGTATTGGATTTTATTTCCACTTTGAAACAGTGGAACAAGAGAATAATCAAACAGAGAACTTCGCAGAAACGTTAGAAAACTGCCGGATGTTTGCTGTTGTACCCCTTAAAATTACTAATCTTATTTACAAACAAATAATCAAGCAATAAATTAGTTTTTACTTACATTTTACCAACCACCAACCAGAAAGACGATTCATTTAATTTCAAATCACACAACATTTGCCATACGGATCTGAATTGTATAGAATGTAGCCTGTTCGAGTAGCCTGTTCGAGTAAAAAGGCGACACCAACTTTTTCTTTACGTTATTATATTTTCTTAGCAAAAAATTATAATTATACAAATTAAGGCAAAGCGCGAGACGATGCGGATGGCTGCCGGTCGAAGAATGTGTTCGATGGTCGACGACTGCTACAACTGTTGTTATCGTTTACGGTGTAGCTCGCGCGATGTGCTTTTGTGCAGTTTTTTTCTTTTATGTGTGTGCACCACATATCTCCCCTTCTTAAAAGAAATGAAATTTAAACATGTTTGGAGAAGAGAAAACAAAATTATGCATAAGAAATAGACGGAACGAAAGTTATGGAGGCAGATTGAATAGGACTGTTCTGTGGCTCCTGGGTGCGGAGGTTGACGGGACTTCTGTTTCATTGCACTGTGTTCGATTCCCTTCTTCAAGTCATAGAAGGCCAAAAAATGCTGGGCGATGAGTTTCCTTGAGGCGCGTTGTCCAGGGTGTGCCAAAGAATGCAAGGAATTGAATATTCTTTTGCGAAGGGGTCGAGGTACGTAAGGTCGTGTTGTGCCGGTGGAAATGTAGATATATATTTCAGCTTCGGAGTTGTCGAGTTTTATACGGCAGAGTGGAACGCTGGAGGATGGATTGTTGAGAACGTCTTGAAGTTCAGTGTCGTCCGCTTGTGCTTGCGTGTCGGAAATGACGCACAATTCGTAGATTGCGTTGAGTTCTCTGTCGTAGGTCGAGTGCTTCTGAGTGGAGGACGACAGTTTCTGGCTGAAAAAGGCTAAGGGTTGCCAAGAACCGTGACATCGTTGCTGAAGTACCGCTCCAATGGCCTGTTCCGAGGCGTCTGTGAAAATGGACCACTCTGCGTTGACGTCTCGGTGAGCGAGCAGAGCAACCGATGCTAGGGCGTTTCTGCTGTCCATACACGACTTTTCCAACGCTGGTGACCAGTTAATGGGTTTTGAATTTTTGATGTATGGACCTTTAAGTTGGTCATTGAGTGGACCGAGGATCTCAGCTGGGGTTTTGATAAACTTCCTGTAAAAATTGATGGTGCCAATGAACGCACGAAGTTTCTTCACGTTGGAGGGCGCAGGAAATTCCAAGATAGCTTTCACTTTCTCAGGGGGTGGGAATATCCTTTTTGCCGAAACGAGGTGTCCCGAAAATGTCTTTTCACTTTTTCCGAAATTAGATTTGGCCACGTTAATCCCGAAGTCGTTGAAATACAGCTCGGAGATGCTCGAGATGCTCCCGTCTGTTTTTCGATGCGATGAGCAGGTCATCGATGTATGGGAAAACAAAGGGAAGATCCCGCGTCACCTCATCGATGAACCTTTGAAATCTCTGCGCAGCGTTGCGCAGGCCGAATGTCATAAAAGGAAATTCGAATAAGCCGAATGGCGTGATGATGGCCGTTTTTTCTATGTCCGATGGGGCAACGGGGATCTGGTTGAATACCCGTACAAGGTCGATGGTAGAAAATAATTAATTTCCTTCTAGGTCTGCTGCCTGTAGGCAGCGGATGGGGTACGCATCTGGAATCGTTTGGGCGTTGAGGGTTCTGTAGTCGCCACAGGGACGCCATTCTCCGGACTTCTTTTTGGCTAAGTTCAGAGGTGAGGACCACGAGCTGTCAGAACGACGTGCAGTGACAAGTTGAATCATTTTGGCGAAATTAGATTTGGCAAAGCTGAGGCGATCTGGAGCAAGCCGACGTGCCTTACTGGAGATAGGAGGCCTGTCTTCTGTTTTTATGTGGTGAACGGTGCAATATTGTTCCTTTCTCCTGGCTGAACCTGGTTGTGTGATGGCAGGGAATGAATGGAGAAGTTTTGCATATGGCTGTTCGATGTAAGCGTGAATTGTGGCTACAGATGAGGACTGAACGTTTGAAAGCACGCCCGCCGTTGGCAATCCGGTGTGCTTGTCGATGATTTGCTGTTGCTTCACATCCATGAGCAATCCGTAGTGGCATAAAAAGTCGGCGTCAATAATAGCGCGGCTGACGTCAGCAACAATGAACTGCCATGTGAAATTTTTTTCCAGTTCAAAGTCCAGGTCGAGTTTGATGGTTCCATATGTGTTAATCAGCGAGCCGTTGGCAGCGAATAACTGGTAGGTTGACAATGGAAGCAGTGGCTGTGTCTGCTGGAGCGGGTAGATCGAAACTTCGGATCCTGTATTGATCAAAAACTGTTACTGTCGGTGAGAAAGAGACGGCGGTGCGAGGGGTGAGGATCGTGTACCGCCATTAATGACCCTCGGCCTAGTTTTTGTGAAATTGACAACCGGGGCGACATGTGCGCGACTCGGCACCATATTTAATGTGGTACCAGCATATATTTAATTGTTTAGGTACTTGCATGGGTTTGTATTTGTTTCTGGAACTTGCTGCAGCAGTTGTTTTGTTCGTCCGCGTTCTGGGAATGATGCAAAAGTGCTGCTACTTCGGCGGTCAGTTCGGCGATTGTTCGATGAAGTTCATCTGTTGCTGGCGCAAAAACCTCGTGCAGTTTATCGGCAATATCACCCAAGTAGGTGACATCCATGAATTTCTGGACGACTAATCAGTGCCCATGTTCTGTAATTATCACATCGATATATTTATCACAAAAACGATATGAATTGAAAGAAAATGCTCCTGAGGTTAATAAATAATTTTTCGCATCGATACTTTTTAAGTATTTTCTTTCAATTCATATTGTTTTTGTGATAAATATATCGATGTGATAATTACAGAACATGGGCACAGGCTTGCGTTTGTGATGGGAGGTGTGAAAGCCAACGCGCTTTTAACACCTCTTCGTCGATGTCAGGTACCAAACTTTTTAGGTGTCGAAGGTGCAGGGACGGTGTGCGATCTCCCAAATTCTCTTTATCCAAGAGCTGAATGATTTTCGCTTCTTTGGATTTCGAGAAACGGGAAATCAGTGTGCATTTCAGAGTTTGGTATGGGGTGTCTTCTGGTGGATTAATGATAATGTCTTCCACCTCTGCAGCGGAGCGCGTGTCGATTAGTGGTATAGTGCGGTAGAATTTATCATGTTGTTCGATGAAGCCACAATTAGTAAATTGTGCCTCCAGCTGAGCAAACCATAGCGCTGGTCTTTCGGGACTAAAAGGGGGCGCTTTGATGTCAAACGGTAGACGGCGAGTGGCCTGATCGGCGTTGACACTTGAATTGCTTGAGCCAGCTGCGGTATGTGGCGTGGTATCGCCTTGTGCAATCGTTGAGTCGGGCATCGGAACAGTTATTTTGTTAACGCGTGAGAGAAAAAAAAAATACTACTTTTCGCACAATTCGGGGTCAATAATGAAGTGGGTAGCCTGTTCGAGTAAAAAGGCGATACCAACTTTTTCTTTACGTTATTATATTTTGTAAGCAAAAGCTGCTTTTGTGCAGTTTTTTTCTTTTATGTGTGTTCACCACATATACATTCACGTGAATAAGAAAATACCGCACAGGAGGTCAATTCTTGTTCTGTGAAACATAGAATCGAATAAATCGTTTTTACATTCGCTCTCACACATTGCTTACATTTTTTCAATTCACTCAGTAGCCGTATTTTATTATCAGCGCGATCTGATCCGGATCAGATCACGATAATAAAACAATACGGATCATTGAAAAGTTTAATTTCTGAATTGTGGCAACAGTTGCTTTCAAAAACAAAGCAGATAATAGAGGGGTATTACAAACTTCATATTGCTGCCAGCCATATTGCAAATATTCTGCTCAACGTGACGTCACACAAGGCACTTGACATTTCACTTGAAATATCGGGGGTGTTACCATATTTAATGGAATTTGCATAATTTATCTTTTCCAAATTTTTTTTAATAACAAATTTATTTCATATATCTACACTTATGCAACACATGAACAATATTTTGCAGCTAGCACTTGAGTTTATTTTGGCATATTAAGGTGTGTCCAGACCAGCCAAACATTTCAGAAATATTTATGAAGCAAATCGGACACATTTCAAAAACATTTGTAAAAGATTTCTGAAATTCATTTATTAAATGTTTATGAAATATTTAAATTTCATCCTTTTTTGGATAAGAAAAAAATATGTGGTAGGATTATAATTAGATTAGGGAATCACGCGGCACGCAATTTAATTCAAATAATTGTTCATTCCTCACTTTCTGATTACGTAGGTATCCCAAGCTTTTCTTGACATTTGTATTTTATTTACAAAAAAAATAATCGAAAAACAGCACTTACTTTCTGCAGGGAAACTTGTAAAACAAAAATTATTTCCCATCACGATTGGGAAACTGTGAAACATTTCATAAATGTTTTTTGGTGTCCAGATTCAAACCAGCAAACCATTTCATAAACATTTCATAATAATTGTTTTGTTTAATAAATGTTTAAGAAATATTTATGAGATATGTAGGTATTTAGTTGTTTATGAAGTGTTTGGCTGGTCTGCATACACCTTTAAAGAACGAAAAAAAATAACTCGGAACTCGAATGCGAAAAAATCAATTGATTTTTTTTGTTCCACTTTTTAGTCTGGCAACGTGATTGTGTGGCTATCGTTTGCAGTCACACCAACACTTAAAAATTAAACAAGCCATCTAGTGGGAAATAGTGAAAATAATTTTCAGATCATGTGCTGTTGTTGTAATTGCATGTAAATCGATGATCTATATGCATCATAGCCGATAATAAAAAACAGCTAGTATAAAAAAGCGATTCTCGTTCAATAAGTGAAACTATCGTGGTGAATTCAGTATCGTACACTGCGTTGTATGATATTAGGTTCTCAATTTTCAAACTCTCACTAAAAACATTCACTTGCAAATGAGAACATGAAAACAAATTATTCATATGAAAATTTTTGAAGTTTGCTTTCACATTTTCGTAGAACGAGAATTGAAATTGCTGTGAAAGGGTGAAAACATTTTCGTTTCACTTTTTCACAGAACGAGAATTGACCCATAGTATTACCGACACTAGACGCTAGTACGCAGCTCAAGTGAAATCCAATTTTTCATACAAATTTTTCACTGCGAAATGTCAAAATGAACTTTCCACATGAAAATTTCACTACACAGTTCAAGTGAAAAATAGCGCTTTAAAAACCGAGTTATAGATAGTAAAATCTCTCCACAGCGATTTCACTTTGGTTTTTATTGTCCGTCGCATTAATTTTTTGACATTTCAGCGTGAAAAATGATTTGAAGCAAAGCGGTTTAGAAATCTATTGGAATTTCAGATGTTTCTATAAGAGAATATTACGTTTTTCGCACTTATAATAGTTTGATAAATAGATTTTCCATTGAATATAATGCGATAATGTTAGGTGTAGAAAAATGTAAGGGCATGGATTACCTTTTTCAAAAGCAGGGTGCCTCAATAATATTTTTCTACCCAGCTTTGCAAAAAAAAAGCCAAAAGACGAATTCACGGATCTTTGAAAATTATGTACAATTTCCCTGCACTGTTAATTGTTTAAATTTGACGACTGTCCCTATTATATTACAAAACAGACATTTTTTGCCAAATTGAAAACTATGAAAATTGTTATGAACAATAAACAAAACATTTTGGTTTTGTGTTTGGAGGTTCGCTGAAAGGAAAAATCATCGAAAGGCATTCCAGAACACCTTCCGTGAAAATTTTTAAAATTTTTGAACCAAAAATCCCTTGTTTTTTTTTAATTTCTGAACTTTTCTGTTAAAAATATTAGGGAATTTCTTTGGCTTAAGTAATTTTTATAGATCAAGAGGTTTTATCAGTCTTATCTCCTGATTATACTGTCTGTATTCAATAATTCGGTTGTTTCTAAGCTACCATGGTTGATATTGAGAAGCCTATTTCTGTGCATTTAAGCAACTAGTTTAACTTCTTTTTTAGGTATTTTGATATTGAGATATCTATGTAGATCAGCGTTATGTGTATACCAAGGTAAAATGACTATTTTCGTTTGTAATTCATTTTGAAAGGCCTTAATTTTTTTTAAATTTAGTTTGACGTGGTCACACTGGTTTAAGAATTTGGTTGTATAGCATTAACTTATTGTAGTTGGACATGGATGAATATCTTCCAATAAGCCAATACATTTTACTGTATCGCATGATTGACAAAAAGTGAAGTTCTCCATTTGTTTCCTCCAGCTGTTTTCTTTTTTAGTAGAAAAGAAGTGTAAGAGTTGAATATTGAAGCATTTTTTTTATATTATAGGTAGGTAGATAACCTAAGATCTTCTGGATCTTCCACAAAAAAAAAAATCTTTTGAGCTCAGTCACCCTGTATAAATTTCTATACGAAAAATCTCGGAAACAATATTTAATTTTCGATTCCACAAACCCTTTTTGGAGAGGAGTGAAAATTCGTACCAGCCTTAATGAGGTGAATCCATATTCGATTCGAATGAATAGTAGAATAGTGTTCAGTGAAAATTGAAAAAAAATTCCCCCCCGATAAATAGCAGAATAGGGCTGAGTTTCCAACCTTTACTGAAGTAGGGAGAGTTTCCCATTCTCATTCGTACAAACTGACAAATCTTTGTCAGAAGTGTCAAATGAGCCATATTCTGCTATTCACGTGAATCGTAGATTCGATTTCCTTTCACTTTGTCTTTCCATTCTGCTATCTATCGGGAGAACTGCATTATCCAAACGAATTTGACATTCAAGTTAACAGCTGTTCACGTGAAATCCATAAGAACTGTTTTTTTTTTTTTTTTTTTTTAAATTGAAATTAATTTATTCAATTTGCAGCTAGGTTCCAGAATCCGAGCGAAATGAAATCGAAATCGAAATTTCAAATCGAGTGAGTTCGATTTTAGTGTTCCACATTTCCACCGATTTACTAATATCAAACATTTTTCGAAATCACTTTCTGTGAAATTAAAAACGGCTGATATCTGTCATTTGAAACGTTCCAAAAATATAATTTTGATAAAAATGGTTTGCTTGTTTTAAATTTCGACTCGTGTTCGCGATTTATTTAATAATCAGTGTTGTGTTAATTGCCGTGTTGTTGCAAACCCAAAAAGAAAAGTATGCAGAAGAAAATATTAAAAGGCGTATGCTGAGAGACCATTGAAATCCATTGAAAATTGCAGATCCTGCGTACATAACTACAATTATTGCAAACGAACGTTCAAATCTCTTATTTCTTATTCCATATAGATTTATATCATACTATCGACTAAATAAATGTTCTTTCTTAATATTGCTGCAAACTGTTAGGCCGCATCTTAAACAATCTTCGATTTCTTGTACGTTGCAGTTAGCTGTAGCTCTTCGTTTTCTTGCCGAGGGAAACTTTCAACTTCCAGATGTTGTTTTGGGCCGAAGCACAGTTTCAAAGATTTTGACACAAGTTCTTAGAAAACATTCCTCTGCTCGGAACGTAATTGAGAGGACAATTGGCGTTTTAAAAAACCGTTTTAGGCGCTTGGCGCGTTCTCTTAAATAACGGCCAAAAAAAGGTGGTACAAATAACTAATGTTTGTTGCGCGTTGCACAACATTGGAAGGCACTTTAAGCTAGGAAATGAAGAAAGTTTTGAGGTGGGGAACGACACAAGTGAAATTGAAGAAGCAACGAATTTACAGAAAAAATCTTAATGAAGCCATTCAAATAAGAAAACATATTGCGAATGGTATACTCTTTATTTGAAAAGGTTATAAAAGTGCAGTATTCTTAGGCTTGTCCCTTAAATTATACATATATTTTAATAAATTTATGGAGATGTAATTATTATTATACATTTTCAATGCACCTGTCGTCTGCTTTTCACTATTTCACACTGATGGATATGATCGATTTGAAATCACTTTCAAATCGATAAAATCGAATTGTGGAACCTCTCAATTTCACTTTGTTTGAATTTCGAAAAATTTGAAATCGATATCGATAAAAGTGAAATGTAGAACACCAAATTTCACTTTTGGATCGATTTCGACTTTGTTTCGAGTGAAAGTGAAATGTGGAACCTAGCTGTTGATCTCTATTCATCAAAATCTTTGGAAAATTATCCAACTTTGGTCAATTATTTAAAATAGTCACCCTTTTTCCGAGTGGCGTTTACGACGATTTATGAATCGCCAATTTGAATTTGGAATTACGAGAGGCGTTTTTGAGTCGTTGAACGAAATTTGTCACTGAACTTCATGTGGAACCTATTGGCGTACGACGAACGTCATGTGAAAAACTTCACTGCCATTCTGGAAGGCGTTGAACGCCACAAAACGAAAAGAAAAACGGTATTTGTCGTTTAAAAGATACTGGACGACAAGTAGTGAACAACGGCTGAAAATGTAAGTTTTCTTAAATTGCTAATTTATTCAAATGACTAGACTAAATTAAATTAATTTCTGGGTTAAAAATAACCAACCAGAAACAATTTAAGACTGGTCGAAATAATGAAAAAAAAAACCTTTGCTGGCAAGGGGATTTCAAAGGGGAGTCTTAAGTGTTGATACCATACCAAAGAGTTGAATGGGATTCCATTGCTCTAACCCTTTTCAGCTTAGGGCCACCATCAACAGATGGAAAAGACTGCCAATACTTGATTAAATTGATTTATTTAAATGAATTTTTGTTCCTAACTTTCAGCCCTATTCTGCTATTCATCGGGGGGAATTTTTCTTCAATTTCCACTGAACAGTATTCTACTATTCATTCGAATCGAATGTGGATTCACCTCGTTAGTGTCGGTAACGTCGGTTATACTGTGCAGTATTCTCTAATTCACGTGAACGCATACATTCTACACAATTCAGATCCGCAAGTCAAATGTTGCGGATTTAAAATTAAATGGATCGTATTTCTGGTTGGTGGTTGATAAAATGTAATTAAAAACTAATTTATTGCTTGATTATTTGATTGTAAATAAGATAAGTAATTTTTAGGGGTAGAACAACAAACATCCGACCGTTTCATGACATCTTTTTTGGATTTTCTAAAGTTTCGGAGAAGTTCTCTGTTTGATGATTCTTCTGTTCCACTATTTGAAAGTGATAAAAAAATCCAATACTGTACAAAATAAAATAAACGTATAACCGTTTTCTTTGATGCTAAATTTTATTGTGTCTTCTTCATTCTTATATTTATTTTTTTCACCGACAGAAGCGGGAAGTGCTGATTATGGTATTATGGGAAAATAGCTGATGTTAGGTGAGTGCATGAGCATTTGCTGACGAAAGTGCAGCGTAATTGAAAGATTGTGTGCAAGGGAAATGAAGGTCGATGGGTGAATGTGCTCAGGTATTATGGAGATATGCTGGAATTTGCTGGCGTATGGAAGAGATAATGTTAGTGTTTAAAAGATTGTGTGCGAAGGAAAAAAGTATGTTGTGCATGAATGTGGTGGCTTATTTACTATTTATTTACTATATTAACTCCCCCCTTCCTTAAGCTTGAACGTCCTCGTTCAACATTTTAATGATTCGCATTCTGATGGCTTCTTTATCTATTGCTGACGACGTGGATTCCTGTACTTGTCTTTATATTAATTGTCCGTGGTTTAAGTTTCATGCAGAGCAGGGTGAAAATGATGATAGATAGTATTCCAGATACGCCGTACCAGATCCACTTGTTTGTTTCTAGTGTAACGCTGAACTGTTTGATTTTTTCATTATTTATTAAGTGTAACTTATGCAAGTAGGGAAGAGAAATTTTCTCATTAAACGAAATTTCCTGTAGCATTGTCTTTTTCGGTGCTGGCAGGAAAGCTACATCAGGTGGTTGGGTAGTGTTATATTCGTTTCCATTGATTTTAATTGTTTTTTCAAAAGATATCAGGAATGATCCGTTTAGCCTGATTTGATGGTCCTTTTCTTCAATTAGAATATTTTTATCCCTGGCCATGATTAGTCCATTTCCTAGCAGCTTGATTTTCTCCAGGTGGTAGGCGTGTGTGGTGGGGCACTTTGCGGTATGATTGTTCAGGAGCTCTGAGAGGCAAGTATCTTGGTTGTCCTTTTCACAATACGAGTATAAAAGACCTTTCCTACAATTTTTTAATGGATAATGGTTTTTTTCACAGTCTGCAGTGAGGTTGGATATTAAATCTATAATTTTATCATTATGAACAACTGGATAAATTTCGAATAGCTTACATGTCTCTTGTACTTTGGGGATTTTAATTAGATATATTAAGGCATTATTTTGATAATACATTTTTACGTCTGCAACGTTTAATAAGTCATTTAACTGTGTAACAATATTTTCCTTTATTTTAATAAATTCTAGTTCTTCTAAACTTAGAATAAGAGGATTTACTACATTATTTTTTGCTAAAATTATGGAGTACATATTATTATTTAGGTTATCGATGACAATTCGATTTCTTCTGGATATTAGTGTGGTTAAAGTCTGATAATCGGCCGTATTATGTTTATTGACTACATTAATGTTGTTTATTCTGTCTGTTAGTTCATCTAATTTGTTCTGAATCTGAGTATTTATATCAACCTGCCTGTTGTTAGACCTTGCCGATTCGTTTTCCTGTGATTTTAGTATTTTCATATCTTGGTGGTCGGGTGTACCTGCTATGAATTTGATTGCGGATCCTATGAAATCGATTGACCGCCTAGCTCTTATCGGGAATTTCACTAACTTCAGCAAGCGTTATATTTCATTTATATCCTGCTGCAATATTTCTTTATCTCTTTCGTCTTTAAGTTGTTTCAAAATGTCAATATTGTCATGGGTTATCGATTGCATGACAGACAGATTTGTCACATGCCTTAAGTAAAAATGGTCTTGATAGATTGCAACATCCCCCGCTGGTATTGGGATAAAGAGCGCTGTGGAGTAGTCGGTAATTCTTGCTATACCCCCAGTGATTTGAGTTAGCCTGGAAGTAAAGAATTATCTCAAATTATTTTTGTGAATTTGCCTGCCCTCAATAACTACGGCGGTTCCTAGGTCTGCTTGGATTGTTTTTTGTTCGTACAGTTTTGAAAATTTATTCCCCATTCTTTTATTAGTCTTTAAGAAAACTCTGTAGCCTGGTTGAAACAATTTTGGTGTGGAATTTTGGTTATGATAACTTAGGTCAATCTCCTGTTTAGTTTTTAAAATTTTAATAATTTCTTTTTCTAATTTTTCCGACCTATTATGAAATAAATCTACTGGTCTGTAACCTGTGACCGAATGAATAGTGTTATTGTATTTGTACGTGGAAAGTAACATCAGCTCGACTATGTCAGTCGTATTTTCTTTCGTGCATCTGGCTATTTCCGCTAGAGTCGAATGAAAACGTTCGACTTGGCCGTTGCTTTGACTATGATGCGAAGGAACCGTATAGGTTGAAATATTAAATTCATTTTTTAGCAAAGACTGGATTATGTTAGATGTAAATGCACCTTCATTGTCCGTAACTATTATTCTAGGTTTTTTGAAATGTGAAATAATTTCGATAAGTGGATTTTTTATGTCAACTGTGTTTCGGGAATGGAAATGTTTTATTATTGCAAACTTAGAGAATTTGTCGATACATGTTACAAAGTATTTCTTGCCAGTATTGTAAATGTCTAGATGGAGTATTTCTCCAACAAAAAGAGGAATTGGTGTCGCGCCTATTGGGTGCTGGGTTGGCTTACGCTGGTATTTATTTTCGCTGCATGTTCTGCATTTCGCGGCAAATGATTTGGATAGCTTTTTTATGTTCGGAAAATAGTAATCACGAATTATTTGTTTATAGTTCTCTGAAGCCCCCCTGTGCGCTCTGTTATGCTCATTGGCTATTATTTCGCTTTGGTCGTCTTTGTTAAAAACGTCTTGTACAAATTTGTTGGTATGTTTTATTTTTACTCTCGGAAACATGACCCTTAGTTCGTGTTGAATTTTGGCTAATACTTCAAGTGTGCAATAAATTTCATTATTGACGTTAGGGTTAATTAAATCTTTTACTGTCTCTATTAATTTTGAAAAAGAAGAGAATTTTACTAAATGTCTAATTTGTGTTTGATACAAGGTTATCATTCTTTTGCTGTCTGTCGAAGCAGCCTCAATAAAGATCTGGTTCCTGAAACCATTTATGGGATTTACTACTGACGGGATTATTTCCGTAAGGGATATCTCACTATGAACCGTTCCATCCGAGTCAGTTATGATGTTAATGTGCTGTCGCGATAATGCGTCGGCAACCTTGTTTTCTTTCCCGGGCTTATAAAAGAACGTAGGAGAATATTCCTCGATAAAGGCTCTCCATCTTTTTAGTTTAGTATTAGGATTTTTGTCTGATATTGCAAAGGTAAGAGGTTGATGGTCAGTATAAATATTAATGTTTGGGACGCCATAAAGGTAATTTCTTAAATTTTGTAATGCCCAGACAATAGCGAGCATTTCCCTCTCATTTGTCGCATAATTTTCCTCTGTTTTGCTCAATGTGCGGGAAATCATGGTGATTGGTCTCCCTTGCTGCGACAACACAGCGCCAATTGCATGCGATGAAGCGTCAGTTGTAAGCTCAAACGGTTTTCGAAAATCTGGGTATAGTAGCAGGACGTCTTCTGATGCTAATATGTTCTTAATTCTATTAAAAGAACCTATTGCTTCAGCATCGAGTTCGATTTTTATATTTTTTTTGAAAAATTTCGATTTCTCTATTGAAATACGCATATTAGCGTTGTAAAGCTTGGAAAATATTCTGTCAATGGCCTTCAAATGTTCGCTTTCGGTCTTTGAAAAGATTATAACGTCATCAATGTAGACGTGACAACTCTTCCCAATATCTGATCTTAATACATCGTCTATAGCGCGTTGAAATATGCTTGGACCATTTTTTACCCCAAATGGCAACCTACAGAATTCGTATTTCCCGTTGTTTATCGAGAATGCCGTTTTTTCTCGGTCTTTCTCCTCGAGGAGGGTTTGGTGAAAACCGGCTTTTAAATCTATTGTCGAATAATAATTTGCTTGGCCTAAATTTGACAATATCACTGAGATTTCCGGAATCGGATATCTGTCCGCTATTGTACGTTCATTAAGCTTCCGATAATCAAAAACTAGTCTAAATCGTTGGCTACCGTCCTCATCTGTTCCTTTTTTCGGTACCACCACTATAGGGGTATTATACGGTGATCTTGAAGGTTGAATAATACCGTCGTCTAACAATCGTTCTACTTCTTCATTGACAAATGGCACTGCAGCCATATTATAAGGTCTTGGCCTAGAATAAATTGGTTCTGCATCAATAGTTCTTATAGATGCTTTAATATTTGTATTGAATGGTAACTTTTGGTCTGGCTGTGCGAAAACGCCTGCGTGTGCCTTAATAATTTTCTGCAATTCGCTTTTGATATTGCTAGAGACGGATTCTATATCTATTTCTATATTATTTGTTTGTTCGTAGTGTAGAAATTCTAAGGGCTCGGTACCCCCTTCATATATAAGGATCGCGTTATCAGTATCTATTTTAGATTTAATTTTCGAAAGAAAGTCGTAACCTACGATGGCATCAAATGTTTCTAACTGTGGTAATATAAAAAATTCTGTCAAAGTCCCCAAAAAAAACGTCTCACATTTATGTGTAATTTGATTTGCACCGTTCAGCGTTTTTGCTATAAAAGGCTTGTTGTTTGGTTTAATATTTTTTAAGTGAGGTAAATTTCTAATGTAGTTCTTGGCACCGGTATCAATTAAGATTTTTAACAAGGTTGTGTTGTTAAGTCTTTTTTTGATAAATGGCAATGCCGAAGTTAGCCTAAAAAATTAATCTCATCGACATCGTTAAAACCTACTTCTTCGTCTTCACTATAACCTTCTGATTCATATTCATTTCAATATAAACTGTCACTATCATCTAGTTTCTCAGCTTGTGGCTGGATATGGTTTATACGCTGGAACTTAGCTGTGTTTTGCCGGTCAGATTCCCTTTGTCTCTTTATATTTATATTTTGCATGTTATTTGGATTTGGGTAGGAAGGTGCGGGACGACTATTGGTAATTTCCTTTGGGGTAAACTTAAGTTGCTGCTGTAAAGCTTGAGATGATGTCTTTTCACTGTAGCGGTGCCTGACTGATGGATCTACATCCATAGGTATTACTTTTTGCTGTTCATGATATTGGTTAGAAGTTTTGGGTGTGTCGTTCGTAATGCTCCTGTACTGAGGGTTGCCGCTGTAAGAGATTCTATTTCGTCCATGCTGGGCATCGAAAGCTCTGGCAAAGTCATAACGATGTTGGTTTGCTTCTAGCTCTTGGGCTTTAGCAAGCGCAGATGGCAAATCTTGACATCCGGCAGAAAATAAAATGTTACACCAAGGTTTATTTAGACCGGATATAAAAACACGTAAGGCATCGGCGCGGTATTTCGCTGCCAATGAGTCTTTGACTTCTTGATTCCCTGAGTATTCCATCGTTATTTTACTAATTATCAGCGTTAAGCTTTTTTCAATTCGATCGTAAAAGTCTGAAATACTCATACGACCTTGACATAGGATGGAGAGTTGGTTTTCAAGAACATGCAACGGACGTTTATCGGAATACGTATGATTCAGACGTGCAATTATGGCATCGAAATTTAATACAGCAAAAGATGACAACACTAAATCAGCTGATCCTATAATTTTATTACGGATAATGGCTACCGCTTGATAATATTTTTCTGATCCCACATATGGCTTAAATAATTCTATAGCCGTGTTAGCCGCCTGTCTCCAGGAAATGTATTTCGCCTGTTCCCCCGCGAATTCTGGTAAAGATTTTATTAATTCGAGCGAAATAGGACATTCTACGTTGGGGGTTCTTATAGAAATAGGTTCGTAAGCAACAATTTCACAGGAAGGTAATTGCACTGCATTTAGTTTCTCTGTTAGCTCATTGATTTTTGAATTTACACTTTCATTGGCCGTCTTATTTTCTGTCATTAATTCACCCATTTTTCTCATTATCGCACTACACGCAGTTTCAACTGCAACTTCTACAGCTGCAGAAATAATTTGCGAAATATTTTCCGTCATGACTATTTAGATTGTTAACCACTTGCTTTCAAAAAGAATTTTGGCTCTACTTTTTACTACAGTAACCACACTAATAAATCAGAACTATCTGTTTAAATTCACACTAGATATTTGAAATTATTTTTATACAATAGTTATAGAGAATTTGAGAATTGTTATGAGAGATTAATATAAATGGATCAGAAATATATGAATGAAACTTAACTATTTTTATCTTCCGCTCACAAAAATAATAATTCTATCATATTAAATATTTCCCGCGATGAGGAATTTAAAGATGTGTTGTTTTCCTGTGTGGATTCGTGCTCCTACACCAGTGCGGTTTTTTTTTATCGATGAAAGTATCCCTGTTATGGGGACTTTTGTTACTCTTTTATCCTTTGCAAGGACTTTTGGAGTATTCCTTTTGATAAAACCACGTTGGGCGCCAAATAAAATAAACGTATAACCGTTTTCTTTGATGATCAATTTTATTGTCTTCTTCATTCTTATAATTATTTTTTTCACCGAAAGAAGCGGGAAGTGCTGATTATGGTATTATGGGAAAATAGCTGATGTTAGGTGAGTGCATGAGCATTTGCTGACGAAAGTGCAGCGTAATTGAAAGATTGTGTGCAAGGGAAATGAAGGTCGATGGGTGAATGTGCTCAGGTATTATGGAGATATGCTGGAATTTGCTGGCGTATGGAAGAGATAATGTTAGTGTTTAAAAGATTGTGTGCGAAGGAAAAAAGTATGTTGTGCATGAATGTGGTGGCTTATTTACTATTTATTTACTATATTAACTTACATACCTGTTAGAGATCAAATTGAATAAATTTTAATTTCCAAAACAAAAAAAAAACAAACTTCTTATGGATTTCACATGAACAGCTGTTAGCTGGAATGTCAAATTCGTTTGGATAATGTAGTTCACCCGATGGATAGCAGAATGGAAAGGGAGAGTGAAAGGGAATCGAATGTGTGAATCGAATCTACGATTCACATGAATAGCAGAATTTGTATCCGGTAGATCCAACGGATTGGATTTTATCCTTATCTGTTTCCGGATGCGTATGAGTTCAGTTTTTCTTATATTATCGTTCTCATCACTTTCACTACTCCAAAACATTGCTACACTATTAATTTTTAGGATACAACTTACAAATTTCTTTCAAATATACAAACACCATAAACTGATACCGTCATTTATCTGTCATTTGCACATGGTGTGGATCGTATGTGGAATGTGAACTACTTACCGACAACGTTTTACCCTGTCGTGGAAGTTAGGAAATGAGTCTTCTAAAATGAAACGCCTCAAAAAACGACAAACGTCGTGAAAGTAATGTCGTTTTCCATTGGACAAAAAGAAGCGTCCGAGAGAGTCCGGAATCGAAAAAATGCCGTTCCATTGGCATAAAAATACTCTTCTGGTGATTCTGAGAAGAGAATTTCGCTTCTCGATTTCAAGTCAGAATCCACTCAAAAAGCACTCACACAAGTGCAATTTATGTATTTATTACAAGTCAGCTGACAGCAGCCGTAGATTATTTTTTGGCATTTCACCAATACTTTTGTGGATTCTGTCAGAAGCAGTTTTGCTGTTCCATTGGATTTCATAATGAGTGGATCCCCGAGTGAAACCAATGGAAAACGACATAAAACGCCACTCGGAATAAGGGTGATTTATGTGGTATTCGATTGGGCTTCTTCAGATTTGCTCTCAGATTTCAGATTTCGTGTGGCTAATCGAACACAAAAACGTCACTTGCTGTTTTTTTTGTTGATATTTGTGCGACTGCAATATGTGTAGCCTTCGACACTTTTCTAAGAGCTTTCTATTCACTGGTTAAATTTTATATGAAAACATTCAAAATAATCGCCCAAATTGATTTCTAAAAATTTCTACATAAATAATTAACAAAACTATATCCTCCGAGCTATTCGAAACATGCACCGGATTTCGGCAAGGAGACGCATTATCATGTGACTTCTTCAATCTCGTGCTAGAGCAGATAGTGCGCAGGGCAGGTGTCAACACGGAAGGCACTATTTTCAACAAATCCGTCCAGCTACTGGGGTATGCAGACGATATTGACATCATCGGTCGCTCCCAGCGTGCCGTGATAGAGGCTTTTACGGCGATTGAAGAACAGGCGAAATTCGTTGGTCTTGTAGTAAATGAGGACAAGACTAAGTACATGCTATCAACAAACAAACAAGCATCTGTCCACCGCCTAGGACAGAACGTCACTATTGATAGCAACAATTTCGAGGTAGTTAAGGAGTTTATCTACCTCGGAGTAAACATGAACTCCACAAATGACATCCTAGTGGAGATCCGGCGAAGAATTACCCTAGGAAACCGCTGCTACTTCGGTTTGGCAAAGCAATTGGGTTCAAAACTCCTAACTCGAAGGACAAAATGTATGCTTTACAGAACCCTTATCCTGCCAGTTCTGCTTTATGGCGCCGAGTGCTGGACGATAAGCAGGAAGGGAGAGCTGATACTGGGCTCCTTCGAAAGAAAAATTCTTCGGCGGATTTTTGGTCCTGTGTGCGAGGAGGGCGAATGGAGGAGAAGATACAACCGCGAACTCTATGAGCTGTACCAAGATGTGGATGTAGTCCAAAAGGCCAAAATACGTCGACTACATTGGCTCGGCCACATCGAGCGAATGGACAATAATGCTCCAGCTAAGAGGATCTTCGAATCCCAGCCGCCAGGTTCGAGACGACAAGGAAGACCGAACCTCCGTTTCAAAGACCAAGCCATCGCGGATGCCAGAGCGCTTGGTCTGGATAACTGGAAGCAGCGTGCCTGGGATCGCAGAGGATGGAAGGCTGCAGTGTCTCAGGCAGAGACTCTCCACGGGTCGGGAGCCCGTTAAGTAAGTAAGTAAGTATATCCACCCGATGCAATGCTTTTCTTTGCAGTTGAAAAATTTCACTAAAATGTAAACAAACTCCACTAGTTGTGAAACTCAAACGCACGTGTATTGGTAAATCTGAAGCTAATCTGAGAAAATATCCAGATTCGCAAAAGTGCTCTGAAATCTGAAAAAGATTGCTTTTTTTGTACCAAACGAACATAAAAACTGCTCTGAGAGCAAAAAAAGTGCTCTGAGAGCGCCCAATCGAATACCACATTAGTCGGACGTGGACGAGCGTATCCACAAAAAATAATTATACATGTATGACTTTATTGTGTTCTAACTTCATACAAATTTGGCCCTTTTTTAAGTAAGTAGCCCTGTGTATTAACCAATTCTATGAGATTTGTGACACCACATTTAATACCAGCATGTGAAGCCATGTCCTTGAGCTCTTCAAATTCAAATATTTTTCTTCCCAACGCATTAGATCGAATATGAAGCATTTGAATAAAATTTTTAACTTGACTTCCTTGACTCGTTCCAGCGATACTGCTATTCAACTTTGTATTTAATTTATTAACCGCAGATGCATCTGTACAGCTACGACGCATAATTTGTATAGCATCGCAAGCATGTTTTGATGTTGCCTCTCTGCATAAATCAATTCTAGCTCTTGCCTGTGTCAGTCGAATCAGTCCTTCCAATTGCCTACAAACAACCAAATTATAGTATTATTTATTTCTGATTAAAAATGTTAAAACATACATTTACCTAGTAGTTATTGAATGCCGTTTGTTGTCACATTGTTCACTCCGTAATCCCAAGTAAAACTCTTTAATTTCTTCGACAGCTACTTCTGTTAATAACGGCTTAATGTTTTGGCGAGCATAGGCTGAAATATATAGATGTATTTGAAAATAATTGATCATATTTCAAATTAGCATACCAATAAATCTTTTCAGCAAAACAGTTGGTAGCAAATCTAATTTTTCATCACAATACAAACTTAGTCCCTCCTGTAACTCAATGTTGTTTTTTAACATTCCATTATTTGATTCGTGATCCATACTATACTTTGGGGGTATCGATAAAACCTTTTTCATACCCGAATGTAATACATATTTTACCATATTATTATCTTTATCTTTATCAGCTTTATCAAAAAGAACAAAAACCAAGTGGAAAAGGGATAATAACGAAGGGCTTAATCGAATATTTTCACGAAGGTGCTTTGTTGAATCATAATGGCCACCAGCCGGATTTACTGCGGAAAGCACAGATGTTCTTGCAGCAACATTAAACGCAGTGTTTGTACTTCTGACAATAACTGACTTTGTCTGAATTATGTGTATTAGATTTTCTTGATTTGATGAAACCTTATCCATGTCATCAATGCAGCAGTGCCCAGTTTGTGACATGAGTATGCATCCAGAATCGATGAAACTATTATTATTTGACCCCGCAGACTGCTGTACTGTGGCTATAAAATGTGTGGGTGTTTTCCCTGGTGCTAATTTCCCTGTATAAAATACATAATTCCATAAATATTTTAAAGATCAATTGTTCAGTAGTAAGGAAGCACAAAGCATGCGAATTTCCTAGAAATTACTTCCGAAATAGCTATCGCAACGTTTATCAATAGGGTTGGAAATTCTGGCGAGGTCAAAATTCTGTTTTCTAAATTCTGCTTTTCAAAGTTCCAATCACTTATTTAATGCATAAAGTAAAAAATTTTTTTTTAAGATTGCACTGTTGTTTTAGACAATTACTCTTGTAGTTAGTGTTTTTGGCTATCCCCTTGTGATCGTGTGCCAGTAGTGTTATACTCATAATGGATGTTTCAATCGTTAAATCCAATAAAGGGAAAGATAAGTTGTGGGTGTGGGTGAATGGATATTTGTTTTATTGTGTACCTTCTTTATATGAAATATATTGTCATTTGTTGACAAAGTTGAAAATATTTGTTTTCTTTAAATTCGTAAATTGGAAAAAAAAACAGAATTAGCAAAATTTATTTGTTTAAAATATTGCCTGTCAGAATTTTTGTGTTAAGTCAGAATTTTGCAAAGCAGAATTTCGACCCGCTCCCTTATCAATAAAATATATTATTATTATTATTTAAGCTATTAACTATTAATAAATTAAGAGCTAATAAAAAGAACTTATAGCTACCAGGGCTTTCGGCTAGGTTTAAATCTAAGCGAATTATAACTTATCTATTAAATCTAATGAGTGCAGGAGGGAATAAACTGTTTTGATGTTGGATTGGGAGGGGAGGGCAAGAAGTTGGGATAGTTGGGAGTTGGGGGATATACTACTTAGTTTGGTGTGAATTGTGGTGCATTCGTAGGTTAAGTGTTTTATGGTGAGAGCTTCGTTAGAGTTGCATAGGTGACATAGTGGGCGATTGTCATTGTTGAATAAATGCCCGTGGGTTAGGAGCGAGTGACCTAAACGAAGTCTAACGAACGGCTTTGTCATACTTTTTGACATGTTTTTGGGATAAATTGCTGGAGTGCCTTCCGGGTTAAGCGATTTATAGTGGTGCGTATATGCGGACCAGTGTTCCTTTTTTAATGTATGGGCGTAGGCTCGGATATGTCTTTTAATATCTCTTCTGTTCAGTGTTGGGAATAAGAAAAGTGGTTCGTTAACAGCGTGCTTTGCTGCCGCGTCAGCGTCTTCGTTTCCCTTTATTCCTGCGTGTCCCGGGACCCATAAGAGTTTGATCCTTCCTTTGGTTTTAACCAATTCGTTTCGAATGCTTACGATAATTTGCGTGTTGTTGTTGGTATTAGTAATAGCCGTCAAAGTGGACAGGCTATCTCTGCATATTATTGTTTTTTGTTTAATTGCTAATTGTATAGCTCTTAGGATAGCCGTAGCCTCTGCTGAGAACACGGATGCAAATTCTGGTAGTAAGCATTTGGATAAGGTAATTCCGTTCCCATCGACCACTGCAAAGGACACGCCTAAGGCGGACTTCGATCCGTCTGTGTACATGAATCTCCAGTTATTTGCTTTGTACATTTCGGAAAGGTTACTAAACATTTGTCTGTAGACGTCGATTGCCGTTGAGCTTTTATTGTGCGCATTTAGTGACAGGATTATGATACCTTTTAGTGCCCAGGGTGGGGAGGCTTTTGAGGTGATACAGCGCTTTGATAATGGTATCCCCATTGCTTTTGCCGCTATGACTGCCTTGTGGATCGTTGAAGGAATTTTGAGTGCCTTAGTGTTAGCATAGAAGTTAGTAGCGATTTTGTGGATACCCTTGTTCCGTGTTGCGGTGATGTTGAGCGTAGCCATTGAGGTCAGCATGCCCAACCTTTGCTGGATCGAAGGAAGGCCGGATTCTGCAAGCAGATTTCTTATGGGGGTTGATCTGAGGGCTTTTAGGCTCGTCCGTATCGCCGAATGGTATAATGGTTGAATGGTGCTCAGCGATGATCTGGAGCACTTTCCATAAAAGCTTAGTCCGTAGTCTATTTTGGATAGGATTGTTGCACGGGTGATATTAATCAAACTATTTATATGACTAAAGCTATTCTTAGAACTCAAGTATTTGATGATGTTAAGCCTGGTAGCTAATTTCTTTTTAAGGTTAATACAATGATCCTTAAAGGTAAATCCCTTATCAAAAATAATCCCAAGAATACTTAGATTATCTACAGTGATTATGCGAGTGTCTAGTAAGTTAAGAGTAATGGACTTTGTACAACTGGTTTTCCTGCATATGTGTAGTATTTTACATTTTTCGATTGACACTTTCGCACCTGAGGACCTGGCCCAGGTATTAATATCTTCTAGTAGTATTGAAAAAACTCTAGATACTGTGTTGATGTTTTTACATTTCGAAAAGGTTATTAGATCGTCGGCGTAAAGGGAATGGTTAATTCTTTTGTGTTTTAAGAGGATATTACTAATATCGTTAAACGCAATAATAAAGAGAACAACCGAGAGTGGCGATCCTTGGGGTGTGCCATTGTACAACGGAAAGATGGAAGAGTAGCAACCGTTATATATCACCCTGAATTTCCTGGCTGTCAGAAAAGCTTTTATGAAACTATACATTTTGGGGCCGATGTTCCAACTGACTAACTTCTGTAGGATAATGTGTGCCCCAATCGTATCAAATGCCTTTTCAAAATCAATTGCCAGGATGGAGATGTGATTCTTACTTGATAGTGCGGTGGATATATAGTGGTATATATGTAGTAGAGAGTCTAAAGAGGATCTGCCTGGTCGGAAGGCCGCCTGACTGTTGTCAATGAGGTTGTTGTACTCCAAGAACCAGCTGAGGCGCTTTGCTACAATTTTTTCTAGAATTTTGCTAGCACATGGGAGGAGGGAGATAGGGCGATATTCGCCTACGTCTGAGAGGCTCTTATTGGGCTTGGGTATTGGGAGGACTGATGCAGTTTTCCAGCTTTGTGGGATTATGCCTTGGGTGTAGATTCTGTTGTACAATGCCAACAGACGAGTTTTGGCTATATTTGGGCTGTTTTTGAGCATCGTGAAGGTAATTCTGTCAAACCCTGGTGTTTTACCCTTAGATGAAGCGAGTTGATTGTCGAATTCTTTTTTGGTGAATGGACTATCCAGTCGAGAAGCTGCGGGAGAACCGTTTGTAGCGGGAGGTCTATGTTTGTATGCAAGTTTCTTTTTTCGGAGGAACTCTGGAGGAAAGTTGGCGTCAGCTGAATAGTCGGACCATGTCTTGGCGAAAATTTCAGCAATCTGGGTAGGGTTGGATACAATCTCTGCTCCCTGTATAATGGACGAGGACGGGGGTAGGAAGTCACCTGTGAGAGACTTCACATCAGACCAGAGTTTTCTGGAGGAAGCTTGTGGGTTAATGTTGCTGGTAAATTTCTCGAAGCTTTCTTTTTTGGCAGCTTTCGCTGTTCTGCGGAAGACAGCGTTAGCTTTGCGATATGCTATCAGGTTGGTGTTGTCGGGGAACCTTTTGAATTGCTTCCAACAGTTCTGTTTAGTTGTGCGAAAGGTGTTTAATTCTTTAGTCCACCAGGGGACTATACGCTGTTTTGTAGAGCCCGTGGATCTTGGGATAGCCACGTTGGCCCCAAAATGAATAGCTCTTAGAATTGTTGCTGCTTCTTTGTTGACATTTTCGGACGGATCTCTCTGAGTTAAGTAGTTTTCCACTTGGGTCTGGAAATTACTCCAGTCGGCTCTGTCTGTATGTATTTTGGCAGGAGTTTTTTGTTCAGCGGGGATGAGTCAAGGGTTATTTTGCTAATGATTGGGAAATGGTCGCTCCCATGCAAATCTGGGAGTACTTCCCATTTTGTTTTGGGTACGAGTTGGGGGGATGAAAGTGTTAGATCAATTTCTGAGAACGTTTTATGGGTGGAAAAATGGGTTGGCTGTCCGTTGTTCAGGATTATTAGGTTAGAAGTTATTAAAAAATTCTCCACTGCCTTCCCTCTTTTATTTGTGCCTGACGAGCCCCATAATTGGCTCCATGAATTGAAGTCACCGGTGAGGAGAATGGGGTTGTCAAAGTACTTTACGATGTTGTGTAAGTCTTGTGATGAAAAACTCTGCTCGGGGTGGATATAAACGGAAATAATTGTTAGTTTTATTTTCATTAAAACTTCAACCGCGATAACTGGGAAAGGAAAAGATATTGAACCATTGAACCGGAATTCTTTATGCGGTATATCAATAAAATATAAATGTGCCCAAATACTAAGGTATTGTTACCTTTCTCGTATATAAATCGAGCTTGACGTACATATTATTATTATCATATAAACTAGCTGACCCGGCGAACTTCGTACCGCCTAACAGCCGATTCTTCAATTTTTTATTTTTTTTTTCCCCGGACACCGGGATAAGTCAACAATCCCGGGAAAAAAAATAAAAAATTGAAGAATCGGCTGTTAGGCGGTACGAAGTTCACATTATGTCAAAAAATAAAAATTGTTCCATATTCACCGATCTTATTAAAAACTTTTAAAGCACACATCAATGTTGAATCTTGCCATTCAGTAAAATCTATGAAGTACATATATGTAAATATGTAACCAAAAGAAGTGGATTTGGAAGAGAAGAGAATTCAAATGATGAAGTAACCCAATACCAAATGGGCCGCTATGCTAGCAATAATGAAGCATTTTGGCAAATTTTGTCTTTTCCAATTCATGAAAGAAACCAGTTGTTCACTTAGCCATGCACTTAAAAATGGACAGAGAGTGTATTTCACAGCTCAGAATGCAGTACAAAGAGCTCACCAGATTTAGTAATATTATAGATGCACAGCAAAGAGACGTTTACATTTCAAGTGACATTTTACCACAAACAATTTACATTTTACCATAGACAATTTGTTTTTGAGTAATGTTACAATCGTATAAATATTGACTAATATTGACATTAATATTTATACGATACTAATGCCACTTAATTATAGTGGCGCAGTGGCTTAGTGGTTAGTGTGTTGGAGTACTAAGTGAGGGGTCCCAGGTTCGAATCCCAGGAAAACTCAAATTTCAACTCAAGGTTATTTTCCACTGCGCCACCTCCCGCGAACGTCTGACAAACATCCGAGAGTTTATACTCTGTCATGATAAAGCTTCTCAATTAGCCGTTTGGACTCGGCATAAAATTGTAGATCCCTTCCATTCGTCCCAAAAATGAAAAACTCACACAAAACGAATGGTTGTGAGAAGCTAGGCCCAGGGTTTTGCACAATACGCGTGATTGATTTGATGGTTTCCAATTGAACTGTTAGAAAACGAAAAACTTTAACCTCAATTTCACAATTTCACAGTGAGCACAATAAGTTAGCGTTTGAAAGAACGTGCGCATAATAAATTTCACATGAAATTAACTGAGAAGAGCACAATGAGTAGCTGTCAAACAATGCACCTACATCTACTTAAAATGAAACGTACTTTTTTTCGTGAGGGTTACTCACACACCACGTACTGGCGCCATCTCCTCCACCACCATGAAAAACCATATTGGTTTGTAGTACATGCTACGTATCAGAGATGGCGCTGTATGTGAAAAATGATTTTCCCTGTTTTCCTGCTTTTCTGTTGAAATTTTTCGTGCGTTCTGGAGTTATAGCGTCAGGAAGGAAAACCCGACTTATTTTTATATAAAAGATAAAATTGGTGTAGTTCTGTTCGACTAAGGTTGATTTTGACTACATGTCTTTAAATAAAAAAATCTTAGAAACCGCTGAATATATTCTGGTGCAGGCCTATAGAGGATACCTAGGCCTACAATCTCCAATTTATTTTAACTCTATATTTCTACAAATTCCGGAAAAAATTGGACAAGAGTAATTTATTTTTTCGCTTCATTTCGCTTTTTTCTTTGCAACGCTTCGTTCGAAATACTGGGAGCTTTTACTTTTAACTTTATTTTACTCCTGTGACGGAGAGGGAGACAGACAGAGGAAGTATGCTGTTTGTTCGTTAAAAAAGGAAAAGAAAAAACAATAAATGAAATGTCAGATATATGTAGGAAAGGTTTGTTTAATTTTTTTGTTGCTTACAAAAAAAGAAGTATTTATGAAAGAAATGTCAAATAGGTATGGGTATCAGTGATACAAGATCGTGGGTAATTACCCATTTCGCGGGTATTTTGCCTTTCAAAAAAAGCTGGAAGCGCGATCAAGGAAACTAAATTAGCCGCTGTTTTTAAATAGCATTAGAGTCCGTGCCCTTCCTGCTCATAAAATTGAATTTAATGTTTTAGTCCCCATTATGTTGCTTTGCAATTTTAATACCCACCAAGCTTTGTAATGGAACCAAATTGAGAGTGATATCGTTGCAGAAAAACTTAATCGAAGCGTTAAGGGTGTGGTAAAGGAGATACGGAGAACAAATAAATTTTCAGCAATTTAGTTTAAACGGATTCAATTTCCTATTAATGTTTGTTTTGTCAATTAAGCAATACTTGCAAATATTATTATTTAGAAGCGTTTTTTTATGAAATTCAACAATTTGGGAGTCAAAGTAACTGCATTGCAGATGATGTAGTTATACTTACAAAGGGTAAGTTTCTAGCTACCATAAGCGACCTGTTAGGAAACTCACTTAGGGTGTTAAGTACGTGGACAAAACAATGCGGCCTTGGAGTCAATCCGCAGAAAACCGAGCTTGTCTTGTTCACGAATAAAAGAATAATACCGCAATTCGAGCCACCAACTCTGGAGGGAGTACCCCTTAGGTTAGCAGATAGTGCGAGGTATTTGGGAATTATCCTTGACAGAAAACTTAATTGGAAGCCGAATATCAATGAAAGAATCAAGAAAGCAGCGAACGCTCTCTACACATGCAACCGCATCTTTGGTAGGAGTTGGGGACCAATCCCCAAAATTATCCTTTGGATGTACACTGCGATAGTGCGACCAATACGAACATATGACAGTGCAAACTGGTAACAAGGAGACAGCAAAACGACCAATCTTAAGTCAATGGCCAAAATACAAAGAATAGCTTGTATAGGAACAACCAGCGCAATGAGAACCACACCTACAGCTGGACTAGAGGCAATTCTTAATCTGACATCTCTAGACCTATACATGGCGCACTTGCTCCGCCCATCCGTTTACCTAACCTAACCTAACCTAAAGACCTCTCTCATAGAACCAAGGAAATATATAAGACCCTAATCATCTCGGTTATGATGTGTGGTATACCATGGACATTCGTCAAAAGCGGGATACGAACACTTATGGAACTCTTTCATGGGGCTTCGAAAACTGGATATGTGTTACGCAGATGTTAACAGATGATTATTTTTTTTGGTTAAGAAGGCACCTGATGCAAACAACATATTTAAAAACATACTGAAAAGAGTAAGTTTTGAAAAATTCTAATATAGTAACAGAAAATACTTTTAACGAAAAAGACAATGGAGTAAAAGAAGAAAATATACCTATTGCTCTTACATCCAACCATCTGCCGGAAATATCATTTTTACACTGTACAATTTTATTGTTTTAGGTTCTTTTAAATGTAACTGGTTGTGCTGCACACTCTGTAGAAGCATGGAAAACGATCTGATTTTTGTTGATCTCCAAAGAAATCGGAACTTGAAAAGCAAAAGTAAAGAGCGATGCATTGCTAGAGACCCGATTTGGTGCAAGCTGCAAGGTTGTAAAAACGTACAGCCCTATTCTGCTATCCATCGGGGGGAATTTTTCTTCAATTTTTACTAAACACTATTCTACTATGCATTCGAGTCGAATGTGGATTCACCTCGTTAGTGTCGGTAATGTCGTTTTGTTATTTGTTTGTAAATAAGGTTATTAATTTTTAGGGGAAGAACAACAAACAGAGACCAGCACTGCTTTAATTTTGAATGTTTGATGATTCTCTCATTCCACTGTTTGAAAGTGGAAAAAAAGTCCAATACTATCCTATTATTATTTAAAATAATAAACCAGTTGGATAATTTTCCAAAGATTTTCAATAATAGAGATCAAATTGAATACATTAATTTCAATTTTCAAAAAAAAAAAATTCTTATTACACGTGAACAGCTGTTAACTTGAATGCCAAATTGGTTAGGATAATGTAGGGCACCCGATGGATTGCAGAATGGTAAGGTGAAAGGGAATCGAATGGGTGAACCGAATCAACGACTCACGTGAATAGCAGAATAGGGCTGGGGGTCGATTCCCTTTCCGTGATACTGTGAAATGAAAAGAGTTTTCACAAGTTCACACTGAATTCGATTCTCGATCTATGAAAAAATGAAAACAAATGTCAGAATTTTTTCATATGATAAGTTTTTTTATCACAGCAATTTCATTTGTGAAGAAGTGTGAAAACGTGATAAATATGAAAAATAAACGGGGACAAAGGGCTTCAGAAACCCAAAAACAATATTTATTCGATTTTCTTGAGAACAGGCCCGATTTGGCCAATGAAAAGTACATAACCTTTAATTAACATAAATGTTTTTATTCTGCATTGAAAATATTTAAACTCAAAAAAATAAAAAATTAACAGATTTACAGCGTTCCTCCGTTGAGTTGAATCCATGAATGACTTCAATTCATTTATTAGATCCATGCAAAGATGTTTTGTAAATCTATAAAGTTGAATAAAGTGCTCCTCAGTAGTCACCTCGAACGGGTTATGATTATCCCAAAGGGAATGTCGCAAAATTGTCACTTTATTTCTAGGAAAAAAGAACACATTATTTTTGTTGAAAACAAAACAACAAATTGATAAATCACCTTTGTTCAATACGACGCTTATTGTTAATAATTATTTGTCTGATTATTCCCGACATTATAATTATAAAATATATAAATGGAAACTCAACAAACTGAATGAAAACAACAAGCGCAGAAATGACGGATAGGTGACAGCATTTATCATTTAGTACATTTTAGTACACATTTAGACAACAGTTTATCATGATGAGTTCGAGAATCGCATTAGGTGTATTCGTGAAGTGATAAAATGAAAAGCTGCTGTGAAAACTGAAATGATAAATTATTTCACAGTATCACGGAACGGGAATCGACCCCCTGGTAGGTACCCGTTGCAGGTTGCTCGAAATTCGAACCAAGTAGTTAAAGTTTAAATTTCAGATTGTGAAGGATAAATACCGGAAAACAGCAATTCTTTAACTGACTTTTTATATAGGCTATGTTGGTTTCGTGAAGCAAATATTGATTAATAAAGACTGTAATGTTGTTTTTTTATTGATGTTAGGAACCGTACCCGTAGTCGCATCAAAATTAAAATAACTATTCAACTTTACATCATAATTACATCTTTAGAAATACAATTAATAAAATAATATACAATAACAATTAAATTAAATTAGAAACACTTGATTGAATACACAGAATTAAAGCTGACTATTTAAAAAAAAAGTCGAAAGTGGACTTGAGTGCTTGTTTACTTCGACGTTTGCCATTTATTCCCAATTCACAATTTCTCGCAGATTATGCATAAACAGCTAGTGTTCCTTAAACATCGATAGTTTAACATTTCGATAGTATCGATACTTTCGGAACAAATACAAACAGTTTTATATACTCACAATTTTCTAAAGACGGGGTTGTAAATTTATCCATAATTTATTAATAAAAAACATTTAAAAACAAACATTATTTATTAGTCGAAGAAAAAAAAACATATGAAGTCATTCATGCATAGAAAGTGTATCAAACATATTTATGTTAGGTATATTTTTTGGATAAGAACGTATTTATATTTTTAGCTTTGAGTCTATTTCTTTTTTTCGACATTAGCACCTCCTTTTGAGAAAGCTCGTTCCGCTGCGGTTGCTGGAATGCACATGTATTTATAGGCAATTTTCTTTAAGCTCAGATTAGACTGAATGCCAATAATGCGCATATGAATGCCAACATGCAATTAGATTAGCTGTCAAATGACCAAATGCCAGGATTATTAAAACTGTATATTAGACTATATGACCAAAACTACCATTATGGTCATATTTGCCTTGATGTTCATTTGTTATTTATTACCAAATGTTAAAGTAGGGTAATGCTGTAGAGAAAACAAAAAAAAAGTTGAAGTTGGAACACCGATGACAACAAAATAATTCTTGTTTCATCAAAAATGCCAGCAATGCCATAACGAAATTTCAATAAAGTGCATATGGGCATATAGGGCTTTATGCTGGCATTCGTGCTTATTGTCCGATTACACAATATGCTGTTTGGGCATTTTTATCTGTCAAAATAGGCCTGGTCAGATGTGGCATTTGGGTCATTAGAGCATATGATATATACCCATTACATTGTACGACCATATTTTGACAGGAAAACTGTCAGAAATTGGCATTTTATGACCGCTTGCCATACAGTCTAATCTAACCATTAGCGTGCGGGATGATTTTTCCCAGTAGCTTATAGAGCAAGCATGTCAGTCGATGTTTGCTTTTTCTATATAGTATCAGATGTGCCTGGTTGTGGCGCCGATGGCGCAAGCGACATGCTTGACTCTTTCATTGTAATTAAGAAAGAATACTCCTTTTGCAACAATTGAATTGCATTGTCTGCAGATTTCTAAAACCGTGCTTTTAAAATTTCGGGCCCCAAATTGTTCCCAAAATAAGTGGCGTTCTGGTGTTATATGGTTTCAGTCTCTTGTTTACTGATGCGATTAAGGACTTCAGGACATTTCGGCCTTCTGCAGTAACGAATGTCGATTCAAAATTATTCCATTTTGCTGAAATACTTAAGAGGTATTATTAATGATGAAGTCACTTACTCCTCACCCGAAATTGCAATGTTGCAGTTTCAAATGGCTCAAGAATCAGCAAGATTTCATTATTTCGATAGTATCGATAGTTTTTTTTTAAACCATCGATAGTATCAATAGTAAAAAACTATCGATACTATGGATAGACTATCGATGTTTAAGGAACACTAATAAACACTCGTTCTGCATATGCTCCAAACCATAATGCGTTGGTAAACTTTAGTAAAAGAACACGATTTAGAAAACGAAATAGGTATTTGATATATCGTTCAAATCAAATAAAATAAAAAAAATAACACTGTTTGATTGGATACCAGTAAATTTCGAAAGGTATAGTTCGAAACGACAATTATTGCATTCCACTTAGCCAGTAACCCGTATGGGTTAACTAAATTACAAATGTGGCTATATTTTCAGAGTATAAATAAATGTTATCTTTTTGGTTATTATAGATTATATAATACAATATGCATAATATAATAAAATAATAATTATAAACAAAAATATTAAATGTAACTTTTTACCTGTTTCTGCAATAATAGCAACATTTTGAAGCAGTTTTGATTTCCCCACACCTGGATCACCTACCAGCAACACGTTAAGTTCACCTTCATCGTGCAATTGTGAGCTGGATCCACCAAATAGAGACAACAAAACTCCAGCTTTTGCCATTTCATGTCCGCAAATCTCTGGTGCAAGCGATTGGACAAGTAATCGTAAACAGTTTGGCTCTCTTTTAACCATTTGCACAATTTCGAAATCTTTCTGCGTTATTTGGAAATGAGGTACATTTTTGTGATTTGAATGTGCAATTATAGCCACAGCTTGCATGTAAGCGTTCTGTTTAAGCCCCTTTGAAAACTCTGGGTTAATCGATTTCTCTAATGATTTTATTTTTAATACTCCCGTCACTGTTATCAGACTACCGGGACAAACGAAATTTACTAAATCTTTTCGAAGTTCGATATCAATACGAAGAGGCGAACCCCACTCACTATAAAGTTCTGACTCAAGCAGCTGAATCATTTGTCTACTCTCAATCTTCGTATAAGGAGAAGATCGCAGCTCAGCAAAATTTCTTTTTGAGTTGCATTCAATGTGACATCGCAAAGGTTTTGTAGGATAAAAATTTACTTGCTTAATAGCTTGCTCGTGTCCACAGCGCTTACATTTATATGCAATCCATGTGCACTTAGTTTCAACCGCGCTTATGCAGTTAACCCGTCCCCGTACAGCGAATAGTTTGTCATAGCTTTCTGGAGTAATGTCACCAATACTAGAAACAGTACAGAAATCTACAGGTCTAGCTATGATTTTACGAACGCAAGTTTTTCTAGAATAGTACTGTTCTGATCTAGAGTTATTCTCCTGGCCTACTACACTTTCAATAGCCATCACAGTAACCAGGTGATGCATTGCCACTCCTAGACATGATAGCACCAAGTTCGGTGATTCCTGAAATTGTTGTCTGAAATGAATCCACGAAGACACAAATTCACAGTCTTTGAAAAGAAATTCCGGCCATATATGAAACCACCTCCGTTCACGTATTTTTTGCAAGTCGTAAATGTTGGGATTTTTTTTAATATGCTTCTCAAAGCCTTTAATTTGCGTATTCAATGCGAAAGATTCTTTAAAAACTTCAGTAGGAAAGTATAATCGCCAACCTGGATACTGTACAGGATTGGCAATAGGTATAACTTGCAACTGTTCATCGCCAACGGATACCGGTGCAGTAAAGAATTCAGGTCTTTGAAAGGAAGTTGATGCAGAAATAGAGCTACCTGACGACTCATTGTCAAAGAATATGTTTGGAATATTCTTTCTAGAACGCTTTCTCGGGTATCGTGTAAAGTTAAAATAGGGCCGTTTGGTATTTGCCGATTCCCTTCCTCGTTCAGGATTGAACCGACTGACCGTTTTAATCCTCGATTTATGTCGAGATGTTCCTCTCGTATTCATTTACTTACTTGTGGCAAAAACAATTGCGGAAACAAACCTTCAACCGATCTAACGAATAACTTTTAAAACCTGCGTTTCCGAAAATGAACTAGCTCACTATCCGCAGATGAGGGAACTTTAAAGAGATTCGAAACCAGAGATGAATGAATAAAAGAGTGCGTCTATCCCACAAAAAACCCATCTTTGTTTACTTCACGGCATCGTGGTGTTTAATTGTTTTGTGTTCGTATTGAATTTGTTTGGTTTTTCTGGAGGTTTTGATTATATTGACGAAAATAGTGTTTATTGTTTTGTGTTTCGTATTGAATTTGTTTGGTTTTTCTGGAGGTTTTGATTTTATTGGCGAAAATAGTGAAATACCCATTCGGCCTTACTAATAATCAAACACTAATGTCGACGATTAGCTGGTTGCCAGCTTTAGTAAAAATGTACAGCATTAGTGAAACGGCACCAATAAACAATAAGACCTCTACATTTGCTAGTGCGACAACTTTCTTAGAAACTATAAAATTTTTTGTCATCGCAGAATTCAAATTTCATAATTTGTTGTCGTGAAAAACAAGGTCAATGGTTTATTTCACAACGAGGATTTTATTCTAAAAAAAGGAATATTTTAATTGCAAATTAATTTGCCCAACAGATTTCTTGTAAAGGCTTTTTGAAGCTTATTATAAGCAAAAAACAAAATAGAAAATAGGAAATGCACAAAATATCCGCTGATCTGTCATATATCGTATGCGAATCAGTAATGAATTAAAAAATTACGTTTATGAAACGTATTTGGTAACAACTGAGAAGTTAAATTAATGGCATTTGTGCGCTTTTCAAAAATATTTGAACAAAACACTACTCTGGCCATTATAAACCAGCTTTGTTATCCATCAAGTTTTTTTGACGTTTGAGAAAAGAAGGTAGCCCATCTGTGAAAGGATGAGCTTCGCGAAACACTCTACCGGACACAATTTTCGGTACTTTTTATAGTACGCTTTCTTGTTTTCTAATACCTACTTCACGATTGATTTATGAGTGAATTTGTGACGTATATTTTAAATTATTCAATAAACGGAACACAGTTTATTAGAATGCTTTCATTTATTCGTTGGCTGATAACGCAAATCAAAACTTATTGGTAGTCTAAAGATCACATTTAGATCGTTAGCAAGTGAATATTTTCGAAACATTAACCTGCTTATTCATATCCGTTTAAAAAACAGTATTTACTTGCAAAAGTATTACGGAGGTGTGAAAATAAATACAATTTGATATTTTAAAAATTACATAGCTTATATTACTTAATTCGGGAAAAAAAATATAAAGCCGTGGACATTCTTCTACACGAAAGCTGTCATGTTTTCTCCTAGATGAATTCGACCAAGTAATACAGAACTTTGTATATTTTAAATTCGCACATACTACCTGGTATTCCTCCAGCAGTTCCCAAATTTATTATTTCGCGTCGATTTTGTTGCTTGCTGACAATTCTCCTATCTATATTTTAGGCGAAGTGTACCTTAATTTTCACACCAACATTTAATATTTAAGATCTTCATCCAAAATCTACCTGCCGCCTAAGATACTGAGAATTGTAAAAAAAAAAAAGGTATTCAGGTATGAGATGTCCAATATTAAATGAACAGATATTTTATTCTCTTAGCGGCTACTCTCAAGAATTCCTTGGAAAGATCCCAAACTTATATCAAATTTATTTTTTAGCCAGCATGCATTCGTTACAAACTAAAATGAAAATCAATCATAAAGCAAACACTAGCGGTTAAACCTGATAAAGCAGAGAAAAGCACTAAACATTGCTTTTAATCAAAATATTCGAAGTACATATTTTAACCCAAATATTGATAAACGCTTCGTAAAAGTTATCAACTCGTTATTCAGCAGTTACGTAAAATTTTTGCATGCTAAATATTATAAGTGTTTAGAAATAAAACAAAAATGCATTATTTTTCAATTTTGTCCACACATTTGTACAAATTTGTGTTTGCCAGACTTAAAAACCACTTGCATTGTTGTATTCCAACGAATAAAATCAGAAAACATTTACATTTACTAAAATTGGTTTATATTTAATTATAAACGTTCAGGCTGAACAACAGCGTATGTAAATTTGCTCCTATTACAAAATTCCATACCATCCATTAGGATAGTTGGGCAACACTCCTCTTCAAAATGACATTTCGGGAGGATTTATTTATGTGGTATTCGATTGGGCTTCTTCAGATTTGCTCTCAGATTTCAGATTTCGTGTGGCTAATCGAACACATAAACGTCACTTGCTCTTTTTTTGTTGATATTTGTGCGACTGAAATATGTGTAGACTTCGACACTTTTCTAAGCGTTTTCCATTCACTGGTTAAATTTTATATGAAAACATTCAAAATGCTTGCCCAGATTGATTTCTAAATTGTACATTTGTACATAAATAATTAACAAAAATAGATCCACCCTATGCAATGCGTTTCTTTGCAGTTGAAAAATTTCACTAAAATGTAAACAAACTCCACTAGCTGTCAAACTCAAACGCACGTGCATTGGTAAATCTGAAAAAATATCCAGATTCACAAAAGTGCTCTGAAATCTGAAAAAGATTGCTTTTTTTCGTACCAAACGAACATAAAAATTGCTCTGAGAGCAAAAAAAGTGCTCTGAAAGCGCCCAAACGAATACCACATTGGCTAATGCCCCGGATAAACATGGGTTTCTGAACATTAACATTTAACCATACAGTTAGCGATAGGAAACTATATTTGTTTATTGGTAAGGGATTTTCGAAAGCGTAGGGTCTTTGCCTAAACTTCCAGACTAAAGTTGATTACTGGTAAGGCCGAGTGTCGATCACTTGATTATTGGTACACAGTTTATTTTAATATCGACTTTTGCTCTAAAGTCGAGTGTAAATTTGGTTGTTAGTAAGGCCGATTATAAAATACAAAATTCTTGCATTATACTATGTTTCCACCAACGTGTTAGCCGAAGTGATTTATAAATCACGGAAGGCGTTTCCACTTTTTTGTTTTTTGTTTGCTGAATAATAGTACATTTACACCGAACCTAAATTCAACATTTCGGAAAAAACATTTCGAAATCCAGTTTGGTGTTCCCCCTGAAACTTCAACATTTCAAATGACAGCTAGTGTCAGAATTGATTACTGATCTTTTTTTCTGTTTAGAAGTCAGAAGTGGTTGAACCCAAAGGACTTTTTTTTAGCTGCATAGCTATATTAATTGAATAACAGGTATGTTCGATTTTATTTTGTGTGTTTTGCGATGACAGATACGTAATGTAAATTTAAGCACGTCAATCACGTAAATATTAATTACGAAAATGTATGATAAATTACGTAATTTATGAGATGATTTAGCTAAATCAAGTTGTTTTAGCTAAATCACGTTGGTGGGAACATGGTAATAAAATCCTATTCATGAACTACGTAACAAAACAATGTAAACAAATGGGTTTTAAGGGGATAGATGTACGAAATACATCCATCTCTTTTATTCATTCATCTGTGTTCAAAACGTTGCACAGTGATCCTATATAAAACAAAGAAAATGCCTACTTTTTCCCCACACATATCAAAGATTTGAGAAATTCGTAAGATATGTGTAAAATTACCGAAAACATGTCACCAGTCGATTACAGAATATTAAATATGTACGTATTTTGATTTCCAAAAACAAATGTCGTTGTTGATTTGGCAAAAAGATCAATTTTTTCAGAATGTCATGTTCGATTTTGCCAAAAAAAATCAAACTTTTTTTTTTGATCTGACTCTCTTTTGAGAAATCTCGATTTTTTTTCAGAATTCACACATCCTTTCACTAAAACCAATGTGGATGACACACAGCTGGCAGTTACGAGTTGTTTATCTTTGGAAAGATTTCTTTTTTGACTAAATTATTATTTTTTCGAGTATGGAAACGATTTTTTACATTGAATTATTTCGAAATCAGTTATTATAACTGTGTAAAAATCAATTGAAATTGATTTCCAGTGCAAGTGAAAAAAATATTTTTCGCGGCCAACTATACACACAAGAAGTGGCAGCCGAACTCTGAAATCTCAGATCAAAATCTGAAAAGCCAAATCCAAAACGACATAATGTTCCACAAGAACAAAACAAATCGAAGTACAAAACAAAAGACAAGCAACGCAAAAGATAAAGAAAACAATACAAGAACGAGTGATCAATTTATTTTCGCCGTCGCGTCGACCGTGGGTCATGCAGGTATACCTAACGCAGGCGAAAAAGAGAAAGACTTATTGACACCGAATTTCAGTTTCAAACTATAAGATGATAATACATTATTACATTAATCGTGTGTGCTACGATTTTATGAAAAACTGAACTAAATTGTTTTTTTTTTTATAAAAATCCTTACGGTGTCTTATTTGGATCAAAAATCCCTACTTGTAGGGATTTGTCCCTACATGTACGATCACTGCTTGCGCACTTCTGCTCAGAGATGAATTAATAAAAGAGATGGATATCTTTCGTACGTCTATCCCCCCAAAACCCATTTGTTTACATTGTTATTTTTGTAATTCCAACTCCCGTCAATGAATACGTGTGACAGAGAAAAAAGCATGTTGCTAATGGCCAGCCTCCAATCCTTTTGCTTTTATGGGCATTGGGCTGTTCAATTGCTTTGTGTTTCGTATTGAAATTGTTTGGTTTTTGTTAAGGCTTTGATTAAAATAAAAAAAAGTGAAATACACCTTTCGGAATGGCGAATTCTTGCATTAAAGTCCAATTCATGAACTCACAGACCCTAGAAAAGAAAATAGCAAATGTGGGTGACTTCATGAATTTTTGGGGAAAACAGCTCGTAGGCAGCTGCCTTTCCACTGGAAAGTCCATTATCTTTGCTTCTGCTTGTATATCAAAGATAATCGGCCTTACCAATAATCAACTTTAGTCTGGCAGTTTATGCAAAGACCCCACACTTTCCAAAATCCCTTTACCAATAAACAAATATAGTTGCCAGAATATCGCTAACTGTAGGGTTAAATATTGTTAATGTTCAGAAACCCATGTTTATCTCGGGCATTAGCTAAATAAATCCGCCCGAAATGTCATTTTGAAGAGGAGTGCTGCCCAACTATCCTAAGAGATGGTATGGAATTTCGTAATAGGAGCAACTTTACATACGCTGTTGTTCAGCCTGAAGGTTTATAATTTTAAACTAATTTAAATAAATTGTAAATGTTTTCTGATTTAATTTGTTGGAACACAACAATGCAAGTGGTTTTTAGCACGTTCGCGCTTATTACGGCTATAGCCGTCATATTTTGAGAAACAAAAAAACAAATGACGGCTATAACCGTGTCCAACGTAACCAATTTTATATTTATAATTTTTTAGTTCTGTTGGAATGTGTTGCGTTGTGCTTTTGAAATGGGGAATCCCCTATGTCGAACGGAAATTTAAATTTGAAGTTCGTTGAAGGAAATGACTGCAATAGCCGTTATATTCTTCATTTGAAGTAGCGCATGTTGGAAAAAAGTGTGTTTTTGGGAACTTTATGGTCAGACGGCCATACCCGTCATTTGCACGAAAAATCAGTAGTCGCATATGAGTGGCACAAATGACGGCTATAGCAGTCATATAAAAAAAACGCTTTTTATTATTGCAGTCGATTTAGATTTCAATTTCAGACATTTCTGCATACTTGCCAGACCTCAAATGGTATTTCTACCATGATTACCATAAGTGTATATCTGAGCAACTCCACGCATTTAAAAGTGAGCGCGAACGTGTTAAGCATAAACTAAGTATTACATAGACCGTCAGCTCCCGCGCACCTACCCGATTCCCCCACCAAATTTTGTAAAGAAAATTCTCTCTTAAATTTCCTATCTGTGAATACGTGTGAAGCAGCAAAAAAAAAATTCTAATTGGCGGGAGAAGTAAAAAAAAAATAATGACATTAAGCAGTGTTCCTACATCGTGGTATTTTTTACCTTTTTGTGGGAATTACGATTTCCGAAAAGCTTTCCATGCCATAAAGGAAAAAACATCAAAATTGTGTGAATATCAACAATTTGCCTAGAAAACATTAAAACTATTGGTTTGTTTCATTAAAAAATCGAGGGAATTTAAGTTTAGTGAAGGCCCAATCTTTTCATGAAGATTCCGTTTATTAATGGAAAACAAAAAAAAATAAAATTTATTAAAAAATTTGATACAATTGACATAATTAAAAATTACATTTGAAATGAATTGCGTGAGCCCAGAATATTAATAATTTTGTTTTATAAAAAGAAAAAGTCGAATAGACACAACGAAAATTTATTTTCTTTAAAATGTATACGGGAAAGAACGAAACTTTAAATATAGATATAGGTATAGGTACCCACATTGGAAATAAACATGTTTACTGATTTGTACCCTGTGCCCATGTTCTGTAATTATAACATAGATATATTTATCACAAAAACGATATGAATTGAAAGAAAATGCTTAAAAAGTATCGATGCGAAAATTTATTTATTTAACTCAGGAGCATTTTCTTTCAATTCATATCGTTTTTGTGATAAATATATCTATGTGATAATAACAGAACATGGGCACTGATATGTCTCACACATTTAAGTTTTGCTGCTTACCATTTTCTTTTAATTCCTTCGATTCAAAATCATTACCTATATAGTAATCAGATTTTTTTTATATGAATAAGCTTCTTTTTTTCATTTTTGTCAATGATTCATAAGTTTATCGATTTCCATTGTTTACAACAAAAATGTAAACATCCCTTACTATATAGATTATCAAGGTAAAATGAAAGAAATCCTAATAATGTATACCTACCATGCGTTTTAATATAATTTGGTACTAAATTCACCACACCCACCGCTTTCTTAACACGTCCCGATAACGGGCAATTATTTGAATTATTTGAATTTTTTCCAATGTTACCACGGAATAAACTGTCAGAGGCATCTGTCAGGTTAGTATGTGGAAGTGTATGCGTGCGTCTAATTTACTTTAACATTGGCACACATACTTTGGCACATAGGAACACCGAAAACAGCTTGTAGGCAAATTCTCTTAAGTTGAAAGAGCTGACGGTCTATTTAATACTTAGTTTATGGTGTTAAGTCTAGCAAACACAAATTTCTAAAAATGTTTGCACAAAATTGAAAAATAATGCATTATTGTTTTATTTCAATGCATTCACCATTGCTCTCGCTCTTCGCGTCGGCGTGGTGACGTGGTTCATGACATTCACGTTGGTGCATAGAATTCACACCGGGTTGCTTATTAAAACACCATAAGACCACCAGTGAAATTACAAACAAGCGAGCAAGAGAGCATAGCTGATCGTACCAATCTGTTGCACCGCTGATTTTTCTCCGCAAATAGTCTTGTACTATTTTGCAATTTTTGTTGCTAGGAGACCTAGGTAGGTAGCTGGCGAATTGCCGAGTCCTTCGTTCTGAAGGACTTTGAGTGCCAGGACTGTGGATTGCCGGGACTGTCGCAAGACGGACCTTGAGTGCCAGGACCGCCGTAAGGCGGACCTTGAGTGCCAGCACTGCCGCAAGGCGGACCTGTGGATTGCCGGTACTGTCGCAAGACGGACCCAGCCACCGACCGGGGCTCTACCACGCCCAACCAAGATGCAAGGAAGGACCGAGCCGCCAGATTAGCCGTGCCGAATAAATTAATAACTTGTAAACATTGTAGAATTCTTTTATTTTTGTAAATAAATTGTAATAAAGGAACTCCTCTACCTGAAGTTAGTGTTTCCTTGGGAAGAACCTAGGCGATCCGACGAGCTAACCTCAGCCTGAGACAAAAAGCACATCACAATTTCTAAACACTTACCCCCGTATTAATAAACAAAATTGTGCACAAGTAAGTTAGCTAGTAGGCATCAGATAGCATACAAAAATTTGGCATAACTGCTGAATAACCAGTTGATAACTTTTACGCAGCGTTTATTAATATTTGGGTTAAAATATGTACTTCGAATATTTTGATTAAAAGAAATGGTTAGTGCTTTTCTTGTTTAACCGCTAGTGCTTGCTTTATGATTGATTTTCATTTTAGTTTGTAACGAATGCATGCTGAATAAAAAATAAATTTGATATAAGTTTGGGATCTTTCCGAGAATTTCTTGATAGTAAGAGAATAAAATATTTGTTCATTTAATATTGGACAGCTCATTCCTGAATACCTTTTTTTTACAATTCTCAGTACCTTAGGCGGCAGGTAGATTTTGGATGAAGATCTTAAATATTGGTGTGGAAATGGTTGTTGTGGATAGATTGACTTCGCAGAAAATATAGATAGAAGAATTGTCAGCATTCAGCAAAATCCACGCGAAACGCTGAAAGAATATCAGGTAGTATGTGCGAATTTAAGATATAAAAAGTTGTGTAGTACTTGGTGCGAATTCATCTAGGAAAAAACATAACAGCTTTCGTGTAGAAGAATGTCCAAGGCTTTATATTTTTTTTTTCGAAATAAGTAATATAAGCTATGCAATTTTTAAAAGATCAAATTGTATTTATTTTCACACCTCTATATACTTTTGCAAGTACTGTTTTTCAAACGGAAATGAATAAGCAGGTTAATATTTTTTTCGAAAATATTCACTTGCTACCGATCTAAATGTGATCTGTAGACTACCAATAAGTTTTGATTTGCATTATCAGCAAACGAATAAATCAAAGCATTCTAATAAACTGTGTTCCGTTTATTGAATAATTTGAAAGAGACCTTATTACGACACAAATTCACTCATAAATCAAACGTGAAGTATTAGAAAACAAAAGAAAGCGTACTATAAAAATTACCGAAAATTGTGTCCGATCGAACAATAGGGCATTACTGATTTGCATACGATATTTGACAGATCAGCGGATATTTTGTGCATTTCCAATTTTTTGTTTTGTTTTTTTTTGCTTATAATAAGCTTCAAAAAGCCTTTAAAAGAAATCTGTTGGGCAAATTAATTTGCAATTTATATATTTTAGAATAAAATCGTCGTTGTGAAATAAACCATTGACCTTGTTTTTCAGGAAAACAAATTATGAAATTTGAATTCTGCGATGACAAAAAATGTAATAGTTTCTAAGAAAGTTGTAGCACTAGCAAATGTGGAGGTCTAATTGTTAATTAGTACCGTTTCAATAATGCTGTACATTTTTACTAAAGCTGGCAACCAGCTAATCGTCGACATTAGTCTTTAGGTTTGTTTGACGTGGGCCCTAGTGCGCACTAGTGCGCACTGGGTTAACCCTAATGCGTTCGATATAGCACTGAATTCGCCCTGGTACTGAAAACTTGTGTTTGACATGGCTTCTAGGGCATCCTAGTTGTGCCCTGAACTGACCCTAGTTAATTTGTGGGGGCAAGAATTCAGTGCTGAGTTTTGCTGTCATTTCGCTTGCTATCATTTCATTTTCAAACTCGTCATATATATTGCGAACACTTTTATCAACTATTTGCAATATACAAACCCAAATTCAGAATTAAGTTCACTCATTTTTAACTGTAAACGGAAAAAAGTGTTACCAAAAGATAAATATTTGTCAATATCAACAGCTGACAGACTTCAGGGCAACGTTTTGCGTTCGATATAGAAGTCGAATTTTCAGGGTAGTTCAGGGTTTTTGACAGGCTTGAAAATTAGCTGACACTTCTCAGTGCGCACTAGTGGCACTAGTGCTAGCCACGTCAAACAAAGCTTTTGATTATTAATAAGGCCGAATGAAATCCAGAGATATATAAACTTCCAGTGGAAAGGCGGCTGCCTACCAGAGATGAATGAGTAAAAGAGACGAATATCTTTCGTACATTTTTCACCCAAAACCCATTTGTTCACATAGTTGTTTCGTAATTTCAACTCCCGTCTGTGAATACGTGTGATATAAAAAAAAAAAAACAGTGCACTCCGGGAGTGCCGACAGAAGTGAAAACTTGAACAACTATACGTGTATTTTTTGAATCGTCAGGCAATATTTTGTTGTGCAGGAAATACTTTTAAATGAAGTGTTTTCTAGTTCATTATTATAAACTACTAACCATAGGTACTACCTACAATTTTCATTTTCGTTTAATGCCCTATTGTATACATGAAAAATAAAGCATACTAGCTAATACCCGCGACTTCATCTGCGTAGAATTAGTACTTCGAGTAACTCATAAAATATTTATATCAATCGGGTCTAAAATTTTCAATATTAGGACAACTGTCAACAAAACTGTTTTGAAATAACATAACAGCGCTTCTTACTATCCGATTTCCCCACAAAATTTTGAAAATTCCTTCTTAGATTCCTATGACTGTAACTCTCTTCCATAAACTAACTATTAAATTTAAAAGTATTTTTTCGCCAAAAACAACAAACGAAAACAGACTCAATAATAATTATAGGAACAAAAACATTTTATTTGAGCGAATGAATTTTTTCCTTTATTATTATTTATATTGATTACATTCGTTATTATGCAATTTGTAGAATATGAACATGTATTCGTTGTGAAATAAAACAACGAATTTAAACTCTCAGAACGCATCCATCAGCAGCAGAAATCACCAAACACACAAACTATCAGTCAGTGTTCTTATGTGGTATTCGATTGGGCTTCTTCAGATTTGCTCTCAGATTTCAGATTTCATGTGGCTAATCGAACACAAAAACGTCACTTGCTCTTTTTTTTGTTGATATTTGTGCGACTGCAATACGTGTAGCCTTCGACACTTTTCTTAGCGTTTTCCATTCACTGGTTAAATTTTATATGAAAACATTCAAAACTCTCGCCCAGATTGATTTCTAAACATTTGTACATAAATAATTAATAAAAATAGATCCACCCGATGCAATGCGTTTCTTTGCAGTTGAAAAATTTCACTAAAATGTAAACAAACTCCACTAGTTGTCAAACTCGAACGCACGTGTATGTGTAAATCTGAAGCAAATCTGAGAAAATATCCAGATTCGCAAAAGTGCTCTGAAATCTGAAAAAGATTGCTTTTTTTGTACCAAACGAACATAAAAATTGCTCTGAGAGCAAAAAAAGTGCTCTGAGAGCGCCCAATCGAATACCACATTAGACGTCTCTCTTTATTTTTCCCACGAAGTGTGTTCATTTTCCTTTTTCACTAAATTTAAATTAAATAAAAGTAAAATTTGTATTGTTCGGACAAAAATCACACTTAATAAATCTTCAGTATAAAAAACGCAGTTTGCTAACACTTTAATGATTATTTTTTGGTACTAGAAATTGTTGCTATAGGCAAATCTTCTTTTTATGTGCATTTAGTGCGTTTATATTCATGGCCCACAATTTTGAGGTTTTTTTCCTTTTACGCACAAAAAGTTTTTCGAAAATATTAAATTCCCTCAAAAAGGTTGAGATACAACGATGTAGGAACACTGCTGAATTCACACGTATTCACAGCCAGTAAAATTGCGAGCGGGAGGGAGGGGCTTATATTGAAAAAAATTGCGGGGGGAATCGGTGAGACGTAGTATAGCTGTCAGTCTATTTCATACTTAGTTTATGCTCTCTTCGGCCGTTGACTCTCTTTCGTGGCGGCCATAAACTAAGTATTAAATAGACCGTCAGCTCTTTCAACTTAAGAGAATTTGCCTACAAGCTGTTTTCGGTGTTTCTATGTGCCAAAGTATGTGTGCCAATGTTAAAGTAAATTAGACGCACGCATACACTTGCACATACTAACCTGACAGATACCTCTGACAGTTTATTCCGTGGTAACATTGGAAAAAATTCAAATAATTGCCCGTTATCGGGACGTGTTAAGAAAGCGGTGGGTGTGGTGAATTTAGTAATAAAATATATTAAAACGCGTGGTAGGTATACATTATTAGGATTTCTTTCATTTTACCTTGATAATCTATATAGTACGGGATGTTTACATTTTTGTTGTAAACAATGGAAATCGATGAACTTATGAATCATTGACAAAAATAAAAAAAAAGAAGCTTATTAATATAAAAAAATCTGATTACTAGGTAATGATTTTGAATCGTAGGAATTAAAAGAAAATTGTAAACAGCAAAACTTAAATGTGTGAGACATATCAGTGCCCATGTTCTGTTATTATCACATAGATATATTTATCACAAAAACGATATGAATTGAAAGAAAATGCTCCTGAGTTAAGTAAATAAATTTTCGCATCGATACTTTTTAAGCATTTTCTTTCAATTCATATCGTTTTTGTAACAAATATATCGATGTTATAATTACAGAACATGGGCACAGGGAACAAATCAGTGAACATGTTTATTTTGCAATGTAGGTACCTATACCTATATCTATATTTAAAGTTTCGTTCTTTCCCGTATACATTTTAAAGAAAACAAATTTTCGTTGATTGTGTCTATTCGACTTTTTCTTTTTATTATAAAACAAAATTATTAATATTCTGGGCTCACGCAATTCATTTCAAATGTAATTTTTAATTATGTCAATTGTATTAAATTTTTTAATAAATTTAATTTTTGTTTTGTTGTAACAGCCACCTGCAAAAGAAATATTAGTTAAATAATGAAATGTAAACAAATAAAAATACCAACCGATGCCATTCTCCATCTTTGGTTTGTTTTTATGGGTGCGTTTGAGAATTTATTGCGATTGGCAATTGTCAGTGCGAGAACCATTGTACGGTGCTGCCAGTGCAGCCATATTATAAAAAGGTAAACAATTGGTAGGGAATTGTTGTTCTTGTAGAAGCGGCCTCGGTCTGGGATAAGGCGAAATTATGGTAGGTGTATGGAGCGCTAGCATTGACTTAAACCGGTTGTTGAATTAGATGAACAAATGTCCCTATCCACTCAACTCCAAAATGTACCCTCTCACAAATAGCGGACGTAGCATCGAAAGATCGGAAGAATAGAGGTATTAGTGGGCATTATTTTCACAAAGAGGGCGATCAATGCAAGTCCAGCAAGATCTATATTCAATAGTTGGAAAGTGGTCAGAGACACAACGTCTCATAAAGAAAAAAAATATATAAAGTGCGTACAGTAAAGTACAATACCTACATTTATAGTACGAGAGATTATTGTGCATTGTCAGGCTTTTATGCCATTTTTATCAAGCGATTTGTTATAATCATTGGGGTGAGTTTGCTTTTTTTAAATATAAATATCCACTTATGTGCGGGAAAATAAAAATGTAACATACTGTTAGGCGGACGTGAACCCCTTGATATTGGTGTTGGCGGTCATCTAAAAGTCGATACAGTGGTGGCCGCCGAAATTTAAACGAAGACGTTTCTTTTTTTGTTTCTGCGTACAAAAAAGAAAAAAACCTATAAAACCATAAAGAAAATCGGCAGTTGATGAATAAATTAGGCATTACCCAGTGGAGTACCACTTGTTCCCGAAAATTTGTGCGGAGAACCGTATAGTGTCCGGTAAATCTTCCAAAGATACGGCACTTCTCCAAGTGTGCAAAAGTACAAGGGTGCTACTGGGGCGAATCACTAATGTGCTAATTGAGACCACGAGACAGCCGCAGTCCTATAAGAAGAAAGGAGAAATTTATATATAGATTTATTTAGTTTTTGTAAGCTTGTACTTACCGTTTTTTTTTGTATGTTTTGGAGACTTTAAGCTTCCTTTTTTTTTGACATAAATTTATGTTAATTTGCCGGTTCATAGTTGTAAGGTTATATATATACATATTGTTTAATTTTTGTTTGCCAGATACTTAGTTGGTTATCGAGATTAAGTGTGATAAGCTTGTGTTTCAGCACACCATTTATTGTCCTTGATTCGGTTCGCGATAATGTTAGAAGTTTTTTTTTGCTTTTTTTAAAACCCAGTTACCCATAAAGAGCTCTATATAGGTAGGAACTCCGCATAAGCCGTGATTAGCTGCATTTTTGTTGGCAAAAAGGCCATCTAATTTAATGTTAAAGGTGGGACAGTGAAGCCGAGTTTAGTTAATTTATATACTTTTTTTTGTTTATTAGGTTAAATGTTTTCTATTTTGGTTTTTCTTTATTTTTTTTGTAAATTTTGATTTTCGTGAAAAGAATCTAAAATCAAAAATAAACGTATTCATTAATTACACCTGAATGAGGAAATCTCAGTTATTTAAATTTACATGTTTGGTGTTTGTCGTAATGACTTGCTAAACGCAAGGTTTCAGGGGTGCGGTATGGTTGGCGGATGATTCTTGGCAATGTTGATTTGAATTAAAGCGAGATGTTTACATCGGGGAAGTTCCCAAAATGGCCACGGAGCTTCAAGGTCGGGAGGGCAATGGCTTCGCTGCAAATCCATCAGCAGCGCCTCTCATCTTGAATGCCATCTTGAATTGCGACGAGTACCTCTGGTGGTGACAACAGAAACAATTGGAACCTGTTCTAGTGTATTGTGTTCTTCTAATCTCATTCTATTATCTGTACAAACTTTACTTTTCTATCCCAATATTTCACTTTTCCATTTTCATTTTGTATTGTCTCAGCCTAACATGTATCTAGTGACCTAGTTTGATATTGTGTCAGCTCAAGTAGCATTAGTTCATCAAATCTATTAAAATTCTCTTTCTGAGCAAATTGGATCGCTTCAAGTCTTCCATCGAAAGCCCTAATAGTGGTTAGTATGGAACAGCGGAAGCGTGAAGAGATGCAAACTTGTGTGTCCTTGTATCTTTGTGTTCATTTACTCCGCCACTCTGAAGGATTTATTATTTCGTCCGTCTGCAGTCTTAAAAACTGAAACTCGCTGAAAGTTCAAATCACCTATTCGTCAACAACAAAGCCAAGGAAAGCCACCGGAAACACCCCAACCGTATATGAAAAAAAAAAACAAAACAAACCGAATTCATTCATCATACCTTTCGTTAACGAAATTTAATTAAAATCAATACCCCTAACTATACCTTATTTAGATATACATATAAAATAACTTACTTATATAATAACTTAAATACCTTAAAAATTACTTAAACTTATTTACAGCGTCTATATACAACTAAATATATTGCTTTAAATAATCCTTATATATAAGTAATACACTATACTCATACAAAAATTTAATTCTTACGTTTAGTCCTTATTTATCTATCTTTGTTGTCATCTGAGTGTCGTTGTGTGTTTATTAACCGCAACAATCTTCTGTATCCAGAGAGGTAATATGAAGTTATCTGAAAAGGAAAAAATTAATCAAAGAATAAGAAGAGAAAAAGCTATAGATAGTAGGAGAGTAATCACGCGTTCGACAACCGCAGCATTAGCTGAAAATACAGCAGTCGCAATGGCGAATGTGCAACGCTCCCCACCTCCTAAAAGTAACCTTATTCCAGTAGGAGCCGCGAATGACTTTCCCCAACCCGCAAATGTACCACCGGTTAGGCATTCACCGATTTCCGATCAGGCAAACGAGCAGCTTCAAAGATCAGCACATGGGCTATCACCTAGCAAGGGTGCTATTCCAAAGGCAATTAGCTCCCACAGTTCAGGTGCTCAGCATCCACGCTTTTCAAATGGGCAGCCAAGTTCGTGGTCCTCAATTCGAGCACCATCTTATAGCAGCCTAAGTGGAAATAGTGCTGCATCTCCTGAAGCCCAGAATGCAAGTTTTCGGACTTTAACGAATCTCCCTCAGAACGCCATTCCGACAGGGAATAGTCATCCTGAGGCAACCGAAAACATTCTCGTGCCAACGGAATTAAAATCATATATAAATTTAGCCGTCGTCAATTCATTTGCCTCATATGAAAGTTCGCTAAGGCATGAAATATCAGAGGATATGAAAAAAGAATTAAAAAGTAGTTTAATGTCCTTCATGAAAGAAATTAATGACGTCATTAGACCATTACCTGCCGTGACTCAGCCATCCCAATTAAACGTGTCGAGTGATAGCAACAGTTGCAGAGAGGCTACAGAGCCACCACAGCCTCGACCTGCCGTGGTTCCTGCAAGTGAACTGCAACCCGATGCTCCGCCAGTAGTGCTCCAAAATAGTAGAAATCGAGGCCGAAATAGAAATTCCAATAATCATAGATCGACTAGACCAGATAACGTTTCGAACCATGTTCAACAGAATTTTATTCCGCATCATTCGGTGATGCATTTAGGAATGCATAACGGTAATCAGGGACAATCCTACCCTTCTACCGGAGTACCTATAAAAATAGATAAATGGGGTTTAGATTTCGAAGGAAAACCAGAAGTACTTACCGTGGAAGACTTCATTTTTCGCTTGGAGACCCTTCAACAACATTATAGGTGCCCTTGGGGAGAAATCCTTCGTGACTTCCACTTGTTGCTGTCCGGTGCTGCATATGAGTGGTACTGGCAGTTTCAAAGAAGCAATCATCGGCCGGATTGGCCAATGCTGCGTGATGCACTTATGCGACAGTTTCGCAACTCAAAATCAGATTTCGAGATTATTCGAGAAATTATGGATAGACGGCAAGGAGCCTTGGAGTCGTCCGATGATTTCTTTTATGCAATCACTAAGCTCAAATCGCAACTTCAGGTTCCCATACCGGAAAATGAATTAGTCAGGATCCTAAAAAGAAACCTCAAAGATAGTATTGGAAGGTTAGTATTCCCAATGTCGATATTTACCCTTGAACATCTTAGAAGCATGTGTAAAGAGGCTGAAAATGCATACCCAATGCAAAGCAGAGATCCCAGATATAATCGCACACAAGCCAGGTTCCCTGTCCATGAGTTAAATTACGGCGAAGACGATACCGTTGAGCTGGAAGCTGGCGTGGCAGCGATGAATTTTTCTCGTCCCGGTCAAAAATTGATGCGGCCTCAAACAGACCAAAAGTCCCATGTATGTTGGAATTGTAGAGCACTAGGGCACAACTTTATAGACTGTCCCGAAAATGTACGAAATATTTTCTGCTATAAATGCGGACAGGGAGGCGTCATTACCCCAAAATGTCATCGCTGCAACCCGGAAAACAGGGCAAAGAACGCGATGCATCAGGGGGAATCGCGTTCGACTCAAACCCCCTAATAAAATCAAAAACCGACGCTGAGGCACAAACAGAATGTAAATATAACCATTGTCCAATATCAGAGAATGGACACGTCAGGATATTAACTAGAGATAAGAATGCAGGTGAAGGTAGCCTTAAGAAAAAATTAGAACTAAAGCCGTTACATGTCAGGTTACAAAATTATAATATAATTAGAGATAGGATTTTTAATGGAGATCGCCGACCGTCACGTAAAATTTTGAAGGCTAGAAGCAGATATGAATTAAGGAAAGATTTACGAAAACGCATATCCGCTACTATTGTGGATACCATTGCCGACCCTAGGCCTTATGCAAAGGTCAAAATAGTAAATAAAGAAGTTCTTGGACTACTCGATAGTGGTGCCAGTATAAGTATCCTGGGCAAGAATTGCGAAGATTTTGTAAAATCGCTTGCTCTAACTGTACACCCATATAAGTCTGGGGTTAGAACTGCTGATGGCAAAAGTCAGTCCATTATTGGCAGGGTTCATGCGCCAGTGAAGTACAAAAACACGACACACCTCATATATTTATATCTTGTTCCAGATCTCGAACAGGAACTTTATTTAGGCGTGGATTTCTGGAAGGCATTTAATATAGCACCGAGTGTAATCAGCACAATAACGCTACTTGCCGATGATAAATGTGATCCAAACACCCACGAACTCTCTGATGAACAGCGATCCAGGTTAGAGGCGATCAAAGCGAAATTTCTCTGCTATACAAAGCACGGTCTTGGAAAGACGGAGCTGGAAGAGCATATCATCGACACAGGAGACGCGGCACCGGTGAAGCAGCGTCACTACCCCGTGTCTCCAGCGGTGCAAGCCCTTTTGTATGAAGAGGTCGACCGGATGATTAGTCTAGGAGTTGTGGAGGAGTCGGATAGCGCATGGTGCTCACCAGTGGTCTTAATACGCAAACCTGGTAAAAACAGGCTGTGTTTAGACTCGCGAAAAGTGAATGCGCTGACGAAAAAAGACGCCTACCCACTCCCTCACATCGACGGACTTCTCAGCCGGTTACAAGACACATACTTCATAAGTAGCGTGGACCTAAAAGACGCATTTTGGCAGATACCGCTGGAGAGGCAGAGTAGAGAGAAGACTGCGTTCACGGTGCCAGGGAGACCCTTGTACCAGTTTACTGTTATGCCCTTCGGGCTATGTAATGCGGCGCAAAGGATGTGCCGACTCATGGACAAGGTGATCCCCTCGCGGTTGAAAGACAGAGTCTTTGTCTACCTGGATGATTTGCTCATAGTAGCTCCGGATTTCCAAACCCATGTAGATCTGCTGGACGAGGTTGCGCAGTGCCTGCGTAAAGCGAATCTCACCATCAACGTTAACAAGTCAAAATTCTGCTTCAAAGAATTGAAATACCTGGGCTTCATAGTTGGTGGTGGGATGCTTAAGACGGATCCAGAAAAAGTTGCTGCAATCGCAGATTTCCCGATTCCGAAATCACCCAGACAGGTCCGCAGACTGCTCGGCCTCGCGGGCTGGTACAGGAGGTTTATCAGGGATTTTTCCTGTCTGACTGCTCCCCTCACAGACCTATTGAAAAAAAGGAAAGAAAAATTTGAAATCACGGATGAAGCACTGGTAGCTTTCGAAAAACTAAAAATTGCATTAACTACCGCCCCGGTCCTAACACATCCTGATTTCTCAAAGCCATTTTTCATCCAATGTGATGCTTCTGACTCTGGAATAGGCGCTGTGTTGTTTCAAAAAAATAATGAAAATGATGAGTACCCCATATCCTATTTCTCCCAAAAACTAAACAGCTGTCAAAGAAACTACAGCGTGACCGAGAAAGAGTGTCTCGCTGCGGTTATGGCAGTGCAAAAATTTAGGCCGTATGTAGAAGGAATGTCATTCACAGTCATCACCGACCATTCTAGCTTGCGTTGGCTAATGGGTCTTAAAGACTTGAATGGTAGATTGGCCCGGTGGAGCCTTAAGCTGCAGGCATTCACCTTCGACATTGTGCATCGCAAAGGTACACTAAATGTGGTACCAGACACTCTTTCCCGCGTTTACGTTGACAGCATCGACATTGAGAATATAGCGCCATTGATAGACCTTGACTCTGAAGAATTTCAATCAGACGAGTACAAAAACTTGATTGAAACCATCCAAAGCCATGCAGACGAGTTACCGGATCTCAAAATAGAGGCGATTTGTGTACAAACGTGCTTTACCACTTGCAGGAGATGAGTCCATGGTAGAACATCAATGGCAACTCTGGATTCCATCTGGGTTGACAGATGAAATCATTGTCCGTGCACACAACCCTCCTCAGGCAGCTCATGGAGGCATAGCGAAAACCCTTCAAAGAGTCCGACAGTACTTTTACTGGCCGAACATGACTGTCCAAATAAGAAAATATGTCGTTCAGTGTGAAGTCTGTAAACAATGTAAATCGTCTAATCAAGTCCTTCGTCCACCTATTAGTAACAGTTTTTGTACAGATCGACCATTTCAAAAGATCTACATTGATTTTCTAGGCCCGTATCCTAGATCAAAATCCGGTAACGCATATGTTTTTGTTGTCCTTGATCACCTTTCAAAATTTGTGTTGTTTAAACCATTAAAAAATGCCAACACAAGAAGTTTAGTCCAGTTCCTAACTGAAAATGTGTTTAACATGTTTGGAGTGCCACAAATAGTGCACTCAGATAATGGGAAACAGTTTGTTGCTAAGGACTTCCAAAGTCTGCTATCAAAATATGGAATCCGACACCTCAGAACAGCAAACTACGCACCACAATCAAACGCCTCAGAAAGGGTAAATAGAACTCTGCTAGCTGCGATTCGCACATTTATTAAAAGTGATCAACGCGACTGGGATGTGCATCTTAGCGATATCGCATGTGCGCTTAGGAGTTCGATCCATTCCTCTACCGGCGTGTCACCGTATTTCGCCTTGTTTGGAATTAACATGATGACACACGGTAGTTGCTATAAACTGGCACAAAAGTTGAACGCTATAAACGACAGCGAACTGCTAACCCTAACCCGAGAAAAGAGATTGCAGTGCATACGAGAAAAGATCAGGGAAAATATACTGCGAGCAGGCGAAAAAAACGCAGAACAGTACAACATACGTTCTCGAAAAATACGATTTCTACCTGGCCAAGAGGTATATAGAAGAAATTTTGTTTTAAGCGATTCTTCGAAGTACCTAACGAACAAACTTTGCCCAAAGTTCGTCAAATGCCGCATAGTTAGACAAATAGGTAGAAATATGTATGAGTTAGAGAAATTGTCAGGACAGAAAATCGGAGTCTTTCATGTGAAAGATATAAAACAATAACGTTACACGAACTGGTGCAATAAATTCACGATCCATTGTAGTTTTAGGTGTTGTGTTTATTACCCTCTTGTTATTTGTTATATTATAATATAGCATCATATTAACTTATTTATTTTTAGTTCACTAATTCTATGTATATTATGTACAAACCTAGTATATGTATTATTAAGTCAGTCATTTTATGTTATTTATTTATTTATTATAGTTATTTATTTATTTATTTATTTATTTAGACATAAGTATATGTTATTTATTATCAGTGAAGTATCTATTTATTTATTTATCTATCTAGTCATTTAACCATTTATTTATTCAACTTATTGTCTATTTATTTACATACCTATATTTATTTATGTCATATTTATTTTTATTTATTTTATTGTATTATTATCCGCGAACTGTTATAATTATCTTATCTGTTATTTATTTATTTATTTATTTATTTACTTATTTATTTATTTATCTATTGTCTATCTATATGTTATATTTACTATTCATTATTATATGTTATTTATCTATCCACTTATTTAACAATTATATATATTATACCTATTACTTATGTTGTTTTGTTATGAACTATCATATAATCAATAGATTTAAGTATATACGATTGTCAAAAAAATCATTGACTTTCGTGTCTAACGTATACCTTATTATTTATTTACCCCGTACTAGTTTATTATGTAATTATATATTTGTTATGACTGATTAGGATATAGCTATAATTTTGTTATTCACAATGCAATAAAGCATTAAATATATATATACGTACCTACATAGCGATAGACGTACAGAAAGGCAGGGGTACTCAAATTTTCCTGAAGGCCAATCCCTTGACAACCTGTGCATGGATTTCGATTCCGCACTGTAATCCCGTCCTCCTACCTGTAAAGGATTTGTGTATTTAGTATACAGCATCATAAAAGTAAATGTATGTAAATAAAAAAATACGTATCGTACCTGAGTTACATACAAATATTAACAAAGCCCTCTCATGTTATTGTGTAGAGTTCCATCATCCGTGAGGATTTTCTTTTTGTACTGCTGTAATGAATAACACAAAAATAATTAAAGTATTAGATATCTGTTCCGATTGCACTTGATTAAGGCAAAAGCAAAAGGCACTGGGTATGAAAACAAGACTTACCCAAGATACATATTGCCCGGCTTTTTTGTTGTGGGTTTTTCCCCACGTTACAAATGCAGATGTGCTGTTTGTTCCTTCGCACACTCTTCAGCAGGTCTTCGGATTGTTCAGAGGTTTTTGTAACAGCCACCTGCAAAAGAAATATTAGTTAAATAATGAAATGTAAACAAATAAAAATACCAACCGATACCATTCTCCATCTTTGGTTTGTTTTTATGGGTGCGTTTGAGAATTTATTGCGATTGGCAATTGTCAGTGCCATAGAGGAACTAAACTAGAGGGCCGACTTTCAGCACACCTACCCGATTTTCCCCGCAAATTTTGAATGACAGCCCTCTCTCGCGCGCTCTTTTTTTCCTGTCTGTGAATACGTGTATTAATGGCCGCCGGGTGGAACTATTTCCAAAAACAAACAATTTGTAAATAGATTTATAACAATAAATGTAAAAAAGCAAATTAATGTTGATTATGGTTTTTTTAAATAGCATAATTTCTTCTCTACCCATTTTCGTCACCAGAAACTGTTCATCCATTCAAATTTCAGTTTTTGTTTCATTTTATTTGTATGAATTCTATTTTTGACAGCAAAATTCATGCTGCTGCATAAAAGGGGTTGTTCAAAAAATTATGCATTAAACCCAAGCTTTCACTAGGGCATAAGTGAATTTTCTAAAATGTTCATAAACATTCAATAAATTTCTATAAGGTTTGGTGAATGTTTTCAAATTCGTTTATTTAACACCATATTTGTACAAATTCAAAATATGATTGGAAATTCTGTAGTTTAATAACACTAACTTACAGTGTTGAATAATGTTACTTTGGTATTTCAATCGAACGTAAAAATACATATTGTTTTGTTAATTGTTGGTATTTGCATGCTATATTTCGTTTTCTGTGCATATATTCTTTTACAAATTGTATAACAATGTATTTTGAAATGTGTACCGATTTTTTTTACAAACCTCTTTAAATTATTAATTAACAAAAACAAGTGCGTTCTTTGTGTTTTTGGAATACAAAAAGTGATAAAAACATTTTTTTATTGTTCCGAGTATTTCTTAGGTATAAATAAAGGGCGATGTACGAGGATTTTAATATTATGGCCTTTACCGGAAAAAGCCGAGCGCATACATAAGGCGTGGTTTTTTGAGCTTCGATCTCAGCAAAGCAAAGTAAAGTAGGATTTTCAGCACACATTTTACAACAACTACTGCGAGTCTCGAAGTGTCAAGTAGAGCGTAGTTGTTGTAATTGCGTGCTGAAAATCCTACTTTACTTTGCTTTGCTGAGATCGAAGCTCAAAAAAACAGGGCTATAGTTAATTTTGAGAGCAATATAGTATAAAAGAATAAAAAAAATATCGAACTTATTTTTTAATTTAGCATTGTGCATACTTGGATATAATTACTGTACAAGTATGCATTTGCTAAAACTAAAAAATCTTTTTCACGAAAAAACTAAAGGATTTTCTTAAACGGTGTTCAAATATTTTGTTTCGATATTTCGAAATTATAACCATTAAAATCAACGAAAAAAATGTTCTTTCCTTAAAATATACAAAAAAACTTGAATTTACAAAATCTCTTTTAACAAAAGTGAAGAAAACGTTAATTTTTCTCTGATTGTTATTATGAGTTAGATTTCTGCAAGATATTGACAAATTATTATTTTATTGTAACGAAATTATAAAAGGAATTCCATTTGATTCCAACAAGTTTATAGACATTAAAAACTCTTAAATTCAACTGTGATGTGAACGCCGTGTAACTAAATGGCACAAAATATGACGAACACAGTCGCCCAATGGCGGCTCGATTGACATAAAATTGTAACCTTTTTTTGCATAAGTATGCGTGCGGCATTAATGGCGCTCCTTTGATTTGTACAGGCACGAACACTTATGCAATAAAAGGTTACACAGGCAGCTTGTAGGCAGATTTCCCGTTTCTGTTCTCAGTTGGCCCTCTAGTTTAGTTCCTCTATGGTCAGTGCGAGAACCATTGTACGGTGCTGCCAGTGCAGCCATATTATAAAAAGGTAAACAATTGGTAGGGAATTGTTGTTCTTGTAGAAGCGGCCTCGGTCTGGGATAAGGCGAAATTATGGTAGGTGTATGGAGCGCTAGCATTGACTTAAACCGGTTGTAGAATTCTTTTATTTTTGTAAATAAATTGTAATAAAGGAACTCCTCTACCTGAAGTTAGTGTTTCCTTGGGAAGAACCTAGGCGATCCGACGAGCTAACCTCAGCCTGAGACAAAAAGCACATCACAATTTCTAAACACTTACCCCCGTATTAATAAACAAAATTGTGCACAAGTAAGTTAGCTAGTAGGCATCAGATAGCATACAAAAATTTGGCATAACTGCTGAATAACCAGTTGATAACTTTTACGCAGCGTTTATTAATATTTGGGTTAAAATATGTACTTCGAATATTTTGATTAAAAGAAATGGTTAGTGCTTTTCTTGTTTAACCGCTAGTGCTTGCTTTATGATTGATTTTCATTTTAGTTTGTAACGAATGCATGCTGAATAAAAAATAAATTTGATATAAGTTTGGGATCTTTCCGAGAATTTCTTGATAGTAAGAGAATAAAATATTTGTTCATTTAATATTGGACAGCTCATTCCTGAATACCTTTTTTTTACAATTCTCAGTACCTTAGGCGGCAGGTAGATTTTGGATGAAGATCTTAAATATTGGTGTGGAAATGGTTGTTGTGGATAGATTGACTTCGCAGAAAATATAGATAGAAGAATTGTCAGCATTCAGCAAAATCCACGCGAAACGCTGAAAGAATATCAGGTAGTATGTGCGAATTTAAGATATAAAAAGTTGTGTAGTACTTGGTGCGAATTCATCTAGGAAAAAACATAACAGCTTTCGTGTAGAAGAATGTCCAAGGCTTTATATTTTTTTTTTCGAAATAAGTAATATAAGCTATGCAATTTTTAAAAGATCAAATTGTATTTATTTTCACACCTCTATATACTTTTGCAAGTACTGTTTTTCAAACGGAAATGAATAAGCAGGTTAATATTTTTTTCGAAAATATTCACTTGCTACCGATCTAAATGTGATCTGTAGACTACCAATAAGTTTTGATTTGCATTATCAGCAAACGAATAAATCAAAGCATTCTAATAAACTGTGTTCCGTTTATTGAATAATTTGAAAGAGACCTTATTACGACACAAATTCACTCATAAATCAAACGTGAAGTATTAGAAAACAAAAGAAAGCGTACTATAAAAATTACCGAAAATTGTGTCCGATCGAACAATAGGGCATTACTGATTTGCATACGATATTTGACAGATCAGCGGATATTTTGTGCATTTCCAATTTTTTGTTTTGTTTTTTTTTGCTTATAATAAGCTTCAAAAAGCCTTTAAAAGAAATCTGTTGGGCAAATTAATTTGCAATTTATATATTTTAGAATAAAATCGTCGTTGTGAAATAAACCATTGACCTTGTTTTTCAGGAAAACAAATTATGAAATTTGAATTCTGCGATGACAAAAAATGTAATAGTTTCTAAGAAAGTTGTAGCACTAGCAAATGTGGAGGTCTAATTGTTAATTAGTACCGTTTCAATAATGCTGTACATTTTTACTAAAGCTGGCAACCAGCTAATCGTCGACATTAGTCTTTAGGTTTGTTTGACGTGGGCCCTAGTGCGCACTAGTGCGCACTGGGTTAACCCTAATGCGTTCGATATAGCACTGAATTCGCCCTGGTACTGAAAACTTGTGTTTGACATGGCTTCTAGGGCATCCTAGTTGTGCCCTGAACTGACCCTAGTTAATTTGTGGGGGCAAGAATTCAGTGCTGAGTTTTGCTGTCATTTCGCTTGCTATCATTTCATTTTCAAACTCGTCATATATATTGCGAACACTTTTATCAACTATTTGCAATATACAAACCCAAATTCAGAATTAAGTTCACTCATTTTTAACTGTAAACGGAAAAAAGTGTTACCAAAAGATAAATATTTGTCAATATCAACAGCTGACAGACTTCAGGGCAACGTTTTGCGTTCGATATAGAAGTCGAATTTTCAGGGTAGTTCAGGGTTTTTGACAGGCTTGAAAATTAGCTGACACTTCTCAGTGCGCACTAGTGGCACTAGTGCTAGCCACGTCAAACAAAGCTTTTGATTATTAATAAGGCCGAATGAAATCCAGAGATATATAAACTTCCAGTGGAAAGGCGGCTGCCTACCAGAGATGAATGAGTAAAAGAGACGAATATCTTTCGTACATTTTTCACCCAAAACCCATTTGTTCACATAGTTGTTTCGTAATTTCAACTCCCGTCTGTGAATACGTGTGATATAAAAAAAAAAAAACAGTGCACTCCGGGAGTGCCGACAGAAGTGAAAACTTGAACAACTATACGTGTATTTTTTGAATCGTCAGGCAATATTTTGTTGTGCAGGAAATACTTTTAAATGAAGTGTTTTCTAGTTCATTATTATAAACTACTAACCATAGGTACTACCTACAATTTTCATTTTCGTTTAATGCCCTATTGTATACATGAAAAATAAAGCATACTAGCTAATACCCGCGACTTCATCTGCGTAGAATTAGTACTTCGAGTAACTCATAAAATATTTATATCAATCGGGTCTAAAATTTTCAATATTAGGACAACTGTCAACAAAACTGTTTTGAAATAACATAACAGCGCTTCTTACTATCCGATTTCCCCACAAAATTTTGAAAATTCCTTCTTAGATTCCTATGACTGTAACTCTCTTCCATAAACTAACTATTAAATTTAAAAGTATTTTTTCGCCAAAAACAACAAACGAAAACAGACTCAATAATAATTATAGGAACAAAAACATTTTATTTGAGCGAATGAATTTTTTCCTTTATTATTATTTATATTGATTACATTCGTTATTATGCAATTTGTAGAATATGAACATGTATTCGTTGTGAAATAAAACAACGAATTTAAACTCTCAGAACGCATCCATCAGCAGCAGAAATCACCAAACACACAAACTATCAGTCAGTGTTCTTATGTGGTATTCGATTGGGCTTCTTCAGATTTGCTCTCAGATTTCAGATTTCATGTGGCTAATCGAACACAAAAACGTCACTTGCTCTTTTTTTTGTTGATATTTGTGCGACTGCAATACGTGTAGCCTTCGACACTTTTCTTAGCGTTTTCCATTCACTGGTTAAATTTTATATGAAAACATTCAAAACTCTCGCCCAGATTGATTTCTAAACATTTGTACATAAATAATTAATAAAAATAGATCCACCCGATGCAATGCGTTTCTTTGCAGTTGAAAAATTTCACTAAAATGTAAACAAACTCCACTAGTTGTCAAACTCGAACGCACGTGTATGTGTAAATCTGAAGCAAATCTGAGAAAATATCCAGATTCGCAAAAGTGCTCTGAAATCTGAAAAAGATTGCTTTTTTTGTACCAAACGAACATAAAAATTGCTCTGAGAGCAAAAAAAGTGCTCTGAGAGCGCCCAATCGAATACCACATTAGACGTCTCTCTTTATTTTTCCCACGAAGTGTGTTCATTTTCCTTTTTCACTAAATTTAAATTAAATAAAAGTAAAATTTGTATTGTTCGGACAAAAATCACACTTAATAAATCTTCAGTATAAAAAACGCAGTTTGCTAACACTTTAATGATTATTTTTTGGTACTAGAAATTGTTGCTATAGGCAAATCTTCTTTTTATGTGCATTTAGTGCGTTTATATTCATGGCCCACAATTTTGAGGTTTTTTTCCTTTTACGCACAAAAAGTTTTTCGAAAATATTAAATTCCCTCAAAAAGGTTGAGATACAACGATGTAGGAACACTGCTGAATTCACACGTATTCACAGCCAGTAAAATTGCGAGCGGGAGGGAGGGGCTTATATTGAAAAAAATTGCGGGGGGAATCGGTGAGACGTAGTAAAGCTGTCAGTCTATTTCATACTTAGTTTATGCTCTCTTCGGCCGTTGACTCTCTTTCGTGGCGGCCATAAACTAAGTATTAAATAGACCGTCAGCTCTTTCAACTTAAGAGAATTTGCCTACAAGCTGTTTTCGGTGTTTCTATGTGCCAAAGTATGTGTGCCAATGTTAAAGTAAATTAGACGCACGCATACACTTGCACATACTAACCTGACAGATACCTCTGACAGTTTATTCCGTGGTAACATTGGAAAAAATTCAAATAATTGCCCGTTATCGGGACGTGTTAAGAAAGCGGTGGGTGTGGTGAATTTAGTAATAAAATATATTAAAACGCGTGGTAGGTATACATTATTAGGATTTCTTTCATTTTACCTTGATAATCTATATAGTACGGGATGTTTACATTTTTGTTGTAAACAATGGAAATCGATGAACTTATGAATCATTGACAAAAATAAAAAAAAAGAAGCTTATTAATATAAAAAAATCTGATTACTAGGTAATGATTTTGAATCGTAGGAATTAAAAGAAAATTGTAAACAGCAAAACTTAAATGTGTGAGACATATCAGTGCCCATGTTCTGTTATTATCACATAGATATATTTATCACAAAAACGATATGAATTGAAAGAAAATGCTCCTGAGTTAAGTAAATAAATTTTCGCATCGATACTTTTTAAGCATTTTCTTTCAATTCATATCGTTTTTGTAACAAATATATCGATGTTATAATTACAGAACATGGGCACAGGGAACAAATCAGTGAACATGTTTATTTTGCAATGTAGGTACCTATACCTATATCTATATTTAAAGTTTCGTTCTTTCCCGTATACATTTTAAAGAAAACAAATTTTCGTTGATTGTGTCTATTCGACTTTTTCTTTTTATTATAAAACAAAATTATTAATATTCTGGGCTCACGCAATTCATTTCAAATGTAATTTTTAATTATGTCAATTGTATTAAATTTTTTAATAAATTTAATTTTTGTTTTGTTGTAACAGCCACCTGCAAAAGAAATATTAGTTAAATAATGAAATGTAAACAAATAAAAATACCAACCGATGCCATTCTCCATCTTTGGTTTGTTTTTATGGGTGCGTTTGAGAATTTATTGCGATTGGCAATTGTCAGTGCGAGAACCATTGTACGGTGCTGCCAGTGCAGCCATATTATAAAAAGGTAAACAATTGGTAGGGAATTGTTGTTCTTGTAGAAGCGGCCTCGGTCTGGGATAAGGCGAAATTATGGTAGGTGTATGGAGCGCTAGCATTGACTTAAACCGGTTGTTGAATTAGATGAACAAATGTCCCTATCCACTCAACTCCAAAATGTACCCTCTCACAAATAGCGGACGTAGCATCGAAAGATCGGAAGAATAGAGGTATTAGTGGGCATTATTTTCACAAAGAGGGCGATCAATGCAAGTCCAGCAAGATCTATATTCAATAGTTGGAAAGTGGTCAGAGACACAACGTCTCATAAAGAAAAAAAATATATAAAGTGCGTACAGTAAAGTACAATACCTACATTTATAGTACGAGAGATTATTGTGCATTGTCAGGCTTTTATGCCATTTTTATCAAGCGATTTGTTATAATCATTGGGGTGAGTTTGCTTTTTTTAAATATAAATATCCACTTATGTGCGGGAAAATAAAAATGTAACATACTGTTAGGCGGACGTGAACCCCTTGATATTGGTGTTGGCGGTCATCTAAAAGTCGATACAGTGGTGGCCGCCGAAATTTAAACGAAGACGTTTCTTTTTTTGTTTCTGCGTACAAAAAAGAAAAAAACCTATAAAACCATAAAGAAAATCGGCAGTTGATGAATAAATTAGGCATTACCCAGTGGAGTACCACTTGTTCCCGAAAATTTGTGCGGAGAACCGTATAGTGTCCGGTAAATCTTCCAAAGATACGGCACTTCTCCAAGTGTGCAAAAGTACAAGGGTGCTACTGGGGCGAATCACTAATGTGCTAATTGAGACCACGAGACAGCCGCAGTCCTATAAGAAGAAAGGAGAAATTTATATATAGATTTATTTAGTTTTTGTAAGCTTGTACTTACCGTTTTTTTTTGTATGTTTTGGAGACTTTAAGCTTCCTTTTTTTTTGACATAAATTTATGTTAATTTGCCGGTTCATAGTTGTAAGGTTATATATATACATATTGTTTAATTTTTGTTTGCCAGATACTTAGTTGGTTATCGAGATTAAGTGTGATAAGCTTGTGTTTCAGCACACCATTTATTGTCCTTGATTCGGTTCGCGATAATGTTAGAAGTTTTTTTTTGCTTTTTTTAAAACCCAGTTACCCATAAAGAGCTCTATATAGGTAGGAACTCCGCATAAGCCGTGATTAGCTGCATTTTTGTTGGCAAAAAGGCCATCTAATTTAATGTTAAAGGTGGGACAGTGAAGCCGAGTTTAGTTAATTTATATACTTTTTTTTGTTTATTAGGTTAAATGTTTTCTATTTTGGTTTTTCTTTATTTTTTTTGTAAATTTTGATTTTCGTGAAAAGAATCTAAAATCAAAAATAAACGTATTCATTAATTACACCTGAATGAGGAAATCTCAGTTATTTAAATTTACATGTTTGGTGTTTGTCGTAATGACTTGCTAAACGCAAGGTTTCAGGGGTGCGGTATGGTTGGCGGATGATTCTTGGCAATGTTGATTTGAATTAAAGCGAGATGTTTACATCGGGGAAGTTCCCAAAATGGCCACGGAGCTTCAAGGTCGGGAGGGCAATGGCTTCGCTGCAAATCCATCAGCAGCGCCTCTCAGAGTGGTGGATGTCCGTCCGCTTCCGGTACAAATGCCAAAGTGAGTACCTAAGTGTTTAATGGCATGTTATATGTGTTGTAATAGGTTTCGTGGAGTAGTGAGGACAAGGACTCCCCCGTCCGGCGAGCTAAGTCGTGAATATGCAAGCATGCCACGCTCCTCACTCTCTACACTCTATCCTTCTCTTTCTCTCATCCCATCCTAAGGTCCCGTCCTCATCCCTATCTCCTGTCATAATTCTGAACTCCTAACTCCCTCTATAAATCCCAATTTTAGCTAATTACATTGCTTTCCATTAATAAATGGAATCTTTATGAAAAGATTGGGCCTTACTAAATTTAAGTAAGAGTAGTTCACAGTGGTTATATTTTTCATACAAATTTTGCAAATGTGAGCTTCCGTAAATTTAAAGTCGATATTAAATTTGTTATTAGCTAATACTCGCAGTATAACTCAAAAATCATGCCCACACAGAAATGTTTATATCTTTTCCCTAGAGCATATTTTAAATTTGAATGTTCTTAATCAATGCTTATCTTTATATTGGTTATCGTTTTTCTGTCGACATTTTAAGCGAAATAATTTTTTACCAACAACAACAAACGAAAACAGACACAATAGTTATAGGAACAAAAATAACTTATTTTATTTTAACGAATGCATTTTTGACACTTTATTCCTTTATTTATTCATATTGATTACATTCGCTTTACGCATTTTGTAAAACACATGTTTTCGTGGTGAAATAAAACAACGAATTCAAACTCTCAGAACGCATCCATCAGCTGACAGTAACTCACCTAATACACTAACTCTCAGCAGTGTTCTTAGCGCTCTCTCTTTATTTTTCCCACGAAGCGTATTAATTATTCCCTTTTAACTAAACTCAAATTCCCTCGATTTTTTAATGAAACAAACCTTTAAAAGTAAAATTTGTATTGTTCGGAAAGAAAATCACATTAAATTATTCTTCAGTATAAAAATCGCAGTTTTCAAACATTATAATGCATTTTTTTGGTACTAGAAATTGTTGCTAGAGGAAAATCTCCTTTTTATGTACATTTAGTGCGTTGATATTCATGGTGAAATGTAATTTGAATGTTTTCTAGTCAAATTGTTGATATTCACACAATTTTGATGTTTTTTCATTTAACGCATGGAAGGCTTTTCGGAAATCGTAATTCCCACAAAAAGGTAGAAATACTACTATGTAGGAACACTGCTGAGTGTCATTATTTTTTTTACTTCTCCCGCCAATTAGAATTTCTTTTTTTGCTGCTTCACACGTATTCACAGATAGGAAATTTAAGAGAGAATTTTCTTTTCAAAATTTGAGGGGGGAATCGGGTAGGTGCGCGGGAGCTGACGGTCTATTTAATACTTAGTTTATGGTGGCGGCTTTTGTGCTACGGCTACGGCGCTACGGGCATTATGAATGAAAGATTATTTTTCCCTGAATCATAGTTTGTGCACAATTGGTTGAGTGTGTGAACAGCAAGAGGTAAATATACTACTACAGAAACAGAAATAATAATAGAGTGGATGGATGGATGGATGGACTATTTTAAACACAAAAATTGCAATCTATTGCTTAAAACGTAAATTTACAAATGCATGAAATTAATTGGTATTCTTTAAAGTGAATGAAACGCACACCCGATTCCCCCCAAATTTTAGAAATAAAATTCTGTCTGAAATTACTTTAGCATGGCAAAGGCAAACACACTTCCCCACATTAACATCAAAAACATCTTGTAGGCAAGTTATCTTAAGTTGCCTGTGTCGTCAAAAGTGGTTGGCAAATGGCAACGCGAACACTGGTATCACACACACACTTGTAGGTAAATTCTCTTAAGGCGCGTTTTGCCATTGTATATAAACATTAGTTGGCAGTTGGGCAAAACAAATCTCTTAAGTTGTCTGAGATGGCGTCATCGTTGCAAACTTGAAAAAAAGATGCCTTTTTCAAAAAGAATTCCTAAAATTCTTTTTTTTGGGTATAGTGGAACAGTAAATCAAAAATTAAACAAAAATATAGAAAAAATAAACAAAAACAATTTTTTTTTATGAAACAAACAGCTTTCAAATTTGTTTCCAATTTCATTCAACTTACTTGAAGTGGAAGCTGGATTGATGAATGAAATTGGAAACAAATTTTAAAACTGTTTGTTGTTTAAATAAAATTAGTTTTTGTTTATTTTTTCTATGAGTGTGTTTAAATTTTTGATTTAGGTTCTATTTCACTTTACAGAAAAAAAAAAGATATTTTAGGCATTCTTTTATTGAAAAAGGCATCTTTTTCAAGTTTAGCAGTTTTTCGTTAAAAAAGGCTGGCAACGATGCCGCTGATCTGACAACTTAAGAGAATTGTTTTTCCCAACAAATGTTTATATACAATGGCCCAACGCGCCTCAAGAGTCTTCACGAACACTGGTGTCGGCAACATTGGTTACACAACATTGGTGTCGCGAGTTCAATGGTTTTATCCCATATCAAAAGTGCCCCAACGCGCCTAAAGAAGTTATCACTTCAAAAACAGTGCACTCCGGGAGTGCCGACAGAAGTGAAAACTTGAACAACTATACATGTATTTTTTGAATCGTCAGGCAATATTTTGTTGTGCAGGAAATACTTTTAAATGAAGTGTTTTCTAGTTCATTGTTATAAACTACTACTACAAAAACTATACTACATACAATTTTCATTTTCGTTTAATGCGCTATTGTATACATGAAAAATAAAGCATACTAGCTAATATTTTACTTGAGCGAATGAATTTTTTCCTTTATTATTATTTATATTGATTACATTCGTAATTCAGCCTTATTGTGAGTTTCGCCCGAACAATATTCCACCCGAAAAAAACAGATTTCTGTTCTGAAATGTCATTTTTTTCGGGTGGAATATTGTTCGGGCGAAACTCACAATATGGCTGTATGTAATTTGTAGAATATGAACATGTATTCGTTGTGAAATAAAACAACGAATTTAAACTCTCAGAACGCATCCATCAGCAGACAGAAATCACCAAACACACAAACTATCAGTCAGTGTTCTTAGACGTCTCTCTTTATTTTTCCCACGAAGTGTGTTCATTTTCCTTTTTCACTAAATTAAAATTAAATAAAAGTAAAATTTGTATTGTTCGGACAAAAATCACACTTAATTAATCTTCAGTATAAAAATCGCAGTTTGCTAACACTTTAATGATTATTTTTTGGTACTAGAAATTGTTGCTATAGGCAAATCTTCTTTTTATGTGCATTTAGTGCGTTTATATTCATGGTCAACAAAAAGTTTTTCGAAAATATTAAATTCCCTCAAAAAGGTAGAGATACAACGATGTAGGAACACTGCTGAATTCACACGTATTCACAGTTCACAGACAGTAAAATTGCGAGCGGGAGGGAGGGGCTTATATTGAAAAAAAAATGCGGGGGGAATCGGTGAGACGTAGTAAAGCCTAAAGCTGTCATGCCGAATTCACAATGTCGCGTTGAACGCGTGCGTGCGTCGGCGCACTTTGACACGCTTTATCGAAACTTTACGATTTTAGATGCCAAAGCACGCGAGCAACAATTTTGTAAAACGAAATGCTGCTTTGAAGCGAAAGCGCGTTGAGAGAGTAGAGTATGCCAGATTAAAAGTTCGGTTTGGCTTAAACTAATGTACACAAATAGAGAGCAGAATTCAAATTTCAATTCTACTCTTTTTTTTTTTTTGTAGCTCTAATTTTTGTGCAAGAATAAAAAGAGGGTTCTCCAAAATAAATAAAAAAATCATTCATAACAGAAATGCAAAAACAATCTTAACAAAGATACAAGAGCAATGATTAATATTTTTTTTATCAAAGAAAATCTAAAGAAATTATTTAGTATTAACTTAACAAAAAAATAAAGGTATTCGTCATTTTCACACACTAAATTAATTAATTTGCATTAAAAAAACATCATGTTGCTTTTTAAAACATGTGTGTGATAAACACAATTGATTCTGTGCCACTCCAACTAAGAACGGCACATCCCACGACATAAAATTCTGAAATTGTCAAACGCGCGTGAGAGTAGAGAGTAGGTCTACTCAGCCGTCGCGTTGAACTTTACGATATTTACGATCTAAAGTCGATTCAACGCCTGTAGTTGTATTTTGTGTGGCAGCATATGAACGCTTTGTTTCTACATAATCTGTCAACGCACGCGCGCGTCAACGCGACATTGTGAATTGGGCATCAGTCTATTTCAGTTAGTTTATGCTCTCTTCGGCCGTTGACTCTCTTTCGTGGCGTTTTGTGCTACGGCTACGGCGTTACAGGCATTATGTTATGAATGAAAGATTATTTTTCCCTGAATCATAGTTTGTACACAACTGCGTAGTTGAAATTTTATGTAGTAAGATTGGTTGAGTGTGTGAACAGCAAGAGGTAAATATACTACTACAGAAACAGAAATAATAATAGAGTGGATGGATGGACTATTTTAAACACAAAAATTGCAATCTATTGCTTAAAACGTAAATTGACAAAGCATGCAATTAATTGGTATTCTTTAAAATGAATACCAGTGAAACTTATGAAACGCACACCCGATTGCCCCGCAAATTTTAGAAATAAAATTCTGTCTGAAATTACTTTAGCATGGCAAAGGCAAACACACTTCCCCACATTAACATACATACTGAGTCGTCAAAAGTGGTTGGCAAATGGCAACGCGAACACTGGTATCACACACACACTTGTAGGTAAATTCTCTCTAATGTTTATATACAATGGCCCAACGCGCCTCAAGAGTCGGCAACATTGGTGTCGCGAGTTCAATGGTTTTATCCCATATCAAAAGTGCCCCAACGCGCCTAAAGAAGTTATCACTTAAAAAAAAAATTTTGCTAATGGCCGGCCACCATTTCTTTTGTTTTTATGGGCATCGCTCTGTTCAATTGCTTTGTGTTTCGTATTAAACTTGTTTGGTTTTTGTTTAGGCTTCGATTAAAATAAAAAAAATAGTGAAATACACATTTCGGAATAGCGAATTCTTGCATTAAAGTCCAATTTATGAACTCGCAGACACTAGAAAAGGAATGAGGAAATGTGAGCGACTTCATGAATTTTTCGGGAAAACAGCTTGTAGGCAGCCGCCTAACCACTGGAAAGTTATCCATCTCTGTTTTCCATTAGGAGTCAGGACAGCTACAGAGGAAGTACAATGGTCGGAAAAAGTATTTTGACAAAAAAAAAAAAAAACACTTATTTTTTAACAAATGTTTTTTCAGTGAGAGAAAAAATCTAAAAAATAGGTGATAATGGTATAACAATGAGCTTTCAAAAAAAGTTACATAAGTTCATTTCAATACTATAGTTCTGAAATTAAAAATTATATTTTAAAAATGAATGGGGAACAAAGTATTTTGACAAAATTTGATTGGTCCAAAAAAAGGACTGATAAGACAAATTTATAAAAATGAGTACACAACTCAATAGAGAATGAATCCTCCTTTGGCAGAGGAAGTATTTCGCTGTATCGTCGTCCTCTCCACAAGCAGGACAGATGGTAGTGTCGCTCAAGCCCAATACATTTAAGTGTTGGGCAAAAGGTTGGTGGTCCGAAAGAGACAAAAGGAAAGACGCGGACCTTTTACGGATGTCCGGATGCAGTCGTTTGGTCTGTCTGCTCCCAGCACAATCACGCCATAGACACTCATGTTTATGAGAAACCCAAGTATCAATGGAAGACCCAACCACAGGTGCAGGCAGACACAACGCAGATTCAGGTCCTGAGAAAGATTCTTCTGAACCCAGCTTGGCAAGCTCATCAGCGATCTAGTTTCCCTGGATACCCATGCGACCTATGACCTAAACATTATGCACTGTGTTTAGCCTTCCGACCAAGTTCAGAGAAAACTTGAGTTCGAGCACTAACTTAGACGATGTAAGAGGGTTAAGCAGCGCTTTTAATACAGCTTAGTATATGCAAACGCATATACTTCTAGCCCTCCACCTGTTTGTCACAATATAGCGCATAGCCATAAGGATAGCGAAAATCTTCGCTTGGAAGGCAGACGCGTGGTTACCTAACGGGTAGTGTAGTGCAGTAGCTTGAGCTTAGCCTTGGTCAGCACATACTGTTCGCCGGTACTGCTTCCATTGCTGGTAGCAGCATTGGCTTCACTTTGAGACCGCGCTTTTTCTGCAAACAATCAATCACATACTATAAACTAGTGTCTCCTGTAGGTGTACCCAGACGAAGTTGGTACAGCATTTATACTCACACATACACCATGCACCTTTTAATGTAGGTATGCACGGATAATTATATGACATTCCTTTTCAAGCGTAAAGTATCTACACAGGGTGGCGAAGTAAAAAAATTCTTGAATTGTGTTATGATCTTATCTTTTGTATATTATATGTTTATCTTTTAACTAATGTTCCCACAAAAGTGTTTTTTTTTTTTTTATAATTGACACGCGCTAAAGAGGTTATGACTACTCTTATAGTGCAATGTGATTTACACAGCGCGGGCATTAAGGAAATTGGGATAGAGAAGATAGGAGATACCGATGCACATTGGTTTTAAATGTCTGCAAACTGCACTGAGGAGGAAAGACAGAGCCGGGCAAGGCATTCCACATTCGTGTTGTACGGCTTATGAACGAGTCTCTATATTTCATGGTACGTCCGAAGATAGGCTGAATGGTAAACTGATGGGCATTCCTAGCAAGGCGAGTATTGCGGTTGAATTGCTGAAGGGGCGGAATGCAGCTGGCAATTTCATTTGAGCACTGTTTGTTAAAAAAGCGATAAAACAGTGTGAGACACGTAACGTTTCTTCGATGTTCAAGCGAATGAATAGAATTCGCGATATTCGTATCTCCGATTAGTTTCAACGCCCTGTTTTGGATCCTATCCAGTAGGTGCAATATGGTTTTCGGCGCACCAGACCAGATATGGGAATTGTACTCTAATTTGAAGCGAATGAACGCCTTGTAAATTGTAGCCAGATCAGAAGGGGTAAAATATTTCTTGCACCGTTTGAGAAAACCTAGACATTTCGCAGCATTCTTAGCGACTTCGTGTATGTGGTCATTCCAACAAAGGTTGTCATGAACGCACATACCGAGAATGGAAAGTCTTTCGGTTTCGGTGATGCAAGTGCCATTCATGGATAATGGCTGTAGGATCTGGTTTCGCTTTAGAGACAGCAGACAGCATTGTGTTTTTGAAGCATTAAATTCTACTCTATTGGCTGAACCCCATTTTAAAATGCTGTCAAGGTCGGAATTTAATGAGCTTAACATACGTTGCCGTTCCAGTTCTACAGCCGAAGAGCAGGGACGTGAGTCCTGGAAAGAATAGCCGTATTTTATTATCAGCGTGATCTGATCCGGATCAGATCACGATAATAAAACAATACGGATCATTGAAAAGTTTAATTTCTGAATTGTGGCAACAGTTGCTTTCAAAAACAAAGGTGATAATAGAGGGGTATTACAAACTTCATATTGCTACCAACCAGTTGCTTTCAAAAACAAAGGAGATAATAGAGGGGTATTACAAACTTCATATTGCTGCCAGCCATATTGCAAATATTCTGCTCAACGTGACGTCACACAAGGCACTTGACATTTCACTTGAAATATCGGGGGTGTTACCATATTTAATGGAATTTGGATAATTTATCTATTCCAATTTTTTTTTAATAACAAATTTATTTCATATATCTACAACAATGCAACACATGAACAATATTTTGCAGCTAGCACTTGAGTTTATTTTGGCATATTAAGGTGTGTCCAGACCAGCCAAACATTTCAGAAATATTTATGAAGCAAATCGGACACATTTCAAAAACATTTGTAAAAGATTTCTGAAATTCATTTATTAAATGTTTATGAAATATTTAAATTTCATCCTATTTTGGATAAGAAAAAAATATGTGGTAGGATTATAATTAGATTAGGGAATCACGCGGCACGCAATTTAATTCAAATAATTGTTCATTCATCACTTTCTCATTACGTAGGTATCCCAGCTTTTCTTGACATTTGTATTTTATTTACAAAAAAAAATAATCGAAAAACAGCACTTACTTTTTGCAGGGAAACTTATGAAACAAAAATTATTTCCCATCACGATTGGGAAACTGTGAAACATTTCATAAATGTTTTCAAACCAGCAACACACTTCATAAAAATTGTTTTGTTTAATAAATGTTTTAGAAATATTTATGAAATATGTAGGTATTTAATTGTTTATCAAGTGTTAGGCTGGTCTGAATATACCTTTAAAGAACGAAAAAAAATAAGTCGGAACTCGAATGCGAAAAAATCAATTGATTTTTTTTCCACTTTTTAGTCTGGCAACGTGATTGTGTGGCTATCGTTTGCAGGCACACCAACACTTAAAAATGAAACAAGCCATCTAGTGGGAAATAGTGGAAATAATTTTTAGATCATGTTTCATGATCTCGATGAGAAGCAGGATCATGTGCTGTTGTTGTAATTGCATGTAAATCGATGATCTATATGGATCATAGCTGATAATAAAAAACAGCTAATATGAGAAGCTAAGAGTGCTGTCATCAGCGAAGGAATGGATTGGATTAGAAGTTGCAGACAAGAGATCATTTATAAAAATGAGAAAGAGAGTCGGAGACAAAACGGAGCCTTGGGGGACACCAGCATTTATATGGTGAGTATCAGACTTGAAACCATCCAAAACAACTTGAATTGAACGGCCAGAAAGGTAGTTTCTAATCCATTGAACAAGAGACGCATCGATCCCATAAGCACGCATTTTCGACAAAAGAGCTTGGTGCCAAACTCTGTCAAATGCTTTTGAAATATCAAGCGCAACAATCTTCGATTCACCGAAGTAATGGAGAGATTGGTTCCACTTCTCGGTGAGATAAGTCATCAAATCACCAGTGGACCTGTTGCCACGAAAACCGTACTGCCGGTCATTGAGGAGTTTCCGAGATTCAAGATATTTCATAAGATGACGATTTATCAGCGTTTCCATGACCTTAGAAAGAATGGACGTAAGTGCTATGGGTCGGTAATTGGTGGGAGAAGAAGATTCGCCTTTTTTAGGGACGGGCTGGACAAATGCTGTTTTCCACCTTCTCGGGAAGAGTCCAGAAGAATAGGAGAGATGAAAAAGCTTACGCAGTGGTTTTGCCAGTGTGGAAGAACACCTCTTCAGAACGATGGGGGAGATACAGTCTGGACCAGCGGATTTATTTATGTTGAGATCATATAGTACCCTTGCAACTGTGCGAGTGCGAAAAAATGGATTTGTCCCATGGTAAATTCGACGCTCTCGAACACAGGTGGAGGCAAAGCGCAATCTGGGAGCACAGAGCTGGCTGCAAAATGTGCAGCAAACAGATTAGCTTTGTCTAAAGAGCTGACAGCTGGAGTGTCATTGTAAATGAGAGTGGGGATCGATGGAGAGGCCGAATTCTTAACATTTTTTACAAATGACCAAAAGTTTTTACTACGCTTGGGACATTGTAGTATTTTTTGCCTCAGCTTTTGGTCGTAGGAGAATTTGACACGCTTTATGAGGGCATTGCAGTCATTCCTGGCTCGTTTGAACTTTTTTCGGTTTTCCTCAGATGGGTTGGCCTTGTAAGACCGAAAACTCAACTCCCTTAGTCTAATAGCCTCTTTACAGCTCGAGTCGTACCACGCGTTTTCTTTTGGTTTGATACTCTTTATCCTGTGAGGGATAAAGGATTTCATAACGATTATATTTGTTACCATATCAGCGGCGGCATCCACGTCGTTATCGAGGAAGCATAACGACCAGTTAAAACTCCTAAAGAAGCTGTTAAGTCCGCTCCAGTTGGCTTTCTCGTATTGCCATACGGTTCTTTTCGGAGTTTTTTCTTTAACTTTGTGGTCGGAGTACGAGAAATTAGCTGATATGGTACAGTGGTCTGACGAGCCTAGAGGCGATAATACTTCAATGGAGTATTTATTAGGGTGGGAGGTGAGAAACAAGTCCAGTGTGTTGGCATTTTGACCGTCAATGTCTGGTACACGTGTTGGCGCATTTACAAGCTGGGTTAATTGGTTTACCTCAGCAAAGATCTGAACATAAATTCCTTCGGGTGTTGACTGTCCAGAATGTCGAAGCCAGTCAGAATTGTGAATATTGAAATCGCCCGCAATGACGATTTCAGTATGAGGGTACAAGGAAACAATTCTAGTTATGGAATCAGACAACACATCGAACTCGTTAAAAGTCGAGTTGCTGTCAAAATTAGGGCTTCTATAAAGAAAACAGTAATGAATTACTTGCCTACGGACATGGAATTTAAGCCATTTGAAATTAAATTCCGGGTTGGAACACTGGCCATAATCTTGAGGAACTTGGTAGGCTACATCATTACGCACATAAATGGCGAGACCTCGATGTAAGAAGAATAATGGCACTAAGCGATATCCAGGTAGATCAAATTCTGATGAGTCAGACTTTCCACCCACCTGGGTCTCACCCAGTGCCAAAACAGCTGGTTTGTGTTTGGAAACATGAGCGTACGCCGAAAAGAGATTCGATCGCAGCCCACGAATGTTGCACATGTCAACCCTAAAATTCCTCATCAGAACAGAAAACAGACACAAAAAAACACAACTCCGACGCTACAACTAAGCGCAGTTGTGAAGTGAAGATCCAAAGTTAAATTTTCCAAATCAAATTACCGTAGGTGTTATGCCCATACGATAATCTCTTTTGGTCCACCAACAAAACCTTCACTTACAACCCGCTATCCGCCAGATGATGCTCTCACTCAGTCATTGCAAACCCTCAAATGAAAAAAAAATATCATAGGCCGCTTGCAATGACTGAGAGAGGTCAACAGCAAACGAATTGGAGTGGGACGAGAGGGACTGCCCAACGCTAAACACAAGCACAACCGATTTTTGCTTATTGATGTTGTAATTGATTTTTATTTTTTTTTTTTGATATTTGTTGCACTTGACACTGCACACAAAAGTGTTAATTTATATTTTAAACATATTATTCAAAATAGCTTGCCATTGTATTTAGTACAACATTAAAATTAAATACATACACTTTTTTGTTTACTTTTAATACTTGCGACGCACTTTCTGTATTTTTGTTTGTTTGGCGTTTTTTTTTTTTATCCTCATAAAGATAACTGATTTCCATGGTTTACAACAATAGTACGAAATCCAACAGTTGTTTTAAATCATGGAAATCATAAATCAATGATCTATAATTATATTATATTATGTGGGCAAAATCAAATGAAAACGCTTTCAGATTATACTTAATAAACTGTAGTATATTAAAAACGAAACAATTAATGAAGTGTGCAAAATAAAGTTTTGATGTAAATATAGGAGAAATTTAAGGAAAGCTAGATTATAGCTTTTCTTAAACTTCCGCTATTCTTACACTAAAATGCGATTACTCACATTACGTGTGATCAGTATTTTTTTCCATAAATACGTTACTGAAGTAATTCTAGAATTTCCACAAACATTATATTTATTAAGTTGTACCTAAGTATAGCATACCTACATTTAACTGTGTTTACTTTATTATGACGCTATTAACAAACCAGACAAACATCCACGTCGTTATCGAGGAAGCATAACGACCAGTTAAAACTCCTAAAGAAGCTGTTAAGTCCGCTCCAGTTGGCTTTCTCGTATTGCCATACGAGATTGTGGTCGGAGTACGAGAAATTAGCTGATATGGTACAGTGGTCTGACGAGCCTAGAGGCGATAATACTTCAATGGAGTATTTATTAGGGTGGGAGGTGAGAAACAAGTCCAGTGTGTTGGCATTTTGACCGTCAATGTCTGGTACACGTGTTGGCGCATTTACAAGCTGGGTTAATTGGTTTACCTCAGCAAAGATCTGAACATAAATTCCTTCGGGTGTTGACTGTCCAGAATGTCGAAGCCAGTCAGAATTGTGAATATTGAAATCGCCCGCAATGACGATTTCAGTATGAGGGTACAAGGAAACAATTCTAGTTATGGAATCAGACAACACATCGAACTCGTTAAAAGTCGAGTTGCTGTCAAAATTAGGGCTTCTATAAAGAAAACAGTAATGAATTACTTGCCTACGGACATGGAATTTAAGCCATTTGAAATTAAATTCCGGGTTGGAACACTGGCCATAATCTTGAGGAACTTGGTAGGCTACATCATTACGCACATAAATGGCGAGACCTCGATGTAAGAAGAATAATGGCACTAAGCGATATCCAGGTAGATCAAATTCTGATGAGTCAGACTTTCCACCCACCTGGGTCTCACCCAGTGCCAAAACAGCTGGTTTGTGTTTGGAAACATGAGCGTACGCCGAAAAGAGATTCGATCGCAGCCCACGAATGTTGCACATGTCAACCCTAAAATTCCTCATCAGAACAGAAAACAGACACAAAAAAACACAACTCCGACGCTACAACTAAGCGCAGTTGTGAAGTGAAGATCCAAAGTTAAATTTTCCAAATCAAATTACCGTAGGTGTTATGCCCATACGATAATCTCTTTTGGTCCACCAACAAAACCTTCACTTACAACCCGCTATCCGCCAGATGATGCTCTCACTCAGTCATTGCAAACCCTCAAATGAAAAAAAAATATCATAGGCCGCTTGCAATGACTGAGAGAGGTCAACAGCAAACGAATTGGAGTGGGACGAGAGGGACTGCCCAACGCTAAACACAAGCACAACCGATTTTTGCTTATTGATGTTGTAATTGATTTTTATTTTTTTTTTTTGATATTTGTTGCACTTGACACTGCACACAAAAGTGTTAATTTATATTTTAAACATATTATTCAAAATAGCTTGCCATTGTATTTAGTACAACATTAAAATTAAATACATACACTTTTTTGTTTACTTTTAATACTTGCGACGCACTTTCTGTATTTTTGTTTGTTTGGCGTTTTTTTTTTTTATCCTCATAAAGATAACTGATTTCCATGGTTTACAACAATAGTACGAAATCCAACAGTTGTTTTAAATCATGGAAATCATAAATCAATGATCTATAATTATATTATATTATGTGGGCAAAATCAAATGAAAACGCTTTCAGATTATACTTAATAAACTGTAGTATATTAAAAACGAAACAATTAATGAAGTGTGCAAAATAAAGTTTTGATGTAAAAATAGGAGAAATTTAAGGAAAGCTAGATTATAGCTTTTCTTAAACTTCCGCTATTCTTACACTAAAATGCGATTACTCACATTACGTGTGATCAGTATTTTTTTCCATAAATACGTTACTGAAGTAATTCTAGAATTTCCACAAACATTATATTTATTAAGTTGTACCTAAGTATAGCATACCTACATTTAACTGTGTTTACTTTATTATGACGCTATTAACAAACCAGACAAACATCCACGTCGTTATCGAGGAAGCATAACGACCAGTTAAAACTCCTAAAGAAGCTGTTAAGTCCGCTCCAGTTGGCTTTCTCGTATTGCCATACGAGATTGTGGTCGGAGTACGAGAAATTAGCTGATATGGTACAGTGGTCTGACGAGCCTAGAGGCGATAATACTTCAATGGAGTATTTATTAGGGTGGGAGGTGAGAAACAAGTCCAGTGTGTTGGCATTTTGACCGTCAATGTCTGGTACACGTGTTGGCGCATTTACAAGCTGGGTTAATTGGTTTACCTCAGCAAAGATCTGAACATAAATTCCTTCGGGTGTTGACTGTCCAGAATGTCGAAGCCAGTCAGAATTGTGAATATTGAAATCGCCCGCAATGACGATTTCAGTATGAGGGTACAAGGAAACAATTCTAGTTATGGAATCAGACAACACATCGAACTCGTTAAAAGTCGAGTTGCTGTCAAAATTAGGGCTTCTATAAAGAAAACAGTAATGAATTACTTGCCTACGGACATGGAATTTAAGCCATTTGAAATTAAATTCCGGGTTGGAACACTGGCCATAATCTTGAGGAACTTGGTAGGCTACATCATTACGCACATAAATGGCGAGACCTCGATGTAAGAAGAATAATGGCACTAAGCGATATCCAGGTAGATCAAATTCTGATGAGTCAGACTTTCCACCCACCTGGGTCTCACCCAGTGCCAAAACAGCTGGTTTGTGTTTGGAAACATGAGCGTACGCCGAAAAGAGATTCGATCGCAGCCCACGAATGTTGCACATGTCAACCCTAAAATTCCTCATCAGAACAGAAAACAGACACAAAAAAACACAACTCCGACGCTACAACTAAGCGCAGTTGTGAAGTGAAGATCCAAAGTTAAATTTTCCAAATCAAATTACCGTAGGTGTTATGCCCATACGATAATCTCTTTTGGTCCACCAACAAAACCTTCACTTACAACCCGCTATCCGCCAGATGATGCTCTCACTCAGTCATTGCAAACCCTCAAATGAAAAAAAAATATCATAGGCCGCTTGCAATGACTGAGAGAGGTCAACAGCAAACGAATTGGAGTGGGACGAGAGGGACTGCCCAACGCTAAACACAAGCACAACCGATTTTTGCTTATTGATGTTGTAATTGATTTTTATTTTTTTTTTTTGATATTTGTTGCACTTGACACTGCACACAAAAGTGTTAATTTATATTTTAAACATATTATTCAAAATAGCTTGCCATTGTATTTAGTACAACATTAAAATTAAATACATACACTTTTTTGTTTACTTTTAATACTTGCGACGCACTTTCTGTATTTTTGTTTGTTTGGCGTTTTTTTTTTTTATCCTCATAAAGATAACTGATTTCCATGGTTTACAACAATAGTACGAAATCCAACAGTTGTTTTAAATCATGGAAATCATAAATCAATGATCTATAATTATATTATATTATGTGGGCAAAATCAAATGAAAACGCTTTCAGATTATACTTAATAAACTGTAGTATATTAAAAACGAAACAATTAATGAAGTGTGCAAAATAAAGTTTTGATGTAAAAATAGGAGAAATTTAAGGAAAGCTAGATTATAGCTTTTCTTAAACTTCCGCTATTCTTACACTAAAATGCGATTACTCACATTACGTGTGATCAGTATTTTTTTCCATAAATACGTTACTGAAGTAATTCTAGAATTTCCACAAACATTATATTTATTAAGTTGTACCTAAGTATAGCATACCTACATTTAACTGTGTTTACTTTATTATGACGCTATTAACAAACCAGACTAGCAGAACCAAAAGTTAAAGGTGAAAACATTTAGGGTCGGTCTGTTCACAGCTGGTCAAATCCTTGGTTAGGTAACCATCGATTTAGTTTAACCGATGACTACAAATCTGTGATAACCAATAAGTGTTTGTTCACCGTTTTTCCAGTTCGGTCACCAAACCATTTGTCAATTCAGTGATTATCCGAATCTATGGCTACATTTTATTTATTTCTGGCTCCTTGTGTTTTTGTCTAGGTAATTTTTTAATGAATTTTCACTGTTGAGTAGGTACATAAATATCAAAATCAAATGAAACAGGAATTTTTTATAAAACAAAGGAATGATATCTTTTTGGTGTGAGACAATAAGCTAGTAGATAATTGAGAATAAATATGAATAAGTCCATAGAATGCCGTGAAGTGTATTCTATACATCTGTCAGTTGAAAACGCTACTTTACTTGCGTTATAATAAGTTTATTTATTTTATTATTTGTATTTTTTTTCGCACAAGATTGCTCCAATATTTTGCAAAAAGTTGCTGTATAGTAGATACGTCAAAACTAATACCTACGAAGTCCTTACAAAATCTTGAATAAACGAAATTCTAGAAAATCATTGGTTAAATCACGTTTACCACGTAAAATTGGCTGGTTATCGATTTCTTGGGTTAACTGACCAAACCGTAGATTCTCTGGTTAATATTCTGCTGAACAAACATATTCAATGGTTATCAGCTGGAATAACCGATGAATAGGTGGTGAGTCTCGACTTGAAATTCATTGCTCTTTTCTATTATTTGCCTCAGTGTGAAAATTTGGTCTATAGTCGATCTGACACATTGGTACGTGCCGATTAGTGTATTGCAGAACGGTTTGAGAGGTTCACACAGTACGTTGGATAGGATCTTGTATGCGACATTAAGCAGGGATATGCCTCGATAGTTCTTGCAAGACATAGGATCGCCTTTTTTGTACATGGGGCATATGGAGCTGATAGTCCAGTCATCGGGCATACTTTCTTCCACCCATACTTGGTTGATGATTTAGTGCATGCGCCCTACCAAAACAACACCACCGTATTTGAAGAGTTCCGCTGGTAAACCATCAGAGCCGGCGGCCTTGTTGTTATTAAGCTTTTTTATTGCTAGGGCAACTTCTTTTATACTGGGTGGTGGAACTGGTTCTTCATTGACTGGACGTGGGTTCTCCTCTTGCCCTATCACTCTCTCTACATGATGCCCATTTAGCAGCTGCTGGAAGTGCTGCTTAAACCATTGTACATAAACATTATAGTACTATCACTTCGTGTATCGTACCATTGCGCCACCATCGTCTTCATACCGAAGCTCAAATATTTTAGAGGGTGAAGATCATAGATTTCGATGGTTTACTTTAGTAGGCGCAGAAACCTCGATGGTGGCGGTTGCATTGGTGTCAGCGCTGGTGGCTGATATATTTTTTAAAGGAAAAGCAATCCAAGTGGAACGCGCTTGAATGAATGCGTATACATTTACATTGCTGTTTTCTGATATGCTTTCCCTTTCCGATTTCAGAGTGTGGATGAGGGGTGGGATTTGTAGTCTATTCTTTCTCTCCCTTTTTGGTTCGATTTCACAATTTGTCAGGTTTGTTGCTTTTATGAATGAGATGAGCAGGTACCTACTTTGTGAGTATTTGGATATGCATTTCTTTTTCTTTGGAAGAATTTCTGCATTTACGATTCACGAGATTCTTCAGTTCTGCTCAAAGCACAGATGAATTGAGAATTGAATTTCTTTCTTCTATGGATAAATGATTGATTATTCTGATTTACTCGAATTATTTAATTGATTATGGTTATCGGATCTTGAAGGTATTTAAAAAAAAAACGCATGTTCGAAATGTATGCTTGAAGTTATTAATAAGAAGTCCTATGGAACTTTTTTTTGAAACAGTCAGTTACAGTTACAAAGCTACAATGAAAATTTCATAATGTATACGCCGTACGGGTTGGTAGGTCTTCATTTCTGAAAGTTTTTAAATTGATATTAACTTTTATACCTCCTTTCCAAAGTTATTTTTCATACTTCTTTATTTAACTAAAGACTCGTTCTAAAATACTTCATAAAGCCATGGAATACTAATTCATAATGTCATTCTTTGGAAATTTAGAAATAACAGAAAGCTATAACATGTCTTATATCTTTTACATCTGAGTGCTAACCTATATTGGTGCTATTAAAAACTTTCATATTGACGCTATCCAAGCCACTAAGGTCTATTTACTGAAAAACAGACAATTCGCCGAATAAGTAGTGTCACCGGCCAACCGCATATATTATATTTTGTATATTAGTGCATTTTTATATGGGACCATAAATCTTTAAATCCAAAAATTGTCAACTTATCTTTATAGGATTTCTCTAAAACTTTACATTTTTACAAAATCTAGAAAAACCCAAGTTAATTTTATTGAATTTGAATGGGAATTTCGTAAGAATTGTGAAAACAGGTAGTTCATTTTTATTTTGGGTAATAAAGTAGACTATTGTGTTCGTTACTCTTTTTAATTTTGGCAAAAGCACCATTTTCTATTTTATCTACAACCCTATCCGTAATTTTTCTATAGTACTATTGATATCATTGGGCCCTTGTTTAGGTTTTTGCACATTACCAAAACATAGATCACAGCTTGTCTTATTTTTCGAATAATCCAATGAGTCGGTGATATTTGGAGTGCATAAAAAGCTGATTTCATTTATACTGTTCCCGTATAACTGAATAAAATGGCAATACATACTTAACTATTCAATAAAATAAATAATATTGCCTACCTACCTTTTTTCTGCGAGAGTATGTTATACGTATTTGAATTTGAGTTTAATTTGAATAACTCGATAGAATTAAAAAAAAAAAAACAATACGATAGAAGAATTATTACCCAGTAGGAGTGTGTGCATATACGAATTTAATAAAAAAAACGAGCTCAAAAATAATACCAAAATAATTAAACTAAAAAACAAATTGCCTACCTAGTTTATGCGACATTGTTTAATAATAATTTTGAACAATGCTATCTTGCTGGTGTTTTACAAAACTTAGGTATTTCTTTTTTGAATACCTATGCCATTCTGATTATGGCAATTGCAAAACAGATCACTAATTCATAATATACCTATTTCTTCGAGGATAAAAAACAATCCGATGAAAGATCATCATCCCATCCACCCTAAAATTCGCACGACCAAAGCCACCTGTAGATCAAGGCCGTCAATTTGATCTCCTTTCGCATATATATAATGTAACATTCACATCCGCAATTGGGGTTAATGAATTGTAGATATTATATCAAATCAATAATATAAATTACTTGTTGGTCATGAATTCATAACTAACAGAAATACCACAAAAAAGATTAACTTAAAATATACTCCATTTGCATTCAAATATCTACAAGAACGAATTTTTAAATCTAAAATAAAAGATCAACCGTCATCTCGTTATAAAAAGGAACACGAACAGAATCGTTTTCTTTCATAAGTGCAAATATCCAGATCTGCCTGTCATACGATCGAAATTCCAAATCAGAAATTTGTCGTCATGTCTTGTTCAAAGAAACTACTCATGCATGAAGAGATAGAACCTCATTGTGCGAGTAACAGAGAAAAGAAACCCTAATGATGTTTTTATCCCTTTATTTGCTACCTACCGACCAGCCACCACCACCAACCAAATGTTTCTTTCACTCATCACAAGTGTGGCTATTCCTCTCTAATTTGGTTCTACAAGAAACTTAGGAAGACAGCAACGCCATCCGATGGTGTGTCCGGCTAAGAAAATTTTTGATGATAGTACTATAGTCTCTATATACAATGCTTAAACACATCTACTATTCCCTGCGCTTCGGTGGCTAGGTTTCCTTTACTGTTTCGAAGAGCATAGGTTCCGGTCTTGAAGCCAGCAGCCAGTTGCTTGGCTTTCTTGTAGAACTTCCGGATGTAGCTTCGATCGCGGAACTCTTCGATCTCCTTGAGCTGGGAGACTGCGTAGGCCTTCTTCTTTCTACGCAAGATTTTCTTCTCCTCCCTCCTCCTCGCTCGATACTCTTCCCTCGCTGCCCTTGTTTTGCGCAGCAGCGTCTTCATATGTGCATCTTCTGTCACCTTTTTCCGGCGAACGCATTCATCATACCACGGGCTCTTTCCCTGGGGTGCCTCGTACCCTGAGGTGGTTTCGGCTACCTCTTTGATGATGTCGCGATACTGGGACCACTGGGTGTTGGCATCTGTGGTAGGTGAATACACTGCCGATAGTTTCTCACTCAGGCGATCTTTGTAGACTCTGGCTACTCCAGGTGTGCTAAGGCATTCATCTTCGAATTTCTTCTTCGACAGTCGAGCTCTGAACTTCGCCGCAATAAGAAAGTGGTCAGATTCGACTTTTGCCCCGCGAAACGTGTGCACGTTAAGGATGTTGGATGCGTGCCTCGCGTCGATTAGCACATGGCCGATTTGGTCGGCGGTTCGACCGTTTGGAGAGCGCCAGGTTGCTGTGTGGATCCTTAGCCTTGGAAACCTAGTGCTACTTATCACCGTATAACGAGCTGTCGCGAAGTCAGTTAGTCGGTAACCGTTGTTATTTTCCGAACTTAGCATTGAAATCCCCGAGCACAACTTTGACATCGTACTCCGGACAGGCTCCGTTGGCTCCATCCAGGAGGTCGTAAAACTCCTCCTTGATAGGGTCTTCAGAATCGTCGGTAGGAGCGTGTGCATATATAAGGCTTATGTTTTGGAAAGTAGCTTTGATGCGGATCACAGCTAGGCGATTACTTATTGGCTTAAAGTCAATAACTTTTGTCCTAAGACGATTTCCCACGACGAATCTGCATCCCAATACTTGCAATCTTTTATGGCAGCTGTAATAAATGTCGCAATTTTTTTCTTTTCATCATACCTAATCCTATCCATCGTATCTCCTGGATAGCGGTAATGTCTGCCTTGTATCGTCCGTTGACGTTCCGGGTCTGTTTGCCGTTTGAGGGATATCGTTATCCGAGGCTTCTAGTGTCTCTCTCTAAACTAGTGTTTTTTTTACATGGTCGGGAAGTTACCCCGACGGCACAACCCCCATCCTGGAGGGCCAGGCCCTTGACTCTCGGACAGCAGGGCGGTTACTCCGGTGCCAGTAACCCACTTTGGGATGTGAGCGCTGCCGTTGGCCCTGGCTCAGCATTGGAAATCCCTATAGACCTGGTATCCGAATATGTCGGAGCAGCTTTATACGGATTACACTAAATAGCTCGGCCTGACTGGAACTATAGACGCCACCGTTGGTTCCATCTCGGGAGCTCCTCCGCTGCCGTTAGGTACCAGAGGAGGTGCCTTAGTGAGAAAGCACTCCTCCCCCCTCTCCCGTCCGCTGCACACTGGGCAGAGCACCACTAAAGGTGGCATTAAATCTTGATGGCCTTGAAATTATGCACGATTACTTCTAGCATGATAGTCGGCACATTAAAAAAAAAATTTGGGGCTACGCCTACTCAAACGACTACTTTTTTTTCTTTTTTTTCAAACAAAAAAAATTTATAAGATTATGAAGATTTAATTATATTTACAATTAGGAACATATATAATTTGTATTAATTAACATTAACAAAAAAAAGATAAATAATCAAAATAAAAATTTATTCTTCTTCGTCTATATCACTCTCATTTATTACAACAATGCCACTTTGATTTGGTATTGGTGTGTTTGGGGATTTGAGCAAACTGATTGTTCTTGGGGCAGATTTTGAAGCTCTTTTGTTGGAACTCTTTGCAGACTTGTTAAAACGGGGTCCGATGATAAAGGAAACAAATTGAAAATGTCTGCATTTGTATTTTTTCGGCTACTTTTTCGGGAGTGGTGTTCTCTATAATTTTTGAAATCCTTATTGCGTGCTGCTTGACCTTCTTCACTTAGCCCCACTTGGAGTATAAGCTTATAGTTTTGAGAACTTCAGACCTAAAAGTTTGGATTACATCTTTTTGAACAGTTACCAAACGAGCACCTGTAAGGTTTAGCAAGATTTGTAAATTATTATATACCTACAGAAGTTTCTGATATAGGTACTCATATTTTGAGGCTCCGGATAGCAATTTTTTTTGCACTCTTGAACTACTTTGCATGAAGGATATACTTTGGGAGCTTTAGATCTTATAATTTCGTACTGAAAGCGTGACAGACTTGCTTCAATAATCATTGCTAAAGCTTCTTCCCCAGTGATTGAAGCAAGTTCAATTGAGTCCCTCAAAGCTGTTTTGCAATTTTTAGCATGATTTGGGTTTTGCAGCATCTAACTGTCCAGAAGCTCTCAAACCCATTTCAGCTGCGGAAGTCAACTCAGCGATAGACGTGGACTTTCTAAAGAGTTTGGTTTTTTGACGTTTCGACCACGTTTAGAGTCTAAAGAATATTTAAAAAGTATTGATGTTTTTAGCCATGCAATGTTTGCTTTCTTTGTCATTAATATCTTTTTTGGAAGTATTAATTTTTAGTAAACTAAAGTAAAATTAATAAATAGAAAAAAAAATCGATATTTTCCGAGAGTGACGTCAACAACAAAAAAGTCAACTGTACGAAAAGCTGAAAATATCTGCAAAAAAACTTTACAGATTCTAAAACAAGATAAAACACTTGTCACAAATTGGTATGTCACTTAACGTCATGTCACGGCCAACACATCTAAAACGCTTAGATAGTTTACTAAACACAAAAATTAATACATTTTTTTAGGTTTTTTTTTTATTTTTAACCACATATTGAGAGTTCAAAAAGAAAAATTTCTTATAAAAATAAAAAAATCAACACACCTGGGGGTCAATTCTCGTTCCGTGAAAAAGTGAAACGAAAATGTTTTCACCCTTTCACAGCAATTTCAATTCTCGTTCTACGAAAATGTGGAACCAAACTTCAAAAATGTTCATATGAATAATTTTTTTTCACGTTCTCATTTGCAAGTAAATGCTTTTAGTGAGAGTTTGGAAATTGAGAACCTGATATCATACAACACTGTATACGATACTGAATTCACCACTATAGTTTCACTTATTGAACGAGAATCGCTTTTTAGTACCGAGTGACTCGAAAAAATGAAAGCAATGTGTGAAAGCAAATGTGAAAACGATTTATTCGATTCACTCTTTCACAAGACGAGAATTGACCCCCTGAGCTAACTGATTCCATTGTAATATTTTTTTATAATAAAAAGCTGTTAGAAATTGCACTCAGTTGATTGTTGTCACTCAAAACAAAAAAATACGTCTGGCTTCGATGAAAAAAATTACCAAATGCTCCATTCGTGATGATTTGGCAAAGACCACGTACTCCCAATTAACTGTCGCACTCTCATTTCTTATTCGCTATCCTATTTACAATGAAAATAAAACGTTAGTTCAAATCAAAGCTCAACTTCAAAATGTTATTAAATGCAAGCATTAGTGGTGTTCTGCCCCAGTGTGCGCTGCCACCAACGACCTTCTAAAGGGGTTGGTTACCCAATCTCCAATCGAGGTACTAGGCACCCATCAGTCACCAACGTGGAGGTGAGAGGCTAAGGTGAGAAAGGTTGTGTTCTCATGACATCGCATTACTACCCTTTGCCCTTTAAGGTAATCCCATAAAAAAAAACGCACGGTGCCAAATCAGGTAATCTCAAGGAGATTAGACGATCGGGGAAATGTTCCCTCAAAAGATCCATCGATGCTCGTGCTGTGTAGGCCGTGGCTCCATCTTGTTGAAACCACACATTACCAAGGTCCAGTTCATCGAGTTTTGGGATGAAAAATTCTTCAATCATCTCTCTGTAGCAAGCTGCATTCACCATAACAGTGCGTTCGTTTTCTTATAAAAAGTAAGGACCAATTATCCCTACTCTCGAAACAATTTAAAAAAGACGAAACGGAAGGATCGAACAAATAATTCGATATTTACTTACAGTTGACGACCCGAGCAAGATATGACTTCTACTGCGCAAAATCCATCGTATTTCGCACTACAAGTACGTGGATTTCATTTTGCCAAAACTGCCACGTGAATTAAATTTTGCCGAAACAGTTCGGACGCTCCGAGTCAGTTTTCGATCTAGATGACTACATAATATTTGCAGAAAGAGTCAACCGCAACTGTGATAAGTAAAAGTGTTATCATTGGCCGATGCTCTGATACCCTCCACTGCATACAAGTCATGCAAAATTGGTTTTGTATGGGAGGTACAAAAACTACTTCACCGACAAAGCCCATTTTGAATACCAACCTGACGCCGGTAAAAAGAAGTCCTTTCACCAAATTTCATTCACCTACGTCAATTACTTTGGGCGCTATCGTGCTTTCAACAGACAGACAGACAGACAGACAGACGGACGGACATGGCTAAATCGATTCAGAATGTGATCCTGATTCAGAATATATATACTTTATGAGGTCTCCGGTGACTCCTTCTTGGCGTTACAAATGTATTGGCAAAGTGAATATACCTTCCTGTGGAGGGTATAAAAATAGAGGTCTAGCTACCTACCTACGTTGTTTTGGATACCGCTTAATTGATAACCACCAGCAGCCGATCACTGAAATAGGAAGGAGATGGTGCATTTCATAAAGGGTTTTCCAATAAGAGGTGTTATTGTGAATGACCCGCTATTTCGGTAGGTGTCACCTCTGAAGCTTTTATTCTTTGACATTTGACAAATAGAAACCACGCCATTACTAAAAATGGAACGATATGCGCTTTAACAACGCACTGAAATTATTTAAAACCACTACAAAAATGGTGAAAATCTTGCAGTCACAGTTCGCAAAACTAAATCATTTTTTGGTCGTCGTGAAGCACCTTGTCGGATCGCAAACAGAAATTGGTGGAAAAATTCGAGAATTTGGGACAAGTTACTGATGTGAAGAATAAAACCCGTGCACGTCGCTCAAGAACAACTGAGAATATTGCTGCTGTAGCCCAAAGTGTTGAAGAAAACCCAGGTTTGTCCATTCCTCGTCGTTCTTTAGAATTGGGCATTCCACAAACATTTTTTATGGTCGCAGTTGAATGGTATTGATCTGGACAACGTTTACTTTCAACAAGACGGCGCTATGTGCCACACAAGAAACGAAACCATTGATCTTTTACGGGAAAAGTACCTCCTTCCTTTCACTAAAGGCCTGTGAAGGGAACAATCTCACGATTGACAACGATTACTCACCTTGCCGTGGTGTGGAGGCTTAAGTAGAGCAACTCATGATAGGTTGGCTAGGATGGCATCCGCCTTCTGCCATACGGCTTACCAGCTCTACAAACTAAGTGGTAATCAATCCCGTCCTACCCCATCCGTCCTTTTCTTCTCTTCACTCCCCCTGGGCTGGATCAAGGCGTCATACGTAGCGTGCCAAGGATCAGCCAGGCCGTGGGCCCAGGTCTCAACAAAAATAGCACTGGTGGAATACGGTGTATCCAGATACCGGGCGCCCTCTGGATTAATTAGCCTTGTCTGCATAATGCGGGGCTCTGTGCAGATCGAACTTCCTTTCCCTAGCTACTCGCGGGATAAAAATTTCTAACATAAATAAAACAAACAAAAACAAAAAAACAACCTCTGCAGCCAGCGGCGCCACCCCTACGCAACGCGTGGAAGAGCATCTGCAGGAACTCTGCCTAAACGATGCTGCCAGTGATTGCTCGTTACTTTCTGACGAAATCACTGATTAATCTACTGCTGCTCTGTGCAGCTTTCCACGTCCCCCCACACCCACGCCCGCAGATCTCAAAAACAGGTCCCTTGGTCGTGAGACCAAGGCAGCTTTGCGTATTTTTGCCCGTCTTCATTCGAAGGCGGAAAAAATATGGACCGAGCCGGAGCGAGATTCCTACTCATGGGCAACGCCCTGGGTATTGGAATACGCAAACAGGGACCCCACCCCCTCCACTTCAAAGGTCTCCATCCCGAGAAAACCTTGTGCTCCACCGCTGGGCACCAAGAGACCGCTCGTAAGAGGAAACCCCACGCAGAAGACTCGCCCCCTAGTTAACAGCTCATCGAGCGTTACAGGGGGTAGGACCACAAAAGCGACTGGATCTGTGCCCAAAAGGCGCAGGTCACTTGATGAGGTGTCCAACGCATCAAAGAAGGCTAGGAGCTCCACCGTGTGTTCCAAATCCTTCTCTGACGCGGCCAAGGACAACCTGATAGTCGCGGTAGTGGACCTATCGGACGAGGAGGGTCCTTACGATAAGTGGGGACTCATAGAGAACAGAGTGATGAACTGTCTCTGTGAGTACATGTCCAACAACCAGCAGCCCATCATCTTTAAGGACGCTGGATGGCATCAGGGATTTGTCAAACTTATCGCCTGTGACGATCAACGTTCGGTCGACTTCATCCGGGCAGCCATCGGTAGCCTTGGTGAAGTTTGGCCAGGGGCCAAGCTTGAGGTAGTGGATTGGAATTCCATCCCGCACCGACCAAGAGCTAGGGTCTGGGTTCCACTCGAACCTCGCGATCCGGAGAAGGTACTTGCCCTAATGGGCTTCCAAAATCCGGGCCTTCCTGTCAAAGACTGGAAGGTCGTTGAAAATCCCCGTGGTCCCGATGAGGAACCCAAAACAACAGGTCGCTCCTTGGTTATCTCCATGTCGGCTGAATCTATCCCGATGCTCAGGGATAGAAACTTCCTGATTAACTTCGGCCTGAAGGAAGTTGAGCTGAAGCTCTTCAGAAAGGATGACCTTCAAACCGCTGCAGCCAACGCGCCCAGCTCCTCTGCATCATCTTCGGCTGACACCGACTCGCCACTAGAGGATTTAGATGCTACCATTGTGGAGAGGTCTGTATCAGTTAGCAATGCCGCTAAATCTGATACAGATTAACTTACACCACTGCAAACTGGCAACCGCCAACCTAATGGTCCGCCTCACCGAGGACGGACTTGACGCTGCCCTGATCCAGGAACCGTGGCTTGTCAAAGACCGCGTAACTGGGCTCAGGGATCCTGGCTATACCCTCTACTACGCGGAAGGTAAAGGTAAAATCAGAGCTTGTATTTTTGCTAAAACTATGTTAAAACTAACTCTCATCCCTGAGAGTCTTTATTTGGGTATCTATTACAAACTAACCTAGTAATCTGCAATAGAGGGGATAGTCCAACCTTTATTGTTAAAAATTGGCAAGAGGTAATAGATGTTACTTTTGCCTCTCTTAATCTTTCCACTGCTATTTCTAAGTGGGCAGTACCGGATAGTCCATCTTTCTCGGACCATCGATACATATACTTCACTCTACACTGTAGCTACACCCCCAAAAAATGCTTCTACCGCAACCGGCGGAAAACAAACTGGGTCAAACACAACACAATACTTTCAGCGAATCTAGCAAGCCATAGACCCTCGCCACCCAGCGACCAGGCTGACCTAGATTTGCTGAACAACGTGCTCACCTCGGCCCCTGATAAGGCTTTCACAGGCTCCTGTCCTCCCACCATAGTGAGAGAAGGCAGGAAACCACCGTGGTGGTGTAAGCAACTTATTGCGCTTCGCTGCAAGAGCAGGAAGGCCTTTAACAGAGCCAAAACTACGAAGCTAGACACGGACTGGGAAGCTTACAAAGACAGCCTAAAACTCTTTAAAAAGGAAGTTCGAAAGGCACAACGTAGCTCCTGGCGCAATTTCTGTGAGAACATAAGCAATACGAATGAGTGCTCCAGATTGCGTAAAGTCCTTTCTAAGTCCACCCCTGTACCCTGCGTACTAAAAGACCCCAATGGCCAATGGGCAGAATCAGAAGAACAATCGCTGAACCTGCTCATGGACGCCCATTTCCCCGGCTGCACGCCTGTCACTGGTAACCCTGATTTCAGCAGGGATGCCCCTTTGGGTACCCTTCAAAATGCAATCACCATTTGCGAGGAAAAGCTGAAGTGGGCCGTCAACAGCTTTGAACCGCACAAGTCTCCGGGACCTGATGGCATTTTCCCGGCGCAACTGCAGAACGCTTTTGACATTGTCAAAGACAGTCTGGGCATGATTCTGGCTGGCTGCATAACTCTGGGCAGCATTCCTTCATCCTGGACCTTGGTTAAAGTTGTTTTCATTCCCAAAGCAGGAAAGACCTCACACACACTAACATAATGCATTGGCTCTATACCGCGGTGATTAGATCGATTATTCTATACGGCATCGTTGTATGGTGGCCGGCCTTGGACAAGAATTCCAATCTGAAGGCCCTTGAGAAGACTCAACGCCTGGCATGCATCAGCTTCACGGCTGCACTGAGGACATCTCCTACCGCCGCGCTACAAGCAATGCTTAATCTTCATCGTCAGCAAGGAATACGCCGCTAACGTGGCTATCAGACTTAGGGAAGGTAAGCACTGGAGAGGGCAACCAACTGGACATGCCAGCATCCTCCTACAGTTATGCCCCTTACCCTCTACTACTGACTATCTGCCCACGAAAATCGATTTCAAAAAGGGCTTCAAATACGAAATACCGGACGGATCGCGTTGGGACTCACGAAATGTCCTACACGAAGGAGCACTGTCAATTTTTACGGACGGTTCTAAGACTTTAGAAGGAGTCGGAGCAGGAGTATTCTCAGAAGAACTGAGCCTGAGCCTCTCCTTCTCTCTACCGATACACTGTAGTGTCTTCCAAGCCGAAATCACAGCTATTCGTCAAGCCATGGCGTGGCTGTCGATTAATGCAATATCACACAAGGATATTGTAATATATATTGACAGTCAGGCCGCCATCAGATCCTTAGTATCCAGCGAAACAAGATCAAAAGCGGTGGAAGATTGCCGCATATCTCTTAACGAGATAGCTGGACAGTACGACCTCACCCTTTGCTGGGTTCCGGGACACTGTGATATCCCAGGGAACTGTGCAGCTGACGAACTTGCGAGATTAGGCTCCTCCGGCGTTGATAGTGTTAGTCTGCATAACGTGCAGGTACCGCTCTCATATGTTAAACAAATTATCAAGGCGGACGCAACAAAAAAAAGCAAATCATAGGTGGAAACATCTACAATATTGTGACATCTAGGCTTACTTGGCCGACACTGGATACAAAAAGATCCAAAGAGCTTCTGCGTCTCAACAGACGTAGTATCTCACTAGTCGCTAATCTGTATAGATGGATATCGATTTCCTTTTTGTGGGTTCATCTGTGTTCCATTCTTCTCTGCTGGGAAAATAGCAAGAGAATGGTTTATCGAAGTCAAGGTAGGGAGACAAGTAGTCAGAAGTGACAGCATCTCCTAATATTTGTTCAGAATCTGTGCGTATCCCATTTTATAGGGTTTCCAGCTTTTGGATTGGCTGATCCTATGGGCACTTTTGGCTGCAGATTCTTGCATATAAAGATCTAACGGTATCAGGTTGAGGATTGCCTCCATTCCAGCCGTAGGTGTTGTCCTTATTGCACTGGTTGTGCTAATACATGCTAGTCTTTGTATTTTGGTCATTGGCTTGCCACCAAACTAAGCTTCCATACGTGAGTATTGGACTAACAATAGCCGTATACATCCACAAAATTATTTTAGGGTTTGGTCCCCACCTTTTGCCGAAGATTCGATTACATGTGTTGAGGATGTATTATTAAAATGAAATTACAATAAAGTAAAATTGTCATGTATAATAAATAATCATTGTATTAAGAGCCTTAAGCATATAATTGACATTATTTGTCAATAAAAGTCTACACAAAATTGTATATAAACAATAGTATAAATGTCAAACTTTTCTCGATATATAATTCAATTAGTAATAAACCCGCAATTTATAACGTTGACTAAAATTTACTGTGCGTTATTCTTTTTACTTTTCAACCGTTTTAAAATAAAGTTACAACGGGAAGAATTTTCACATATTGTACAACAGTTCGATTTTGTGCATTTTTCCACACTGTTTTAGACAAAACATTTGGTCCATTCGAGCCATATAACCCTACTTTCCAGTGACAGTTTTGTGTGTTTTATATCTGCAAGACAGAAAAAACAATTTCTATTAACCTTTTTTATAATTTTTGCTGAAATAGCTAATAAAGACAATTTCTTGTGAGTTTTGTGTGTAAATCGGTTTCTCGCGCCGCGTAATTTACCTAGCATACAAGCAACCGAGGTTCCCACGCTGCAAAAGACTTCAGCTACATCAGCGTGCATGCAGAATAATTGAGGTGAGTGAGTAAGCCTTATTCGCCTATTTTTTTTATACATTTGCCACTAAATTATTTGCCAAATCTGCCAAAATGACCGCCGCAAAAGAGTTAAAACTACTTAAAAACTATCTTTCGATCCTGCAAAATGATTTTAAAAGTTTTTCTTCGACTGTGGAAACCAAACGGACGAAAAATCTTGTCAATGGTCGCTTAGTAATTATGGAAGATGTTTTTAGGGATAGCAAACACATCAGTGATAAGCTGACAATGTTGGTGGATGAAGACGATGAGGATTTTTCGGAGTTTAGGGGAATATTCCAGGAAATTCGTAAAGTTTACCTGAAATATAGAGCCGAACTCCTTGATTGTTTAGATAAGCTTGTGGAATCCACTTCTGCAAAACAAGCCACCTCCAATCAGCTCAAATCCGCATGGTATTCGCCTTCCTGAAATATCCCTTCCTGTTTTTTTCAGGACAATACGAAAAATGGCGGCCATTTAAGAGCAAATTTGAGTCCATGATTCACAACAACACTAGTTTGAGTGAAATTCAAAAACTGCATTATTTAAAGTCCGGTTTATCCAAAGATGCCGATAGTTTGTTACAGCACCTGGAAGTGGAAGAAGGTAACTACGAAAAGGCATGGTCTCTTTTATGCTCACGCTACGATAATAAACGATTTTTAGTAAATACGCATCTGAAAATGTTTATTAATCGGTCGACAATTACAACCGAGAACTCGTTTAACCTTAAGAGAATGCTGGGTACATCCACTGAGTGTCTACATTCGCTAAAAAATCTTGATGTTCCTACAGAACATTGGGATTTAATAATTATTTATATATTGTTGCACAAATTACCATGTTGTACACAACAGTTATGGGAAGAACGACTTGGAGCAAGAAAGGAGTTACCAACTTTCGACGAATTTTCGGAGTTTTTGGAAACGAGGTTCCGAACGTTGGAAGTTATTGACCAGGATAAACCCAAATCGGGAAAGAGTTTTGCCGGAGGTTCTAGTCAACGACAGTCTACACCGAAGACGGTATATCATCTGCAACAAAAGCCAAAGGACAAATACAGTTGCAAGATATGTGGTAAAGGCCAACATTCTCTGCGTAAATGTAACTCTTTTGGAAAAATGAATCCCGTTGAGCGGTGCAACATCGTTGACAATATAGGTGTTTGTAGCAACTGCCTTGCCTATAGTCATCAAACTCAACACTGTCCTAGTCAGGCACGTTGCTATTATTGCCAACAAAAACACCATTCTCTTCTGCATTCCGCTCCTATTCAAAACCCAAATACAAATTCAACTTTTAGTTTTAACCCCACACCGCAAATATCTTCTAATCCACCTACGTTTCAACAATCTGGTACAATTAATCCTTCAGCAGGCCCAAGTACTCAAATGTCTCATCCTGGTAATACAGATCGCCCTACTACTAGCAACGTAAATATTTACCATTCGAAACAGAGTGAAAATACTCACATTTTATTAGCTACAGCTATTGTTAAGGTGAGGTGTTCTAGGGGGAAGTATTTTAACCTTCGAGCTTTAATTGATCCGGGGTCGGAAGCCACTTTCATCACGGAAGCAGCCGTTCAAATTCTAAACCTGAGGACTCGGAGTACGTTAGTTGAAGTGTCAGGGTTGGGAAAGGTCAGCAGCGGAGCATGTCACAAGTGTGTCGACATAACCTTTGCGTCTCTGCGCACTACTTTTGAGACGAACACGCAGGCCTTCGTATTTAAGTCCCTAACTGGGCTTCTCCCGGCCAAACAACTGGCACTCAGCAACTGGAAACACCTTAGCGGACTAGAATTAGCAGACCCTACCTTCTACAAACCGGCTACAGTGGATCTGCTTTTGGGAAGTGATGTTTTCGCAGAATTTATTCTTCCGGAGATTGTCCGAGGCGAAGATAGGATGTCACCAATTGCTCAAAGGACGGAGCTAGGATGGATTCTGCTCGGTAAAGTACCAATTCAGAAACAAAAATCATCAAAGCAGTGTTTTCTACAGGTCTTCGACATCGACACCCAATTAAGAAAATTTTGGGAAATGGAAGAAGCACCATATGCCGATGCTAAAATAGAAGAAGATGTTGCTTGTGAAAAATACTATGAAGAGACGACCCGACGTCCTTCAGACGGGAGATATGAAGTATCTCTTCCCTTTAAGGATGGATGCAAACCTGGGCTTGGACCCTCGAAACGCGAGGCCTTGCGTAGGTTTCATCAGTTGGAGAAACGGTTCGAGGCGAACCCGACACTACACAATGAGTACTCTAAGTGCATTAAGGAATACCTGGATTTGAGGCAGATGTCAGAAGTCGATGTCCTTCACGATACTGTTCTTGATACTCCATATCACTACTTTGTTCCTCATCATGCTGTCCTGAAGGAGTCTAGCACGACAACTAAATTACGAGTTGTCTTTGATGCCGCTGCGAAGACTTTAGATGGTACATCCTTGAACGAGCACTTATTGATAGGACCTAAAACCCAAAACAATAGTAGTGATATTGTGTTAGTATGGAGTATCAATTTACCTTCACCGCCGACATTGAAAAAATGTTTAGGCAAATACGAATGAGGAAGGAGGATTCGTATTACCAGCTTATTTTGTGGCGTGACAATCCGAATCAACCCGTAAGGACTTATCGCATGCAAACGGTCACTTTTGGTACTGCAAGTATCTTCAACAAATCCGTCCAGCTACTGGGGTATGCAGACGATATTGACATCATCGGTCGCTCCCAGCGTGCCGTGATAGAGGCTTTTACGGCGATTGAAGAACAGGCGAAATTCGTTGGTCTTGTAGTAAATGAGGACAAGACTAAGTACATGCTATCAACAAACAAACCAGCATCTGTCCACCGCCTAGGACAGAACGTCACTATTGATAGCAACAATTTCGAGGTAGTTAAGGAGTTTATCTACCTCGGAGTAAACATGAACTCCACAAATGACATCCTAGTGGAGATCCGGCGAAGAATTACCCTAGGAAACCGCTGCTACTTCGGTTTGGCAAAACAATTGGGTTCAAAACTCCTAACTCGAAGGACAAAATGTTTGCTTTACAGAACCCTTATCCTGCCAGTTCTGCTTTATGGCGCCGAGTGCTGGACGATAAGCAGGAAGGGAGAGCTGATACTGGGCTCCTTCGAAAGAAAAATTCTTCGGCGGATTTTTGGTCCTGTGTGCTAGGAGGGCGAATGGAGGAGAAGATACAACCGCGAACTCTATGAGCTGCACCAAGATGTGGATGTAGTCCAAAAGGCCAAAATACGTCGACTACATTGGCTCGGCCACATCGAGCGAATGGACAATAATGCTCCAGCTAAGAGGATCTTCGAATCCCAGCCGCCAGGTTCGAGACGACAAGGAAGACCGAACCTCCGTTTCAAAGACCAAGCCATCGCGGATGCCAGAGCGCTTGGTCTGGATAACTGGAAGCAGCGTGCCGGGATCGCAGAGGATGGAAGGCTGCAGTGTCTCAGGCAGAGACTCTCCACGGGTCGGGAGCCCGTTAAGTAAGTAAGTAAGTAAGTGCACCGTATCTTGCCAATCGCACAATCCAAAGAGTTGCAGTCGATGAGGAGCATCGTTATCCGATTGGATCAAAAGTCGTCCGTAAGGGTATGTACGTCGACGATATAATCGCTGGAGCTGATACTTTGGAGGAGGCACGCCTAATACGCGATCAAGCCAAAGATTTGTTGGCATCCGCGGGCTTCAACTTGCAAAAATGGACATCCAATAATGACATGCTTTTAAACGATATTCCACCTGATCAAAAGGAGTTAGGCTTTTCTTTACCCTTTGAAACTAACGCTGTTCCACAGATAAAGACGTTAGGTATTAGATGGTACCCTTTAGGCGATTCTTTTTCTTTTCAGAACGTCGTCGTTGATGAAGTTGAAACTCCAACAAAGAGAACGATGTTGTCCACTATCGCTAAGCTTTTCGATCCCCTTGGATGGATCTCGCCGTGCATTATCTTAGGAAAGATCTTGATGCAACAGCTGTGGTGCCGCGGTCTGGAGTGGGATGACCCGATTCCAGAGGAGCTCAAAACCCATTGGGAAGACTTTCGACGCGAGCTGCCTTCTATCGAAAGTATACAGATACCAAGATGGATTCACATGCGAAATAAGCCAAAGTACCTGGAATTACACGGATTTAGTGATGCATCAGAAAAGGCATACGGAGCGGTAGTTTACTTACGTGTGTTAGATGACGACGGTAGTATTCACGTTCACCTCCTGATGTCCAAAACCAGAGTTGCCCTTCTAAAGACCGTAACCCTTCCTAGGTTGGAACTTTGTGGAGCAGTCACACTAGCGGTACTTCTGGACTACACTGCAAAGGTCTTGAAGTTAAACAGCGTTAGGAAGTACGCCTGGTCGGACTCGAAGATTACGCTGGCGTGGATTATGGCACCTCCTGCTAGGTGGAAAACTTTTGTTAACAATCGTGTTGCGGAGATCCAGCGTCTAACAAATTGTAGTATATGGCGCTACATACCAACGCACCAAAATCCTGCTGACCTGGCATCACGTGGTCTATTGCCCACCCATTTAAATGGCAATAAACTTTGGTGGAACGGGCCAGAATTCCTAAGTTATGAATGGATTTTCGAATCACCAGCTCAACCATCAATTGGGCCAACTGACGAAGAGATGCGGAATATCCAATCTCACTGCGTCAACACAGAGAGCTGTGAAATCCATCAACTGATACTTCGACAGTCGAATTTGCGAAAGCTATTACGGATTTTGGCATATTGCTGCAGATTCGTTTCAAACGTTCGGCGAACTGATAAGATGCTAATGGTACTTTCGCCGATGGAAATGGATTTAGCATTGAAGGCAGCTATAAGAATAGTTCAAAGGAGCATGTTTTTTACTGAAAATCAGGACGATCAACCTAACCTGAAAGGAGTAAAGTCATTACAGGAGGAGCTCTCAACATTGTTGGTACAAATAGAAGGCTGCCTCAACTCTAGACCACTGTGTCCACTTACTAGTAACCCTGACGACTTCACTGCCTTAACTCCAGCGCACTTCCTAATAGGTGAACCCATACAATGCGTACCAGAACCAGACACCAAAGAGGAGAATATAAGCTACAACGACCGCTGGAAAAGAATTCAGCAACTCTTTCAAAATTTTTGGAGGCATTGGAGCTCAGAGTATTTAGCTCGGCTACAACAGCGTCCAAAATGGCTGAAAACAGCAGAAAATCCTGAATTATAAGATCTCGTTCTAATAAGGGACGAGCGATTACCACCATCAAAGTGGATGATGGCACGAATTATCAAGCTACACCCTGGAGCGGATAATTTGATACGCGTCGTAACTCTAAAAACACAAACCGGTGAACTAAAACGACCAATTACAAAAATATGTCCTAGCAACAAAATAACCACAGACCAATCCCTAATATAAACCATTTTTTTTCAAACAATCAGTAATTAAAAAAAAAAAAAAAAACACATATACATTTTCACACACGCACTTTCTCGCAAGTAAAATATCAAAAAAAAATAATAACAAATATTTTTTTTCTCAACACAACACTACACAAATAAATACAACACTACACAAACACAAAATAATAATTATTAACATATACAACACACTACACTACACAATAAAATAAAATCAACACAACTCACAAAATTCTCATTTGGGAAATTTCATACCAAATCATAAATTTCCCTTCCACCCAAACACTACACATCATAATACAGTCCACTCAATGAAGTCAAATGCACTCAAATCGAAATCACATAACACATAAGCCCATTCATCCATCAAATTGTTCTTTGCTACTGATTGCAGCTTGCAATAGTACACACACACACATACACATACACACACACACACACACACACACACCCATAAATCCACCGCATCATGCAACAAAATTAACAAACACAAATTATCTAAAACTACACTTCCACCGAAAGCGACAAACGCAATAAATCACGGCGATATGGAAATGCGATAAACACAATACAAAAAAAAAAATACCAATCAACTCAGGAAGTAGAAAAGAGACGGCAAGTAGGGGCATAAGGCAAATTACTCACTTCAATTAGGAAGTCATAAACATATCTACCATGTTGTCAACGTTGTTTGTTTGTTATTATGTCTTTCTCTGTTACACTAATTGTCTCTTTGACAGCATCATAGAAGAGCAAATTACAATTGCAGAGCCGATAGCAGATCAATTCCAGAGATGAGGCGAAAATATGATAGAGTGTTATCGAAGACCAGTGATGCCACTTTTCATTATTTGATGAGCTGATCTTGTTGCGAACAGAGTTCACGGTGGGGGTGAATGTGGAGGATGTATTATTAAAATGAAATTACAATAAAGTAAAATTGTCATGTATAATAAATAATCATTGTATTAAGAGCCTTAAGCATATAATTGACATTTGTCAATAAAAGTCTACACAAAATTGTATATAAACAATAGTATAAATGTCAAACTTTTCTCGATATATAATTCAATTAGTAATAAACCCGCAATTTATAACGTTGACTAAAATTTACTGTGCGTTATTCTTTTTACTTTTCAACCGTTTTAAAATAAAGTTACAACGGGAAGAATTTTCACATATTGTACAACAGTTCGATTTTGTGCATTTTTCCACACTGTTTTAGACAAAACAACATGCGTAGAAGGCGTTTGCAGCTTTCTTTACTCTTTCATTGACGTTCATTTTCCAGTTAAGCTTCCTATCTAAGATGGGACCCAGATATTTGGCACTACCGGCGACCCTGAGGGGTATGTCTGAGGATCGAAGTTCGGAATCACTCTTTTGTTACAAAACTAGACTAATTCAGTCTTCTGTGGATTGACTCCAAGACCGCATTGTTTTGCCCACATATTGAGTGTTCGTAATGCGTTTTCTAGCAGTTCGCTTATGGTAGGTAGGAATTTGCCTGTAGCAAGTATTACTACATCGTCCGTATAAGCGGTTACCTTAACCCCTTTATTTTCGAGTTTCACTAGTATTTCATTTATGACAAGGACCCAGAGTAAGGGGGATATGACTCCTCCTTGTGGTGTACCTCTAGAGGCTGTCACTCTAAGGTCAGTGTCGCCTAGTTTTGCATTAATTTTCCTTTCATTAAGTAGGCTTTCTATCACGTTGATAAGTGGTTGGTCAACGTTGGAATTGAGTAGCGCTCTCTTTACTGCGCACGTTTTGACATTGTTAAATGCTCCCTCAATGTCTAGGAACGCGGCTAGTGTATATTCTTTGTCCTTTAAGACTTTTCTATGGTACCGGTGACCTCATGTAACGCGGTCTCAACTCCTTTACCTTTAATGTAAGCATGTTGTGCCGTTGATATCACATTGTCAATCCGACTGCGGATAAAAACGTTTAAAAGCTTTTCGAAGGTTTTCAGAATAAAGGATGTTAGGCTTATAGGCCTAAAGTCCTTCGCAGCCGTGTGGCTGGACTTGCCTGCCTTCGGAATAAAGGCGACCCTTACTTCTCGCCATACCTTGGGAATGTGGCCGCATTCCAGGTAGCGTGTGAAGAGTCTCATCAGGGCTGGTATAACGATTGACCTGGCTTTCTGGAGCATGATTGGAAAGATTCCGTCAACCCCAGGTGACTTAAACGGTGCAAACGTATCGATCGCCCATTTAGGTTTTACCTCGGTTACTATACCCCCTGGAATTGTAGCAGCGGTAGTTTATATGCTTGAAATAGACTGGACGGTTGTTGCTGGGATGCAACCCGGAAAGTGCGTCTGTAGAAGCAGACTTAGAGTCTCTCCAGAGGACTGCGTTCAGTTACCACTGTTGTCTTTAAGATATCCTGGAACCGCAGGTTCTTTGGATAGGATCTCCCTAAGTCTAGCTGATTCCCTAGTGCTTTCTATTTCATTGCAGAACTTATGCCAGGCTGTGCGTTTAGCACTTGTGACAGCACTTTTGAATTTACGTTGACCGGCTTTGTATAGATCCCAGTCTGTCTGTAAGTTAGGGCGTTTGGCCAAATTGAACAGAGATCTAACTTTCCTTCTGATTTCAAGGAGGTCTTTGGACCACCACGATTGAGTATTCCTTTTCCTGATTGTCCGTAGAGGACAGGCTACCTCGAATGCATTGCTTAGGATTTTATTTAAACTCTGTGAATGCATCAATTTCGTCTGGTGATCTCATTTCTTGGTTCTTAAGGTTCTGACTACTCCTCACGGCCTCTGAGACAAAAGTCTCCCAGTTGGTGAGTCTTGAGTTTCTGAATTTACCTCTGCCTATTAACTGTTCGTCTACTAGAAATTCTATAATCCTGTGATCTGAGAAGGATGGCTCAAGGGAGACTCTCCATTCCTTCACAGTTAGAGTTTGTGAGTTACTGTAGAGTGTTAAGTCTAACATCTCACGTCTGTTCCTAGTTACGAAGGTCGGCTCATTGCCAATGTTAGCTACTAAGAGATTGTTGCTAATTATAAATTCTAAGAGGGACTCACCTCGTACATTTATGTCCGTACTTCCCCAGAGCGTATGGTGGGAGTTAGCATCACAGCCAGTAATCAGGTCCCATCCCTCCTTTTCTGCTGTTTTGAGGAGTGTGCAGGATAGCTCTTGGGGTGGATTATCTGTTTCGTGTAGCATGTAGATTGTCGCCAGTACCAGCGCGCCTTTACCTGTCCTGTCCCATTTGACTGCTGTTTGGTACGAACCGCTGAGACTATGTAGAAGAAAAAGTTTAAGCTGTTTTCTGGCGACAATACATGTTCGTCACTTACCATTTTCTGGTGTGTTGTGGTATATAACCAAATCTTTGGAGCTCAGCCCGCTTATCTTTCCCCGGGAATCCAGGGTTCTTGAGCCAGGGCGACATCTATGGATTTCGTTTCCATAAGGAGAACGAGGTTGGCGCTGGCCGCCTTACTGTGATGAAGATTTATTTGCGCTATCTTCATCACGGGTAGTCGGTTGTTCTCCCTTGTCTTTCGCCGCTAGCAGCCGGAGTTTGCACCGCGTTATGCCTAGGCGGACCTTAAACTCTTGCTTACGGAGTAGCGGCAGCGATTTGTGACACAGCAATATAGTCACGTCCATCCCATTGTGGGTATATTCCCCCGTTTCGAGGACTTTCCATTCTCTGCTTTGTAGTTCCGGGTTAAGGAACTGCAGATTCCGTTCTATCCCTTCAACGGGTAGGTAAGGTCCCCTCATGCGGATAATACCTTTTGGCCTGGTCAAGTTCAGGATTTATTTCCTGTCAACAACGCGCAGGTCAGCTTTTGACCAAGGTGCGTTCATGTTGATTATGAAGCTCTTTAACCAGTCCAAGGTCTCCTGGTTATCACACTCCATGGTCTTGAATCCTTTGAAGGTAGATAGCTGGCCAAATAGTGGAGGCTTGCCATCTGCCCTCACAATGGCGTCATTAACACCATCAAGGATACGTTGTTCTATTAACTCCCATTGGTTGGATGAGAGCTTCCGGTCTGGGTTGCCGTAGTCGACAATGGCGACGCGCAGACTTTCCTTCACCTTTTCGGCGAATTTCAGCCTTTTAGCCTGCCTACCTACTACCGGGGAGATCGTGCCGTCGTTGCGACCTCTTTTGGAGACCACCGGTGCGTACCCGGGTTTGGACGTATCCTTGCCCGAGGCAGTCCCTTGACGCTTTGAATCAACCGCAGTCGAGGTGAAAGGCAATCGGCATTTCGCCCCCGCTACGGCCAATCTTGTGCCGGCTCCTCCAGAAGTCGTCCTAGCTACCTTCCTAACAGGCAGAACCTTTTTCGAACAACCAGGTTTCTGCTCAGCCTTAGACAAGTCCTTAGCTGGGCCGGCACCCTATTTTTCGGGTTTTGACTTTCCCAAGCCGGAAGGCAAGCGGCATTCCTCCCTTGGTCCAGACAACTTCCCTTTGTTGATTGGGTTCTGCCTCCTCGCTATTAGGCTGCTGCGTCATGCGTCTTCGGTAGACTTGACTGTCTCCCGGGCCCTAGCTAACCGCGCTGTTTCCCTCTCCGTGAAGGAGCTGGGATCGCGGTTCTTAAACCTATTTAATAGGCGACGCGCGTTTTTCCTCCTTTTTAGCGGATCCGTCTGTTGTACAGTTCTGAACAGCTTGTTGCCTTTCGTCGTGTTCGCCGCAGAGACAAATGAGGCTTCGGTTAAGTCCAAACTTTCATTGTCCTTTGGCTTCGACTTGTCAACAAAAGTCACTGCGCTGTTCAGAGTCGAGTCCGCCTCTCCCGGTGAAACAACGTCCTTTTGTCCACTTCAATTGCGGAGTCAGATGCAGCCGACCCGTGCCCCGATAGGCTAAGGCATATCACAGGCATTGGTGGTTACATAAGAGCTGCCTCGCTCGAGATTTAAATAGGGTCCGCCTCAGGATTACTAACATGAAGCACGCTAATATCCCTGGACTGCCTTTCTAGAAAATCAAGGGCGTTTTGAAGTCTTTGTTTGTCCTTGTCCTCTAGTTGGTGCTTTTTCTTCAATTTCTTAATCGTCATCTTACAGTTCAGCACTCTTTTCCTAATTGAAGCTGTAGACGATATGGAGAATTTGGATGAGCTGGCGATCGAGCGGTTATCATCTTCCTCGAGAAAAAGTTTCTCGAGTCCGAAGTCAACCGTTCTGACGCTTCCCTGAACCGAAGCTGCCCTACTAGTCGACGGTTCTTGGAGTAAGCGATTTTCTTCCTCCTCCGTCATAATCGTATGAGAATCGGTGTTGCCGAAGTGCCCGATTCAATTACACCAGTCCCTTTGTTTTGTGTTTTTTTTGTTTAAAGATGCTATTTTGGACCCACGAGTAAGGGGGAAGGAGATGTCGTTCTGTACTCACCCCCTGTATACAGAAAAGGGGAATTATGATTGAAACTAAAGGTCCCCAGGTATCTAGAGTTCGCCGCTAAAAAACACATAACATTCTGCCATACATCCCATGGGCGCGGTAGTTAACCCGGGATTACGGGTTTTATAGAGGGTGTGGTTCGTTCACCACGTATAACGGTCTTGGGCAGTCACTCACAGACTAACCCCTGGTTTCCTTATGTGCAAACCTCGCCAGTTATTAGATTTATCTGTGAGCCAGAGTTCAGCAAGGCTCGTACCTCACATCTTTGTCCATTATTGGCTGTGATGGTTACCCTTGCGGTGGCTTGAAGGACGTAGCCTTGCTTCTTGTTTATTTGGTTGGTGCAACAAGGTGTTGTGTTTCCCTGGGCATTTGGTGCAACATCGTACCGAGCATGTTTTCGCAGTGTGGTCAGTTTTAAAACAGTTAACACAAAGCCGTTGTTTTTTTGGGTCCATTTGAGCCGTTCCGCTGGCGACATATTGAGGAATTTTTGGCAATAGTACATTGGATGGCCTTTGATCCCACATACTTTGCATCCTTCGATATTGGAGGTGTCCACGGTTGTTACTGCTCTGGCCTTGTCCTTACCTCCAACAGCTTCCAAAGCCTCGAATCGGGATTTCAAAAAATTTAGGAATTCGTCTATCGATTGCAATTCTCGTGGGTTTCGTAGTGATTGCTCGTATAGAAGATGGCTTGGCCGATATAATTCCTTGATTAATAGGTGGATGAGGAGTGGGTCCCAGGAGTCTGTCTCGATACCCAGCATTTTGAGTGCTGCTAGGCATTCATGAATGGCGTCATGAAACTCTCTGATTGACTTCATCTCCGAGGTTATACTAGGTAAACCTATAAGTCGTTAAATAAGTGCTGATGTGAGGGCCCTTTTGTTACTGAATCGATCCTGTAGCGTTTTCCAAGCTATATGATAATTGTCTTCGGTTAACTCAAGGTGTCGCAATAACCGCTCTGCATCGCCTGATACGTTTGTCTTTCGATACCACATTTTTTGGATTGGTGGTAGTGGCTGATCATATGAATTGTGTATTGTTGGAAGGATTGCTTTTTTAACTGAATTATTATATTTCGAGTATGGAAACGATTTTTCATATCAAATTATTTCGAAATTTGTATTATTTTCCGGAAGATGTTCGAAAATGTCTGCCATTTCAGATGATCTCCGTCAAATTTGGGTATCGTCATCTTGGGCAGTTGCATTGCGGGATGATCGACAATCTGCGATGCCGTGTTGTTCTTCTGAGTGGTTGTTGTTGCTTGTGCCAAAAAGGCTTGATTCCTTAGAACCTCTGCCTCCAACTTGATGTATGCGTCCATATCATACCCATCGGCTACCGGATCATCGCCTGTTTCCCAAATCGAGTAATGAATTTCCTCGATTTGGCTCCATAGTTTGTTCATCGCCTGTAGACATCGCATTGGTGCATCTACTTTGGCCGATCCTTGGATAATGCGGCCTAAAGAATTTATCAAGGCTTTCTGTCTTCTTTAGAGTATCTCCCGGCATTGTTGGTCCTCTTGTATTGGCGGATGTTTGTTTGAGATTGGAGATGAATGTGATTCATTTTGCTTTGCTGTCGGGTTTTTCCCGATTGCCGCCTTTTCGTTGTTGCTAAGCCTTAGGTGTGTCAACGATTCACTCAAGATTAGCCTATACTTGTTGTATAGTTGCTTGATCTTGTTGTAGTAGTCCGATGAAAAATATTCGTGATCTTCTTCGTCGTCGGGTTTGAAAGATGATCTTCTTCGTCGTCGGGTTTGAAAGATGATCTTCTTCGTCGTCGGTTTGAAGGATGATCTTCTTCGTCGTCGGGGTCACCAAAATGTTGAATTCGGAGCCAAGCGCATTAGCTTGTTCACCAAATGTTGAAGTGTGATCCAAGCACTTGAACTTGTTCACGGGATAATTGTAAAACACGAAGAGGTTTGATGGATCAGAAATGATTGATTTTATTATTGGGACGAACGCCTCTTTTATACTTATAATTAATTACAAAAGTGCTAACCTAAACAACATAGTTCTTAATGCTATAATAACCTAAATTACTTAATGCTAAGATGCGTCAGCTTAACCAGCGATTGTTGCTTTTGGTATGCTGACGGTGGTTTGTTTGTTATTTGTGACTGAGTGGGTCACTAGGTGCGGTGTTCGTTGCACTTAATGTGTTGCTTAACATTCTCCCCGCGTTGAACTGCGTTGCATTCAATTATGCTTTTATATTTCGCTGACCTTGTACTGCGCCCGAATTTTGCGGAACCGGTGTAGACCCTGTAGATGACGTCATTCGGCTGCGCAGTTTACAGATGATCGTAACTCCGATGGAAATTGATAGTATCAAGGCTAAGTAACTAATGTCGGTTTCCATTGGACAAAAAGAAGCGTCCGGGAGAGTCCGGAATCGAAAAAATGCCGTTCCATTGGTACAAAAATACTCTTTTGTTGATTCTGAGAAGAGAATTTTGCTTCTCGATTTGAAGTCAGAATCCACTCAACAAGCACTCACACAAGTGCAATTTATGTATTTATCACAAATTAGCTGACAGCAGCCGTAGATTATTTTTTGACATTTCACCAATACTTTTATGGATTCTGTCAGAAGCAGTTTTGCTGTTCCATTGGATTTCAGAATGAGTGGATCCCCGAGTGAAACCAATGGAAAACGACATAATTAAATGCTGTTTGTAAATACGGTGTCATTCAGTTGTCATTAAAGGAACATATGATGTCTTCCTTCGTTTCGTGGGTGCTTCTGTCGAATCAGTCGCAGCCGACGCGGTTGTCTTTGGTGCTTGAGCTGTGCTTGCGTTACTATCATCTGGTTCGTTTAATAGTGGGGCTAGCCGGTGGATTGGTCGCTTCCATATTCCTGATTTGGTTTTGACGTTGACTACTCGTATCATATTGTCGTCCCCCTTAAATGTTTGAGTCACTCTTCCGATCGGCCATTGAAGTGTTGGCGTGTTGTCTTCCTTGATTATGACCATGTCGCCAACCTTGATATTGTTCTTTTTCTGGTTCCAATTGTGCCTATATTGTAGTTCATTCAAGTACTCGGTTGACCATCGTTTCCAGAATTCATGTTTCAAATGACCAACCGCCTTCCAGTGGGTTAGCAGATTTGCCTTTGCTGGAGGGGTATTACTATCGACTTGAGCAACCAAAGGCTCGCCAATAAGAAAATGCCCAGGTGTTAGTGCAGATAGGTCGTTTGGGTTCGAAGAAAGCGGTGTAAGTGGTCTTGAGTTCAAAATGCCTTCAATTTCGACGACTATAGTTTCCAATTCTTCGTGTGTCAATGATGCCGGTGAGACTGTTTTTACCAGGAGGTGTTTTGCGGATTTTACCGCTGCTTCCCATAGGCCGCCAAAATGAGGAGCTCGAGGTGGGATAAATTTGAATGTTATGCCCTTGTCGCTGCTGCCTTGATTATGGCCTCCTTTGCTTCTGGAACATGGAGGACATCGAGCAGCTGGTTTGTTGCTCCCACGAAGTTGGTTGCATTATCGCAGTAAAGAGTTTGAATGCGTCCGCGTCGGCTAATAAACCTTCAAAGCACTCCAATAAAGGCTTCCGTTGTTAGGTCAGTGACAATCTCTAAATGTACGGCCTTGGTTGTAAAACAACAGAAGACTGCCAAATACACTTAGTGCGGCTTTTTTCCACTGATCTTATAATGCACCCAGAGCGGTCCACAAAAGTCAACATCGGAATTGATAAATGGTCTGTTAGGAGAGACGCGATCTGCTGTTAGGTCTCCCATCACTTGATTCATTAATTGCGGTGTAGTTTTGGTTCACTTAACGCAATTATGAACTGTGTGACGAGCCATGATCTTTCCATTGATAGGCCAGAATTGTTGTCTCAGGATCGTGAGGAGCGTCTGTGGTCCACAATGGTTGTGCTCGTCATGTTTTATTTTGAGCAGCATTTTTGTTATTGATTCATTGTATGGCATCAGTATGGGATGTTTGGCATCGAAGGAAATGGATGCGGCTTCTAGTCGGCCTCCGACTCGTAGAATACCCCTTTCGTCGAGGAATGGTGCTAGTGTGACCAGTGTATTAGATCAGCATAAGCCCTTGTGACTCTTGAGGTCTTGTATTTCCTTTCCAAATTTAGATCTTTGTACTTGCCTTACGATGACCGTAAGAGCTTCGTTGAGTTCCATCGGTGATAGTGCTGTATGGCTTACTTTATTTGTGTCTAATTTTCTGGATCTTCTGATGAACCGAAGAACGTAACCAATAGTGTGCTGAAGGAACTTGAAGGAATTTCGATGTTTGATGTGGTTAATCACTTGCTCTGTGCTGTTTTGTGTCAATGCTGCAGCAATTGTATGCTTTCTCTTTCTTTCCAGATCGGATTGTGGATCTTGTTCTTTAATGAAAGGTTGGGGCCATGATGATTCGTTACCATGCAAGAAGAGTGGTCCATAAAGCCACATACTGCACGACATAAAGCTGGCTGCTGATATTCCACGAGATAGGAGAGATAGGAGATGCTGGGTTTTCCTTGGATGGGACGTGACGCCATTGGTTGGCGAAGGAGCATTCCTGTATTTTTGCCACTCGATTTGCCACAAAAGTGTGGAGTGATGAGGAAGTTGAATTAATCCATGATAAAACAATTTGTGAATCGGTCCAGAAAAAGACTGGAGTGTCTTGAAGTCTTAAGTCTTCTCGGACTCTATTTGTGAGTTCAGCTCCTAGTACTGCGGCACACAGTTCAAGTCGAAGAAGGGTTAGTTGTTTTACCGGAGCTATACGGGATTTTACGCAGAGTAGTCTAACGACTACTGTTCGATCCTTATAGATTGACCGCAAATAGACTGCTGCTCCATAGGCTTGCTCTGATACATCCGCAAATGTATGCATTTGTACGGATATTGGAGTCCTTTGATTAAACATATGCCTTGAAATCTTGGCCTGATTGAGTATTGAAAGGTTGTTTCTGAAAGCTATCCATTCTTGTCTTAGGTGTTCGGGTAACTCGTCGTCCCATGACAGCTTCAAATGCCATAATTGCTGCATAAACATTTTTGCCTTAACCACCACTGGGCCAAAGAGTCCCAATGGATCAAAGATGCGTGCAATATCGGAGCTGACTGATCGTTTGGTGAGTATGGAAATGTCGGATAACTGGGCTCTTCCGCACAATTGGTCCGATTTTGGTTGCCAAATTAGACCCAACGTCTTTATTGCGCAGTGAGTTGATTCGCTGAAGTCAAGGCTGATTTCGTGGTCCTCCACTGGGAGATCCTGAAGTAATGCTGGATGGTTTGCACACCATTTGCGTAGTTTGAATCCGGCGCTGTGAAGTAGTGAAGTGATTTGGGCTTGGGCTTCCTTTGCCAGTGGGATGCTATCTGCTCCGCTGATGCAGTCGTCGACATAAAAATCATCTTGAAGTATTAGGGCTCCAGTTGGATGTGTAATATCATCACCGGTCATTGTGTTCTGGGCAGACACGCTCAAAGACTTGGGCTGCCACATAATGACTTTTGTAGAAGCTGTAGGGATGAAGAAGAGGACGAGTCCGTCACTCACCTCATCTGCAGCTGCCCTGCCCTTTCCAACCTAAGGATGGCGAATTTAGGAAGCTACTTCCTCAATGATCTCAGCGATCTATGCTACCTCAGCGCTGCCAGCATTCTTGGCTTTATCAACGGCAGTAAATGGTTCACAACGAGTAACTAGTAAAGGAACCCCTAAACGCCAGTGGTACGCACAATGGGCCGATTAACGGCCTAAGTGTTTCTCTCACCGAGAGCCACTTTAACATAACATAACATAACATAACATACGGGAAAAGTATCCGGACCTTGTTATCTCTCGAAGAGGTGATCACAATTGGCCACCGAGATCTTGTGATTTAACAACACCTTGCGACTTTTTCCTTTGGGGGCCACGTAAAAGATAAGGTCTACGCCAACAGCCCAGCGTCGATTCAAGACCTCGAAGATAAAATTCGTGAGGCTTTTGAGGACATAGGGCAGCCACTTTGCGATTTGGTTATGAAAAATTTCATGAAAAGAATATGGTCCTGTATGCGTGCTCGTGGTGGCCATTTGGCTGACGTTGTTTTTCATTATTAACGGCATACCTTCCTCTTTATTATGAAATAAACATCCGATCATTTATCTCAAAAAATGGAATTTTTCTTTTAATACCAAAATAACACCTCTTATTGGAAAACCATTTATACAGGAAATGGTTATTCCCAAACACCCCAATATCTAGATGCCGCCACCGTGAAAATACACCTCAAACTCGGATACATGCTGCAAAACACTTTAGTTGAGGTGTACTGTTAAGAAACATTTCCAATCAACGTCACTTTACTTTAGCATTGTATATAAACATTGCAGTACTATCACTTCGTGTATCCTACCATTGCGCTACGAGTGTCATCATACTGAAGCTCAAATATTTTAGAGGGTGAAGAATGACGATCATAGCTTTAGTTGGTTTACTTAAGTAGGCGCAGAAACCTCGATGGTGGCGGTTGCGTTGATGTCAGTGCCTACTTACTTTTTTACTTAACGGGCTCCCGACCCGTGGAGAGTCTGTGCCTGAGACACTACAACCTTCCAACCTCTGCGATCCCGGGCACGCTGCCTCCAGTTATCCAGACCAAGCGCTCTGGCATCCGCGATGGCTTGGTCTTTGAAACGGAGGTTCGGGCTTCCTTGTCGTCTCGAACCTGGCGGCTGGGATTCGAAGATCCTCTTAGCTGGAGCATTATTGTCCATTCGCTCGATGTGGCCGAGCCGATGTAGTCGACGTATTTTGGCCTTTTGGACTATATCCACATCTTGGTACAGCTCATAGAGTTCGCGGTTGTATCTTCTCCTCCATTCGCCCTCCTCGCACACAGGACCAAAAATCCGCCGAAGAATTTTTCTTTCGAAGGAGCCCAGTTTCAGCTCTCCTTTCCTGCTTATCGTCCAGCACTCGGCGCCATAAAGCAGAACTGGCAGGATAAGGGTTCTGTAAAGCATACATTTTGTCCTTCGAGTTTGGAGTTTTGAACCCAATTGCTTTCTTGTAATTCTTCGCCGGATCTCCACTAGGATGTCATTTGTAGAGTTCATGTTTACTCCGAGGTAGATAAACTCCTTAACTACCTCGGAATTGTTGCTATCAACAGTGACGGTCTGTCCTAGGCGGTGGACAGATGCTTGTTTGTTTGTTGATAGCATGTACTTAGTCTTGTCCTCATTTACTACAAGACCAACGAATTTCGCCTGTTCTTCAATCGCCGTAAAAGCCTCTATCACGGCACGCTAGGAGCGACCGATGATGTCAATATCGTCTGCATAGCCCAGTAGCTGGACGGATTTGTTGAAGATAGTGCCTTCCGTGTTGACATCTGCCCTGCGCACTATCTGCTCTAGCACGAGATTGAAGAAGTCACATGATAATGCGTCTCCTTGGCGAAATCCGGTGCATGTTTGGAATAGCTCGGAGGAACTACTTCCAAATTGCACATTGCAGCGTGTGTTCTCCAGCGTCACGCTACATAGCTGAATCAGTTTTGCCGGGATCCCGAATTCGGCCATCGCCACATAAAGCTCCTGACGATGAATGCTATCATATGCGGCTTTGAAGTCGATGAAAAATCCCGCTCGAAATAAATTCTCGCGATAAGACTGCGTTCACAGTTCCGAACCGTGCACTGTATCAGTATACAGTGATGCCGTTCGGACTGTGCAATGCTCCGCAGACGATGTGCAGGTTGATGGATAAGGTCATCCCATGCCATCTACGAGCCATGGTTTTCGTCTATCTCGACGACTTATTGGTGATATCGAAAGACTTCGCGTCTCACACGAGTGCGTTGCAGGAGGTGGCGTTGAACATTAAAAGTGCAGGCCTGACTATCAACATACAGAAGAGCAAATTTTGTCTCAAAGCTGTAAAGTATCTGGGTTACATTGTTGGATACGGCTCCGTGCAAAAGGATCCAGAGAAAATTAGTGCGATCGTCGATTTTCCTCCTCCCAAGTCTGTACGTCAGCTCCGAAGATTTCTTGGTATAGCAGGCTGGTACCTTAAGTTCATTGGCAATTTCGCTTCCCTTACCACCCCACTAACTAACTTACTTAAAAAGAGCAAGACCTTCGACTGGAACCCAGAAGCACAAACAGCGTTCGATGACCTAAAAGCTAAGCTTACCTCTGCTCCGGTGCTTACAACTCCCGATTTTGATCGCCCCTTTATTATCCAATGTGACGCGAGTCAACACGGTGTCGGAAGCGTCCTAGCACAACTGGATGAAGAGGGTGTCGAGCAACCAATCGCTTACATGAATCAGAAACTCAACAAGGCACAGAGAAATTATTCAGTTACCGAGCAGGAGTGTTTGGCAGCTGCTTTATCAATTAAGAGGTTTCGTGCTTACGTCGAAGGCCATGCGTTTACCGTTATCACAGACCACGCCAGCCTTCAGTGGCTGATGCGGCAAAAGGATTTGTCTGGTTGGTTAGCTAGGTGGGCGCTAAAGCTTTAGGGATTTGATTTCACAATCCAACATCATAGAGGCCTAAACAATGTGGTACCAGCCTGCCTTTCTTTCTGACTTAGTTCCGGACATCCTGTACCAGGCCCATAACCCACCAACATCGTCCCACTGCGGAATAGGCAAGACCTTGGAGAAGCTTCGTCGCTCTCTCTTTTGGCCAACCTTAGTAAAGGATGTGAAAAGCTATGTGTTGGCGTGTGAGACGTGTAAGGAAACCAAAAGTCCCAATGTCGTCTTAAAGCCCCCTATGGGTCAGCCAGTCAGAACGTCACGGCCCTTTCAAAAGCTCTTTATAGATTTGCTTGGACCCTATCCGCGATCAAAGTCGGTTAATGTGGGGATATTCATCGTCTTAGATCACCTGTCTAAGTATGTCTTCCTCAAAGTATTGGAGAAGTTTACCACAAAGCCTATAATCGACTTTCTAGAGAGGGACATTTTTCACGCGTTTGGTGTTCCGGAGACCATAATAAGTGACAATGGGTCCCAGTTTAAGTCAGGAGAGTTTGAAAGTTTTCTGACTAAATATGGTGTTGGGCACATGTGCACGGCTATTCATTCCCCACAGTCGAAGTCCTCTGAACGAGTCAATCGCTCCGTCATTGCTGCTATTCGCGCCTTCATTAAAAAGGAACAAAATGATTGGGACGCTCACCTAAGCAGTATAGCCAGTTCGCTTAGAGCCATGCTTCATACCTCCATAGGGTGCAGCCCCTATTTTGTTCTTTTCGGGCAAAACATGATTCAGCATGGATCAGACTATAGCCTACTAAAGCAGATCGATATGCTAAATGGTGAGGATGTTCAATTGAATAGAAGTGATCTTCTGACGGGAGTGCGTGATGTAGTACATCGAAACATTCGAACATCTTTCCTTAAAAATGCCAAAACATACAACACAAGCTCAAGGCCAGTCGAGTTTAAAGTGGGAGACGAGATTTATCGGCGAAATTTTGTTCAAAGTAGCTTTCAAAAAGGGTTCAACGCTAAGCTGGCACCGGCATTCCTTAAAGCCCGAATCAAAGAAAAGCAAGGATCGGCTTATTATGTTTTAGAAGACCTAACCGGTAAGGTTTTGGGGACATACCATGCCAAAGACTTTTGCCGTTGATCGTTTTCCTTTTCCAGCTTAAGGTTTCCGCTTTCCCGCTGGAGAATAGCCTCACCTAAATCTGTGTTGTAGCGGTCAGATCTATGCGAATATCTTTGTCCCAATTAATTTTGCAAGTACAGCTGACAAGTGCTTCACGTGTTGTCATCATGGGCAACCCACTACGCACATGTATATTCCATCCGTTGCTTAGAATCCGAATTCCCCTTTTCTCCCTTTTTTTTATGTACCGAAATCTCGTGACAAACAACCGGCACATAAATTTCTTTTTTACTTGCAAATATTAGCGCGATAAGCCCTCAACTCTCTCTTGTGAGTGCTTGGCGATATGAAGATTCGGCAGGGGGTCAATCATACGACAGGGCACGGGATGCGAGTAGGCCAATGCTAACTTGCTTGACTTGCAAGAGATCCGCTTACTAAATAGGCAGCATATGCATGGCATATGCACCATAGACAGTGCATGTACAGAACTACCTAGGCAAAGGGTTCGTCATACGAAGGGGTCAGGTGCGTGGAAATGAATGCGGGAACTCAAGACAGCAGAGGCAAGCGTGGGTTTTTTTTTGAGTTGATTCTTGGTAGCGAAAGGGATTGGAAAGCCTGCGAGTGGTTGAATCGATTGACGCTCTGTGATCATCCCGGCGCGGTTTTAATATTATATAGACTCTATAACAAACAGGGAAAAAAATAAATAATTAAAGTGCTAAATCCAAAAATTAAGTGAAGTGCGTCTGTAGAAACTGGTGTTTTGAAGCCAAAACTGATTAATCTGCGAAAATATAAAAACCCCTCCCTTCTCACGCGCCATAAACGAGCTGATATCTCACCCATATAACGCGGTGAAACCTGATGGACCCGCTCCGACTGCTAACGACTACCGCTATCACAACTAGTTGTCGATAGCAAAGAGAAATTATTAACCTCCGACGTATTCCGCCAACCCCACCGAGAGAAATCCCGTAAAGTTGCATGGTCACTCAAAATCGGCAGAAAATCCTCGGCGTTGGGCCACTGCCCTTTTCCCTGTCCTTGCCGAAGTACCACGAGTCACGTAAACTTGATGCGGTTTTGTGTTTTATGTGTGCGTTCCGTCTGTCTGTCCCAAATTTTTTTTTCATCGAGCAAATTATATTGGAAAAAAAAGGACAAAAAAAAATGTAAGTAAAATAAAATAAAATAAGCTAAATCCTGAATTAATTAATCTTCCCGCCTAAAAAAAAAAAATCATCCTTTCATACTTTATTGTAAAAGTACCTCGTTTGGTCAGAACTATATAAGATACATATAGCGAATAATAACGATCATTTCGTTTAATGATAGTAACTGTGTGTGTGTGTAAGTGCGCGTTGGTAAGCGTTTTTTTTTCCCCAAGTAATTTACGCAGGTATCACCCACTGGACTCCACCTCGACAGGCCTGACGAAGCGGAATCACAGGGTAAGTTTTTTGCAAATTCTTTTTTTAAATTCCTCATCGCATACACATGCAGTTTCATCCGAACGTACATTAACTAAGGCCCGTAATTTTGAGGTTTAATTTGAAAACTCGAACAGACCGCGTACTTACCCTTTGTATATTATATTTACAACAAAATTTCTTTTTCCTTCTAAATTTTTATGTAATTGTAATTATAACAGCGGAGAGGATGCATTTAAAGTTTGTAAATTATATCTTCCTTCCCGCTTTGGGAGGTACCTACATGTATTCAATATATTATTATTAGGTGGCTAAAATAATAAATGAAATAATGTTTGCCTAAAAGTATACCTCAGTGTCTCATTTCGTAGGATTGGTTTCGTGGTCCAGACAATGAAAGCGTAGGGCTTTCCTTAGGGCGCCGATATAAATTTCAGCGGGATTTGGCGCAAGGCAGGGTGGGTATAGACGCGCTAAGAGGACAACCAGCAGTTCCTCACTGGATGATGTCTCACCTTATCCACTTTTCCCGGTTTTCTCGTCAATCAAGTTCTTTACCGACCCATTTACTTTTCTATTTTGATATCTAAGGCATGCAATTTTTTTTTTTTTTGTGTAGCGGAGATTTTATTTGGTTCTCGGGTGCAAGAATCCACCCTCCGACGAGCTACAGCTGAGATCAGCAAGGCATGCGCCCGCACCAGAGCTTCCAAGTATTCCTTTCATCCCTTCCCTTCCACCACCCCCCAATCCTTTCCCTTCCCACTCAACATTTTATCCCAACAAACCCTATGCACCTACTCTATAAAACTACTACCACTACACTACACGGCCTAATCGCCATTCAAACGACGGTACATTTTCTTGCTTAACAACGACTGAATCATCTATTTTAACATTCTCCTTCGGGAATTGCCATTTATGACGTTCATGGAGCTCCTTGAGATACTCCTCTTTCCACAGTCGACCAAACTGCTGTTGCAGGAATTTTACCTTTTCCCAGCGATTGACAAGAGACAGAGAGCTTTCGTTACTGCTCAATTCCGGAAATGTTAGCAAAGGGCTGCTGCGAATAAAATGACCTGGTGTTAACGCAAGCAGATCAGACGGGTCATTTGACATTGGGGAAATGGGACGCGAATTGAGGCACGCCTCGATCCTAGCTAGAACCGTCGCGAACTCCTCAAACGTAAATTTATTAGTTTCACCTAATTTTCGGAAGTGGTTTTTAAAACACTTTACTTCGGCTTCCCACAGACCGCCCATGTGGGGTGCCCCTGGTGAATTAAAATTCCACTTTAAACCTTGGACACTGTATTTTAAATGGGTTTCATTTGAAATAGAGGCTACAAATGCGTCGTATTCCTTACGCAAGAGTACATCGGCCCCTGTGAAGTTTGTACCGTGATCAGAAAATACTTCTTTTGGTAGTCCTCGTCTGGCTACGAATCGTGCGAAGGCTGCTAGAAAAACTTGGGATGACAGATCGCTGGCCGCTTCGAAATGAATGGCTTTCGTTGCAAAGCAAAGCGTAGCCAAAGCGTAGCCTTTGGTTAATCGACAACCTCGACCTCTATAGCTCTTGATCACAAAGGGACCCGCGAGATCGATTCCCGTTTACGTAAAAGGGGGTGAAACGTACATCTTTCGATTGGAAGTGCAGCCATGAGTTGAGAACGTAACTGCTTTTTATGTATAACGCATGTTTTGCACATGCGAATACATGATTTTATTAGGTTCTTGAGCTTAGGGATCCAGAATGTCTGTCGGGTCACCCGAATCATAAGTGCGTTCTCGCCATGTAAAGAAATTTCATGTATGAACTGTATAAGTAGTCGGGCCAACTGAGATGAATAGGGAACAATTATGGGGTGCCGTTCGTTAAAAAAGAGATCGGAATAGGCAAGTCTTCCATTGACGCGTAAAAGTTGATCCGAATCGAGAAAGGGGTTAAGGGATAAAACAGAACTTTTCATGGGAATGGTTCGCTTCTCGGTTAAGGCGCTATATTCAGCAGGAAAATACCTTTTCTGTGCATGGATTATCAGACGTATTTTCACGAAGTTCATCTCTAGCTGAGTAATATGACCGAAAGCGTGAGTAAAGATAACATTGTTCGTTTTTGCGGCTCGGTGAAAAAACCGAAAGAGGTAAGTTAAATCCCGCATAGCTCGCGGTAGGGAGGAAAACCTTTCTAGAATATTGTCAGGAGTTTGCGTTACCATAAATGAAGAAACGACTTTGGCTTCCATTTCATCGCAGCGCTGTAGATCTGGAAGGTTTTGTGGCCATTGTGTTTGTTGCTCTCGTAACCAAGACGGTCCGGTCCACCAAAGAGAGTTCGCCTTCAATTCAATCGGGCTAAGTCCTCTTGTGGCAAGATCAGCGGGGTTATCGTCTGACTTGACATGTCCCCAATTGGCATTCCCTACATTATCGATGATTTCGCTTGTTCGATTAGCGACAAAAGTTTTCTATGCACTTGGATGTTTTATCAACCAAGCAAGCATAATGGCAGAGTCTGTCCACAAACCAATTTGAGACGAGCTAACTGGAAAACTCGGAAGATATGCCTAAATCATTCTGGATAGAAGCGAAGCGCCACAAAGCTCCAGCCGAGGCAACGAAACTGGTTTGATGGGTGCCACCTTGGATTTTGCACAGACCTGCTTACAACTCACAGTTCCATCCGCGGCAAAAATGCGCACAAATAATGCTGTGGCATAAGCCTTCTCCGAAGCATCACAGAACCCATGAAATTGTAGTTGTGATGTTGGAGAATACTTAACCCAGCGAGGTATTTGGATTAGTTCGACGTCCCCGAATGCTTCGACGAAGGATTTCCATTTGGAAAAATCGCCGCTTTGGATGCTCTCGTCCCACTTGGTCCGATCTGCCCAAATACTTTGCATTAATATCTTGGCGCAAACTATGACCGGTGCTAACCATCCTGCGGGGTCGAAGAGCTTAGCAATCTGAGAGAAAACCCCTCTTTTGGTTGGAGCTGATGAAAGCAGAATCGCAGGTGCCTTCAAATAAAAATAGTCTCCCTTGGTATTCCACCGTACTCCTAGCGTTTTTATCGTGTTGTCCTTATCCATTTTCAAAAAATGTTCACTTAGCAAATGGTTCGGTGACAGATGATCCAACAGGGCAGGCGAATTTGATGTCCACTTACGTAATGGAAAACCTGCTGATTCGAGCAACTCGACCAGCTCGGCTTGGGCTCTTTTAGCCGTTGCGAGATCATGAGCTCCCGAGAGAACATCGTCGACGTAGCACTCGGACAGAAGAATTTGTGCAGCAAGAGGAAAATTAGCCTTTTGATCCTCTGCCAAGCGTAATAGAGTGCGAATTGCTAAGTGAGGAGCACAATTCACCCCAAAGGTAACAGTTAACAACTCATAATCTTCGATGGCCTGGTTGGACCTACGAAATAGAATTCGTTGAAAAGATGTATCGTCCGGGTGAACCAGGATTTGTCGATACATCTTTTCAATATCGGCGTTGAACACGAATTTATAAAATCTCCACCGAATAATGAGTGTAGTAAGATCTCGCTGTAGTACTGGCCCTGGGTACAGAAGATCGTTTAAGCTAACCCCGCTTGAGGACGTCCTCGAAGCGTTAAGAACCACGCGGACTTTGGTCGAAGCACTTTCCGGCTTCAGGACAGCATGGTGGGGAAGATAAAACGATGAAACGATTCCGTCCTTGATGGCTTCGACTTGAAGGACCTTGCGCATATGACCCATCGTGATATATTCGTTCAAAACGTTTGAATATCGGGATCGTAAATCTGGGGTCGAATCGCGTCATCCGTTAACAAGCATTACGTGACGGAATTTGTTTTTGTTTCACATGCAAAATCGACATAATTCCGTGAACGTATAGCTCGTTCACGGACGACACGATTCGACCCCTGGATTGCGAATCATATTCGCTTCCGTACGTAGAAATTGCGTTAGCGCTATTGATCGAGATAGCCCTAAGTGTCTCGTTGACTGATTGGGTCGACGCTAAGTCGTCGACGCATACAAAACTGATCTTCTTTGGAAACAATAGGCCTTACTTATAATCATTTTTAACCTCCACACTAAATATTTTGTGGGTCACAATAATCAATTTTGTATTGAAATTTTCGTCATTGTGATTTCGAAAAATTTTGCCTGGACACTAAAAATGATTATTAGTATCGCAGAATGGGTTTATTTCCTGGGAGTTCCTCCAGCTCCCAAAACTTCCTTATCTGGCGATTTAAGGCGCTTGTGTTCTGGTCCACCACGAAGGTGCTGAACACGTTGACAGATGCCGGCATGGGACCTGAGATGATCCAACCGAACATCGTGTTTTGTGCCACTAGGGAATTCGCAATGAATAGCACCCCATCTCGAAGGATAGCAGGATACAGATCTGCTCCTATGAGCAAATCTACTTTAGAAGAGGTATGGAAAGTAGGATCAGCCAACAAGAGACCACTGGTGAATGTGGCGTCAACAACAGAAAACGAAGCGTTAGGTAGATTGTTTGTGACATTTCTCAGAACGATAGCCTGCGCAGGAATAGGAACCGTCGGATTTTCCTTATCGATAATTAACAAGTAAAAGTGTTATCATCGGCCTGGCCGATGCTTTGATACCCTCCTGTTGCAGCGCAACATGATACAGGGAGAAAGTATTGACACCCGCAATGCAATGGCCGTCGCATTCAAAAGCCGTCGGCAAAACACCAAAAAGACATTTTCATGTTTGCTAAAATTTGGGAATTCAGCAAATAGACCAGCACACATTCACGTAAAATCATTCATTGCCGAAATTGGGAGAGCATAAATTAAATCACCGCTCTAAACACCGAGAAAAATAGCATCGTGGAGGAGGTTGCACAACAAAGTCCATATAAAAAAAATGCGATGTTTCATCGTCTTAGATCCGCCCACTGAGCTGCACTCTTAGCGCCTGCTATCGGTGTGCATATATGCATGTATTACTGCAAACAGCTTACGTGGGAACTAGGTGCAGTGCCGGAAGAAGGGGCACAGCATTGAATTTGCTAACGCAAATGGAAACAAACCCGTAATTCCAATAGGTCAATGATCTGAGCAATGATCAAACGGCAAAACAGCTGAAACAGAGGTTTCATGCGAATGCGGAAAGGGCGATGGAATTCATTCCCAGTTACGCACTCAAGTCAGCAATAAAGCCATAATTTAAAAAATTAAAACTGAGTTTTAGTTTATTTCCTTTGTCTTTTTTATACCCTCCAGAGGAAGGTATATTCACTTTGCCAATACATTTGTAACGCCAAGAAGGAGTCACCGGAGACCTCATAAAGTATATATATTCTGAATCAGGATCACATTCTGAATCGATTTAGCCATGTCCGTCTGTCTGTCTGTCTGTCTGTTGAAAGCACGATAGCGCCCAAAGTAATTGACGTAGGTGAACGAAATTTGGTGAAAGAACTTCTTTTTATCGGCGTCAGGTTGGTATTGAAAATGGGCTATGTCGGTCAAGTAGTTCTGGTACCTCCCATACAAAACCAATATTGGACCCATTTGTCTTTCTGTCTGTTGAAAGCACGATAGCGCCCAAAGTAATTAACGTAGGTGAACGAAATTTGGTGAAAGGACTTCTTTTTATCGGCGTCAGGTTGGTATTAAAAATGGGCTATGTCGGTCAAGCAGTTCTGGTACCTCCCTCACAAAACCAATTTTGCATGACTTGTATGCAGTGGAGGGTATCAAAGCATCGGCCAGGCCGATGATAACACTTTTACTTGTTTTTGATATAAGTACGGTGCATTAGGCCTTTGGTCGATCGGTCGCAACAAAATTCTGTTTTACCGGCGGCAAAATAAAATCCTTTTTGTGGCATTTTTTTTACTTTTTGCGAGTGTCCATGCGATACAAGTCATGCAAAATTGGTTTTGTGAGGGAGGTACCAGAACTACTTGACCGACATAGCCCATTTTTAATATTAACTTGACGACAATAAAAATATGTTTTCTCACAAAATTTCACTTGTCTAGGTAGATTCTTTTCGACGCTATCGTGCTTTTAACATAATATGTTTTCTAATATTGGTTTTGTATGAGAGGTACCAGAACTACTTGACCGACATAGCCCATTTTTAATACCAACCTGACGCCGATAAAAAGAAGTCCTTTCACCAAATTTCGTTCACCTACATCAATTACTTTGGGCGCTATCGTGCTTTCAACAGACAGAGAGACATGTGGGCCCAATATTGGTTTTGCATGGGAGGTACCAGAACTACTTGACCGACATAGCTCATTTTCAATACCAACCTGACGCCGATAAAAATAAGTCCTTTCACCAAATGTCGTTCACCTACGTCAATTACTTTGAGCGCTATCGTGCTTTCAACAGACAAAAAGACAAATAGGTCCAATATTGGTTTTGTATGGGAGGTACCAGAACTACTTGACCGACATAGCAGATTTTCAATACCAACCTGACGCCGATAAAAAGAAGTCCTTTCACCAAATTTTGTTCACCTACGTCAATTACTTTGGGCGCTATCGTGCTTTCAACAGACAGAGAGACATGTGGGCCCAATGTTGGTTTTGCATGGGAGGTACCAGAACTACTTGACCGACATAGCTCATTTTCAATACCAACCTGACGCCGATAAAAAGAAGTCCTTTCAACAAATTTCGTTCACCTACGTCAATTACTTTGAGCGCTATCGTGCTTTCAACAGACAAAAAGACAAATAGGTCCAATATTGGTTTTGTATGGGAGGTACCAGAACTACTTGACCGACATAGCAGATTTTCAATACCAACCTGACGCCGATAAAAAGAAGTCCTTTCACCAAATTTTGTTCACCTACGTCAATTACTTTGGGCGCTATCGTGCTTTCAACAGACAGAGAGACATGTGGGCCCAATGTTGGTTTTGCATGGGAGGTACCAGAACTACTTGACCGACATAGCTCATTTTCAATACCAACCTGACGCCGATAAAAAGAAGTCCTTTCAACAAATTTCGTTCACCTACGTCAATTACTTTGAGCGCTATCGTGCTTTCAACAGACAGAAAGACAAATGGGTCCAATATTGGTTTTGTATGGGAGGTACCAGAACTACTTGACCGACATAGCCCATTTTCAATACCAACCTGACGCCGATAAAAAAGAAGTCCTTTCACCAAATTTCGTTCACCTACGTCAATTACTTTGGGCGCTATCGTGCTTTCAACAGACAGACAGACATACAGACAGACGGACATGGCTAAATCGATTCAGAATGTGATCCTGATTCAGAATATATATACTTTATGAGGTCTCCGGTGACTCCTTCTTGGCGTTACAAATGTATTGGCAAAGTGAATATACCTTCCTCTGGAGGGTATAAAATCGCACATAGTTTCTTAGAAGTACCGGCATTGGCTGAATTAATGCTGGAAATCGAGACTTTGGTTGGAGAGATGGGAAGATTTAAACGCCTTTGAACTGTTTCTGAGATAAATAAAACTTCAGACCCTGGGTCAATTAGAGCTCGGATGCAATGAGTTGTTTCCTGACCTACAATTGTAACCAGAGCTGTGGCCAATAATACTCGTCTTTCAGTAGACGCATAATGGGTGCGACTTGTCGTCTGCGGAACAAATGCCGGTGAAGTGGACTGTAGAGTTGATGCATGGTATTGTTCAGTGGCAAATGAAGCTCCTGAAGTACTCGGAAACGAAGTGACATTCGGAGCTGGCGACACGGCCGAGGCAGTACCCAATGGATTGTTACTGAAGTGGAGTAACGAGTGATGGCGTTGCTTGCAAGTATTGCACGTGAATTTGCTATTACACGTTTGCGTTGTGTGCTGGGCAGAAAGGCAATTTGCGCAAATATTCTTCTGATGAACCATTTCAAGTCGGCAAGGGATACTCATGTTTAACAATTGAGAGCAGCTACGTATCGAATGTTTGCCTGAACAAAGTACGCACTTGAGTTCCTTCGTTTTAGAATGAAAAGAGTTCACACGGTTCTTATTGGTATGACTTTTGAAAGAGGCTTGCTGTGACGGGCTCGCACCAGCGACCACCTAACCAATTGTTCAAATATGCTATTAATTAATTGTTTAAAGATACTATTTCGTTTCTTGAACTTGGCGCATGCCATAAATCATTAACCATCATATATATGTATACATACTGCACCTGAATAGCATGTGCAAAGCAGACGACGTGAAAAACGCTCATATTACCGAGCGCAGGCAACGACAACGATGAGAGTCGTTTGCCTGTCACAACATTGTGCCGATTAGGCATAACATTTCATGTTGGTATAATTCAAGTGCCTCGCTCGTCATAAAATTATGCACAATATGCAATAAGTATGGTTAATGGTTTAAGGGTTCAAGAATCGAAATAGGTATAGATTTTAAGAATGAAAAACTGTATATAAACCCCGAAATTTTTATAATAAACGGACTTTTCAAACGAGAGTCACACTGATTGGAGTTTTACTGGCTATACAGCCGGAAATCCCTTCCAGACTACCCGCTCTACTGCATACGTGCGAAGAGTTCGAACCAGGACGCAATAGCCGGGTGAGGGTACTTCGACTAATCAACTCTGTTCTACAGGACCAAGGCGTGCGGACATTACATGGCGATCCTGCCAGGATCCGCTGCTATTGATTATCAACTTACCTGCATTGCTATACCGGATGTCCTACGACCAGCAAGAGTTAGATGCACTATTTGAGCGTCTAGATGCCAGCTACGCCACCGTAGAGGAATACGTTCCCGAAGGTAACCTCACCTACGAAGTTCCGTTGTACGAACCGACAGCGAAAACTGCGGGACCCAAGCCGCTGACTATTGCCCAGTACCAGCAAAGGCAAAAGAAGAAGCAGCCGCCAAAACCGCAGCAGCCGGAAGCCCCCAAGGCAAAAACACGAGGAGGCGCACAACACCGACGAAGGTTGCAGCAAATCGAGCTAAAAAGATTAGCCGGCATACCCGGACAACCCGCTGCTGTACGGAACAACTTTGTTAAACAGCTCCGCGAACTACGACGACAGCAACGCGCAGAAGCTATATTAAAGAAGAGGACCAGAGAGAGAGAGAAAACCACTCTAAATGGGAGGCACCGAAAGTAAGCAGGAAACCATAAACACCGGGCCCCAATTACTTGCCGCCAACATAGCCCAACCCCAGCGCACCGATCTGACTGCCGCTGTACTGATGTTAATATTCATCACAGCAATTATAGTCGGACTCGCCTATCTAGGTCTGCAGCATTACAGGCGGAAAATAATTGCCGACACAATCCGCCACTTGGAGAGGCGAACCATAACGGTATAGATTAATAAATGTACTAACAAAAATTTTAGTTTTGAATAAATAAAGTTTATAGACCTTTAAAATATGTCATTGTATAATTAGGATTGGATTTAGATTTCACACCTCATGAACATTTCATCGTTCTTATTTTCTTCTGATCTCTTGATCACTATAGATTCTTTTGATTTCACGTCTTAATTTTGCTATTTTCCTTTTGATCTCTTGATCCATAGCTTCACGGTTCCATGAACTTTGCTCCGCTCCACGACAGTCTCTTGTCGCTCCAAGTCTGTTACAACAGCCTAAAAAAGTCTCCTAAGCGAAAGCGAAAAACCGCTGGAGTCAGCAGAAAGCTCGAGCAAATAGATCAGCTCTGGGCTGCCTTTTGTTACCAACTAGCGCTTATAGACCAGACCGCTCTTTCCGAGTTAGAACGTACTGAACTTAGAAGTACAGTAACTGCCGCTCAAAGCTATAAGGAAGGATCGGAAATCTTAGTAAAGAATAGTCTCGACGACACCGATTCTAGCTCCGAAACAGACTCTGAGGGGACAGACTCCGAAGTAGGCAACAAAAATCTAGCGAAATATCAAAAGACAGGGATAGATAATCCGATATCAGTCACGGTTGAAACAGAAACCATAACTAACAATATGGGTGACGATTTGAGTTTTAGCACCGCCCAAAAACTGCCCACTCTCACTTGTGACACGGACGACAAGCGTTCAGAACAAATCAGAGACTTTGGGAGTTTTATCACGACACCCTCAACAACGCAAGTAAACCAACCTTGATCAAGTTCCTTTTAAAATGCAAAATACAAGGGAAAGCTCTAACCGAGTTAGGGTCGTGCCAGCCATCCACTTTTGCAGAGCTAAAAACAGCCCTGAACAATAAGTGCGGTCCCAAAGAAAGCCTCGAGACTCTGCAGTGCAGATTAGACAGACTCAAGCAAGGCAATAGGCCGATGCGTGAGTACGTGTCCGATGTGGAAACCCTAATAGCTAGGATGACAACATTAGAAGTATCCGCCCAGGGAGAATCAGCACGGGCTACGCTAACAACTGCGAATGACAGCCGAGGTCTCGCCTTCTTAAAAAAGGGTGTAAATGAACGTTACAAGCTTGTACTGGATTGTGCTCGACATACCAACATGCAGAGCGCAATTGAGCATTTGCTAGAGTTAGACCCTGGCAACACTCTTCCTCAGACTGAAACAGTTCGATACACAAATGGTTTTGTACCACGGCAACAGTACCAATATGGACAGCATCCAAACGGCTATAACCCACCCAATACAAACAGGAGTAGCTACAGACATAGCCACAGTGGGTCCCAAAACCGTCCCAACTACAATAACCAAAACGCGTATCAAGGTGCGAGGAATACGCCACAAGGTCGAAATAATAACTACCAACAACCTCAACATCAACACCAACAACGATCGAATAATCAAAATAATAGACGGAACAACCGAAATCGAGGAAATAACCGCCATACGAATCGCGGTCCCCATAACAACAATGGGAGAAACAACAACTACGGATCTAACCGTAACCAATATAATGGTCAAAACCAAGTTCTAGCTTTTGACTCGGGAAACGACATACCCCACGACGGGCAAGCCAACCCGTCGGAGGGGGTACAATAAGTACGCCACCACCCATTGCCATTTATTCCGACCCATCCAAGTCAACAGCTATACGAAATTTCCCCATCCCTACCAATGCAGACGAAGTAAGAAGATTCGTTGCATTTGCCAATTATTATCGCAAATTTATTCCTAATTTCGCAACAATAGCCATTCCATTAAATAAACTACTAAAAAAAGATACAGAATTCAAATTCAACCGAGATTGTATAGAGTCATTTAATATGCTTAAGGAAATACTGGCAAGTCCACAAGTTCTACAATTTCCAAACTTTGAGAAGGAATTCATCCTAAGAACTGATGCCTCAGGATTCGCCGTAGGAGCAGTCTTATCAAACTATGATGATAGACCCGTAGCTTATGCTAGTAAAACCCTAAATAACGCCGAAAGAAACTACAGTACGATAGAAAAGGAACTACTAGCTATAGTTTGGGCAATCAAACACTATAGACCGTATCTTTTCGGAAGACGTTTTAAGATTCTCACCGACCATAGACCACTAGTATACCTATTTTCATTAAAAGAACCTTCAAGTAGATTAACCAAATTTAGATTATTATTGGAAGAATATAATTTCTATGTGGAATATTCACCGGGAAAAGATAACTGTACCGCAGATGCTCTCAGCCGAATACAGCTAGATGCTGAAGATTTAAGGAAACTTTATGTATGCGTGACAACAAGGTCAAAAGCAACACCTGCAGATAAAACGATTGTCACCAAAGACAAATTAAGTGTCGAAGAAAAACAAGGCCTAATTACCGAACTGCTAAAACCACCGAATACAGGTTTAAAACTCGTTGAGCTAAAGATAGTAGATAGTTTCGATAACATACCAAATAAGGGTTTGGAAATAATAATAGGTCCAAGTAAAAGATTGGCCTACATACCAAAAGAAAATTGTATACTCCTAAAATGGGACAAGGATTGCACTATAGCCCGATCAGCATCATTCGACAGAATGTTGTTGAGGGACGTGCGAACAATCTGCGGACCCCTATTAATTAAAAGAATTTTTATTACTAAAGAGGAATTAAGTAAAATTCCAATTGGCCGCCATACATATACAATGAATAATATAAAGAAAATATTAGGAGAAATGTTTAACTCGAGTAATATAAAAGTGCACTTAATAAATAATACAACTCAAATCACCGACCCATATAAAAAGAAACTAATACTCAACGACTACCACATGTTACCAACCAGTGGACATGCAGGTATAAACCGCATGATAAGAAATATCAAGAAAAAATATTTTTGGACAGGCATGCAAAACGATGTGACGACATACGTTAAGCATTGCACCATATGTCAAAGGAATAAAAACATACAACCTCGAAAACAACCAATGACAATAACAACAACAGCAGAATCGAGTTTCGACAAGCTATTCTTAGACTTAGTAGGTCCTTTAGACGAAGCCGAAGATGGATCAAAGTACATTCTGACCGTGCAAGATGAACTAACCAAGTTTATCGAGGCAATACCACTTCCGAACAAAGAAGCAACAACGGTAGCAAGGGGACTGGTAGAATGTCTTATTCTAAGGTATGGAGTACCCAAAACGATAGCAACAGACCAGGGAACCGAGTTTCTAAATCAAGTGTTCAGAAGTATCTGTACGCTATTGAAAGTGGAACAAATTCAGTCCACGGCATACCACCACGAAAGCATCGGAGCACTGGAAAATTCTCATAAAGTTCTAGGAGCGTATCTCAGAAGTTATGTATCAGAGAAACATTCGGATTGGAGCACATGGCTACCTTACTATGTTTTCTGCTACAACACTTCCGTCCACTCAGAAACCGGGTACACACCTTTCGAACTAATGTTTGGAAGAGATTGTAATCTACCCTCAAACTTAACGAAGCAGGTAGAACCCGTGTATAACTATGATGATTATGTCATTGATCTAAAGCATAAACTACAAGTAGCACATAGGGACGCTAGGGAAACTTTAATAGAGAAAAAAAAAACTAGAAAAGGTCAATACGATGCAAGTGGTCGAACAAAGAATGTTAGTTTTGAAGCAGGAAGTTTAGTGTTGTTACGAAATGAGAACAGAAAGAAACTAGATCCAATCTATGTAGGGCCATACGAGGTAATAGCGCAGAAAGGCGTGAACTGCGAAATAAAGCAGGAAAACAAAAAATGTATAGTTCATAAGAATAGACTTAAACCTTTTTATATCTATATAACATTAATATAAAAAAAAAAAAAAAAAAAAAATATATTTTTCTTAATAAATTTTTTTTTTAAATTTAAGAGAGAAACACGTGTACACTGTATATATTATATGTTGATCAACCTAGAATAAGAACTTAAACCTAGAATAAGAACCTAGAATAAGAACTTAATAAGAACTTAAACCTAGAATAAGAACTTAAAGTATGTAAAAATTAAATATAAAACTATTATGAAATAATAAACTCTATAGAATAATAAACAAAAAAAAAGTTGAAGTAATTTGTAAAACTATAACAAATAGAATGGAATAAGAAACATTGTATAAAATAAAATACAAACATAACTTTTAGTAGAGTGAGTTAACGAAAATTTTATGAAATCAGAATACATGTAACTTTATAACATAGGATGAGAAATAAAACTAGAAGAATGTATAGTTATAAGTACCATGTTATACACGTAAGGAAAAGTCTTACGGACTAAGGAATAATAAAAATCTTTTTATGTATAATTAGAGAAATAGAAAATGCAAGATTCCAATGTATAATTCGCAAATTACAATTAGTTCAGAAATTGCATTATTGTAAAAGTGGCGCGTAAAAGAAGAAATCTTAAAATATAAGATTTCTCCTTTTTCCCCTGGAAGGGTGGTGTGACGGGCTCGCACCAGCGACCACCTAACCAATTGTTCAAATATGCTATTAATTAATTGTTTAAAGATACTATTTCGTTTCTTGAACTTGGCGCATGCCATAAATCATTAACCATCATATATATGTATACATACTGCACCTGAATAGCATGTGCAAAGCAGACGACGTGAAAAACGCTCATATTACCGAGCGCAGGCAACGACAACGATGAGAGTCGTTTGCCTGTCACAACATTGTGCCCATTAGGCATAACATTTCATGTTGGTATAATTCAAGTGCCTCGGTCGTCATAAAATTATGCACAATATGCAATAAGTATGGTTAATGGTTTAAGGGTTCAAGAATCGAAATAGGTATAGATTTTAAGAATGAAAAACTGTATATAAACCCCGAAATTTTTATAATAAACGGACTTTTCAAACGAGAGTCACACTGATTGGAGTTTTACTGGCTATACAGCCGGAAATCCCTTCCAGACTACCCGCTCTACTGCATACGTGCGAAGAGTTCGAACCAGGACGCAATAGCCGGGTGAGGGTACTTCGACTAATCAACTCTGTTCTACAGGACCAAGGCGTGCGGACATTACATTGCGATCGTTTTTCAAAAGTAGAATTAGACTTTGAAGTCACATCAGAAATGGTTTTTAAAACTTGGTACCGAAAGCTAAGAAACTGATCCAATTGATTCCATGTCAGAATCGCGGTTGGATCCTGCAGCGACTGTTCCCATAGCGACAGGGTTGTCGGTGGTAACCGGTTTGAGCAAGAATAAACAACAACAAATAGGGTCCCAGCTGTCAACGAAAATACCATGGGCTTTTAGTGCTGCAATACTATCATTAATTTGGCGTTGCAAAGTTTTGATCCTTAAAGCTGATTCTTCAGGACAGAATTTAAGATTCAGAAGACACTTGACCTGATTGTTAATTAGTATGCGTTTGTTTTCATACGTGGAACGCAAAGACTCCCAGGCCAACTCGAAACTGGGGTTTGTTAGCGGAAACTTACTGACGATACTAAATACTTCACCCTTTATCTTGGATCTCAAATGAAAAAGTTTCTCTACAGCCCCTAGTCTTGGATGTTTGATATAAATTGCCTCAAACATGTCTCTGAACGCTGTCCATGAGAGATAATCTCCATGAAAGATTTCGGTGTCACAAGGTGGCAATTTAATACAATGCGATGGTTCCGGTAGCAGAGGAGGACTACCAATATCGTTAAGTTCCGATTTATCATAATGCTATGCTATTGGCTTTGGAATTGGCTCACCAGTCCGGCTAAGATTGTTTTCGCATGCTAATAACAGTCCTAAGCAGGATATGTACGTTTCGTTTGACAACTTATACTTAGATTCGAAGGTCTCGGAATCAAAATCGTCATCGGTTCCCAAACGAACGCATTCAGCATATTTTGCCTTTACTTCTATCCATAGATCTTTTAGTTCTATTTTACGCGCTATTAGCGTATTGATCGTATGCTTAGCTTCCCGAATTTCTTTAACGGCCGCAGAGTACTTGACCAATTGGTCTGCCGCATGAATAAAATCACCTTAAACTGTAGCCATTTTGAGTGCAGGCGCAAAAAAAAAAGAGAAAAACTTAACCCCTTAGCTGGTGGGACAGACAAAAGAGAAGACCTCCGTTGAATGTTGATCGTAAACGATAAGAAAGAGTTGGAACCGCTGTGAACTCACACGACCGATACGCATAAGATATCCCAGAATCCGAATCTATTCAGTAATTGACGAAAGCAAAAGCCCACGAAACTATTTTCAGAAAACGCTTGAATTAGTGTTAAACCAACTAATCTAGACCAGCAAAAAACAGTTAAGCAACGGTGCTGCAAAACTAAAAAGCGCGTGGTACAATACAACTGTATCATAAACGGCGTCAAGTACAGCTAATGGCAATTCCCGAAGTGAACAAAAAACACAGTCGAAAACTGGATCGTGAGATCTGGCTATCTAGTAAAACCGCAAAGCACATTAGTCAAAAAGAAAAAAATGCATGATGAAAAAGTAAGCATCCCTCGGTAAAACTTTAAAATTAAATGCGTTTTTACTTGTCACAAGAAACAAGCAAAAAGTTTATTTTACGACCAAAAAAGTTAGCTAAAAATATAAAAACAAAAATGTTCAAAAAACTAAAAGTCATATACCCCGTTCGAATCCTACTATGCCACATAGCTCATTAGAAGCGTGTATTCATTAGCTATTAACCCAATTCATCAAGTAATTAGTTGCTCTTCGTTAAATGTGTCAAAAGCTAACAATTTCAAATTGGCAAAAAAAGCCAAATATACCCCTAGTAGGAAAAAAAAATTTGGAAATTTGAAAAAAGTCATATACCCCGTTTGAATCCTACTATGCCACATAGCTCATTAGAAGCGTGTATTCATTAGCTACTATTCCAATTCATCAAATAATTAGTTGCTCTTCGTTAAATGTGTCAAAAGCTAACAATTTCAATTTGGCAAAAAGAGCCAAATATACCCCTAGTACGAAAAAAAAAATAGGAAATTTGAAAAAAGTCATATACTCCGTTAGATTCCTACTATGCCACATAGCTCATTAGAAGCGTGTATTCACTACTAACCCAACTCATCAAATAATTAGTTGCTCTTCGTTAAATGTGTCAAAAGCTAACAATTTCAATTTGGCAAAAAAGGTTTGTCGAGAGAACTTAGAGCTCTGAATAACTTGGTAACCCACAAAGTATGCATCAGATTTGGAATGTTGTAAATCGTTTCCAGCAATTCGTATTAATCCTGAAAGTATGCAATACCCATACGGTCAAATTTAGCCAGCTCTGAACGTATGCATTCCATTTTACTTCGAAATATTCATACATGTACCGGCTGATTAAAAATGGATCGTGTAGAGCCAAACTCCACCTGGCGCCATCTACATCTTCACTCCGCAGCTAACAGCCAATAATTGCATCACTCAGCTGTAGTGGATAGTGTTACCAACAAACTAGTATTCTTTCGAGTATTAAGTTTCTCAAGTCTAAAGCCATTTATTAGATTCCATTACAACGCCTCTACGATTGGCTTGGAATTACAACAATTACGCTCTACTTGACACTCGAAACTCACAGTAGTTGTGCTGAAAATCGTACCTTACTCTGCTTTGATGAGATCGAAGCTAAAAAAAAACCCTATTGTTGTTTAGGTAAACATCGCGTAAAGATTAACGCATCCTCTACTTGGCTTACCTGAAATTGTGTTATGGTCACCTGGAATGAAGAAAGTATAAAAAAAACCTAAAAATAAAACCAAATAATACAGTCGACCTACCTAATGTCAATAAATTGTCGATCTGTTTGTTGGAAATTTGTTCCCTGTAATGTTCCTTGTACACATTTGTTCCCTGTTATTGTGTATGGTTGTTGTCCCCACTAAATGAATTTAGCTTGTACATAAGTGTTCCCAATCGAACAAAAAGGAAAGGGAAGGCTATAATAATGTTTTTTTAAAGTTTTTTTTTTTCCCGAGGGTAGGTGAAAATCTTCCAAAGACACTATGAGAATAGCAAGCGCGTGCTCATAGTAGTGTCAGATTTCTACTGACTAAAAACACCACCCTTCGATAAATTGTTAGATACTGCAACTAAGATAAAACTTATCAAGCAATTTTTCTATAACGAAATAAAAAACACTTTTGACAGGTTACTTTCCACTGAAAGATCCTGCATGTTCCGCAATTAAGACGCGGTTAATCCTTATCTTGCCAAGTCGAAAGGTTTCGTTCTTTGTAGTCGGCGCAATAAATTACTCTCATCCAAAATTTTATGCCCGATTAGTCGGTTTCTATGCTTTCGCGCGAAGCTTATAGCTTCAGCTTCGATTGTAGGAATTCCAAGATCCCTGTGGATATCGTCGTTTCTAGTATACCACGGTGCTTGGACAATTTCTCTTAGTACTTTATTTTGAAAAGTTTGTAAAATATTGGCATTTGTTTTCTTGGTACAACCCCAAAGTTGTATACCGTAGGTCCACACCGGCTTTGGCACCTGCTTGTATAAAAGCAGTTTGTTCTCGGTACTGAGCTGGGAATGTTTTCCGAGTAACCAGTACATTTCTCTATATTTGATATCGAGTTCTTTACGTTTCATTTTCACGTGCGAATTTCATTTCAGCTTTGCGTCGGGTGTCATTCCCAGGTATTTGGCCTGGTTAGCAAAGGGTATTCGAGCCAAATTTAGGAAAATTGGCAAGTCATTAGTTTTCCTATATGTGAAATTTACGTGAACAGATTTAGTTTCGTTGAGGGCGATCCGCCAGTCCCTCGTCCATTCATTTACTTTATTCAGTGTGGTTTGCAGCTTTTGCAGTCGTTTCTTCTATCGTATTACCTACTGCAAGGATAGCGGTGTCGTCGGCGAAGGTAGCAAGGATAGTGCCATCTTCTCTTGGTATATCACGAGTATATAACAGATACAGAAGCGGCCCAAGGACGCTTCCTTGCGGTACGCCGGCCGAAATTTCTTTAAGCTCCGAGTATTCTACACCATGTCTAACACGGAAGAGTCTGTTCCCGAGATATGATTCTAGGATACCATATAGGCTTACGGGGAGAATTTGTCGTAATTTAAATTTTAAGCCGTCGTGCCACACCTTATCAAAGGCTTGTGAGACGTCGAGGAATACGCTTGAGCATATCTTTTTTTCTTCAAATGCTTTCTCTATTACGTCAGTAATTCTATGCAATTGGTCAATCGTCGAGTGCTTGGTTCTGAACCCAAACTGGTGGTCAGGGATTAGACTATTATCTTCTATAACCGGTTGTAGGCGCCTAAGTAATATCCTCTCGAAAACTTTAGATATGACTGGAAGAAGCGAAATTGGTCTATACGATTTTACTTCATTTGGCGGTTTTCCTGGTTTTAAAACCATAATGACTTCCGCGACTTTCCATTGGCTCGGCACGTGTTTAAGTCTGAGCGCAGCATTTATAATATAAAGAATATAGAAGCTTAATTAATGCTTTTCGAGGTAGAAATTTGAGAACTTCTCCGGTGATCAAATCATAACCAGGAGCTTTCTTAGGTTTTAGAGATTCGATTTCACGTTTTAGTTCCCTTAGCGTTGCATATGTGAGTGAATAATCGTTAGATAGTAATTGCGTCCCACCATTGGTACTGCCGTAAGCCGCTCGATCATCGTACGGTTTAAAGGTTTTCTGTAGATGGGCGGCAAAAACGTGCGCTTTTTCTTTATCTTCCCTTGCCCATTCATTTTGATTTATTTTTACTGGCGGCGCTGGAATTTTGGGCCTTTTGGTGCCTTTTACAGCTTTCCAAAGTAGTGCTCTCAATAGCGGGAACACTACACAAAAAAATGTAACTGGTATGGGGGCATTGTTGCAGCTATTCACACCACCCACTGCAACGGCGAAAATTAAAATTATTCGTACAGTAACCATAATAGGCACACGTACAAAGTGCCAAAGAAATAAATTTTTAGTGAATGCAGATATAGTGGTATAAAGCCTTTTGGAAGTAAAAGGCAGTGCAAGAAAAAAGGAAGAACAGGAAAACAGTATATATATCAAAAATAAGAATATCATTATATAGGGGTGAGTGGTTTAAGGTCTAGATTGTAGTTTTTTTTTATATTAATTCATGGTTTCGTGTTAGGCGGCTACAAAAAGTCGAAGAAATTAAATTTTGGCGGTCACCGACAACCAAAATTAGAAGTCGGGGCCGCCACAAGAAAAAGTTGGAGGTGAATAAAATTCCACGAAATTTGGATAAAAATCCACGCGTCATATAAATAAAACTTACCACAAATATAAAACGAAAAAGCCTGATAAGGAACAAAATCATCAAGGATATTTCGTCGACATAGGTAGTAAAGGTGACCTTGAGCACTTATTATTACCAACTGAACTTTCAATATTCAAATCGAAGTACATAAATATAATACGGCAACGAGCAAAAAATTACCAGCTGCATTTATAAGTTGCATTTAAAATTATAAAAATACAAGTTATTAACGTCCAAATTCACAATTGCATGTGCACTCATATATATATATACGTGTACAGTAAAAGTATATAGTGAACGGCCATTTGCCCCGGTACCTACATGAAAGCAAAATTAAGTACATTTTTGATATAATAGTACCCAAAGATTTTCTTTTGTTTCATTTTGTTAGTTTTAAGTTTTTCTTTGTTAAATTATTTTTTTTTTTGGTTTTGGCGTGACTTTTTTTTTATTTTCTTATATATTTATTTCTGTAATAGGTTTTGTTATAAAGTTTTGCTGGTTTTAGTTTGCCTATGTAGTTTAATACGATTTAAATGCGAATAGTGAATAAAATTGTTTATACACGCCATATATATGGGACATGAATTGTTTTTTTTTTTTGGTTCTTCGTTTGCGATCAAAAGATCACCATGATTTGCTAAGACAATTTTTCAGGGGGTGCGATAGGGTGGCTTAAAACCCATTCGGCAGGGATGGTCTGAGGCTTAAGCAACATTTACATCATCGGGGAAGCTTGAAAATTCCGCCAACGAGCTTCAAGGTCGGGCAAAGCAATCATAAGTTTTCAAACGATTTTTTTTTTAAATAATGTTGAAATGTCACAAAAAGCTGAATGCAGCTGAAAAGTGTAATTTGACATTTCAATGAGTTTTCATCCCCAGCCCAGTTTGGTGCCTAGCGGCATCTATATCTCAAATTTAAAACTGGACACGCACTTTCCCTCACCACTCGCCTTTATCGTTCAGGTTGTAGTTTATTCTGTAGTAATTATGTGATATTTGATTGGGAGCTTTTAGAGCACTTTTTTTTGCTCTCAGATCACTTTTTATATTCGTTTGGTAAAAAAATGCAATCTTTTTCAGATTTCAGAGCACTTTTGCGAGTCCGGATTTTTTTTCAGAGTTGCTTCAGATTTACATCTCATTTGACATTTCGCCTACAAAGAATATATTCACAAAAAAAACATAATGTAAACACAATTTGACAGCTACCATAAACTAACTATTAAATAGACTGACAGCTTCAGCCAAAAAAGAGAAATTGCCTACAAGCTGAATTTGACCTTGATGTAGCCCAGTTTGAATTCATGTATTAGTGCCAATGTTAATCAAAGGGACTCACTCATACTTGACAAAAAACCAGCCTACACTCTTCCGGTTTAGACCGGATGTCGATAACCTGAGGTGGGGGGTCATTTCATTATCGAGTGTTGCGGCTGTGTTGGGCAAATTAAAGTTGTTCTTAGTTCCTGTTCGAATTCGTTAGTTATATTTTGAACGTCATTAAAGCATAATTATATAAAAGTATTCGACTTGCTTATTTGTTCGTTGGTATCAAGTTATTATATTATTTTAGAACACCATGATATAAACAATTGTTGTAAACAACGAAACTATATTAGTCAAAAGATAAAATTTCAATTCAATACCAATTTTTGTTTGTTCTTGAGACCTTTTCCGGCGTATGTAATAACAAAATACTTATTGCAATTAATTTATCACCGTCCGATTTCTTTTTAATGTTCTCATTATTGATATTTGAATTTCGCCATCGCTTTTTCTATTAATTTTTCCTTCACATTTTTTCTTGAATATTCGCTAGTGATTCCTCTGCCTATTTAAATGTTTTGAAAAGTCAGCGCTGTGTAAAAGACACTAAAGGTGTATTAAGAAAGCCGCAAATTTTCAAACCTTTATTTTCATATAATCTTAAAATGTCAAAAATAAGCTACCAGCAGCTGGAAAATATAATTTGAATGCATTTTTTGATGTGTCTACATTAATAAAATTGGTGTGTACACACTCACTCCCATCGGGAATTTTAGTTTTAATTTTTCGTACTGCTCTAGTTTCATTTTAAAAGCAGAAAAAATTAAAAAAAAAAAAATTGTCTCATACGGGCTTTATTAATAATGAAACATCTAGTAATCAGACATTTTGAATGTGATGTAGGTAATTCGTATGATTTTTTTTGTTTTCCGCAATTAAACGGAATTTTTACGAAAAGATCATTACTAAAAAATATTTCAAATCTTAATATTCTTAATCAATTCTTCTTTTTATACCCTCCAGAGGAAGGTATATTCACTTTGCCAATACATTTGTAACGCAAAGAAGGAGTCACCGGAGACCTCATAAAGTATATATATTCTGAATCAGGATCACATTCTGAATCGATTTAGCCATGTCCGTCTGTCTGTCTGTCTGTCTGTCTGTCTGTCTGTCTGTCTGTCTGTCTGTTGAAAGCACGATAGCGCCCAAAGTAATTGACGTAAGTGAGCGAAATTTGGTGAAAGGACTTCTTTTTATCGGCGTCAGGTTGGTATTGAAAATGGGCTATGTCGGTGAAGCAGTTCTGATACCTCCCATACAAAACCAATATTTGACCCATTTGTCTTTCTGTCTGTTGAAAGCACGATAGCGCTCAAAGTAATTGACGTAGGTGAACGAAATTTGGTGAAAGGACTTCTTTTTATCGGCGTCAGGTTGGTGTTGAAAATGAGCTATGTCGGTCAAGTAGTTCTGGTACCTCCCATGCAAAACATATATTGGGCCCACATGTCTCTCTGTCTGTTGAAAGGACGATAGCGCCCAAAGTAATTGACGTACGTGAACGAAATTTGGTGAAAGGACTTCTTTTTATCGGCGTCAGGTTGGTATTGAAAATGAGCTATGTCGCTCAAGTAGTTCTGGTACCTCCCATGCAAAACATATATTGGGCCCACATGTCTCTCTGTCTGTTGAAAGGACGATAGCGCCCAAAGTAATTGACGTACGTGAACGAAATTTGGTGAAAGGACTTCTTTTTATCGGCGTCAGGTTGGTATTGAAAATGGGCTATGTCGGTTAAGTAGTTTTGGTACCTCCCATGCAAAACCAATATTGGGCCCACATGTCTCTCTGTCTGTTGAAAGCACGATAGCGCCCAAAGTAATTGACGTAAGTGAGCGAAATTTGGTGGAAGGACTTCTTTTTATCGGCGTCAGGTTGGTATTGAAAATGGGCTATGTCGGTCATGTAGTTCTGATACCTCCCATACAAAACCAATATTGGGCCCACATGTCTCTCTGTCTGTTGAAAGCACGATAGCGCCCAAAGTAATTGACGTAGGTGAACGAAATTTGGTGAAAGGACTTCTTTTTATACCCTCCAGAGGAAGGTATATTCACTTTGCCAATACATTTGTAACGCAAAGAAGGAGTCACCGGAGACCTCATAAAGTATATATATTCTGAATCAGGATCACATTCTGAATCGATTTAGCCATGTCCGTCTGTCTGTCTGTCTGTCTGTTGAAAGCACGATAGCGCCCAAAGTAATTGACGTAGGTGAATGAAATTTGGTGAAAAGACTTCTTTTTATCGGCGTCAGGTTGGTATAGAAAATGGGCTATGTCGGTCAAGTAGTTCTGGTACCTCCCATACAAAACCAATATTGGACCCATATGTCTCTCTATCTGTTGAAAGCACGATAGCGCCCAAAGTAATTGACGTAGGAGAATGAAATTTGGTGAAAAGACTTATTTTTATCGGCGTCAGGTTGGTATTGAAAATGGGCTATGTCGGTTAAGTAGTTCTGGTACCTCCCATACAAAACCAATATTGGACCCATGCCTCTCTGTCTGTTGAAAGCGCGATAGCGCCCAAAGTAATTGACGTAGGTGAATGAAATTTGGTGAAAGGACTTATTTTTATCGGCGTCAGGTTGGTATTGAAAATGCGCTATATCGGTCAAGTAGTTCTGGTACCTCCCATACAAAACCAATATTGGACCCATATGTCTCTCTGTCTGTTGAAAGCACGATGGCGCCCAAAGTAATTGACGTAGGTAAATGAAATTTGGTGAGAGAACTTCTTTTTATCGTCGTTAGGTTGGTATTGAAAATGGGCTATGTCGGTCAAGTAGTTCTGGTACCTCCCATACAAAACCAATATTGGACCCATGCCTCTCTGTCTGTTGAAAGCACGATAGCGCCCAAAGTAATTGACGTAGGTGAATGAAATTTGGTGAGAGAACTTCTTTTTATCGTCGTTAGGTTGGTATTGAAAACCTGCTATGTCGGTCAAGTAGTTCTGGTACCTCTCTCACAAAACCAATTTTGCATGACTTGTATGCAGTGGAGGGTATCAAAGCATCGGCCAGGCCGATGATAACACTTTTACTTGTTAAATTCTTCGGACATTACTGCGGAGTAATTTTTCGCCAAAAACAACAAACGAAAACAGACTCAATTATAATTATAGGAACAAATATATTTTATTTGAGCGAATGAATTTTTTCCTTTATTATTTATATTGATTACATTCGTTATTATACAATTTGTAGAATATGAGCGTGTATTCGTTGTGAAATAAAACAACGAATTTGAACTCTCAGAACGCATCCATCAGCAGACAGAAATCACCAAACACACAAACTATCAGTCAGTGTTCTTAGACGTCTCTCTTTATTTTTCCCACGAAGTGTGTTCATTTTCCTTTTTCACTAAACTTATATTAAATAAAAGTAAAATTTGTATTGTTCGGACAAAAATCAAAATAATTAATCTTCAGTATAAAAATCGGAATTTGCTAACACTTTAATGATTATTTTTTGGTAGTAGAAATTGTTGCTATAGGCAAATCTTCTTTTTATGTTTATATTCATGGTCAAATGTGGCCCACAATTTTGAGGTTTTTTTCCTTTTTCGCACAAAAAGTTTTTCGAAAATAATAAATTCCCTCAAAAAGGTTGAGATACAACGATGTAGGAACACTGCTGAATTCACACGTATTCACAGACAGTAAAATTGCGAGCGGGAGGGAGGAGCTTATATTAAAAAAAAATTGCGGGGGGAATCGGTGAGACGTAGTAAAGCTGTCAGTCTATTTCATACTTAGTTTATGACAGCTACTCTACTAAGAGCAACAAAACGCAGTCAGATTACTTCTTGTGTTCGATTTTCCACACACAATCTGAAATCTGAGAGCGAATCTGAAGAACCCGAAAACAACATTAATGTGGGAAATAAGTGTTACCATATTAAAAGACAATGTGTGTTCGAAGTTGTGGAGGCTAATTGTTTTTGGAAACCATTTTGTCAAATGAAATAGGTGCTACAAAGCCAGGCTATATTTACTTATGAGTACGGACATGGATGCATGAATATTTTTGCGAATTTGTGACTTTTTTTCTCAAATTGTCCAAAGTAAAAAATAAAAAAACCCAAATTTTGTACTTCTATTTTCTCAAAAAACTTTTTGTTTTAGCTTCAGAGTTAAATAAATTAAATATTTACACCCGTATTAATAAACAAATGTGCACAAGTTAGCTAGTAGACATCAGGCAGCATACAAAAGTTTGACGTAACTTCTGAATAACGAGTCGCTAACTTTTACGCAGCGTTTATTAATAAGGGGTTAGTCTTGAAATCTTATAACTCCATTCAAAAACAATCATAAAGCATTTCTTTACTTATATCTTCTACATAGCATTACATAAAATTGGTGCCTACCTCCTCCCTTCCCCCATAAATTATTCCAAATTCAACATATCTATAAGTTTTTTAGCTGTCACTTGACTTCTTCTTATTTGACATTGACGTTATCGCGAACTACCCTATTGCAGTTGATATAATATTTCAACAGTCCTTTCGAAGAAATTTCGGAGTTGTTCCAGATAGTTTGAGTTTTTATTGCTTAAAATGATTTTACTTACGAAGCTAAACACAGCTGATATCGGTTTCAGAGTACAAAGTAATAGATTTCAGTGTGTTCTGTAATAGTTTATCAATATTATTATATTACTAGACACAAACCTCGTTTAGTAAAGTAACCGCGGAAAAATGTCTATAAATAACAATTGAAATAGGCGATTATGAACGATGCCAGAAAGCAAGGATGTGGATGGGACCTAAGGATGTGATGGGGAAAAGAAAGGGAAAGAGAGGGGACGGAGAGGTCCTTGTCCTCACGACTCCACGAACGTTTTTTTTTTATTTTTTTTTTGTCGGAGGTTGTTACTATCCGATGGAGCACTCCGGACGCAGTCGTTTGGTCTGCCTACACCCAGCACAGTCACGCCACCGACACTCGTGTTCACGAGAAACCCAAGTATCAATGGATGACCTAACCACAGAAGCAGGCAGACCCAACGAAGGTTCAGGTCCTGAGAAAGCCTCTTCTGAACCCCGTCTCGCAAGCTCATCAGCGATCTCATTTCCCTGGATACCAGTGTGACCTGGGACCCAAACAAGATTCACGGTGTTGAGCCTTCCGACTAAGTTCAGAGAAAGCTTGAGTTCGAGCACTAACTTGGACGAGGTAAGAAGGTTAAGCAACGCTTTTAATGCAGCTTGGCTATCACTGCAAACGCATATGCTTCTAGCCCTCCACCTGTTTGTCACAATGTAGCGCATAGCCATAAGGATAGCGAAAATCTCCGCTTGGAAGACAGACGCATGGTTACCTAAGGGGTAGTGTAGTCTAATGTTCTCGCTTTCCACAAAGACTCCAGAACCAGACCCTTGTCCGGTTCTGGAGCCATCCGTGAATACACGATGGCATTCTTTTTCAGGCTCAGAGTCTGACCGAAGCCATTCCGTTTCCTGAAGAAAGTTGACATGGTAGTTTAATTTTGCTTTCATGTAGGTACCGGGGCAAATGGCCGTTCACTATATACTTTTACTGTACACGTATATATATATATGAGTGCACATGCAATTGTGAATTTGGACGTTAATAACTTGTATTTTTATAATTTTAAATGCAACTTATAAATGCAGCTGGTAATTTTTTGCTCGTTGCCGTATTATATTTATGTACTTCGATTTGAATATTGAAAGTTCAGTTGGTAATAATAAGTGCTCAAGGTCACCTTTACTACCTATGTCGACGAAATATCCTTGATGATTTTGTTCCTTATCAGGCTTTTTCGTTTTATATTTGTGGTAAGTTTTATTTATATGACGCGTGGATTTTTATCCAAATTTCGTGGAATTTTATTCACCTCCAACTTTTTCTTGTGGCGGCCCCGACTTCTAATTTTGGTTGTCGGTGACCGCCAAAATTTAATTTCTTCGACTTTTTGTAGCCGCCTAACACGAAACCATGAATTAATATAAAAAAAACTACAATCTAGACCTTAAACCACTCACCCCTATATAATGATATTCTTATTTTTGATATATATACTTGTTGTGAGCCAGGGTCGAGCCACAGGGGCAGCTTCGGTACAGGTGAGGGGGCGCGGCATGCTAGTGGTTGCTCGGCTAAAGCTCGTCGGACGGGGGTGTTCTTGCCCCCTTACCACATACCTCCTGCTCAACAAACTTTCATCCATGCCAAAAAAATAAAAAAAAAGGAAAGAGGAAGAAAGCTACTCTACGTAGACTTCGGACGGACATAAAACAATAGGACAGAGAAGAAAAGAAAGAAAGGAAGCAAAAATCCAAGGACTTATGCCCATAACTCGGATGGAGGACGGGAAAGAATCGCGAAACTAATCCTAACTACCCTAAACTATACCTAATTTAACCTAACACTTAAGCTAGGACCTACACTACATCTACGCTAACTTAAAACTAGGCTAATCTAACCATAAACGCAACTTTCCTTCCCATTGTCCCTCCAGGGTAAAGGTTCATCATGAATCCGAGACTTGCCAGATGTTGATGGCACGGAATGGCCAGCCCACCCTTATGTCAAACGACATAATCCAATCGCTATCACTCTGGCCGATATTGTGAGTGATAGCCCCTCCATGTATCCGCCAGTCACAACCTAAATCCGAGAGAACGAGCGGAGTAAGTCGTCACGTCATGTCGTCACTGTTCGTGAAGGTCGCGTTACGTCATCGTACAACCATAGAAATGCTCAAGGAGCTTAACTACACATTATGTGCAACCGTTTCCACTCAAAAGAAAACTTACAACTACAGAGGGAAGTTGTAGTGCCAATTTATTACTAATTTACTTAAACTAATACCGAAATTCATAAAAGAAATAAAAAAAAAAACAACAATAAAAGGGAATAAAATTGGGTAAAAATGAAAATTCAAAACTTAAAAATTAAGAAAAAAATTCTGCACTTAACACTACTATTTAAATTCACTGAGAACTATATGTAATAAAAAAAATAAAAAAATTACTCACGTTGCAAATTCGTCCCGCGTTGTTCTGCCGGCAGCACAAGAAGAAACGCTGATCCAAAACTTCCAAATATGGCTTAAACTAATCGCGAACAAAGACAAAATGCTGAACGCAGAACACAATAACTAAAATTAACTAAGCCTAACCTTACTCCCTAACCTTACTCTAGTTAAAAATTCAAAAAAATTCAAAAATTCACAAGTCTAATGCAAAGCTAATACAAAAAAAATTGGCACTTCACAAAAAAACGTTGTTGTTGCAACTCGTACTTCGACGGGTCCCGGCTTTCGTGGGACACAGTATTCTTTGTACGGGGTGGCGGAGCACCTTGCTTTCGCCACTTCTGTTCCGTTGGGGGGGTTGTGTCCGGTGGTCTTTTGTTCGTATTGTTGGGTTTTGTTGGTGGGAATACTTTCCCGAGCCAATTTGCCGACGCGGAAAGGTCCCAGTATCTGTAAGGGACCGGTAACCGTGGGGTAGACCGCTAGGAGACCGCTGGCCCTTTTTATCGCTCGTTGGGTTCCGTCTGGCTTGGGGCTACAATTGCCCAAGCCGTTAAACGGGAGCTAAGACGCCGGTCGCGACTTCGGAGACGTTAAAATTCGCGTCTACCGTCTATCTTCCTAAAAAAACACTCACAGTTGTTGGCCGCACAAAGAAAAAAAATTAAAATATCCACCTACCTCTAAGCAGGGTCCTTTTGCCTATATTTCCTCTAATTTCCCACCTTTCGGTCGACGTTTGTTTCCTACACAAAATTTGCACTTAATTTTCGCCTTTTAAAAATAAGAAAAATTCTCCCTTACCTATTTTTAATAATTTGCTAATCTTCCTCACGCTGGGCAGTAATTTTTTTTTTCGCAACTGTGCGATCACACAAAAATGATTTTATGATCTGATATGGCCGCTATAGGTCATTGACCGCGCTCTAGATCATATGGCAGATTGTGGGCTCGTCTAACAAAAGAGAACGCAAACTCTGTTACACGAATTTCCCCTCCCTTTGTTTTTTTAAGCCTTTCCTAGTTCTATCTTTGTTTTGTCTACACATCCTAATTGCTTAGTTCCTCTGTTTTCATCTATTTCCTTCTTCTAACATTGATGTTTTTTATACCCTCCAGAGGAAGGTATATTCACTTTGCCAATACATTTGTAACGCAAAGAAGGAGTCACCGGAGACCTCATAAAGTATATATATTCTGAATCAGGATCACATTCTGAATCGATTTAGCCATGTCCGTCTGTCTGTCTGTCTGTCTGTCTGTCTGTCTGTCTGTCTGTCTGTTGAAAGCACGATAGCGCCCAAAGTAATTGACGTAAGTGAGCGAAATTTGGTGAAAGGACTTCTTTTTATCGGCGTCAGGTTGGTATTGAAAATGGGCTATGTCGGTGAAGCAGTTCTGATACCTCCCATACAAAACCAATATTTGACCCATTTGTCTTTCTGTCTGTTGAAAGCACGATAGCGCTCAAAGTAATTGACGTAGGTGAACGAAATTTGGTGAAAGGACTTCTTTTTATCGGCGTCAGGTTGGTGTTGAAAATGAGCTATGTCGGTCAAGTAGTTCTGGTACCTCCCATGCAAAACATATATTGGGCCCACATGTCCCTCTGTCTGTTGAAAGGACGAAAGCGCCCAAAGTAATTGACGTACGTGAACGAAATTTGGTGAAAGGACTTCTTTTTATCGGCGTCAGGTTGGTATTGAAAATGAGCTATGTCGCTCAAGTAGTTCTGGTACCTCCCATGCAAAACATATATTGGGCCCACATGTCTCTCTGTCTGTTGAAAGGACGATAGCGCCCAAAGTAATTGACGTAAGTGAGCGAAATTTGGTGGAAGGACTTCTTTTTATCGGCGTCAGGTTGGTATTGAAAATGGGCTATGTCGGTCATGTAGTTCTGATACCTCCCATACAAAACCAATATTGGACCCATTTGTCTTTCTGTTTGTTGAAAGCACGATAGCGCTCAAAGTAATTGACGTAGGTGAACGAAATTTGGTGAAAGGACTTCTTTTTATACCCTCCAGAGGAAGGTATATTCACTTTGCCAATACATTTGTAACGCAAAGAAGGAGTCACCGGAGACCTCATAAAGTATATATATTCTGAATCAGGATCACATTCTGAATCGATTTAGCCATGTCCGTCTATCTGTCTATCTGTCTGTCTGTCTGTCTGTTGAAAGCACGATAGCGCCCAAAGTAATTGACGTAGGTGAATGAAATTTGGTGAAAAGACTTCTTTTTATCGGCGTCAGGTTGGTATAGAAAATGGGCTATGTCGGTCAAGTAGTTCTGGTACCTCCCATACAAAACCAATATTGGACCCATATGTCTCTCTATCTGTTGAAAGCACGATAGCGCCCAAAGTAATTGACGTAGGAGAATGAAATTTGGTGAAAAGACTTATTTTTATCGGCGTCAGGTTGGTATTGAAAATGGGCTATGTCGGTTAAGTAGTTCTGGTACCTCCCATACAAAACCAATATTGGACCCATGCCTCTCTGTCTGTTGAAAGCACGATAGCGCCCAAAGTAATTGACGTAGGTGAATGAAATTTGGTGAAAGGACTTATTTTTATCGGCGTCAGGTTGGTATTGAAAATGCGCTATATTGGTCAAGTAGTTCTGGTACCTCCCATACAAAACCAATATTGGACCCATATGTCTCTCTGTCTGTTGAAAGCACGATGGCGCCCAAAGTAATTGACGTAGGTGAATGAAATTTGGTGAGAGAACTTCTTTTTATCGTCGTTAGGTTGGTATTGAAAATGGGCTATGTCGGTCAAGTAGTTCTGGTACCTCCCATACAAAACCAATATTGGACCCATGCCTCTCTGTCTGTTGAAAGCACGATAGCGCCCAAAGTAATTGACGTAGGTGAATGAAATTTGGTGAGAGAACTTCTTTTTATCGTCGTTAGGTTGGTATTGAAAACCTGCTATGTCGGTCAAGTAGTTCTGGTACCTCTCTCACAAAACCAATTTTGCATGACTTGTATGCAGTGGAGGGTATCAAAGCATCGGCCAGGCCGATGATAACACTTTTACTTGTTATACCCTCCACAGGAAGGTATATTCACTTTGCCCATACATTTGTAACGCCAAGAAGGAGTCACCGGAGACCTCATAAAGTATATATATTATGAATCAGGATCACATTCTGAATCGATTTAGAAATGTCCGTCTGTCTGTCTGTCTGTCTGTCTGTCTGTCTGTCTGTCTGTCTGTCTGTTGAAAGCACGATAGCGCCCAAAGTAATTGACGTAGGTGAATGAAATTTTGTGAAAGGACTTCTTTTTATCGGCGTCAGGTTGGTATTGAAAATGGGCTATGTCGGTCAAGTAGTTCTGGTACCTCCCATACAAAACCAATATTGGACCCATATGTCTCTCCGTCTGTTGAAAGCACGATGGCGCCCAAAGTAATCGACGTAGGTGAATGAAATTTGGTGAAATCACTTCTTTTTATCGGCGTCAGGTTGGTGTTGAAAATGGGCTATGTCGGTCAAGTAGTTCTGGTACCTCCCATACAAAACCAATATTGGACCCATGCCTCTCTGTCTGTTGAAAGCACGATAGCGCCCAAAGTAATTGACGTAGGTGAATGAAATTTGGTGAAAGGACTTCTTTTTATCGGCGTCAGGTTGGTATTGAATATGGGCCAGGCCGATGATAACACTTTTACTTGTTTTTTTTTGTATTTGTGTTCTAACTACTGTTTCTCGGTTTCCCCTCATCTTCTTGCGAGAGAGTGTCAAAAATCGCGCTTAAGAGAATGTTGTCTGTCTTTCTTTTTGTTATATTCATCAAGTCAGTCTGTACCTCTGTCATTCTACATAAATTATATAACAAATACCTATACTTAATCATACATAAAATTGAATAAATAAATAAATACATAAATAAACAAGTGTAACGATCACGTATTGCATTTTGCATTGATAAAATGCCACAGACAGAACTGCACGAAACGGTACAGGCGGGATTGGAACGAAACAGTCACCAAAAGGAAAACAAAACTTGCCAAACTTTGCAAAAGCAAAACGTCAAAACAAAAAAAAAAGGCATGGGGACATCGGATGAACATGTTTCTGGTAAGGGACTTTATTTCATTAATTACCGAATATTAATTCGATTTTCATTTCAGGTGGGTGGGATAAACAATCACTTAGGTACGCAGAATGTTTGAATTTTGGAGTTTGCTAGACAGGATGTGTATTTCACGGAAACTCCAATCGAAATTTTTGTTTACATCCATGGTACTAACAAGAAGTTTTTTTTTTTTTTTCTTTTTCAGGTACGATACAAATAATGTATGGCCCCGTAACAGGCTCGACGACGTTTGCTGAGTGGTCGGGAAGCAAACGGCCTCGTAAAATAGGGGTCTTCATTACCTTTGGATATTGCTGAAAAGGTTTCTAGTTTGGCGTGTGCGATATCCCGACCCTGGCTGAACTATCAACGTGGGGTAAGGGCTCACGACCCTGAAATTAATCTGCGTTTGCGCCTCCGCAATAGAATGGGCAAGTACTGGTGTATAATAACAATTTAAGCTACGTATAAAGTGAGTTTACTATACAGTTGTGAATGGGATAAGTGTATATTTGATTGAGGAATAGGGTGCAGTGTGTTCATCAAAGGTCTATGGGGAAAAGGGGTATTACACTGTGATACGTAAAGGCACAACTGATAAATAACTAAATAAATAGTTATAATAATAAATAAATAAATAGACTATAATAAATAAATAAATAAAAAACTCTGCTTAATAACTAAATGAATAAATAACATAAAAGACATAACGAAGTGTAAATATCACAGCTAATCTAGTAGGCAACGACAGACATGAGTGCGTCACGATTCTTTTCTTACGAGTGTAGATCTTTGGCATGGTATACGCCTGCCTTTTCCCCATTGACATTACCAACTTCGTAAAGCGAGTTGCCAATAGTTTTGAGGATTATTCCTTGTATGAATTTCGGTCCTAATTTTGCGTTGTAATTATCCACTTGGTTACTTTGTTTAAAGTTTCGTCGGTATATGATTTGACCGACTTTATATTGCACGTCCCTACTTCGAGTGTTATACGTCTTTGTGGCTTTTTCGTGAGCTATCCCTAGATTCTCGAAGATTTTATTTCTTATCAGTTGGAGTTTGTCATTCTTACTTACTATACATGCGTTCATGTCTTTGATGTTATCCAGTCGTCGTAGAATATCATAAGCACTAGCGTGCTGAATCATATGGGTGCCGAACACCGCATAATAGGGTTCAAACATGATCGCATCATGCACCAGACTCCTCAAGGAAACCGCTGCGTCGCTAACATGCCGGTCTGAGTTCTTTTGGTCATCTTTCAGGTAGGACCTGATCTTGGCCAGGACCGATCTGTTAACTCTTTCCGACGCGTTCGCCTGAGGCGAGTAGAATGCGGTACGAACATGTTTGACTCCGTACTTCTGTAAAAAGCTGGCAAACAGTTCTGAGATGAACTGTTTGCCATTGTCTGAATGGATAAATTCTGGTACACCAAAGACATGGAACACATTTTCTTCTAAGTATTTAACTACCTCAGCTGCCGTTGCTTTCCTAATAGGTTTTAGAAATACAAATTTGCTAAAGTGGTCAAGTACTATAAAAATATGGGTATGTCCGTTTCTTGTCCGAGGGTAGGGTCCTAAAAAATCTATGTATAGGCGCTGAAAAGGTCGCTCAGTAATAGTCTGTTGTCCCATCGGCGGTCGAGATATTACGTTGAGAGGCTTATTGCACTTACATATATCGCAGTTTTTTACCCAACTTTGTACGTCGGTAGGCATACCGGGCCAGAAATAAAATTGCTTCAATTTGGCTAAAGTTTTGTGGATGCCTCCATGTCCTGCTGAAGGCGAATTGTGTGCGGATTCCACAAGGCTCCCACGCAACTCCTTTGGGATCCAGAGCTTCCAGGCTCTATCTTCTTGTATAGCGTCACCTGTTCGTATGTCTGTTCGTTTATATACAAATCCATCCGAAACGCAAATGTCGGGAAGTTCGTCTTGTCTGTCGGTCACGGTTTTTCTTAGCTCATCATACTCTTCCGAAGAAAAGAACGGTGAGCCAAGGTCCACCTGCAGTATGTCGGTTTCGGGATTGAGCTCCTCCATATGGACTCGGGAGAGTGTATCAGGGACCACGTTTTGGACACCCTTCCGATGCTCGATATTAAAGTCGAAACCCTGAAGCTTCAGGATCCATCTGGCCAAACGGCCAGACAGATCCTTCTGCGTCATGAGCCACTTTAAGCTGGCATGGTCCGTAATGATCGTAAAAGGTAGTCCTTCAACGTAGGCCCTGAACTTTTTGACGGACAGAACAGCCGCATAGCACTCAAGTTCCGTCACACTGTAATTTCGCTGAGCGGAATTCAGCTTCTGGGACATGAATGCTATGGGTCTTTCATTATTATCCCCATCCATCTGGAACAACACACTCCCTACTCCCATTGTCGATGCGTCACATTGTATGTAGAAGCGTTTTGTGAAATCTGGATTTGTTAGAATGGGTGCTTATACCAAAGTCGCCTTAAGCTTTTCGAACGCGTTAAGCGCTTCCTCAGTCATCTTGAAGGTCAGTCCTTTTTTAAGGCAGTCGGTCATTGGCGAAGATAGGCCTGAGAAGTTTGGTATAAATCGCCTATACCAACCTGTCATTCCCAGAAACCGCCGGAGCTGCTTGGGAGTCTTAGGGACCGGAAAGTCCTTGACCGCCGATACCTTGTCCGGGTCAGTTCGTAAGCACCCATCGCCGACAATGTACCCTAGATATTTAATTTCACGGTAACAGAACTTACTCTTCTCTACATTTATTGTGAGCCCCGCATTTTTAAGACAGCTTGCTACTTCGGCTAGCGATTTGGCGTGTGATTCAAAATCTGGAGAGCAAACGAAGAGGTCATCGGGATAGACAAAGACATACTCTCTCAAACGAGCGGGTATGACCTTGTCCATTAGCCGACATATTCTCTGAGCGGCATTACACAAGCCGAACGGCATCACGGTGAAGTGATACAAAGGCCGCCCAGGAACTGTGAAGGCTGTCTTCTCCCTTGACTTGCGCTCAAGAGGAATCTGCCAAAACGCGTCTTTGAGATCGATGCCTGAAATATATTTGGTGTCCTGAAGCCTACTCAAGAGTCCCTCAATGTGTGGCAGGGGGTATGCGTCCTTTTTTGTTACCGCGTTTACCTTCCTTGAGTCCAGGCACAGTCTATTCTTGCCGGGTTTTCTCACCAACACTACCGGCGAGCTCCAAGCGCTATTGCTCTCCTCTATGACTCCTAGTGAAATCATCCGATCTAACTCGTCATATAAGAGCTTCTGAATCGCTGGTGAGATTGGGTAATGCCTTTGTTTAATGGGAATCTTTTCGTCTTCCACCTCGATGATATGTTCCTCGAGGTTGGTTTTACCCAATCCCATCGTTGCGAATGAGGGAAACAACTGCCTGATTTGCTCGAGTTGATGTTGTTGTGCTGGTGAGAGTGCCTGGACTGGTGTTCGTTCATCCGTCGGCGATGGGACGTCCAGTTCGTCTATAATGTTTGGAGCGACCTTAAATATCCTCCAAAAATCTACGCCTAAATATAACACTTGCTGTAGACTGGGCACCACATACAATTCTAATTGGTGAGACTTTCCCCCCCATGAGACTGTTGTCTTGTATCGTCCTAGTATTCTCTGGTGGTTTCCGTCCGCTGTTTTAATATCCGTTGTCATGTTCTTTATCTTAATATTATGTTTGTCAAGGAATTCTAAGGCTCCTTTTCCAAGGCAGCTTATCGAGGCTCCACTATCCAATAGGTCCAGGAGCTCTTCGTTCTCTACTTTAACCTTTGCGTAGGGCCTATTGTCGTCCGTTATTGTGATTACCGAAGATATTACATTTTTCATTCGTCGTCTGTTTATTGCACAATGTTCCCTAAGCTTTTTGATTTTCTTATAGTTCCTAGTCATTTCTATTTGCCGCGTCAGTTCCTCTCCAAAAATTCGCTTTCTAGCTTCGTTATAGTAAATTAGCCTTTGATGGAGGCTCTTCCTTTGTGGGAAATCTTGTTTGGGAGGAGATTCGAGTAATGGTGGATCTGAATCCGTTGAGGAGATCTGAATTGTCCGGGAGGGATGGTCCCATCAGCGGGTTGCTCCCGGATGTTCCGCTGATCTTCATGTTTCCCTGACACTTTTCGCATTGGAAGCTTAAGTTACCTTGACCGCAACTAAAGCAGGTCAGGGCATGAAAATTTGACGGGCATGTCTGTGGAATCGCCGCTGGCGTTCTGGCAGTATCTAGTTTCGTAGCCTTGTTCTGGTCTGATCTGTGTGTTTTGTCCGTTCGATTGTAAATTGTCAGCTTATTTGTTCTGGTTGGTTGGAGAGCAGCAATCTCTAAGTCATTGTCTTCTTTGTCCTCTTGCTGGTCGTGATAGGTATTATTCCCAAGGAAATCGTCGACTTCCGAAACAGTTCGTCTGTATTTTTGGTCCCTAGTTGTCAAGTGTCGTTCTGCTCTTCTGGCTTCCTCTCTAAGATCTTGGATGGTCCTAATTTGGCATCCAAAAATGAGCGTTGCTACCCTATCCTTTATGTTTTGTCGTAATATGTCCACTAAGTCTCGCTCGTGAGGTCTGTTGGTCATCTGTAGTGTCATTGCCCGTACGTCGCTGTAGAATTCGTCGAAGGTCTCATGGGGTTGCTGCCTACGGTCCATGATCGACCTCAAGATTTCGTGGTCCCTCCTATTTTGCCCAAATTGTCTAACTAATTCCTTCTTTAGGTCGTAATAGTTGAGCCCTTCGTCTGCCTGGTTTTCTTCTAGGTATTGCCAGAACCATCGCTCTGCTTAGCCTGACACAAGGTGGTGGAACTGGGAGAATAGTTGGCTTTCTGACAAGCCACATTGGCGTTGAAGTGTTTCGACTCGAAAGATAAAACTTTCAACGGACATGGACTTTGAAGTCCCATCGAATTTAACTCCCCATTTGTGGACCGGCGTCTCGAATTTTCGCCCAGGGTCTCTGAAAAACGGCTGTTCTAACCGCAAGAAAGTATTCGAAGGTTGTGGTGGTGCTTGTTGTTGTTGCTTAGTTGTGAAGACAGTCGGTCGGCCGTGCTGCTATCAAGAGTTCCAGGTTGCCAATTCTTTGGTTGATTGCGGTCATATTTTTTTCAAATGTGAGCATCATCATCTTCATACTGCCGGCGAAGGCAGCCATGACTTCCCCTGGGCTCTCTTGTGCAGCACTGGTGACTAAATTATGTATGGTTCGTTCTTCGTCCTCTACTTGGTTTTGTCCTTGTATGCATACGTCGTCTTTGTTGGAGGTAGTTTTGTTTCGTATAACTCCCCCAACGGCTCCTGCTACCTGTTCGTCAAAGGTCCTCATTGTTTGTAGTTTTGTCATTGCGTTCTGTCGTGGCATTGGCACTCTTTGTTGAGTCGAAGATGCTGCCAATAGCGACTGGTGTCCTAGACTCTTTTCCCGTTCTTTCGGGTGGGCTTGTTGCTCCAACTCCGATTCTTCCAGGATCACCGAGTTTGGGACCGCTATTTTCTTGTTTGTCGAAGATGTCGAGTCTTTTCCTGTTCGTTGTTGTGGGCTGTCGTCTGTACTAAAATGAATGAAATCATGTGAGTACTTGGTCAAGTCCGTTATGTCGTATCCAGTCGATGTTGTTGCAGGAGTTTTTTCATGTACTCCCCTATTTCGAGAAGTACTATTGGCCAGGGGTGGGCGGTCTGAAGAGGGTTCGCAATTCAAGGCCGTTTCATGGTCTGACCCTTGGCCCCCTGATCTGTTTTCCATTTTGATGGACCAAAATTCTCTATCTTTCAATTTAGGTTGAATTATATCTTAAGTTGTAGCCGAATTCAGTTAAATTTAAAATTCAAAAACTAATGAGTAAAACTAAAAATGTAAGGTTTGGTGTAGAGTCTAGATTCTTATGAGTGTTATATAATTATATTGCATTGGTATGTGGACTTATGTTCAGGTTTTCCGCAAACCTATCTATGGTTTTCCGTCGGTTAGTCTGTACAGTCCTAGAACGTATAATCGCATCTCAGAAAAGACGAATTGTGACTGGTGTCTCAGATCCAAGACGATTGCCGAAGTAAATCCTCTCCGCTCTGCCACAACTTGGTATCTGGTAGTACCAAATACAAGGATAGCAGAGTATCGAATAGTTACTCCAACACGATCAAAGCTTCCAGATCAATAACCACGCCTCACATGGGGTCGGGTTGTGGACCCTCCACCCACGGATAGCAACTAGTGATTAACTTTTCCACCTTGACCTTGTTCTCGGGTCCATAATACACCTCCGGCTACCTCACTCATCCCTTGACTATACGTCTGAGGATAGGCAAGCAGTCATCAGTATATTATAGAACTAAGAATTTCTCTTCGACCTTCCACAGACTTCAGGCTACCTCACGAGATCTCTTGGCTATTCGCCCAGTGATTGGATAGCCGCCTTCCATCTGCTTTAGGAAGCGGAGTTCAAACAGTCCTTGAAGATTTGATTGGATAGAAAAGTAAAAAAAAAGTTAATATAATCGAAAAACTAAAATCGCGAAGACTATTGCAAGTCCAAGGCAATGAATTTCTTATTGAAAATCATGCCCTTGGAGTTGCAATCGGTCTAGCCGGTAAAAAAAACGTTGGGCGCCATTGTTGTGAGCCAGGGTCGAGCCACAGGGGCAGCTTCGGTACAGGTGAGGGGGCGCGGCATGCTAGTGGTTGCTCGGCTAAAGCTCGTCGGACGGGGGTGTTCTTGCCCCCTTACCACATACCTCCTGCTCAACAAACTTTTATCCATGCCAAAAAAAATAAAAAAAAAGGAAAGAGGAAGAAAGCTACCCTACGTAGACTTCGGACGGACATAAAAAAATAGGACAGAGAAGAAAAGAAAGAAAAGAAGCAAAAATCCAAGGACTTATGCCCATAACTCGGATGGAGGACGGGAAAGAACCGCGAAACTAATCCTAACTACTTTAAACTATACCTAATTTAACCTAACACTTAAGCTAGGACCTACACTACATCTACGCTAACTTAAAACTAGGCTAATCTAACCATAAACGCAACTTTCCCTCCCATTGTCCCTCCAGGGTAAAGGTTCATCATGAATCCGAGACTTGCCAGATGTTGATGGCACGGAATGGCCAGCCCACCCTTATGTCAAACGACATAATCTAATCGCTATCACTCTGGCCGATATTGTGAGTGATAGCCCCTCCATGTATCCGCCAGTCACAACCTAAATCCGAGAGAACGAGCGGAGTAAGTCGTCACGTCATGTCGTCACTGTTCGTGAAGGTCGCGTTACGTCATCGTACAACCATAGAAGGACGGCCTTCCCATTCCTCCACACACCAAATGCTCAAGGAGCTTAACTACAAATTATGTGCAACCGTTTCCACTCAAAAGAAAACTTACAACTACAGAGGGAAGTTGTAGTGCCAATTTATTACTAATTTACTTAAACTAATACCGAAATTCATAAAAGAAATAAAAAAAAAAAAAACAATAAAAGGGAATAAAATTGGTTAAAAATGAAAATTCAAAACTTAAAAATTAAAAAAAAATTCTGCACTTAACACTACTATTTAAATTCACTGAGAACTATATGTAATAAAAAAAATAAAAAAAAATACTCACGTTGCAAATTCGTCCCCCGTTGTTCTGCCGGCAGCACAAGAAGAAACGCTGATCCAAAACTTCCAAATATGGCTTAAACTAATCGCGAACAAAGACAAAATGCTGAACGCAGAACACAATAACTAAAATTAACTAAGCCTAACCTTACTCCCTAACCTTACTCTAGTTAAAAATTCAAAAAAATTCAAAAATTCACAAGTCTAATGCAAAGCTAATACAAAAAAAATTGGCACTTCACAAAAAAACGTTGTTGTTGCAACTCGTACTTCGACGGGTCCCGGCTTTCGTGGGACACAGTATTCTTTGTACGGGGTGGCGGAGCACCTTGCTTTCGCCACTTCTGTTCCGTTGGGGGGGTTGTGTCCGGTGGTCTTTTGTTCGTATTGTTGGGTTTTGTTGGTGGGAATACTTTCCCGAGCCAATTTGCCGACGCGGAAAGGTCCCGGTATCTGTAAGGGACCGGTAACCGTGGGGTAGACCGCTAGGAGACCGCTGGCCCTTTTTATCGCTCGTTGGGTTCCGTCTGGCTTGGGGCTACAATTGCCCAAGCCGTTAAACGGGAGCTAAGACGCCGGTCGCGACTTCGGAGACGTTAAAATTCGCGTCTACCGTCTATCTTCCTAAGAAAACACTCACAGTTGTTGGCCGCACAAAGAAAAAAAATTAAAATATCCACCTACCTCTAAGCAGGGTCCTTTTGCCTATATTTCCTCTAATTTCCCACCTTTCGGTCGACGTTTGTTTCCTACACAAAATTTGCACTTAATTTTCGCCTTTTAAAAATAAGAAAAATTCTCCCTTACCTATTTTTAATAATTTGCTAATCTTCCTCACGCTGGGCAGTAATTTTTTTTTTCGCAACTGTGCGATCACACAAAAATTATTTTATGATCTGATATGGCCGCTATAGGTCATTGACCGCGCTCTATGATCATATGGCAGATTGTGGGCTCGTCTAACAAAAGAGAACGCAAACTCTGTTACACGAATTTCCCCTCCCTTTGTTTTTTTAAGCCTTTCCTAGTTCTATCTTTGTTTTGTCTACACATCCTAATTGCTTAGTTCCTCTGTTTTCATCTATTTCCTTCTTCTAACATTGATTTTTTTTTTGTATTTGTGTTCTAACTACTGTTTCTCGGTTTCCCCTCATCTTCTTGCGAGAGAGTGTCAAAAATCGCGCTTAAGAGAATGTTGTCTGTCTTTCTTTTTGTTATATTCATCAAGTCAGTCTGTACCTCTGTCATTCTACATAAATTATATAACAAATACCTATACTTAATCATACATAAAATTGAATAAATAAATAAATACATAAATAAACAAGTGTAACGATCACGTATTGCATTTTGCATTGATAAAATGCCACAGACAGAACTGCACGAAACGGTACAGGCGGGATTGGAACGAAACAGTCACCAAAAGGAAAACAAAACTTGCCAAACTTTGCAAAAGCAAAACGTCAAAACAAAAAAAAAAGGCATGGGGACATCGGATGGACATGTTTCTGGTAAGGGACTTTATTTCATTAATTACCGAATATTAATTCGATTTTCATTTCAGGTGGGTGGGATAAACAATCACTTAGGTACGTAGAATGTTTGAATATTGGAGTTTGCTAGACAGGATGTGTATTTCACGGAAATTTCCCTCGGCAAACTCCAATCGAAATTTTTGTTTACATCCATGGTACTAACAAGAAGTTTTTTTTTTTTTTTCTTTTTCAGGTACGATACAAATAATGTATGGCCCCGTAACATACTGTTTTCCTGTTCTTCCTTTTTTCTTGCACTGCCTTTTACTTCCAAAAGGCTTTATACCACTATATCTGCACTTACTAAAAATTTATTTCTTTGGCACTTTGTACGTGTGCCTATTATGGTTACTGTACGAATAATTTTAATTTTCGCCGTTGCAGTGGGTGGTGTGAATAGCTGCAACAATGCCCCCATACCAGTTACATTTTTTTGTGTAGTGTTCCCGCTATTGAGAGCACTACCTTGAAAGTTTAACAGCGAAAAAAGATTCCAATTATTCACTTTGAAAAGCTGTAAAAGGCACCAAAAGGCCCAAAATTCCAGCGCCGCCAGTAAAAATAAATCAAAATGAATGGGCAAGGGAAGATAAAGAAAAAGCCCACGTTTTTGCCGCCCATCTACAGAAAACCTTTAAACCGTACGATGATCGAGCGGCTTACGGCAGTACCAATGGTGGGACGCAATTACTATCTAACGATTATTCACTCACATATGCAACGCTAAGGGAACTAAAACGTGAAATCGAATCTCTAAAACCTAAGAAATCTCCTGGTTATGATTTGATCACCGGAGAAGTTCTCAAATTTCTACCTCGAAAAGCATTAATTAAGCTTCTATATTCTTTATATTATAAATGCTGCGCTCAGACTTAAACACGTGCCGAGCCAATGGAAAGTCGCGGAAGTCATTATGGTTTTAAACCCAGGAAAACCGCCAAATGAAGTAAAATCGTATAGACCAATTTCGCTTCTTCCAGTCATATCTAAAGTTTTCGAGAGGATATTACTTAGGCGCCTATAACCGGCTATAGAAGATAATAATCTAATCCCTGACCACCAGTTTGGGTTCAGAACCAAGCACTCGACGATTGACCAAGTGCATAGAATTACTGACGTAATAGAGAAAGCATTTGAAGAAAAAAAGATATGCTCAAGCGTATTCCTCGACGTCTCACAAGCCTTTGATAAGGTGTGGCACGACGGCTTAAAATTTAAATTACGACAAATTCTCCCCGTAAGCCTATATGATATCCTAGAATCATATCTCGGGAACAGACTCTTCCGTGTAAGACATGGTGTAGAATACTCGGAGCTTAAAGAAATTTCGGCCGGCGTACCGCAAGGAAGCGTCCTTGGGCCGCTTCTGTATCTGTTATATACTCGTGATATACCAAGAGAAGATGGCACTATCCTTGCTACCTTCGCCGACGACACCGCTATCCTTGCAGTAGGTAATACGATAGAAGAAACGACTGCAAAGCTGCAAACCACACTGAATAAAGTAAATGAATGGACGAGGGACTGGCGGATCGCCCTCAACGAAACTAAATCTGTTCACGTAAATTTCACATATAGGAAAACTAATGACTTGCCAATTTTCCTAAATTTGGCTCGAATACCCTTTGCTAACCAGGCCAAATACCTGGGAATGACACTCGACGCAAAGCTGAAATGGAATTCGCACGTGAAAATGAAACGTAAAGAACTCGATATCAAATATAGAGAAATGTACTGGTTACTCGGAAAACATTCCCAGCTCAGTACCGAGAACAAACTGCTTTTATACAAGCAGGTGCCAAAGCCGGTGTGGACCTACGGTATACAACTTTGGGGTTGTACCAAGAAAACAAATGCCAATATTTTACAAACTTTTCAAAATAAAGTACTAAGAGAAATTGTCCAAGCACCGTGGTATACTAGAAACGACGATATCCACAGGGATCTCGGAATTCCTACAATCGAAGCTGAAGCTATAAGCTTCGCGCGAAAGCATAGAAACCGACTAATCGGGCATAAAATTTTGGATGAGAGTAATTTATTGCGCCGACTACAAAGAACGAAACCTTTCGACTTGGCAAGATAAGGATTAACCGCGTCTTAATTGCGGAACATGCAGGATCTTTCAGTGGAAAGTAACCTGTCAAAAGTGTTTTTTATTTCGTTATAGAAAAATTGCTTGATAAGTTTTATCTTAGTTGCAGTATCTAACAATTAATCGAAGGGTGGTGTTTTTAGTCAGTAGAAATCTGACACTACTATGAGCACGCGCTTGCTATTCTCATAGTGTCTTTGGAAGATTTTCACCTACCCTCGGGAAAAAAAAAAACTTAAAAAAAAACATTATTATAGCCTTCCCTTTCCTTTTTGTTCGATTGGGAACACTTATGTACAAGCTAAATTCATTTAGTGGGGACAACAACCATACACAATAACAGGGAACAAATGTGTACAAGGAACATTACAGGGAACAAATTTCCAACAAACAGATCGACAATTTATTGACATTAGGTCGACTGTATTATTTGGTTTTATTTTTAGGTTTTTTTTATACTTTCTTCATTCCAGGTGACCATAACACAATTTCAGGTAAGCCAAGTAGAGGATGCGTTAATCTTTACGCGATGTTTACCTAAACAACAATAGGGTTTTTTTTTAGCTTCGATCTCATCAAAGCAGAGTAAGGTACGATTTTCAGCACAACTACTGTGAGTTTCGAGTGTCAAGTAGAGCGTAATTGTTGTAATTCCAAGCCAATCGTAGAGGCGTTGTAATGGAATCTAATAAATGGCTTTAGACTTGAGAAACTTAATACTCGAAAGAATACTAGTTTGTTGGTAACACTATCCACTACAGCTGAGTGATGCGATTATTGGCTGTTAGCTGCGGAGTGAAGATGTAGATGGCGCCAGGTGGAGTTTGGCTCTACACGATCCATTTTTAATCAGCCGATACATGTATGAATATTTCGAAGTAAAATGGAATGCATACGTTCAGAGCTGGCTAAATTTGACCGTATGGGTATTGCATACTTTCAGGATTAATACGAATTGCTGGAAACGATTTACAACATTCCAAATCTGATGCATACTTTGTGGGTTACCAAGTTATTCAGAGCTCTAAGTTCTCTCGACAAACCTTTTTTGCCAAATTGAAATTGTTAGCTTTTGACACATTTAACGAAGAGCAACTAATTATTTGATGAATTGGGTTAGTAGTGAATACACGCTTCTAATGAGCTATGTGGCATAGTAGGAATCTAACGGAGTATATGACTTTTTTCAAATTTCCTATTTTTTTTTTCGTACTAGGGGTATATTTGGCTCTTTTTGCCAAATTGAAATTGTTAGCTTTTGACACATTTAACGAAGAGCAACTAATTATTTGATGAATTGGGTTAGTAGTGAATACACGCTTCTAATGAGCTATGTGGCATAGTAGGAATCTAACGAAGTACAGTACAGCCTCGCTAGTCCGGACACATAAAGTTTCTACCGTGTCCGGAATAGCGAAATGCCCGGACTATAGAGAAAAAATTAAATACATACAATGGACAAATCAAAGACCACAAATATAAACTTCCAATGAGTAAATTTGCAACGATTAAAATGTCTAGATTCCAGAGCCAACTACAAGCGACAAAACTAGAAGGGGATTCCCCGTAATCGTACGAACAAACGTTTTTTCCAAGAAACAGAGACAAATAATATATGTATGTCCGAAACATAGAGGTGTAATATATGTATGTCCGAAACATAGAGGTGTCCGGACTACTGAAGTGTCCGGGCTAGCGAGTGTCCGGACTAGCGAGGCTGTACTGTATATGACTTTTTTCAAATTTCCTATTTTTTTTTTTCGTACTAGGGGTATATTTGGCTCTTTTTGCCAAATTGAAATTGTTAGCTTTTAACACATTTAACGAAGAGCAACTAATTATTTGATAAATTAGGTCAATAGCTAATGAATTCACGCTTCTAATGAGCTATGTGGCATAGTAGGATTCGAACGGGGTATATGAATTTAAGTTTTTTGAACATTTTTGTGTTTGTATTTTTAGCTAACTTTTTTGGTCGTAAAATAAACTTTTTACTTTTTGCTACATTTAGAGAAGAGCAAAAAATCATTTTATTATATGTGTTGATAGGTCATGAACAAACGCTTCTTTTGATCTATATGGATTAGTAGAATTGTAACGGAATCAATTTTTTTAATTTTTCAAACTGTTTGTTTTGGGTGGTTTTATTTTACTGTTTTTGGCCCATTAAGAGAAGAGCGAGAAAATAGTTGATTGAAGCGGGTAGTAGCCTACAAATATACGCTTCTTTTAAGATATGTGGCGTTGTAAAATTCGAATTGGTTAATTTTTTTATTAATTTTTTAATATTTTTTTTGCTTTTCCTTGAAAAACAAGAGAGTTTATAGCGAACTGACCGTTACAAAAAAACGCAAATTTGAAATTGTGGGCGAACGGCTTGTCCGATCGAAAAATTCTTCAAAAGCCAATGTGGCGGTTCCAGCTTTACCGGTAAGCTAGGTCCGCCACAAAATCTCCCACTTCCCGAAGAGCAAAAAAATCAAGAATAGAGCAATTAAATAGCAATTAAATCCCATGTAGTTTGTTTGGCGAAATTCGAATGTGGCGGTTCCAGCTTTTCCCACGTCGATTATACCATTTGTTAAATAGCGTTTTGCTCTCTTGATCAACTATGTACTTTTTGTGTAACTGATGTCGATGTGCTACAGCTCGACTATGAGCTTGAACATGTTTTCGGCTTAGTTCGGCCACTTGGACTACAGACTCTGAACGGGTAACACCAAACCAAATAAAGTGTTTTCGAATGAGAGGTGTTATTGTGAATGGCCCGCTATTTCGGTAGCTGTCACTTTTGAAGCTTTTATTCTTTGACATTTGACAAGTAGAAACTACGCCATTACTAAAAATGGAACGATATACGCTTTAACAACGCATTGAAATTATTAAAATTCACTACAAAAATGCTGAAAATGCTTGCAGTCATAGTTCGCAAAACTAAAGCATTTTTTGGTCGTCGTGAAGCACCTTGTCGGACCGCAATACAGAAATTGGTGCAAAAATTCGAGCTGTTGGGACAAGTTAGTGATGTGAAAATTAAAATCCGTGCACGTCGCTCAAGAACAACTGAGAATATTGCTGCTGTAGCCCAAAGTGTTGAAGAAAACTCAGTTCTTTAGAATTGGGCATTCCACAAACGTTTTTTCATGGTCGCAGTTGAATGGTATTGGACAACGTTTACTTTCAACAAGACGGCGCTGCGTGCCACACAAGAAACGAAACCATTGATCTTTTACGGGAAAAGTATCCGGACCTTGTTCTCTCTCGAAGAGGTGATCACAATTGGCCACCGAGATCTTGTGATTTAACACCTTGCGACTTTTTCCTTAGGGGTCACGTGAAAGATAAAGTCTACGCCAACAGCCCAGCGTCGATTCAAGACCTCAAAGATAAAATTCGTGAGGCTATCGAGGACATAGGGTAGCCACTTTGCGATTTGGTTATGGAAAATTTCATGAAAAGAATATGGTCCTGTATGCGTTCTCGTAGTGGCCATTTGGCTGATGTTGTTTTTCATTATTAACGGCATACCTTCCTCTTTATTATGAAATAAACATCCGATCATTTATCTCAAAAAATGGTATTTTTCTTTGAATAACGAAATAACACCTCTTATTGGAAAACCCTTTATAATATCATCGTTGTATACTCTCGTTTAATTTTGCTTTCTTTGGTTGCTGTCTTGTTGTATACGTCGTTGGATTCTTACACACAAAGAATTCATTAACAAATAAAATGTCACGAAAAAGCACCTTATTCAAGTTACACGTAATATCAAATTGTAGGTATGTAAAGTGGCAAATAAACAATTTACGCAAAACTAGGATTTTAGTGGAAAAGTCGAATATAAAATTGCCAAAGCTTAATATTTTTTCCATTGGGACCATCAGATACTTTTTTCAATTTCAGCGAAATTGATGTGCTTTTGTAAATGAACTAGTGCGTTATTTGACAGCAATAACCAATATCAGCTGTTATATTGCATTCGTTCTTGCACAAATATGGATATCAAATAAATGTTTCCCCTGTCGTAAATACAATTGGGGTAGTTTTGGTGATTCAGTCTTCCGATGACGAGAAAGATAAAAATTCTTTCAAATTTATATCCATTGCTGTTTATGTATTTCTTTATTTTGGTTTTTAAGAACCACATAAGTGTCACATCAAGTTCCATTAATTTAGACATCCAGTCTGTTAATTATAACGAGACTTATGCTATGTTATAATATGTATGTATAAGAATAGGAAGGTTACATTGCTTTACATCAGTATTCCAGAAGACAGATGAGCATCAGTTTAGAAATTTCAATATTTATTTAGTCTGTTAATTATCACCTCAGTTGCTAGTATTTTACTCAGCCATTGGTGCTTGACTGTAGGCACTTCTTTCATTTGAATCAAAAAGAATCTAAGTAGGGCCTCGGATTTATGTAGATTTCTTCGCCATCCGTGAAATTTATGTCAAGATTTTTGCCGACAATAATTAATAATAATTTTTCTTTCTTTTATAGCCGATTTTTTTTTTTTTTTATTTATATTCGGCCTTACCAATAATCAACTTCAGTCTGGCAGTTTATGCAAAGACCCCACACTTTCCAAAATCCCTTTACCAATAAACAAATATAGTTGCCAGAATATCTAACTGTAGGGTTAAATGTTAATGTTCAGAAACCCATGTTTATCTCGGGCATTAGCTAAATAAATCCTCCCGAAATGTCATTTTGCAGAGGAGTGTTGCCCAACCCTCCTAAGTGATGGTATTGAATTTCGTAATAGGAGCAAATATACATACGCTGTTGTTCAGCCTGAACGTTTATAATATATAAACTAATTTTAGTAAATGTAAATGTTTTCTGATTTTATTCGTTGGAATACAAATGTATGCACAAAATTGAAAAATAATGCATTTTTGTTTTATTTCTAAAGACTTACCCCCGTATTACAATATTTAGCATACAAAAATCTTACGTAACTGCTCAATAACGAATTGATAACTTTTACGCAGCGTTTATTAATATTTGGGTTAAAATATGTACTTCGAATATTTTGATTAAAAGAAATGGTTAGTGCTTTTCTCTGCTTTATCCTGTTTAACCGGTAGTGCTTGCTTTATGATTGATTTTCATTTTAGTTTGTATCGAATGCATGCTAAGTAAAAAATAAATTTGATATAAGTTTGGAATCTTTCCAAGAATTTCTTGAGAGTAGTCGCTAAGAGAATAAAATATCTGTTCATTTAATATTGAACAGGTTATACCTGAATACCTTTTTTTTAACAATTCTCAGTACCTTAGGCGCCAGGTAGATTTTGTATGAAGATCTCAAATATTGGTGTGAAAATGGCTGTTGTAAAAAGGTTGACTTTGCGGAAAATATAGATAGAAGAATTGTCAGCATTTAGCAAAATCCATGCAAAATAATAAATTTGGGAACTGCTGGAGGAATATCAGGTAGTATATGAGAATTTAAGATATACAAAGTTCTGTATTACTTGGTGAGAATTCATCTAGGAGAAAACATGACAGTTTATATATATGTGGAAGAATGCCCAAGGCTTTATATTTTTTTCCCGAATTAGGTAATAAAGCTATGCAATTTTTAAAAGATCAAATTGTATTTATTTTTACACCTCCATACACTTTTGCAAGTACTGTTTTGCAAACGGAAATGAATAAGCAGGTTAATATTTCTTTCGAAAATATTCACTTGCTAACGATCTAAATGTGATCTTTAGACTACCAATAAGTTTTGATTTGCATTATTAGCCAACGAATAAATCAAAGCTTTCTAATAAACTGTGTTCCGTTTATTGTATAATTTGAAAGAGACCTTAATACGACACAAATTCACTCATAAATCAATCGTGAAGTATTAGCAAACAAAGGAAAGCGTACTATAAAAAGTACCGAAAATTGTGTCCGATCGAACAATAGGGCATTACTGATTTGCATACGATATTTGACAGATCAGCGGATATTTTGTGCATTTCCTATTTTCTGTTTTGTTTTTTGCTTATAATAATCTTCAAAAAGCCTTTAAAAGAAATCTGATGGGCAAATTAATTTGCAATTAAAATATTCCTTTTTTTAGAATAAAATCCTCGTTGTGAAATAAACCATTGACCTTGTTTTTCACGAAAACAAATTATGAAATTTGAATTCTGCGATGACAAAAAATGTAATAGTTTCTAAGAAAGTTGTCGCACTAGCAAATGCGGAGGTCTAATTGTTTATTGGTTCCGTTTCACTAATGCTGTACATTTTTACTAAAGCTGGCAACCAGCTAATCGTCGACATTAGTGTTTGATTATTAGTAAGGCCGATTATATATATAAACAGCACAAACAGCACATAAGTGAAGAATGCAAATTATTTTGTTGGTTGGAAGGTTACACGTACTTGATCGATCAAATAGTAAACCAAAATACATGCAACATGCTTAGCTGCAATAACAATGAGTTATGAAATAAATAGGTACCTACATAACGTACTACAGCTATATAGTCACTGGAACTGAAGGTCATGACTTACGTTGAATGGAAACTCCAAAATTACTACCGTGAGTTAGTCATGCTATTTCATTGAAATTATCCGATGTTAATATTTTGAGTTTAAAACTGACATGACAGCTGTTACTCAAAATAAGGAGCTGCAATTGAGTTTCATAATTAAAAAGAAAATTAAAGTAATTGTTTTTATTTTTTACAAACTTACCGACCATGCTCCGTTTTGCTTCATTCGAGCTTCTATAACTATATAAAGAAATCAAAAAATTGCACTTAATTATTGAATTATATATCAAATCGGTTTTTATCTATATGCATCGTTGTCAAGAAGGTAGATTCAAATGTTAGATGTTGTGGCTGCCCGGTATGTTGGTACAAACAATAATCAGCGTTTCTTACACTTTAAAATGCGTTTGGACTATGAGTATTACCATGAACATTGTCAAACTATAATACTCTCGATGGGTTAGGAAAAACAAAAACAAAAATTGTGTAATCGCCCAAAGATCTGTTGAAAATATGTTTTTCCGATGTTTTCCGACGATCGAAACTGAGCCTCTCGCTTAGTAGCCGAGCTCGAGCACAAATAAAATAACACTATAGAAAAAACAACGATACATATCGGATTTCCTTCTATTCACTAATTCGCTCTCACAGTGCCGGCATATATAGAAATAAACTGCACGATTTTCAGCGGAGTCGGTTGAGTAGAATCTGAGTAATAGTAGTACGTATTTTTTACAAGCTCCCTCTGAGCTATTAAAATTCAAACATTACAAATATTCGTTTAGTACTTGGGTTAAGAAAGTTGTAAAGTTTGTGTCTTTCCTCTATAAATCAATACATTTTGTAAACATACATTTAACATAATATTACTATTACTTAATGCATAAGGTTGAACATTTCTTATATTGAACATATTTCCCTTCGTGTTTTAGCTTTAAATTATTCTTAAGTTAATAAAAAATACTAATAGATTCATCAAAACTCTTTGTTTTAACGCCAAACACTTTAACGAATTTAATATAACGCTGTTACATATCTTTGCATTTAACACGTTCGCTCTCACTTTTAAATGCGTGGAGTTGCTCAGATATACACTTTTGGTAATCATGGTAGAAATACTGGCAAGTATGCAGAAATGTTTGAAATTGATGTCTAAATCGACTGGAATAATAAAAAGCGTTTTTTTAAATGACTGCTATAGCCGTCATTTGTGCCACTCATATGCAACTACTGATTTGTCGTGCAAATGACGGGTATGACCGTCTGACCATAAAGTTCCCAAAAACACACTTTTTTCCAACATGCACTACTTCAAAATGAAGAATATGACGGCTAATGCAGTCATTTGCTTCAACGAACTTCAAATTTAAATTTCCATTGGACATAGGGGATTCCCCATTTCAAAAGCAAAAACGCAACACATTTGAACAGAACTTAAACGCTAAAAGTGTTGCCATATCATATGGTATCGTACTCGATAGTGTAAATTATAAAAATGGTTACGTAGGACACAAAACTCAAACGACGGTTATAGCCGTCATTTGTTTTTTTTTTGTTACTCCAAATATGGCGGCTATAGCCGTAATAAGCGCGAACGTGTTAAAGATAAAACTTTATTTTGGACTGTTCGAACCTTATAATGAAATCATCACCACATAGAAACAAACATGTTGAGCAGTATACATAAAATATGGTTTTACAATGACTTTGCATGTATATATTAATTGCACTTTAAGTTGAAATATCACTTTTTTTAGAAACCTACCTTTCAGATCCTTTTTTAGATATACATTATATTCAATACGATTTGTATACCTAGTGTTTTCAATAGTTATTTATAAATACTTTATTTCTTTTACTTTCTCGATACCTTCGCCATCTGTCTACAGTCTTCTTAACATTCCGCGATACCAAATTTTTTAACTCACAATGGCGGAATTTTCCATACATATTTTATGTTGTGACTTACAAAATATTTAAGGTGAAGGTTAAAAATGATTATAAGTAAGGCCCATTGAGTTAAAGTCTATTTTGTTTTAACCATTTTTTATCAAAAGATTAATGATGTCAATGGTTTATTCATGTTCTAGTTACATTTCAGCAATTTGCAACTGTAGTATTGTTCATGGAATCACATAATTAGCGTCAGGCAAGCCTTCTTTAATTTATCGAAGACTCATGTAAGTTCTACTCAGTAGCTCCATAACTTGTTCAGTAGGTATACTTAATGATCCCATCTCTCCTGTTTTGCGCAGGAGACTCCTGTTTTTTGGACCGAAAACCTGTGACCTGTTTTTGCCCTCGAAAAACCTGTTTTTTACTAAAGATGCTTTTAACGCACTAAACTTTAAAATTTCAAACGTGTCAACGTCGCTTCACGTCGAACATCGCAGTGAACTGGTAACTGCGCGAAAAAGCTAACGGAGCAAAAATTACATACGGACATACTCCCTCTCTCACTTTTTCAGTCAGTGTACGAAATCATAAACTAAATAGTAAATAGACTGACAGCTTCAGCCAAAAAAGAGAAATTGCCTACAAGCTGAATTTGGCCTTGAGTGTAGCCCAGTTTGAATTCATGTATTTGTGCCATGTTAATCAAAGGGGCACACATATACTTGAGAAAAACCAGCCTACATACACTGCCGGTTGAACCAGATGTCAGGTAGCCTGATGTGGATTCTCATTTCTATATCGATTGTGGGACTGTTTTGCATTTTTACACGTATTCACAGACAGGCTCGCTCTCAGAGAGAGAAAGGGGAAAAATCTGCGGGTGAAATCGGGGAGACGTACGAAAGCTGTCAGTCTATTTGCTATTTAGTTTATGACGCGAATAGAACGTCATTATTTTTATGTGCGCCATTAGTTCTTTGTCTCTTTGCGCTCCGCTGATGCCAACGTAGAAACAGATGACGATTTCGACATTGACCTTGAAGATGATGATGATTATTGACTAAGCATTTTTTTAAATATTCTTTAATACATATTATTACGTATTTTTATTACATTAAACATTAAATTAGTACTCACATTGAACTCCTGTTTTACACCTTTTTTTCAAAATAAAAAACCTGTGAAACGCTACGATTTTGTGAATTTCTCCTGTTTTTCAGCAAAAATGAGATGGGATCATTAGGTATACTAATAATGATATTTTCTAAAACTTCTTATCTTATTATAGGTAGAGGTAATAAATATGTAAACATCATTTGCTCACGGAGAGCCCCATCCGTATCCACTGAATGTTAGCTGTAGAATGGTGTAATTTATAAATGTAACTAGGAGGCAAACATTTGAGGTGCTCATTATCCAGCTCCGACCCTGGTCGCTTATATTATCCCTGTGTCAAGGGCTTGTAATTGCCGCTTCCAAGGTCAAATACCTAATCAAGTTTTGTTCAATAGTTTTCCCAAAAATGCACAATAAATGTGTATTATCATTAAAATCGGAACATATTCCCCTTCCTGTTTAGAAGGGAAAACGGAAACAGAATACTCATGCATCGTTGTATGATGTGGATAATGAGCTAGATTTTACTTTCCCTTTCTCGGCTGTCTCAGTTACAGTTTGCACCTTCGCCTTCGAATATGTCATTAAACCTAACGGGTTAATTGAACTGGCCGGTAGTCTCTCTGTTAGACAAGTAATTTGATCGCATTAATGTGTAGTTACCATTATAATATTTATAATTATTATTGCTTTTACCGGATTTGATAAGTTGTGGAAAGTAAGCAACAGTTGTGATAGCAACTATATTGGGTACTTATTCGTATTATATGAATTCTAAATTCGATGCGTTACAAACGAGTAGCTCGGAACAGACGAGAGAAAATCTATATAATGTATCTATTTTTATTATATTTTTAACCAGTGTTTAACCAATATAATATAATATATTGAAATAAAATTAATTTGAACCATAATTCTGAATAATTTATATATGTAATTAAATATGTCTACTATAATTATTTCTACCTTTACCACTCAAATGAATAAATCCTTTTTTCTTTTTTTTTTTCTTTTGCATTATGTCATCTGTGTGTATCATCCATGACAACCGCCACTGTGTCATCCGGGTGACCAACCGATGACATCCATTTTGGAACAAAATAAATAGCTGATGACTACACGGATAACACTTTGTAATAGGGTATTTAAAACAGTTCCACAAATAAAAGACAACAACGCACAGCCCAAACCAGAATCAATAAACTTTAAGTGCGTATTCCACTAGCTGTTTAGACGCGAATTAAGAATGGATTTTCTCTCCTTATAAAAAAGGCTTGCATAACTCACGAGCCATAAGCTATATTACAATAAAAAGAGACAATATTCAATAATTTCTTGGGTGTACTCGTACCGGAACAGTTTTAAGAAAGAGAAAGCCTAGCTTCTCACATCCATTAATTTTGTGTGAGTCCAAATGGCCAATTGAGGAGCTCTCACATGACAGTTATATTCTCAGATGTCTGTCATACGTTCGCGAGAGGTGGCGCAGTGAAAAAAACCTTAAGTTGGAATTTTGTGTTTCTTCGGTACTCGAACCTGGGACCCCTCTCTTAGTAGTCCAACACACTAACCATTAAGCCACTGCGCCATTAATTCATTCATTTATAAATGGGCCCTGTCAAAAACTTGCAGGTGTCATACGAAAAAGATTAAACAAATGTATTAATACTAAAGGTTGCCTTAAGAAATCCAATAAGGATTTAGGTAAGAATATTCAACAAAATATTAATCTTCGAACTCATGGATATAAACGGCTAGACGTAATAAGTTATAAAGGGTTTTCCAATAAGAGGTGTTATTTTGGTATTCAAAGAAAAATGTAATTTTTTGAGATAAATGATCGGATGTTTTTTTCGTAATAAAGAGGAAGGTATGCCGTCAGTAATGAAATACAACATCAGCCAAATGGCCACCACGAGCACGCATACAGGACCATATCCTTTTCAGGAAATTTTCCATGACCAAATCGCAAAGTGGCTGCCCTATTTCCTCGATAGAATCACGTTGAGGATGGAGAGGCTTCTCAACAATAACTCTTGGGTTTTACAAGCCCCAAAATGCGACAATTTTGCTTGTTGACGTAGCCACCGAGGTGGAAATTGGCCTCATCAGTCAAGATGATTTTTCGATGGAATTCCGGATCATTTTCATGCATTTCAAGGACCCAATCAGTTTTTTTACCATTTTTGTAGTGAATTTTAATAATTTAATTTTTAGTAATGGCGTAGTTTCTATCTTATCAAATGTCAAAAAATAAAAGCTTCAAAAGTGACAGCTACCTAATAGCGGGTCATTCACAATAACACCTCTTATTGGAAAACCCTTTATTATGTACCATATCCTAAGTAGGTGTTAAATAGACCGTCAGCTCCCGCGCACCTACGCGATTCCCTAGGCAAATTTTGAAATAAAAATATTCTCTTAAATTTCTTATCTGTGAATACTCATGTAAAGTGTAATAAAAGAAAAAAAAAACTGAATGAACACTCATGCAACTATGCGTTAATTATAATTATTGCGGCTCATTTACTGCAACTTGGCACACACAGCTTGTAGGCAGCGCTGCCACTTTGCTACGATCGTAGCAAAACTGCTACGCAATTGCCCGTTTGCTACGCTGCTACGCACTCTCCCTAAAAACGCCTATTTTGCTACTTTTTTTTTAAGCACGAAATGAGAACAAAAATCGTGTAATTAAGGCAATGCTTACATGCAAAGCGCCTTTTAAGTGAAGTTTTTAATGCTTTTTTTTTTTTTTTTGTTTGATTATAGTTTTGTAAAATATATAGTTTACCAACTATACTTGTACTAGTCCTTAAAAAAATATTTACTTTGAATAAAGAATTAAGTGTTTTTTGTTTATTTTCGAAAAAAAATTTATATTTTGGACTTTTGAGTTTTGCTACACAAATTAAGTTTTGCTACGCAAATTTGCTACGCAAATTTTTTCCCTTGTGGCAGCACTGCTTGTAGGTAGTTTCTCTTAATTTGTCTGAGTTGACGGTCTATGTAATACTTAGTTTATGGTTATACTGTTCATCATAAACTAAGTTTTAAATAGAACGTCAGCTCTTTCAACTTAAGAGAATTTGCCTACAAGCTGTTTTCGGTGTTTCTATGTGCCAAAGTATGTGTGCCAATGTTAAAATAAATTAGACGCACGCATACACTTGCACATAGGAACCTGACAGATGCCTCTGACAGTTTATTCCGTGGTAACATTGGAAACAATTCAAATAATTCAAATAGTTGTCCGTTATTGCGACGTGTTAAGAAAACGGTGGGTATGGTGTGGTGAATTTAGTACCAAATTACATTAAAACGCATGGTAGGTATACATTATTAGGATTTCTTTCATTTTACCTAGATAATCTATATAGTACGGGATGTTTACATTTTTGTTGTAAACAATGGAAATCGATGAACTTACGAATCATTGACAAAAATAAAAAAAAAGCTTATTAATATCAAAAAAATCTGTTTGCTAGGTAATGATTTTGAATCGTAGGAATTAAAAGAAAATTGTAAGCAGCAAGACTTAAATGCATGAAACATATCAGTGCACATGTTCTTTTATTATCACATAGATATATTTATCACAAAAACCATATGAATTGAAAGAAAATGCTCCTGACTTAAACAAATAAATTTTCGCATAGATACTTTTTAAGCATTTTCTTTCAATTCATATCGTTTTTGTGACAAATATATCGATGTTATAATTACAGAACATGGGCATAAATGAAAGAAAATACATTTTCGTTGATTGTGTCTATTAGACTTTTTCTTTTTATTATAAATACAAAATTATTAATATTCTGGGCTCACGCAATTCATTTCAAATGTAATTTTTAATTATGTCAATTGCATACAATTTTTTAATAAAAATAATTTTTTTTTTCCATTAATAAACGGAATCTTCATGAAAAGATTGGGCCTTACTAAATTTAAGTACGAGTAGTTCACAGTGGTTATATGTTCCATACAAATTTCGCAAATGTGAGCTTCCGTAAATTTAAAGTCGATATTAAATTTGTTATTATTGCGCGCAGTATAACTCAAAAATCATACCCACACAGAAATGTTTATATCTTTTCCCTAAAGCATATTTTAACTTTTAATGTTCTTAATCAATGCTTATCTTTATATTGGTTACCGTTTTTCTGTCGACATTTCAGGCGAAATATTTTTTTTACCAAAAACAACAAAACGAAAACAGACACAATAATTATAGGAACAAAAATAACTTATTTTATTTTAACGAATGCATTTTCACACTTTATTCCTTTATTTCATATTGATTACATTCGCTTTACGCATTTTGTAAAATACATGTTTTCGTGGTGAAAGAAAACAACGAATTTAAACTCTCAGAACGCATCCATCAGCTGACAGAACCTCACCAAATACACTAACTCTCAGCAGTGTTCTTAGCGCTCTTTCTTTATTTTTCCCACGAAGCGTAATAATTGTTCCCTTTTCACTAAACTCAAATTCCCTCGATTTTTTAGTGAAACAAACCGTACTTTAAAAGTAAAATTTGTATTGTTCAGAAAGAAAATAACATAAATTAATCTTCAGTATAAAAATCGCAGTTTGCTAACATTATAATAATTTTTTTTGGTACTAGAAATTGTTGCTAAAGGTAAATCTCCCTTTTATGTACATTTAGTGCGTTGATATTCATGGTGAAATATGAAGCTGGGGTTGAATTACCGCATCCGTGATCTAGCTTTACGTGACTGAATTTGTTATTGTTTTGCTTGTAAAATCCACAAAATTCAGTGACGTATTGCTCGCTCACGGATGCGGTAATTCGACCCCTGAACTGCTTAACCCCAACGAATAATAAGTTTTTGAAATGTGAGGAATTCAACTTTGTAGATGCTTTTAAAAATTAAAAACTGAAAATTCTAAACAAAAATGGTCAACAAATAAAGACAGACGCAACTTTATGAAACTTTTTTTCCTAGATCATAAGTATTCTAAAAAAGGTAACCAAGAAAGCCACATTTCCTACTCATTCATCAGGGTTTGAAATCATTGCTTAATTTCACTTTATATAAAATATCTAGTTATTTATTAATTTAATAAAATCAAATAAAATTAAAACCAAACAAAATATAACCATTATCACTGCCAAATGATGTTGGAATATTTAGAATTGTAAAAAAACAAAAAAGCTAATTTCAGATGATAGAGGTCCATTATAGCACATATCGCTTTTTGTAATAATTTAGTTGTTGAGCTTTCGACTGGCGTACTGCAGCGGCTGAATTTTGAACTTTTCTGACGTCGTTTTCCATTGGGCAAAAAGAAGCGTCCGGGAGTGTCCGGAATCGAAAAAATCACTTCTGAAACCGTTCCATTGGCACAAAAAATACTCTTCGGGTGATTCTGAGAAGAGAATCCACTCAAGAAGCACTCACACAAGTGCAATTTATGTAGTTATTACAAGTCAGCTGGCAACAGCCGTAGATAATTTTTTGGCATTTCACCAATACTTTTGTGGATTCTTTCAGAAGCAGTTTTGCTGTTCCATCGGATCACAGAATGAGTGGATCCCCGAGTGAAACCAATGGAAAACGACAATGGATGTCTCAAAACAGAGTTCACAGCGCACTTTTATATATTTTTAATTTTTGCAACTAAGAAAATTAATAGACCCGGCGAATGATTTCTTTGATCTTGTGGGTGACATGACAGACACACTATAAGAATTATAAGATACTAGCTAGTACCCGCGACTTCGTCTGCGTAGAATTAGTACTTCAAGTAACTCAATTAAAATATTCATATCCTATGTCATTATTCTCAGAGGTCCCATCTATCCCTATAGGTACCAATATTAATAAAAGTTGGTTTTGCGGCCTTGAAAATGAAACAATCTGACTTTCGCATTTATAATATTAAGATTATATCAAGACTACCTTGAATTTTCGGTGCAAATGACAACTTACAACAAAACTATGTTTTGAAATAACAAAGTGATGCCAAATTCGTACAGTTATTTTGTGATCACCTAAAGTATTTGACTATTACAAAAGTATCATATATCACCTTTCCCTACACAAAATGTTGTTCATAAACTAAGCTCCAGCGCTACTACCCAATTCCCCCGCAAATTTTGGTGTGAACAGTGAAATGTGAAATTGTGATTTCTGAATACGCGTGAAAAATCATTAGAGTATCATGTTTTCACTATAATACTCTTGTATTTGTAATCCATTTTGCCGTCGACTCTCTTTCATTGCGTCGTTTGTACGGGCAGGATGAATGAAATAAAAGTATTACCCTGAATCATAGTTTGTAGTTTTTACACAGAGTTTGCGTAGATGAAATTTAATGTAGTAAAACTCAATTTTTTCAATTGTTAGATAATTTTTTCAAAAAGTAAAAATAAGAACTTAGAAAATCTCTTTTTTTTACACGTCATTTGTTAAGATTGGTTGAGCTTGTGAACCCTAGCGGTAAATATATTACAAAACTACAGAAATAATATAGACTGGATTTTAAAAGTAAACCACCTAAAAATTAATTGCACAATCCGAAATTAACTTTTGGATTGATTGTCGATGCACACGAACATAACCAAAACTGAACTCACCTCCATGAAATCACTTTTCGCTGGTAATTTTCACAAAAAATCGGTTCCAAACAATGTATTTAATCAAATTGAATTACAATAACTATCGAAAGCCGATAAAACTTGGAAAAAATACTGATAAATCGCAACGCACGTCTGCAGAGCACAATAGTATTCAATTGAAAGACTGTGCAAATGAATCAGCAGCCAAACGTTGATGCACACAACGCCATATATAGGCAATACCGGAACCATCATTTGAAATCATGTTCGTTTTTAATGTGTGACAAAAAACATTGCTACAAAAACAAAATTTGTCACACAAATTTGGTGCAAAAACAATTGTCGCAAAAAATTATGAAAGCAATTATGTAACGTAAACATAAACGTCATCTATCGTGAAAATGGTGTCGTGAAATCGCTCAGTACAAAACGTATGGGAAAATTAATTTTCTTTATAATTTTTTTTTGGGGATTTTTCGAGAATTTAGAGTATTCTTCTTGTTTGGCCGCAGTCCGAATTGGTGCGAATCATTAAAAGCGGTCCAGGCGGTTTTCGTATTAAATTGGCTGGCGATATTCCGAGCTCTACTTGCATTACGGGTTCGATGCGAAATGTTAGATCTTCTGGCTCGCGGCATTGTGAATAACACTGAGAATTATAGGATGTTCTAACTTCACAAAATAAATATCTTCGTTGTTAACTTACCGTTTGAAAATAGAATTCAATGAAAAAATGATAAATCATCAATTAATTGCACAATCCGAAATTAACGGTTTGATTGATACAAAAACATATTGTCTCACATATTTTGTGAAAAAATAATTGTCGTAAAAAAATTGGAAAAAAAATTGTCAGAAAGTAAAGTAAAAATAAAAGTCATAAATGTAGGGGAAAATTTATTTTATTCATAATTTTTTCTTCTTGTTTGGCCGGAAACCAGTCAGAATTGGTGCGAATTATCGAAATCGGCCCAGGCGTTCTCGAGTTATAAGCGTAGTAACTAACATCACTTTCTTTTATATATTTAGATAATTCCGATAACATTTTTAAATATTTGAAGTTTGGGTCAAACCTTTGATTTGTAAACCTGCCAGAAATCTCAAATTCATATATTTATTTTTTCCAAATCCTAATGATACATACGCAGATGATGGAGTGAATGGAGTCGAACTTGTATGAGCCTGTTATTAAGCCAAGAAGCGGAGATTTCATCAAAGTAAATATTTTCCAATATGAAGGTTGGAGAAATGTTTAAGTTGCACAAAAAAATATAGCATTTTCTTAAAAATTAAAAAAAAAATACATTGGTTCTTCTAAAATCGCTTTATCATAAAAAAATCAATGTATCACCTTAAACTTTTGAAAGCTGTTAGCAAAAAAGTGAATAAAGAATTGATTAGTGCGTATTATGATTCCAAAATACTAACGGCAAATGGATATCTTAAGAAAGAGCGGCAAGTCGTTAACAGTATTATTTAGTCTAAAAGTTTAAATTAACACTGATCCCATCGTACTTTAGAAATGGTGGTACCGACATTTCGAATTCATTAGAATGAAACAACGAACTCAGCAATAACTTCACTTTCTTTGCTACAGAAACAGGGTCGGGTGCACCTCATCCCCAGACAACTCATCCCCTGCCAAATTACACACCTAGCGCCATCTACATCTCAACTCCACAACTAAAATTCAATAATCGCATCACTGGCCTTTATTGGGTAGTGCTACCCTCAGTCGAATATTATGATGAGTGTTAGGAATAATGTATGAGGGATGGAAGGAGATAGGTAGGTACCAAATTTATGTAATGCTAGGAAAAAGATGCACACAACAAGCGTTCTCACCTAGCCTCTCACTATCAACTCCTACTCTCACCTCCACGTGGTGACTGGTGGGTGCCTAGTACCTCGACTGCAGATTGGGTAACCAACCCCTTTGGAAGGTCGTTGGTGGCAGCAGACGAGAGAGGGGGGAGGAGTGTTGTTTTCTCACTAAGACACCTCCTCTGGTACCAGACGGCAGCGGAAGAGTTCCCTAGATGGAGCCAACGGTGGCGTCTACAGTTCCAGTCAGGTCGAACTATTTAGTGTAATCCCTATAGAGCTGCTCTGACATATTCGGATACCAGGTCTATAGGGATTTCCAATACCGAGCCAGGGTGTTGGAGAAGAGTTGGTGGCGGATGAACCCTTAATGGGCCAACGGCAGCGCTCACATCCCAAAGTGGGTTACTGGCACCGGAATAACCGGCCTGCTGTCCTAAGGTCAAGGGCCTGGCCCTCCAGGTTGGGGGTTGTGCCGTCGGGGTAACTTCCCGACCATGTAAACAAAAACACTAGTTATGGGAGAGACACCTAAAGCCTCGGATAACGATTTCCCTCAAACGGCAACCAGACCCGGAACGTCAACGGACAACGATTTTAGAGTATGTACCTGGAACGTGCAAACGCTGTACACCCCAGGTGCTACTCAAAAACTTGAGTCTGTCCTCACGCGGTACAAGGCAGATATTACCGCGATCCAGGAGATACGATGGATAGGATCAGGTATGATGAAAAGGAAAAATTGAGATATTTATTACAGCTGCCATAAAAGATTGCATGTATTAGGATGCGGATTCGTCGTGGGAAATCGGCTTAGGACAAAAGTCATTGACTTTAAGCCGATAAGTGATCGCCTAGCTGTGATCCGCATCAAAGCTACTTTCCAAAACAGAAGCCTAATATGTGCACACGCCCCTACCGACGAGGCTGAAGACCCTATCAAGGAGGAGTTTTATGACCTCCTGGATGGAGCCTACGGAGCCTGTCCGGAGTACGATGTCAAAGTTGTGCTCGGGGACTTCAATGCTAAAATCGGAAAGGAAAACATCTTTGGCGGGTTAGTTGGTAAGCACAGAATCCACGAAACGACCACAGACAACGGTTACCGACTAACTGACTTCGCGGCAGCTCGTAATACGGTGATAAGTAGCACTAGGTTTCCAAGGCTAAGGATCCACACAGCAACCTGGCGCTCTCCAGACCGTCGAACCGCCAACCAAATCGACCATGTGCTAATCGACGCGAGGCACGCATCCAACATCCTCAACGTGCACACATTCCGCGGGGCAAACGTCGACTCTGACCATTTTCTTGTTGCGGCTAAGTTCAGAGCTCGACTATCCAACGAGAAGAAGCTGCGTTCCGCCCAGAAGAAGAAATTCGACGTTGGACGGCTTAGCACACCTGGAGTAGCCAGAGTCTACAAAGAGCGCCTGAGTGAAAAACTCTCCGCAGTGCATTCACCTACCACAAATGCCAACACCCAGTGGTCCCAGTATCGCGACATCATCAAAGAGGTAGCCGAAACCACCTTAGGGTACCAGCCACCCCAGAGAAAGAGCCCGTGGTATGATGATGAATGCGAATGCAGGAAAAAGGTGACAGAAGATGCACATATGAAGGCGCTGCAGCGCAAAACAAGGGCAGCGAGGGAAGAGTATCGAGCCAGGAGGAGGGAGGAGAAGAAAATCCTGCGTAGAATGAAGAGGGCCTACGCAGTCTCCCAGCTCAAGGAGATCGAAGAGTCCCGCGATCGAAGCAACATCCCGAAGTTCTACAAGAAAGCCAAGCAACTGGCTGCTGGCTTCAAGACCGGAACGCAGGCTCTTCGAAACAGTGATGGAAACCTAGTCACCGAAGCGCAGGGAATAGTAGATGTGTTTAAGCAGCACTTCCAGCAGTTGCTAAATGAGCATCATGTAGAGAGAGTGATAGGGCAAGAAGAGAACCCACGTCCAGTCAATGAAGATCCAGTTCCACCACCCAGTATAGAAGAAGTTGGCTTAGCAATAAAAAAGCTAAAGAACAACAAGGCCGCCGGCTCTGATGGTTTACCAGCGGAGCTCTTCAAATACGGTGGTGATGTTTTGGTAGGGCGCATGCACCAAATCATCAACCAAGTATGGGTGGAAGAAAGTATGCCCGATGACTGGACTATCAGCTCCATATGCCCCATCTACAAAAAAGGCGATCCTATGTCTTGCAAGAACTATCGAGGCATATCCCTGCTTAATGTCGCATACAAGATCCTATCCAACGTACTGTGTGAACGTCTCAAACCGTTCTGCAACACACTAATCGGCACGTACCAGTGTGGCTTCCGGCCCGGCAGATCGACTATAGACCAAATTTTCACACTGAGGCAATCCTGGAAAAGACCAATGAATTTCAAGTCGAGACTCACCACCTATTCATCGGCTTCAAAGCCGCATATGATAGCATTCATCGTCAGGAGCTTTATGTGGCGATGGCCGAATTCGGGATCCCGGCAAAACTGATCCAGCTATGTAGCGTGACGCTGGAGAACACACGCTGCAATGTGCAATTTGGAAGTAGTTCCTCCGAGCTATTCCAAACATGCACCGGATCTCGGCAAGGAGACGCATTATCATGTGACTTCTTCAATCTCGTGCTAGAGCAGATAGTGCGCAGGGCAGGTGTCAACACGGAAGGCACTATCTTCAACAAATCCATCCAGCTACTGGGGTATGCATATTGACATATTGACATCATCGGTCGCTCCCAGCGTGCCGTGATAGAGGCTTTTACGGAGATTGAAGAACAGGCGAAATTCGTTGGTCTTGTAGTAAATGAGGACAAGACTAATTGCATGCTATCAACAAACAAACAAGCATCTGTCCACCGCCTAGGACAGAAGGTCACTATTGATAGCAACAATTTCGAGGTAGTTAAGGAGTTTATCTACCTCGGAGTAAACATGAACTCCACAAATGACATCCTAGTGGAGATCCGGCGAAGAATTACCCTAGGAAACCGCTGCTACTTTGGTTTGGCAAAGCAATTGGGTTCAAAACTCCTAACTCGAAGGACAAAATGTATGCTTTACAGAACCCTTATCCTGCCAGTTCTGCTTTATGGCGCCGAGTGCTGGACGATAAGCAGGAAGGGAGAGCTGATACTGGGCTCCTTCGAAAGAAAAATTCTTCGGCGGATTTTTGGTCCTGTGTGCAAGGAGGGCGAATGGAGGAGAAGATACAACCGCGAATTCTATGAGCTGTACCAAGATGTGGATGTAGTCCAAAAGGCCAAAATACGTCGACTACATTGGCTCGGCCATATCGAGCGAATGGACAATAATGCTCCAGCTAAGAGGATCTTCGAATCCCAGCCGCCAGGTTCGAGACGACAAGGAAGACCGAACCTCCGTTTCAAAGACCAACCCATCGCGGATGCCAGAGCGCTTGGTCTGGATAACTGGAAGCAGCGTGCCCGGGATCGCAGAGGATGGAAGGCTGCAGTGTCTCAGGCAGAGACTCTCCACGGGTCGGGAGCCCGTTAAGTAAGTAAGTAGGAAAAAGATATAAGAATGGGAAATACTTTATGTTTGTTGTACCTGAATGAATTTATATTATTCCAAGAATGTTACTATTTAATTAATTTAAATCTGAAGCTATAAGAATAAGTTTTTGAGAAAATAAATTGACTTTTAGCTTCAGAGAATTATTTGAGTAAATAAATGTTAAAAATTCGCGCATATTCTTTAAACTCTAGAGAATAAAAGGACAAATTTCGCCAAAGATATGTGAATGCCTTTGTGGCTTCCCCTCTATTTCACAAAATGGTTTCTAAAAACAATTGCACCACCAACTTCGAACACAAATTGTCTTGTAATATGGTAACACTTATATGAAAACACATTGAATACCATAGACTACAAACGATAAGGGTGAGTCGTGAGAAGTAAAAACCAAATTTTTTGTGAGAAAACATTATTGACTTTTAGCTAATAATATAATAAAAAATAATAATAATAAAAGTAAGAAATTCGCGCGAATTTTATTTAACTTTTATTTTCTCAAATTCTCTACAGTTAATTTATTTTCTCAAAAAAAATATTCTTCAAACTCTAGAGAATATGGTATTCATTGAAATTGAGGAGGGCCAGGTCTCTAATAAAAAATTATTTTACTCTCGCATTCAAGGGGTATCAGGTATCAGGTAACGAATCAATGACTAATGCTGGGCATGAAATGCGTAAGCAACCGTAAAATACCATTTTAGTTACAATTAAGATGATTAATAAGTTAGTTTGTATATGATTTGTAAATTTATCTCTTTCAATTAGTTTTAGAATAAGCTTGTACATGTATAACACGCAAAACTAGTTTCACCAGACTGGATTTTCACAGTTTTTTTCTTTGCAGTTCTAAATGCTACTTGACCTTTAGTCTGCAAATCATTTTCTAACTGCTATATGAGGAAATCTAATTAATATCATGGTATCTTTACTCATATGACTCATCTGCTTCCTGTCACCTAGAAATATTTTTTATCTTATGGTTCATTAAAATTAAAAAAAAAATAGCAAAGGAGCATTTTTATGGACATACATAATTATTTATTAAGCTGAGTAGAATTGCAAAATCCTTAAGGACCTTACTATAAATTCAAATACCATCCCACCATGCTCAAAGCTGATTGATATTATAACATCAACAGAAAGAATATGTATAGTACTTTCTGTCGCCTACATCTAAGATAGAATTTAAATACCTATGTTACATACAGGGGGAGGGGACACAGTGCATTTCAATGTTTTATCGCTCAAAATCAGTTGAAGGTCGAATAGTTGCTGATTGATATACACATACTTTGGTTAGGTATATATGTAAACTACAAAAACGAAAAATATTTATATACCTACTTACCTTTCTGACATACTAAATCGACGTCGCGTCGGTTCGGCGTTGACTAATACATAGATGTTTACCCCTTTGCAGATATCCGATGAAGGTGATGTTGAACGATATCTGACTATTAATGACCACGCATGTATGTATTAATATATATTTATATATAAATATTTTTATTTGTATTGTATTGCTTCAGAAAGTCCACAAAATCTTAAATTTGCAAATACCTCATTTTTGGTAGATAAAATTTATTGTATTCAAACTTACAAAATCATGTAGCTATAGAGGAATATTTTGTAACCTTATTTTGTACTGGTAAGATTTCTATCATCTTGCGCTTAAATGATCACATACCGTTTCCAAAAACCGAATACATGAACAAATTCATTATGTCTTTTTGTATTCGACAAATCATGTCTGAATCAAATTTTACTAAACTTTTAATATTGGACCATTGCTTGCGCTTAATTCAGGTATACCACTCTCATTTATACTTTATTACGACACATCATCGACTCATAACAAATACCAATGCACAATGAAGTATGAAAGCAAAGCGAAAAAAGAGTCAAATATTTTGGAAAGGAATGGTGGGTAGGTAGATAATTATTAAAATAAATGAAAAAACGCTGCAATTTTTGTTGGGTTCGTTGAAATCAACATGTTTTTCTCTTTTCGAACGAAGTCTGTTAATTTTTTTATTTTTTTTTTATAACCGTCATTTACTACGCGAACAAGTGGCGGGTATATATTAGATATACATTATAGATGTATTAAATGTTGTCTACCCACCAACACAAAATATGTTTTTTCCAACAATCAAATAAATTGAAAGTGGCGCGGTGGTGGCAACCGCGACGTTGTATGTGCTTAGTGCTTACAGAAGAAGGCGAATCGATATAAATAAAAGAGTTGAACAGAAAACTTGTTTTGAGAGAAATTTACTTGGAATTTGGTGAGAGACAATATTTGCGGGAGGTTTCTTTTGCAATTTGCTTTTGTTTTTAATGCAGTGTCTGCCTGCGTAATCATATGTGTTAAATACAGGGTGAACGCGAATAGTGAATGGATGTAAAGTCGTTATGATGCTACATAGGTAATATCCCAAATGGTATGTGATGTGAGTTCCTACACTAAAAGCAAATATAAAATAGCTGTCACACATAAGATTCGTTGCTATCATATATACCCTTTCTATGTTTATACCACTGTGGCAAATAAATCTAACAAAATTATTCCTAAAAACGCGACGCCTTTATGTATAAGACAATCAAGTCTTGGAATTCATTTCCTAGAGGGAGACAAGAATATTTCTAAAGGAATACAGTGTTTAAGTCGAAAAGTAATGCCTAACAAGAAGCATTTCAGGAACTGTCCTAAGCGTGTTTTAAGAAAGTGATTGTAAATAAATTCTTTCCCTTTGTTAGCAAAATGAATTAGAGCATCACCTTGCTTTCTATATATGTACAATATACAAAGTCCCAACCGTAAGAGATATATCATTTCTCCAATGTAAATCAACAGAAGATCTAGACCGTTCTAATACATATTTTTACTATTCCTCTTGCAGTCTTCTTGTGGAAATTTTCTCAAAATATTTGGAATGATATCCATATTACAAAGAAACTCATAATATTTGAATTGTTCGTAACACTATCCAAAAATACATTTATTGTCTATGGCCTGGCTTAAATTTTGTTTAAAATAAATATCAAGGTAAGACTAGTTCTAGTCCAGAGATTCGCAAATCATTAGAAAATTTGTGTTTTTATTTTCGATTGCTAGAAAATAAAATCATAAGAAGGCCTTTGTTCATTTCATATGGCAATGATCCAAATTTGCCTCAAAAATAACCCGTATGCTTTTCGAAAAAAAAAACTTTATACCAATCTAACACCCTATAAAAGATACCTACCGCATGCATTTTCATAAACGCAATATGTATCTAAGATACACGTTATGATCGCACTACCATAATTTCTCTTAATACTCCATTAACGTTTGGTTTTTAAGAGAAACTAAAATTTCAGACATGTTGGGTTTCAGTTTTTCTTTGCTTTAACATTTAGTTTCTTCTATTTCTACGTGGCCGGTTTTTGAATCACAAAAAAAAAGTAATCTAAAAGAAATGTCTTGCAATAATCTACCTAACCTATCCGCCAACGAACTCCATCCCATACCAATTGCCTTCAGTTGGAATTCGTACCCTGTTCAATGAAGACGATCGAGGAGCAATAGTACGGTTTGTTTACTAACATTGTGGTCAATTATATTATATCAACAATTGCTCCTTGAAGTAAAACTATTTTCGTTCTTCTTTTCTCATTTATCGTGTTTAAATAATAATTTATTTCAAGAAATAAATAAAAAAGTGTTAATAACGATCTGTTATGCCTACGTTTTAACTTTAGAGCTAATTTCCATAAATAAATGTTGTTTGAGTTTAATTCATTTGTAGTGACTTTCTATAGGTTATCTTAGGTCAAACCGGTTAAAAGTTACCATTTTAAAATAATGCGGTAACGTTTTAAAAGAATTAAAGTACCTAGTTTTTTTCCAAGTTTATTATAAAAAATTAGTGTTTGATATATTCTGAAAACCTGCGTGTAAAACAAAATAAGAAAAATCGAAACTAGTGGCCACTGTGCAGTGTCAAATCCAATCGTAAGAGGAAGAATAAGTTATGTGCCTGAATACAAAGTGAATTATTTTTTTTTTTACTATTATACTGAAAATAGTAGGTACGGATTTAATCATCTAAAAAAAAGAAAAAAGAAACAGATATGTACGTCAACAAAAGGAGAAAATCCGATTTTATTGCCATAATTTGTGGATTACTTTTACTTGTATATGTGGCTGTCGATGGTGAAGTTGTTAAGATTGACTCAACGACTCCGGCGATCTTAACCACAACTAATATATTGGAAAACGGCGTAACAACTGATTTAGAAAATGGTATGTATAATCCATTAAAGATAATGCGGCGTACTAATAATAAACTTAAGTCTCGACTTTAAATTTACGGAACCTCACAATTGCGAAACTTGTAAGAAAAATATAGCCGATGTAAAATTTTAAGTCGAAACTAAAAATGATTATTGGTAAACCCCAATGAAACTATTTCGTTACCTAATTTTAAGAACCAAAAATGTTTTTTTTTTCTTAATTTTTTTATTTGGTCTTTCTGTTAACATTTATCGTGTATCCTCTCTTTCGCTTTTTCTGTACCTTTGTTGTGGCTCATAGAATATTCACAACACCTGACCCTTTGTATGCCGCCGCGCCGATTCCTCTTCTTAATACGTTCAACTAGGAGGTTATTTCGCATTTCATGTGTTGCTGTGGATATCTCTATGTCTTCACCCAAATTACGACTACATTGGTCAACGGATAATACTGCATTACACTTTCAGTTCTATGACCTGATTTTACGCTCGGTTTGCTACTTGGAATAAGAGATATACGGGTGGATCTTTTTATGACCGAAGTAAGCCATTGATAATTTATAATTTTTTTTATCATTACAGTAGGTACATATTTGTTGGCATTGTAAAAAAAATACGAATTTTTCTGCATATGAAGTCTGATACGAGTACATAATAATGTGAATGTTGTATACCCACTAATAATTACTATGTGTGGCACCTGCACAACTTAATGTAGTCGGGACAAATAATACTTGTGTTACCTACCTATCAACTTCCCTAGAGAACACCCAAAAACAACAGCACACGCGAAAGTGAATGAAAATGCATTTTATTCTTTCATTCCATTCTTTGTATTTATATGTAGGTATCCCCTTTACCTACCTACTGCTATTTTCTACTTCAGTGCCGTGTATCATGAATTAAATCATGATTCACTTTAAATTAGTTTCTTGTGGTATATATGTATGTAGGGGAGACCGGGGCTAGTTGGCATCAGGGGCAAGTTGACTTACTGCCATTTATTTTAAAGAGAAGAGATGAATTTCATGTCCATTCTTCTTTTTATATTCACAACCGATACCTCTTTATTTTCCTTGTGTATCTCGTCGCGAGTGCATGTCATTCAAGAAATATTAAGGAAAAACGATTTTTTGCTACCGTAAGTAACTTTTTTTTTTCCTCCTATTTTCCTCTTTCCGGCCGTTTTTGAGCTTCGGGCCCAGATTTTTTTTTGGAATATAGTATATGTATGTATAAGTATCCATGCTATGCATATCTTTTATTTTTAGTTATTTTCTGTTTTTGTTTCTGAAAAATCTTGTTATTTGCCAGATGGTCGGGCGGGGTTAGTTGACTCATTTTTTTTCGGGGCTAGTTGACTCAACAATTTTTTCGGGACTTACAGGAAATGGAGACTTTTAACAGGAAAACAGCAAGAGTAGAAACTCAGCAAAGCCTGATGGAACGAGCCTGTAGACTTTCTGTCTCCACCACAAGAAGTGATTTTGTTTTTTGTTAACATAACTTACATAAGTGCCTTATATTGAAAATATTGTTCCTATCATACTTGTTTGTTAAGTAGGTACAGAATTTATTTAGGTTATTCAAAATAAAATAAACTAAAAGAAATAAATTCATCTTAATCTTAAAACTTTTTGTAAGAATTCAGTTTGGCACGGCGTGGGTCAACTTTCCCCCTAACGTTAGTCAACTTATCCCGGTACCGGGGTTAGTTGACACAATCGAGGTGCTGTAGTAAAATTCAAAAAACATTATCCTCACGTTGTTTTTTTTAGTTGAATAACTTTGTTTAGAAAGACCAAAGAATGCTTTTTTTAATGATATTTGAACTGTCTTGATATCGGACTTAGTTCAAGAAAAAAAGAAAAAAATTAAAATTTTGAGTCAACTAGCCACGGCTCCCTTACCTTTTGTGCTCAAGCACTGTACCTATTTCAATGTGTACGAAATAGCCCAACGAGAGTGTCTCTTTTATATTTTATATAAAGAAAGATCATCCTTATCAACCCTGTAAAGGTATGTTTGATAACTAAAGGTACAATAATGCCCAGCCCATTGGTTTTGATGTAAGGATTCCTAATTTTTTTTTTATACTTTAGATGGAGTACATAATTAGTGTAAAACAGTAGCCTTAAAATAATACCGTATTCCAATTCTCATTTCTGTCAGCTACTTTCCGGAGCTTTTATTCTTTGGAAGATCGCTTTACCCGCTCATGAAATTTTTAAATATTGGAAATATTGGCAGCATCACTCGGCACCGGCAACTTCTCGAGCCGTTCTCTTTACAGCATTGATTAATAGACCTTGATCTTGGCTGCTTGTGATAGCCGGCTGACCTCAAAGAACCAGGAAAGAAAATACCTACGAGATGTTTACCATCACGATTTCAGCGTCCTTGCAAATTGACACATGGTTTTCTGTTTAGTTTATTAAACTATTTGTAAATGACTTTTTCTGATTCTTTACTGCTTTAGCTGCATGGGTTGTTTAAAACCCACTGGGCTTATAAGTTGACGTTCTCTTTCACTTTTACCTTTTCTAAATAAAAATCGTATTTCAGTAAAAAGATAAAATTGGTAATTATCAAATGTCTAGAAAATAAATAGAAAATAAAAATGTCTTTCTATTTATTAGCTGACGTGGTAATTCAGTTGTGTACTATACTTCTCAGCTAGTGCAAACGCAGACCTTTAATACTTTTCGTAGATTTTGTCTAATGTGTAGTTGATCGATTTCGTCCTGTATTCAGATTTTTAGTTGTTGTCGCTAGTACAATAATTAAAATTAAATTAAAAGTCTTATCCGATGACTGAACTTATAACGCCCTTTTCAAAAACGAAAGCTCAAACTCCGTCAACATACATTATGAAATAGTTTGTACAAAATTAGCACAAAATGTGCCATACCTAAAAATCGGCACTTTGAGTATTCGCCTCCCTCACAACTAAAATAAAAAACGAATAGTTGTGAATAATATGGGCCTAGCGTGTCCTACTTTTGTCCATCTGTTGTGCGAAACAACTATTTATAATTCGTTCAGAGTTTCTATGACCATTCGATGTCTAAGAGAACTAAAAGATATGAAATAAATTTGATTGTCACAATTCGCCAACTTATTCGCTAAATTTGTCACTGTTTTCCTTTCCGTTTGACTACCGCTTTCTCTACAAAAAGTTAAAGCCGGTTTATTGCTTTCGTACACTTTTACCGCATTTGCAATATCGCAGGCAGAGCCATAAAAAAAAACAAGATGCCAACCCCATTCGCATTTATTGTTTAGTTTTTAGCGTATTCATGTAGGCCTCGTAGTCCCTTTTTGCTATTTAAGTAGCAGTAACACTGTTTAAATAAAGATAATAAATTGAATACAAGTAGGTATTGAAAGAGTTAAAAAACGGATATCTTTTAAATCTTTCTTAATTGTGAAGAAAGTATGTACCAAGCACCGAACAATTTTTTGTCTAGAAATTTCGATTCCATTTTTATATTTAGTTACTATACTTTATAAAAGAATTCGGAAAGGCGGTGTCTCTCCATTCACTCATACTACTTGCAAATGGTGCAGTTAATTGAATTTTCTTGCGTGCTAGAAGCGCAGTTTATTTAAGGCGTTTTTTTTTTTAGTTCAGAGCTGAGCACTGAACTGAGCTTGAGCATTATGAGCGCGCTCTGAAGCGAGCGTGTCCAAATTGTTCTGAGGTATTTATGAAACAAACTTGAGCACATAGTTGTCATAACTGCATAAATTAATATTTATTATTTGTTATTTATTAAATTGTTTAATTTTCAGTTCCAAAACAACAAGGTTCGTCCACGATTTCAACTATTTTGCTTAGGTATATGCCTGCCACTGAATTGTATTGACGGTTGGTTTCAATGATATTACCAAGGAGACGAACATTTTCTGACATACCTACATATTCTGTTCTAATTATCGTAGTGACGTATTAAAAAGTTAATCACGAGTAACATTTATATTTAAAGGGATATTTTTTCGATATCTAAATGTCGCTTTTTTGCTTATTAAAAAGAAAACAACATAAATATCGAAAACTGTGGTACGTTTTTTAGTATTACATACTTACAGAAGGTAGGGTCGATTTTGGACCACAAGCAAAACTAGTAAATACAAATTTTTTTGCCTAAATATCAAAGACGATACTGAAAATTTGCTATGCGTAAAAGACGTGACAACTTTCATCCTCATCTATTTTGTCTGCCATATCTAATGAATCACTATTCAAGCGTCGTTGTAAAGTTGAATAGTAGATCGAATTTTTTTGAGTAAATCAATTATTTTTTATATAAATATAGATCTAGTTGCATTCTTTTCTTACATTTATGTTACGTACGTTTCTATATTGGAGAAAGTACAGCGTTGTATTTGAAGTTCGCCTAATTGTACATTAAAATGACACTGACAACTTTTATAATTTGTTATAACAATGAAATTATTTCTAAAGCTTTTAATCGTTTTATTCTCATTTAACCTACAGATGTAGATGTACTACAGATAAATTGTTATGAGAGCTATGCGGCTGACGTTTCTATATTTTTGACAAATATTTAGATATATGTATAAATTATTGCATAATGGGTTAGCTGTTGTCTTAATTGATCAATGTTTATGTCAGTGAGAGCTAAAGATATATTTGTATTCCGTCAATCTAAATAGGTACCACAGTAATCTGAATCTATCATTTTTGACAATGCAGCAAGATCAACTTTCTACTTTGCATCGGTTGTTGCGACGGTTTTGTTATAATGTTACCAAAGATAATATTTTGAATAAGTAACATGGGAGAAACTTTCTCGATATGGGATAATGGGAATTTCATGTCAGCAAAAATACGTCCAAGTGATATAAGCTATTTCAATATAAATTCAATTCAATTCAATTCAATTTGAATGATAAATTGCTTCTAACGTGTTTGATGTAGAAAATACTACTGGAGTTCATAAAAGAAAAAATATTTCTTTCCCGAACACAGTTTCAACGAAGTAAGCAACGTAAGACTGAAAGCACAGCACAGGACAGTGCTTACAAAAGGGAATGTCACAAGACATTTCACAGGTGATGGACCAAAGCCAGAGCCTCCGAGTCCGGAAGACATCATATCGCTAAAACCATTGGAATTTGAAGTTGACTGCAAGATGCTCGATCGCCTTGCGACGGTTCGTTTTAATCGAGTGCTAAATAACAGATATGATGAACAAGTGTAGGCGCCTTTAAACTCTCCGCGTTCAAAACGTCTTTTGATTCTACTCTCCCAAAATGTACTTCAACGCCAGTGACAAACGATATCTTTAATTTTTAAACAAGAATCCCAATATTATTATAATATAACGTTAACTTACTTACTTAACGGGCTCCGGACCCGTGGAGAGTCTCTGCCTTCCATCCACTGCGATCCCGGGCACGCTGCTTCCAGTTATCCAGACCACAGACAAGAGAAATATACAGATGTAGAATATGGTACACATCCAGTTTAATTCTTTTTCTTAATGTAGATCGCTCCAGCTACTCTGTTTTTCGATTATTGTATGATCATGCAGGCAACATGCATTTGCCAACCCCAACCCCAACCCCTACATTTACTTTGTTTTTTTTTTGTCCGCAGTATTTTCAATCACATATTATGGAGTATGGACATCAGTGTCGTGTACTGTGCTTGTGATTGTGACCATGGCCATGGGTATGGTGTTCGATCTATTCAGGTAAAAAAAACGTAAAAGGATTTTTTTCTCTCTGTAATAACTCACATAACATGTATCATCACCGAAGCGAGGACAAGCGAGAAGCGACACCCGACACGACACGAGGCGAGGACATTTGAATTTTATTTTTTCACTTCGTTTTCATTCAGTGCAAATTTTGTTCTGAGAACGTATGGTTGTGAATGCGCTAGTCTTCTACCTTTTTTGCACTCTTTTTAGCTCTTTCAAAGAAATAATGCTTAAAACTAGAGAATACGGGTACCGTATTAAATGTTGCATAAACTCTTGTCGCGCCCAGCGGCAAGCAAATTTAAGCGGAAAGTTTTTTTAAATTTCCAGCAAGATGGAAAGAGGTTCTTTTAAGAAAATGGTGTGACGCTTGCAATTTAAAAGACGATATTATTGCAAGAAGGATGTATGTATGTGAAATACATTGAAAAAGATTTGGTTATGATTCAGAAACTTAAAAAAGGATCTGTTCCAACATTGAATCGTGATAATATTTCTAATAGTGCTGATGATTCAAATCACAAAACGTACATATGTCGAAAAGGTGAGCCTGCTGTCGATTTAAGCCTAGAAGAATTTGCAAAATTTTCAGATGCATGTTTGGAGAAACCACAATGTTCTGAAAAATCTGAGAACGTCAAGAATATTCAAGATTATAAATCAGACATTTTGAAATTAAAAGAACAAATTCATAATTTGGAAAAGACTATTCGACAAATACGCAAATCAAATAACTTAAAGCAAATAGCTTTAAGACGCAGACTGAAAACATTAAAAATAGGAAGTTTGTCACACAAATCAAATAAAAAGACAGCCTCAAAAAACGTTGCTGATTTAATCGATTCGTTTCCTGTCGGTAACGAAAACGCAAAAGTTTTTGCCAGGATGCTTTTAACTAAAAATAAGACCTACTCTAAAAAAGAAAAATGGATTTCGCAAAATTTATTTTTTAGAAATGCCGCCTTATATGATTTTATGAGAGAAACTCTTGACTTCCATCTCCCTCACCCCACTTCTTTATATTTACAAGTGGATGGAAATAAAAAATTTGTCGACGGGTTTCCATGAAGAAGTTCTAACGAAAATCAAAGAAAAGATTGACAAACTGCCTGACGTAAGTAAAAATGTAGTACTTATTTTCGACGAAATTTCTATCGAAGAAAATATAACATATAACAATTTTAAGGACAGAATTGACGGATTTGTTGACTACGGAGATGGAAGAAGAGAGCCAACAAGAGGTAAAACTATTTGCGTTTTCATGATAAGGGGAATCTGCTGCAATATTAAATATATTTTAAACTATGTTGTGAGTTTTACATCATGTCCAGTTTCAGAGTTAAAAAAACAGATATTGAAATGCTTGGATGTTTGTGCAGAACTTGGAATATTTGTGCGAGCACTAACATGTGACCAAGGATCGACAAAACGAAGCTTGTTTTTAAAACTTGGACATAAAGAAAATGAAGGCAGTTCACAAAATACCAACAACAACTGGTTTGTTTACAACGAAAAAAAATCTATCTATGCTTTGATGTGCCACATCTAGTGAAATCCATTAGAACAAATTTGTTATCTTCGGACTTTTGTTTACCCAATGGAGATATTGTCAGCTGGGATGTGTTGAGGGAATTATATGCAATCGATTCTCAAAACCTTGTTACAGCTTGCCCAAAAATCAGCCAAGCACATTTGGACCCAACAAATTTTCAAAAAATGTCCCTTGGTTTAGCAACACAAGTATTTTCATATACTGTTTCAGCGGCAATAATGGCAATGCTAGAAGCTTCAGTTTTCTCTAAAAATATTGAGAGTAAGGCCAAATCTACTTAAATTTTTTTCAAAAAAATTAATAAAATGTTCGACATTTTAAATGGACATCCACCGTTAGTAAGAAACAGCATTAATATGGATTTTTTGTTTGAAATTAAAGAGTTATTTTCGTCGATACAACTTCGCAAAAAGACAACAGTTCATTGCCTTAAGGGGATGGTAATGACCATATCATCTTTCCTCTCTTTGGCCGATGACCTTTTTACGGAATACTCAGATTTTTTTTATTTCCATTTAAATAAAATGAGCCTGGAGTTTCTTTTTGAGTTTCAATCCGTTATTGCCAAAATTATTTCACTAAATCTACTATTTGCATCAAAATTTTCTAACTGCCAAAAAGGCTCCGATGAATTACTTGATGTTGACTGGTCTGCAATTGTAAAGACTACAGGTGAAGAGTCAGTTTTGCAGGCAGATACATGTGAAACAGCTATAATGTCAATCCATTACTCTGACACGCAAAACGTTGTCAATTTTAATGAACAGACATCTGCCTCAATAACTGTCAGAAGTATGTCTATTCGATACTTTGCTGGTTACTGCTGTTATAAGCTGTTTAAAACCATAGAGGAACTAAACTAGAGGGCCGACTTTCAGCACACCTACCCGATTTTCCCCGCAAATTTTGAATGACAGCCCTCTCTCGCGCGCTCTTTTTTTCCTGTCTGTGAATACGTGAATTAATGGCCGCCGGGTGGAACTATTTCCAAAAACAAACAATTTGTAAATAGATTTATAACAATAAATGTAAATATAAAAGGAAATGTTGATTATGGTTTTTTAAATAGAATAATTTCTTCTCTACCCATTTTCGTCACCAAAAACTGTTCATCCATTCACATTTCAGTTTTTTTGTTAATTTTATTTGTATGAATTCTATTTTTGACAGCAAAATTCATGCTGCTGCATAAAAGGGGTTCTTCCAAAAATGAGGTAACAACATGCAAGTAAACCCCAGCTTTCACTAGGGCACAAGTGAATTTTCTTAAATGTTCATAAACATTCAATAAATTTCTATAAGGTTTGGTAAATGTTTTCAAATTCGTTTATTTAACACCATATTTGTACAAATTCAAAATATGATTGGAAATTCTGTAGTTTAATAACACTGAACAGTGTTGAATAATGTTACTTTGGTATTTCGCCTATTCAATCGAACGTAAAAATACATATTGTTTTGTTAATTTTTGGTATTTGCATGCTATATTTCGTTTTCTGTGCATATATTCTTTTACAAATTTTATAACAATGTATTTTGAAATGTGCACTGTTTTTTTTTTACAAACCTCTTTAAATTATTAATTGAGAAAAACAAGTGCGTTCTTTGTGTTTTTGGAATACAAAAAGTGATCAAAACATTTTTTTATTGTTCCGAGTATTTCTTAGGTATAAATAAAGGGCGATGTACGAGGATTTTTATATTATGGCCTTTACCGGAAAAAGCCGAGCGCATACATAGTTAAATTTGAGAGCAATATACTTACTTTACTTAACGGGCTCCCGACCCGTGGAGAGTCTCTGCCTGAGACACTGCAGCCTTCCATCCTCTGCGATCCCGGGCACGCTGCTTCCAGTTATCCAGACCAAGCGCTCTGGCATCCGCGATGGGTTGGTCTTTGAAACGGAGGTTCGGTCTTCCTTGTCGTCTCGAACCTGGCGGCTGGGATTCGAAGATCCCCTTAGCTGGAGCATTATTGTCCATTCGCTCGATGTGGCCGAGCCAATGTAGTCGACGTATTTTGGCCTTTTGGACTACATCCACATCTTGGTACAGCTCATAGAATTCGCGGTTGTATCTTCTCCTCCATTCGCCCTCCTCGCACACAGGACCAAAAATCCGCCGAAGAATTTTTCTTTCGAAGGAGCCCAGTATCAGCTCTCCCTTCCTGCTTATCGTCCAGCACTCGGCGCCATAAAGCAGAACTGGCAGGATAAGGGTTCTGTAAAGCATACATTTTGTCCTTCGAGTTAGGAGTTTTGAACCCAATTGTTTTGCCAAACCGAAGTAGCAGCGGTTTCCTAGGGTAATTCTTCGCCGGATCTCCACTAGGATGTCATTTGTGGAGTTCATGTTTACTCCGAGGTAGATAAACTCCTTAACTACCTCGAAATTGTTGCTATCAATAGTGACGTTCTGTCCTAGGCGGTGGACAGATGCTTGTTTGTTTGTTGATAGCATGTACTTAGTCTTGTCCTCATTTACTACAAGACCAACGAATTTCGCCTGTTCTTCAATCGCCGTATTTGAAGAGCTCCGCTGGTAAACCATCAGAGCCGGCGGCCTTGTTGTTCTTTAGCTTTTTTATTGCTAAGCCAACTTCTTCTATACTGGGTGGTGGAACTGGATCTTCATTGACTGGACGTGGGTTCTCTTCTTGCCCTATCACTCTCTCTCTACATGATGCTCATTTAGCAACTGCTGGAAGTGCTGCTTAAACACATCTACTATTCCCTGCGCTTCGGTGACTAGGTTTCCATCACTGTTTCGAAGAGCCTGCGTTCTGGTCTTGAAGCCAGCAGCCAGTTGCTTGGCTTTCTTGTAGAACTTCGGGATGTTGCTTCGATCGCGGGACTCTTCGATCTCCTTGAGCTGGGAGACTGCGTAGGCCCTCTTCATTCTACGCAGGATTTTCTTCTCCTCCCTCCTCCTGGCTCGATACTCTTCCCTCGCTGCCCTTGTTTTGCGCTGCAGCGCCTTCATATGTGCATCTTCTGTCACCTTTTTCCTGCATTCGCATTCATCATCATACCACGGGCTCTTTCTCTGGGGTGGCTGGTACCCTAAGGTGGTTTCGGCTACCTCTTTGATGATGTCGCGATACTGGGACCACTGGGTGTTGGCATTTGTGGTAGGTGAATGCACTGCGGAGAGTTTTTCACTCAGGCGCTCTTTGTAGACTCTGGCTACTCCAGGTGTGCTAAGCCGTCCAACGTCGAATTTCTTCTTCTGGGCGGAACGCAGCTTCTTCTCGTTGGATAGTCGAGCTCTGAACTTAGCCGCAACAAGAAAATGGTCAGAGTCGACGTTTGCCCCGCGGAATGTGTGCACGTTGAGGATGTTGGATGCGTGCCTCGCGTCGATTAGCACTTGGTCGATTTGGTTGGCGGTTCGACCGTCTGGAGAGCGCCAGGTTGCTGTGTGGATCCTTAGCCTTGGAAACCTAGTGCTACTTATCACCGTATTACGAGCTGCCGCGAAGTCAGTTAGTCGGTAACCGTTGTCTGTGGTCGTTTCGTGGATTCTGTGCTTACAAACTAACCCGCCAAAGATGTTTTCCTTTCCGATTTTAGCATTGAAGTCCCCGAGCACAACTTTGACATCGTACTCCGGACAGGCTCCGTAGGCTCCATCCAGGAGGTCATAAAACTCCTCCTTGATAGGGTCTTCAGCCTCGTCGGTAGGGGCGTGTGCACATATTAGGCTTCTGTTTTGGAAAGTAGCTTTGATGCGGATCACAGCTAGGCGATCACTTATCGGCTTAAAGTCAATGACTTTTGTCCTAAGCCGATTTCCCACGACGAATCCGCATCCTAATACATGCAATCTTTTATGGCAGCTGTAATAAATATCTCAATTTTTCCTTTTCATCATACCTGATCCTATCCATCGTATCTCCTGGATCGCGGTAATATCTGCCTTGTACCGCGTGAGGACAGACTCAAGTTTTTGAGTAGCACCTGGGGTGTACAGCGTTTGCACGTTCCAGGTACATACTCTCAAATCGTTGTCCGTTGACGTTCCGGGTCTGGTTGCCGTTTGAGGGAAATCGTTATCCGAGGCTTTAGGTGTCTCTCCCATAACTAGTGTTTTTTTTTTTATATGGTCGGGAAGTTACCCCGACGGCACAACCCCCAACCTGGAGGGCCAGGCCCTTGACCTTAGGACAGCAGGCCGGTTATTCCGGTGCCAGTAACCCACTTTGGGATGTGAGCGCTGCCGTTGGCCCATTAAGGGTTCATCCGCCACCAACTCTTCTCCAACACCCTGGCTCGGTATTGGAAATCCCTATAGACCTGGTATCCGAATATGTCAGAGCAGCTCTATAGGGATAACACTAAATAGTTCGACCTGACTGGAACTGTAGACGCCACCGTTGGCTCCATCTAGGGAACTCCTCCGCTGCCGTCTGGTACCAGAGGAGGTGTCTTAGTGAGAAAACAACACTCCTCCCCCCTCTCTCGTCTGCTGCCACCAACGACCTTCCAAAGGGGTTGGTTACCCAAGCTCCAGTCGAGGTACTAGGCACCCACCAGTCACCACGTGGAGGTGAGAGTAGGAGTTGATAGTGAGAGGCTAGGTGAGAACGCTTGTGTTCTCATGACATCGCATCACTACCCTTCAACACCGGCTGAGAGCAATATAGTATAAACAAATAATAAATAAATAAATAAGTTCGATATTTTTTTATTTGTTTAGAGCAATATAGTACCTTTGTATATATATTCCTATAGTAGCGCCAAGAAATCTAATAAATATGTTGTACCAGTATCCCACAGAAGCTTTGGCGCTTCAATCGCTCAATAATGAAAACTGGTTTTTGTCCTTAATTGATTTAGACGGAGCTTTAAGTTTTTATCGGTGTTTCGTCAAAAAAAAGCTATATTTAAACGAAAGTATATGAAGAAAATAATTTGTATTTTGGACTGGTTGCCATATTTAATTTTTTCTTCCCGATCACTATCTAAGATTTGTTACCAAATGTCTAAATCCGTCAACATAGCAATACAGTATTTTCAGCTGCTATATAAGTAGGTAAATTATGAAGCGGGAGAGCCTTCGAGGGGCTCTGGCACTGCGGCTTCTTATCTTAAAGGAGCCTATTTTGATAATTGAAGTAGCTGGATTTTATGACTCCCTTCCCGCATGAATCCGTCCATCGAAAAGTTTTTTTTTTTTTGCATTTTCATTGCTAGAAAATAGTAAGTATACGCCCCAAATTATTTTTTTTTAATATTTTTTTTCCTTCTCTTTGGCAACTGTTCTAATAAATTGTTATCCTTTTCATCCTTCTAATTACCCCTCCGCTACAAGCCAGATTTGAGGAGGGTTTCAACTTAGAGAGAGTCGACTATATGGGAAAATTAAAATCTTGTGTCTAAGTTTTAATACATTTGTACGACTTATGGAAAAATCGACTTAAGGATGATCGACTTATGGAGGTGTGACTGTATTAAGTTTTTGTAAATAAATATTTTTTTTCCGATTCTGTGAGTTCTTCTATGTAGGTACCTACCTTTGTTTTCCTTTATAAATTATCTAGCCCACATCTTTCGCCAGTGGCCTTTTTTGTTTAACATGGGTACAATATTTAAATTGTTTTTAATACATATTTAAATAAATTTTAATATTTTCATTTTTTGTTAAACATACAATATTCATACAATTTTTTTCCAAGCAATTATAAATCTATGTCGCTCGATCCTTCCATGTTGTTGGATTATGCTAATTAATCGTTATTGTTATTCGTATCTATTGTAGGGCTTGATGTTGTTGCATGAATGGTTTATTGTTTTTTCTTGGAATTTTTAAGGTCTTGTTAAATTTTTTTATTGATAATTTAATGAGGCCAATTAATATGAATTTAAGTATTGAACTTTTATGGGTACTATGGGAACAAAAACAGTTTTCTAAAAATGGGGTGAGGCTGAAGATATGAGTTAGATTTGAAAGTAAATTTGATTTAAACTGGATATAGGGAAAATGTCTTTCAAATTTTTTGTGAATTTTTAGATAATCCTTTTCAAATTCTTCTGTTGGAATAGTTAGGCAGCCAAATTCTGAACTGGTTTTTGTTGTCGAATAAGCTCTTTGTTTTATTAGTACCAAGTTTTCCCTATTACCAGCTTCTTGTTTTTCTGATAGATATCGGGTGCAGTGTAAACATTTTAGTTTGCCTTTCAATTTGTGAGCCGAAAATCCTACGAAATACATGCAAGCATTTCGTGCTAGTTTTGCACAATTTTCTTTGGAGATCGAAGTTATACAATTATAATTTGGTGTAGTTAAAATGTTAAGCTGATTTGTTTCTTCTTTTCCCCATTCTATTTCAGGTGGACAAACAGTTACAAGGTTTTCATTCAAATTTGAAATATCATAATCGAAATCATCTTCTTTTTGTAGGTCCTTAATATTGGAATGAAGTAATATGGTTTCTGTATTTGCTATATCGTAACTGGTGTAATCTGATGTTGGGTGTAAATTTTGAAAAATGATTTGTTTTAAATTTCTGATAAATCGGAGAGCAGAAGGATTTTGATCATATGTTCCTTTGTTAGTTCTTACTATTGAAAATAAATTTTCTTCTGGGTCTTGGTTTAAATGGGATGTTAACAAATATTTTTGGTTGCTGTCAGTGCTTATTGACTCCCATAAATCCAATATTCCTTTCAGAGTTTGAACCAGGCCTAAAAAACATGGAGGATTCGACGTAGCACCCAAAGAAATCCAAGATGTAATCCAAGATGTACAAGACTGAATATTTTTTAAAATTTCGGAATTTGTGGTAATTGGAGATTTATTTGGATTTGACGAATACAGAGAAATGCTATTTAAATTGTCAAATAAGCAGTTCATTCTTGAAATAAAATCTGCTGTTGAAGTAGCTACATCCCTATTTTTTTCAAAACAATTAAGTGAAATTGCTGCATAAATGCTCGATGAAACATTTGCACTAAAAATTTTCGTTGCTAGCTTAACACTTAATTTTTGGAACGGATTAGGGGCAAGATGACTATCTTTTAATTTATGAAAACACTGAAATATTTGACATGCTTCTGCTTTAAATAATTCACTTAATATTTGCCATGAAACTATTTTTTCATTGATTTTTATATCAGCCTTAAGCAGTGTATTCCTGACGCTTTTAAATAGGTGTGGAACATCGTATAGTAAAAACACTTTCCGCTCATTAATTAGCGTAAAAGGACGCATTTCCGATGCACCCAATAACCTATATGCTTTTCTGTTGTTGCTACCTTGGTCGCAAGTTGTAGCTACACAGTTAAATCCGAGTTCATGTATTTTGCTTACATTAATTTTGACTAATTCTGCAATTTGTTCACCTTTTGCCGCGCCAATGTAAGCTGATATAGTCTGAGTCCAATTAGAATTTAGTCCCCGTAATGTAAACACCAATGCATGCGTACTAACTTTATTCACTCTACCAAGTTCACCAAAGTCATTAAATCCGTATATGTGATCTTCGCCTAGATGATACTCCAGCTCCGGGGTAATTTTCATTTCGTCAAACAGCATTACACATTTTTTGTCTAAGTCGGAGAAGGTTTCACACCTAATTGAGAGAAGATCGGAAACTTGTTTGGAAAAGCCTGTGGTTAGATTTATTTCAGAATGCCATCGTTGAATTGTCCTAATACTCGGCAAATAAAAATTTGAATCAAGCATATGTTTGTACAAAGCAGGGGACTTATAAAAAAACTTTAAGTAACTGTCTTTTTCATCATGTGACCAATTCTGTCCTGCTTTATGAAATAGTTGGGTTTTTATAAATATTAAAACTTGGGCATTTCTACCATCCAATTGTTTTTCAACGTCTATTAGTAGCTTATAGTTTGGGTCATTTTTAATTTTTTTAGGGGTGTCGAGAAGAGTCTTCGGGATTTTCTGATATGGTTCATTTTCTTTCATTTTATTTTCTTCGTTCTGGAAATATCGGTAATCAGGCTCGAGAAATTCAAAGGGAGAGATGCAATCAGGCAATCGAGGAAGAGAGCAATTCCTTAAATATGTTTTAGGAGGTAAGACTTCGCGATATAGTGTCAAATCGGTATCATCTTTATTATTTTCTATTAAATCTGGTGGGCTTACTTGGTCGTTGACGTATCTTTTTCGTTTTTTTGGACATTTCGGTTTAATGTTATACTTCAGATTTTGACAGCTTTGGTCAATGTTTTTATCTGTGCATAAACATATTTCACTACACGATTTTGGATTTGACCCTTTTTTCAAATTTGTCCTCACATTTCTAACAATGTCCTTTTCGTAAAAGTGTTCTTCGCAGAAAAATGTGTTTGAAGGTAAACGACCGAATATTTCACTATTTCCCGAATGTTTAACCCAAATAGGTCTTCGGCAGTCATTAGGTAGTTGAAAAAACGATAACCTACTCACACCGCCTACATTTTTATAATTGAAACAGTTTTTGAATGCACAAAACATTTTTTTTATATTTTAAATTTGTGAAACTCACGCAAAATAAACAAAAACTGAAACCGAACGACGAACAATTATCGAATGAATGAAGGAAAAAAATCTCAACGAAAGCTTTTTTAAAAGGAATAAAATTATCAAAGGCTCAAAGCTCTCAGTAATTTAATTTTCGATTTGGTATGAGTAGCGACACCTATCAGGATACTGGTACTACTGGATTGGCGCTACTATAGGAATATATATACAAAGATAGTACATATAAACAAATAAAAAAATTTTTTTATTTGGCATTATGCATACTTGGATATAATTACAGTACAAGTATGCATTTGGTAAAACTAAAAAATCTTTTTCACGAAAAAAAATAAAAGATTTTCTTAAACGGTGTTTAAATATTTTGTTTCGATATGATTTCGAAATTAAAACCATTAAAATTAACGAAAAAAATGTTCTTTCCTTAAAATATACACAAAAACTTGAATTTACAAAATCTCTTTTAACAAAAGTGAAGAAAACGTGATAGTTAATTTTTCTCTGATTGTTATTATGAGATAGATTTGTGCTCCTTCGATTTGTACATTCACGAACACTTATGCAATCTGCTGTAACACAGGCAGCTTGTAGGCAGATTTCCCGTTTCTGCTCTCAGTTGGCCCTCTAGTTTAGTTCCTCTATGTTTAAAACGATGGAAGATCCCTCTTTGAGTTGTACTCGAACATTGATTAAAATGGATAAGACGCAAACTGAAAATTCTGAGTTTCTTATTCATCACAAGGCATACCTTAATTTAGTATCTGATTTTGGAAAGTTGTATCCACCTTTAAATACATTTTTTGAAATTCGCGAACTTCAAACGAATGTTTTTGAAAATATATACACCAATAGCCCAGAAATTATTAACATCAAATCGCAAATAGTATCCATATGCATTAAAGAAACAGCGTTGTTTTGTCCCGAATGGTTTGAGGACTCAATTTGTGGTGAGCACCATTTGAAAGCACTTTCTTTTACGGTCCTTGTGTTGTTAAGAAAAAATTGTATTTGGACCAGCAAAAACGCCAAAAAATCGATCCAAAAAAATAAAACATTAAACACTAATAACAAGCGACTTCAAAATTTAATGAACCTATAGGAACTGCAAGGATTTGCCACGAAATCAATAAACATTTTTATACCCTCCAGAGGAAGGTATATTTACTTTGCCAATACATTTGTAACGCCAAGAAGGAGTCACCGGAGACCTCATAAAGTATATATATTCTGAATCAGGATCACATTCTGAATCGATTTAGCTATGTCCGTCTGTCTGTCTGTCTGTCTGTCTGTTGAAAGCATGATAGCGCCCAAAGTAATTGACGTAGGTGAATGAAATTTGGTGAAAGGACTTATTTTTATCGGCGTCAGGTTGGTGTTGAAAATGGGCTATGTCGATCAAGTAGTTCTGGTACCTCCCATACAAAGTCAATATAAGATCCACGTGTCTCTCTGTCTGTTGAAAACACAATACCGTCCAAAGGAATCAACCTAGAGGGATGAAGATTGGTGAAAGGACTTCTTTTTATAGTCGTTTGGTTGGTGTTAAAAATTCAAAATCAATTCAAAATCAATATTGGACCCATGTGCCTCTCCGCCTATTGAAAATACGATAGCGTCCAAAGGAAACAACCTAGGCGAATGAATTTTTGTGAAAGGATTTCTTTTATCATTGTTAGGTTGGTATTAAAAATGGGATATCTCGGTCAAGTAGTTCTGGTACCTCCCATACAAAACCAATATTGGACCCATGTGTCTCTCTGTCTGTTGAAAGCACGATAGCGCCCAAAGAAATTGACGTAGGTGAATGAAATTAAGTGAAAGGACTTCTTTTTATCGGCGTCAGGTTGGTATTGAAAATGGGCTATGTCGGTCAAGTAGTTCTGGTACCTCCCATACAAAACCAATATTGGACCCATGTGTCTCTCTGTCTGTTGAAAGCACGATAGCGCCCAAAGAAATTGACGTAGGTGAATGAAATTAAGTGAAAGGACTTCTTTTTATCGGCGTCAGGTTGGTATTGAAAATGGGCTATGTCGGTCAAGTAGTTCTGGTACCTCCCATACAAAACCAATATTGGACCCATGTGTCTCTCTGTCTGTTGAAAGCACGATAGCGCCCAAAGAAATTGACGTAGGTGAATGAAATTAAGTGAAAGGACTTCTTTTTATCGGCGTCAGGTTGGTATTGAAAATGGGCTATGTCGGTCAAGTAGTTCTGGTACCTCCCATACAAAACCAATATTGGACCCATGTGTCCCTCTTTCCGTTGAAAACACGATAGCGTCCAAAGGAATCAACCTAGGTGAATTAAGTTTTGTGAAAGGACTTCTTTTATCGTCGTTAGGTTGGTATTAAAAATGGGCTATATCGGTCAACTAGTTCTCGTATTTTTCATGACTTGTATGCAGTGGAGGGTATCAAGGCATCGGCCAGGCCGATGATAACACTTTTACTTGTTTTTATTTTTTGAATAAGCCTGAGTTCCTTTTTTTGTTTCATTATATTCAAAAAAAAATCCAGCTATTTTATGAATTCTTTCTTTTTGCTTTGAACTTCGTTTTTATTTGTTATACCCTCCAGAGGAAGGTATATTCACTTTGTCATTACATTTGTAACGCCAAGAAGGTGTCACCGGAGACCTCATAAAGTATATATATTCTGAATCAGGATCACATTCTGAATCGATTTAGCCATGTCCGTCTGTCTGTCTGTCTGTCTCTCTGCTGAAAGCACTATAGCCCCCAAAGGAATTGACATAGGCGAATGAAATTTGGTGAAAGGACTTCTTTTTATCGTCGTCAGGTTGGTTGGAGGTACCAGAACTACTTGACCGACATAGCCCATTTTTAATACTAACTTGACGACAATAAAAATAAGTTTTCTCACAAAATTTCACTTGTCTAGGTAGATTCCTTTCGACGCTATCGTGTTTTTAACATAATATGTTTTCTAATATTGGTTTTGTATGAGAGGTACCACAACTACTTGACCGACATAGCCCATTTTTAATACCAACCTGACGCCGATAAAATGAAGTCCTTTCACCAAATTTCGTTCACCTACGTCAATTACTTTGGGCGCTATCGTGCATTCAACAGACAGAAAGACAAATGGGTCCAATATTGGTTTTGTATGGGCGGTACCAGAACTACTTGATCGACATAGCCCATTTTCAATACCAACCTGACGCCGATAAAAATAAGTCCTTTCACCAAATTTCGTTCACCTACGTCAATTACTTTGGGCGCTATCGTGCTTTCAACAGACAGACAGACAGACAGACGGACATGGCTAAATCGATTCAGAATGTGATCCTGATTCAGAATATATATACTTTATGAGGTCTCGGGTGACTCCTTCTTGGCGTTACAAATGTATTGGCAAAGTGAATATACCTTCCTCTGGAGGGTATAAAAATACTTTCAAGCCAGCAAATATGGCTGCATTTGCGCTAAATAAAATCCTCGACAACATTTTTATATATACATAGCCATAGATATACCACCGTGTCGGAAAACTAATTTTTTAGCTGATATGGTAATTTCTTGATATTTTTTTTTGCATGGGATTTGCGGCAATGTTTAAATAGAAAACAAGTAAAAGTGTTATCATCGGCCTGGCCGATGCTTTGATACCCTCCACTGCATACAAATCATGCAAAATTGGTTTTGTGAGGGAGGTACCAGAACTACTTGACCGACATAGCCCATTTTCAATACCAACCTGACGCCGATAAAAATAAGTCATTTCACCAAATTTCATTCACCTACGTCAATTACTTTGGGCGCTATCGTGCTTTCAACAGACAGAGAGGCATGGGTCCAATATTGGTTTTGTATGGGAGGTACCAGAACTACTTGACCGACATAGCCCATTTTCAATACCAACCTGACGCCGATAAAAAGAAGTGATTTCACCAAATTTCATTCACCTACGTCAATTACTTTGGGCGCCATCGTGCTTTCAACAGCCAGAGAGACATATGGGTCCAATATTGGTTTTGTATGGGAGGTACCAGAACTACTTGACCGACATAGCCCATTTTCAATACCAACCTGACGCCGATAAAAAGAAGTCTTTTCACCAAATTTCATTCACCTACGTCAATTACTTTGGGCGCTATCGTGCTTTCAACAGACAGACAGACAGACAGACAGACAGACAGACAGACGGACATGGCTAAATCGATTCAGAATGTGATCCTGATTCAGAATATATATACTTTATGAGGTCTCCGGTGACTCCTTCTTTGCGTTACAAATGTATTGGCAAAGTGAATATACCTTCCTCTGGAGGGTATAAAAATGCATAGAAGTTCAATGGATTTTTCCTTATTTTCTAACATTTTGTGGGTGTTTGAAATAGAAGTTCATAAACCTCCAACCTAAAACAGAGATTTTTCTTATTTCACGCTATCAATTTATTAAAATTCATTGGTTTATTTCTCTTGTTTATACACATGGCCTAAAAACTAATGAACCATGAAACTAATCAATGACATAAAAGGACAATAATTACAAAAGAATCCAAAAACCAAGAGCAGTGTACAACAATAATATCGTCAGCACACAAGGTAAACATACAAAATAGAAATTGAGAAAAAAAAACCCAAAATACATTTTCGTTTGAATCATACAATCCTTTTTAACTTTCTTCATGTTGCAGGCAGTTCACACCAGGTATTGTATGGTGTATGCTCGTTTTTTCGAATTGTGTATGCTGGTTTTATATTTTGTCTTGAACAGGCTTTTGCTCTATCATTCTATATCTGTATATTTTTCTTGTCTGTGTCCAGACCAAGCGCTCTGGCATCCGCGATGTCTTGGTCTTTGAAACGGAGGTTCGGTCTTTCTTGTCGTCTCGAACCTGGCGGCTGGGATTCGCAGATTCTCTTAGCTGGAGCATTATTGTCTATTCGCTCGATGTGGCCGAGAAAATGTAGTCGACGTATTTTGGATTTTTGGACTACATCCACATCTTGGTACAGTTCAGTATCCCAGTATCAGCTCTCCCTTCCTGCTTATCGTCCAGCACTCGGCGACATAAAGCAGAACTGGCAGGATAAGGGTTCTGCAAAGCATACATTTTGTCCTTCGAGTTAGGAGTTTTGAACCCAGTTGCTTTGCCAAACCGAAGTAGCAGCGGTTTTCTAGGGTAATTCTTCGACGGATCTCCACTAGGATGTCATTTGTGGAATTCATGTTTACTCCGAGGTAGATAAACTCCTTAACTACCTCGAAATTGTTGCTATCCATAGTGACGTTCTGTCCTAGGCGGTGGACAGATGCTTGTTTGTTTGTTGATAGCATGTACTTAGTCTTGTCCTCATTTACTACAAGACCAACGAATTTCGCCTGTTCTTCAATCGCCGTAAAAGCCTCTATCACGGCACGCTGGGAGCGACCGATGATGTCAATATCGTCTGGATACCCCAGTAGCTGGACGGATCTGTTGAAGATAGTGCCTTCCGTGTTGACACCTGCCCTGCGCACTATCTGCTCTAGCACGAGATTGAAGAAGTCACATGATAATGCGTCTCCTTGCCGAAATCCGGTGCATGTTTGGAATAGTTTGGAGGAACTACCTACGTTGCTATGGTAATATGGCGTCGAAAAATTTATTGTCATCAAAATCCTTTCAATTACCTGTTGTGTATGGGGAATTCATAACTTAATTTTACCAGTCTTAAGGCGACATATACCCACGATTTTTTGTTTGTACACATCTATCTTTCAAATAACATAAGTTTTATTCTACTCATTTCATAATAAATACTTAAAAAGTGTACCGAAACTTTTGATGTTCAAGCTTAATACGCTGCTCGAGCTAAATTTTCGCTCCCATACAAAATTCTCTCCAAAACTTAGCTGAGCTAAATTTAAGCGAACACATTTAGCTGAGTGGTACGCAGCTCGAGCTAAATAATCAAACTTTGGTTCCAGAATGTACTTCCTGCGTCTGTCAAAATTTAGCGTGCCCATTTAATGGGTAGGTACATTTTCTCAAGCTAAATTGCGACAGATCGTTGTGTATTTGTTGTTCTGTTGCGGAAAAGTATGCAAGAATGAGCTTTTTTAATTATTACATGGACGAGAAAATATCTAGAATCAGAAATAGTTGAAACAAGAGAGATTTAAATTTTTGAAGGAAATTTTTTCAAAGAACACCTGTTTTCTCCGACACTTATCCACTGCGTACTCTATGTCAAAATTTAGCTAGATTGGCTTCAATATAAGCTTACTTTATTTCGACCCCAATGGCGAATAACCTGAAGGTCAACTATGATATGCCCACCTCTCGGGGGTGACCCGATCATGCCGAACGTTCAATTATTATTTTAATTTTTTATTTGTTAAATTTATATTTATTTCTGTATCCACTTTTTTAGAAGATCAAAAGGGTTAAACTCTTGCTCATAATTTTTTAATCGCCTTTGGTTACTGATTTGATTTCTTAAAATACTAAAATTATTTAAAAATTCGAAAATGTACTCACCATCTAATTTGATTGTGGCCACAACAGGGAAAACTAAAGTTAGTTTACAGCTATACCTATGCGAATTCAAGCATTTAATTTTTTGACATTTATTAAGTGTGAATTATCTTTGAAAAAAGTTTACGAATAAGGGTTTTTGCAGTTAATAACTGAAATAAGCCCTAATTCAGTTTTATTGAAATTAGTAGATAGGTTGGTTATGTATGGAACAACACATTCTGCCAAATAACTTTAATGGCTTTGCTGACATATACCTACCTACGCACTGTTTTGTTGAAATTTTCCATGAACATTTTCACTATATATAAAAATTAGTTTCTATATACAACTGCATTTTGTATAAATGTGACTGAATTTTGGATGTGGACTTGTAGACACTTGACTTCAAATAACCTCATGTAAGAAATCCAATATCGTCAAATCACATGATCTAGAGGACCAAGTAATTGAATTGTTTCAAGGGCTGTAGATATGTGTATGACGTGTCGCATCATTTTGTCGTTCACACCAATGTCAATCAATTTATGCAAAAAGAACTCAGTCGCGATATCATGCACCAGTAAAGCTTAAGCCAGTCTTATTTTTATGGTGCAATGACGCCACCAGACCGAAATCCGCACCACACAGTCAGACGTTGAGGATTCATTTGTTTTCAATCACATAAAAATGTGGGTTCTCTAAACCTAAAATACGTCAATTTGGTGGATTAACGAAGCCATCAAGATGAAAACGACCTTTATCACTTTTCAAGAAATCAGCAATCAAAAACCTTTGTCCTTTTGCATAGTGCTCCATTTTTACTATCCCAAGCTGTCAAACTGTTGCTGTCAAATTCAAATCTTGCGAAATTTTGTGATACAAACAACATAAAGTTGTTTTGATACGCGCATTTGGATCTTATCAACATCTTTATATAGATTTCGAGAGATATTCGAATGAGACCACCATTGTCGGGTCTCTTTTCGTCTCTCTACCACTGTAAATATTACTTAGAGAGACTCTCTGGATTTGTCCACAGTTCTTCTCTGGGCTCGATTCCTAGTGTTAACGCTAGCATCTGTTTATGGGAGATCTGTTTTATCGACTGGGTCTCGACCCAATAATGTCCCAAGATCCTCTTTCTTCTGCTAGACAACGCTATTTTCCTTAAGTGATACCCGAAATTACCATGTCCTGTAGACAAAGCCACCACCCATTTCAATGTTCCTCGACTCATGCTTAGAACCCTTCTTTGAGTGGAGCAGGTCGGTCACTTTATTGCCATTTTAGCTTGTCTACTGCGGTGTTCTGCGGTGAACCATTTGTGAATCAGTTGTTCTACCACTCCTCTGCCAATTGAAGAGAATGGTTCTGGTTCCAGAAACTTTTCAGTTGACCCACTTATTGAGCTTAAGTACACTTTTTAGATGAGCACTTATTGAGCTTAAGTACACATTCCAGTGCCAATGATGTTGTGATTGTTGTTTGTTCCATGCATCTGATCGCCGCCTAATTGTCCAGCGCTATAAGGATATTTCTTTCTTCCACGTGACTCTCAAGCAAGAATCTCAGCCTGGTATACTGAAATGTAATTCCCGAGGCTAATGCGACGAGCAAGTTTCAGCTCTTCTGAATAGATACCGGCCCCCGATCCGCCATCCACCATTTCTTTTTTCTGGAAGTAATCCGTTCTCAATACTAGTTTTGTGATTTCTTTCAATAATACGCACCCTTGTTATTCGATCCATAGGCATGTTTAGCTCCCTAATATCGTTTCTGTCAAGTGAAAGGGCAAACAGTAAGTGCCAATACCCCTGCCGGGAAAAGAGCAATTCTGCGGCTCTCGTGAAATTCACATGACTCTGCGGCCAAAATAATAGAAAAAAGAGGAGTTGATGCATGCATGTCTACGGTAAAGCGGATTATTTCGAAAGCTAAGCACTTGAAGCAGTTAAAATAAATGAAAAAAACACCGTTTACCCATACCGTAAAGAGCAACGCCTTAGTTTCTCCGATGAAAAAACAAATTAATTTAGAAATTTAGAGGGTCCTGATGGTTGTAAGTATTACTTTCATGATTCGCTGAAAGAGGAACATCAAGTAGATCATTAACACTTTGGAGTTGCAGGTCCTTACTCCTCATATGAATGCATAGTCCTACAATGGCGTACTCGAGAATGATTTCCCTTCTACTACTAGATTGTTTGGTGCCTTACCGTGGAAATTGCAGTAGGTTAACGCAAATATTCACAACGCCAGAGTGGTAAAACAATATTTAACAGAATTTAACGACCTTGAATTAAAAAAACATCATTATTATGACAGAAAATTGGAGTTCTATTCAAATGAGCGGCACTGTATCGCATGGATCTTAGATATAAATAGGCCTTAAACACAACATATTCTCTTTTTTTTGTGAAGTTGGTGCAGAGATGCAATGCTGTGTGTCTCTATAATGATAGAGTTGCTACCACTGGCCGAACTCTAGTTTTTATAAGTACTTAGGCAGCATATCACATCTAATTTTGAAAATAAATCATAAAATATTTGTTAAGAAAATCTATCATAATTACTATGACTTTTATTTTTTTCTGTAAATCACTTTAAAGGCCACTTCTCTATCATTTAAATCACACCAATCTGCTTCATTCAATTTAAAACCGAAGCAGCATTTAGAATTTGGCTATAGATTAAATAATAGTTTCATCTATTCCTGCAAATTGAAAATATATTAAAAGTTCTCGGCCATTCTGAAAACATTTGCTTCGGCTTTGTTCATGAATACAGCACATACTTCACAACAATTTTTTACATACATTCGGCCTTACCAATAATCAACTTTAGTCTGGCAGTTTATGCAAAGACCCCACACTTTCCAAAATCCCTTTACCAATAAACAAAAATAGTTGCCAGAATATCGCTAACTGTAGGGTTAAATGTTAATGTTCAGAAACCCATGTTTATCTCGGGCATTAGCTAAATAAATCCTCCCGAAATGTCATTTTGCAGAGGAGTGTTGCCCAACCCTCCTAAATGATGGTATGGAATTTCGTAATAGGAGCAAATGTACATACGCTGTTGTTCAGCCTGAACGTTTATAATTATAAACTAATTTTAGTAAATTGTAAATGTTTTCTGATTTTATTCGTTGGAATACAACAATGCAAGTGGTTTTAGCAAACACAAATTGGTACAAATGTATGCACAAAATTGAAAAATTATGCACTTTTGTTTTATTTCTAAACACTTACCCCCGTATTAATAAACAAAAATGTGCACAAGTAAGTTAGCTAGTAGGCATCAGATAGCATACAAAAATTTGACGTAACTGCTGAATAACGAGTAGATAACTTTTACGCAGCGTTTATTAATATGTGGGTTAAAATATGTACTTCGAATATTTTTATTAAAAGAAATGGTTAGTGCTTTTCTCTGATTTATCTTGTTTAACCGCTAGTGCTTGCTTTATGGTTGATTTTCATTTTAGTTTGTAACGAATACTGAGTAAAAAATTAATTTGATATAAGTTTGGGATCTTTCCAAGAATTTCTTGAGAGTAGTCGCTAAGGGAATAAAATATCTGTTCATTTAATATTGGACAGGTTATACCTGAATACCTTTTTTTAACAATTCTTAGTACCTTAGGCGCCAGGTAGATTTTGGGTGAAGATCTCAAATATTGGTGTGGAAATGGCTGTTGTAAAAAGATTGACTTCGCGGAAAATATAGATGGAAGAATTGTCAGCATTCAGCAAAATCCATGCGAAATAATAAATTTGGGAACTGCTGGAGGAATATCAGGTAGTATGTGCGAATTTAAGATATACAAAGTTCTGTATTACTTGGTCGAATTCATCTAGGAGAAAACATGATAGCTTTCGTGTAGAAGAATGTCCACGGCTTTATATTTTTTTCCCGAATTAAGTAATATAAGCTATGCAATTTTTAAAAGATCAAATTGTATTTACTTTTGCACCTCCATATACTTTTGCAAGTACTATTTTGCAAACGGAAATGAATAAGCAGGTTAATATTTCTTTCGAAAATATTCATTTGCTAACGATCTAAATGCGATCTTTAGACTACCAATAAGTTTTGATTTACATTCTCAGCTAACGAATAAATCAAAGCATTCTAATAAACTGTGTTCCATTTATTGAATAATTTGAAAGAGACACAAATTCACTCATAAATCAATGGTGAAGTATTAGAAAACAAACGAAAGCGTACTATAAAAAGTACCGAAAATTGTGTCCGATCGAACAATAGGGCATTACTGATTTGCATACGATATTTGACAGATCAGCGGATATTTTGTGCATTTCCTATTTTCTGTTTTGTTTTTTTGCTTATAATAAGCTTCAAAAAGCCTTTAAAAGAAATCTGTTGGGTAAATTAATTTGCAATTAAAATATTCCTTTTTTTAGAATATAATCCTCGTTGTGAAATAAACCATTGACGTTGTTTTTCACGAAAACAAATTATGAAATTTGAATTCTGCGATGACAAAAAATGTAATAGTTTCTAAGAAAGTTGTCGCACTAGCAAATGCGGAGGTCTAATTGTTTATTGGTACCGTTTCACTAATGCTGTACATTTTTACTAAAGCTGGCAACCAGCTAATCGTCGACATTAGTGTTTGATTATTAGTAAGGCCGATTATAAATACACCACCCGTATGCCTCAAATCACTATCGCATCGAAAAGGATTTCGTAAAGCATTTGTAATTATTTCACTGTCATCGATATTTTGAGTAGTATGCCTTTCAGATAGTATTAAAAAGTAAACATTTTCATTGCCGCAATTTTCTTGAAGTTCAGCAAAGTTGCCCATAAGGCCTTGTTTATAATGACAGTGACCAACTGTCATCATTTTACCCGACTGGACCCAAGAGGAGGATTTTGTTTTTCGCATGTACATGTACACTGCCCGACAACCGATTAACCCCTATGCTTCTTGTCTTTGGAGCTTAATATCAGCCAGTCAAACAAAACTTTTGAAATAATTTTTCTGCCAATGAAAGTTTATAACATTGTGCGCGAAAAGAAATTAAAGTTACGGTAGTAACTCAATTAATAACATTTTAACAGAATTTTAAAGAATCTAACACGAAAAATCCACTTTTTTTTCCGGACATTTGATTAGAACCACCACAAGAAATTGACGAATAACATAAGAAAATGGGCAGAGAATACCCCCAAATTAAGTTTTTATTTTAGTTCCATAAATTTATAACTTATTTATTCATGAATTAATAATATGTTGTGCCACCACGGTTAACTATGACCTCGTACATCCTGTTGGGTAAGGAGTCATATAGTTCCTTTATATAATTGAGTGAAATAGTCTCCCAGGCACTTTTTATTCCTTCAATGAGTTCCGATTCAGTTGGATACTGCTTTCCAGACTCGTATACTTTGCGTGCAAACATTTTCAATAATTTTAAGTTCGGCGAGTATGGCGGCCAGGTCAGTAAGGGCACGTTTTGGAACTCAATCCAAGACTTTACGAGCCCAGAAGTGTGGATAGGGGCGTTATCCTGCTGGAACTTCCATTTCAAGGACCCAAGAATATCCTTGATTGCAGGGAAAGCCATTTTCAATACACCATTGTACGCTGTGGCAATTTTACGACGAGTAAGAAATTGCAATTCAATGGTGCCATAGTACGTAATGGCTCCCCATACCTGTTGTAGTTAAACAGTTAAACGCACTTGTTAACTAGGTGACATGCTTTATTGGAGTAACTCATCTTAGCCTTCATACGTTTTAAATACACTGCTTCGTTTAAACCTAAATATGTATACATAAGTGATCATATAAATAGAAAGAAATAAAACAGCGTTGCCTTTGCAACTAAAATGTAGTTATAAGAAGTAACACTTTCCCCCATTTTCAAATTCAAGAACAACTAGTAACAATATAATTCAAAATTTAGTAAAGTATACATAATTCATTTAAAAAAAAAATACAAAATAAATCAAACTAAGTTGAGCCTATTTTGTGTAGTTCAATCTTTCTACAGTCTTTTTAATGCGCTTACTTCGACGTAAAATGCAAGCCTCATTGACATGACTGGTGTAATCTTTATTTTCATCAGGTTTCGCCTTGCTTTCAGTTTCTATCATGGGTTGTTGTTGCTCCTCCATGTCCTCGCTTGGATATTTTATGTCTGATACCTGGCTGCCAGCATTTACCATCTGGTCGATAGGACGGCGAGCTACTTGTCCATTGTCCAATTCTACTTTGTAATGCAATTTCCCCTGCTTATCAGAAACCCCCCCGAAAACCCACTTATCCTTTCCAATATAATTCCGAACCGCCACTCTTTCCCCCTTTGAAAAATTACTACACTGTTTCTCCTCATTTACTGGTGTAAAAACTCTCTCTTTTTCGGGTACTAATAACGAAAATTTGGAATGTACAGGATACTTGAAGATAATTTGTGATGGAGACATTTTTGTTACAGGATGAGGTGTTATTCTGTAATGGAGGAGAATCTCATTCAACTTAGTTTGTAAGTCCTCTTTTTCCTCCTATAAACATTTTAATTTATTTTTCAACGTCTGTACATAACGTTCTGCCTGCCCGTTTGTCGCCGGGTGATAGGGTGTAGTACGTCTATGCACGATCTTATGCTTATTACAAAATGTTTTAAACCTTACGTGCAAAGGACTCTAGGCGTCCCAAATGTCGAAAAAATTCGACCTAATATTTCAGTTGTAGTTTCAGTGGTTATTCTCCTAAGTATGTGAATCTCGGGCCATTTCGAGAAAGAATCAATATACAGGAGAAAATATGTGCCCATAAATGGTCCCGCGAAGTCCAAATGGACTCTTTCCCATGGATGTAAAGGGTATGCCCAGTGATGGATTTCGACTTTTTGTGGGTTTCTTCTTGTTTTGCAACAACTAGTGCAATTCAATACAAAATCCTCAATATGCTGGTCTATTTTAGACCACCAGCAAAAACTGCGTGCTAGTTCCTTCATTCGTGTTTGCCCAAAATGAGCAGAGTGAAGATCCGCCAGCACTGTCTTTTGAAACACTGTAGGTATAACAACACGTATGCCACGCATTATACACCCACTTTGTAACGAAAATTCGGATTGGTCAATTCCAAACCTATCATTTGAATGCAAATGTGTCC